>OX638306.1:12440313-13171544 GCA_951812265.1 Taphrorychus bicolor | reverse complement strand
CTCTGCAACTACGATTTGGAAATGAGCACAAAGAAACCGTGTTCCAGGCCCAGCTGAGGATGAGACAGCAAAAGTCAGGTGAATCCTTACAAGAATTTGAGGCGGACATAGACAGACTCATTCACCTGGCATATCCATCGGCCCCTGAATCTTTTCAAATGCAATTTGCCGCCGAAAGGTTCATTGAGGGAGTTCGCGATAGTGACATGAGATACCACTTACGTCTTGTAAGGCCCAAGAATATCAGCGAGGCACTAGTTCGGGCCCTGGAATTCGAGGCGTCACGAGTGTCATCTAATTCATCGCCACGCGTACGAATGGCAACTTGCGGTGAAGAGGAGAATACGTCTATGGCTGAATCCATGGCCAGTTTACATAAAGCGATGAAAGATATGGCAGTCAGTATGCAAGCCCTGTTAGAAAGAACTCCTCGATCAACAGACAATCGGGGCATAAAATGTTTTAACTGCGGCAGACTGGGTCACATCAAGAGTAACTGCCGTAATAGGGCAAGAAGTCCGTCGCCGTCGTTTAGAAGACCAAGCGGCGACCAAGACCGCCCTAGGTCCCAGGAAAACTAATTCCGGTCAATGCAAGGGGGCAATTGACCGGGGCCGCTAAGACCCCCAGGATCTTTAAAGTCAATAATTTGGGTGGCAAAAGTCTCACAGTGGCCGGACGCATTAAAGGACAGAAGATCCAGATTACCATCGATACAGGAGCAGATGTGACCATTGTAAGGCCAGATAAACTTTTCGGATATACCATACAACCATTGCCCAACCCTATTATGTTAAAATCAGTCACTGGAGAATCTTGCCCTATAGACGGAGAAGCCGATGTCACCATCATTATTGGAGAAAGACTTGAAGTTCGGCATAAAGTGTTGGTTGCCAGGATCAAAGACGAGTTTATTTTGGGAATGGATCTCATCAGGAAACATGGATTCTCCTATGATCACAAACAGAATATTCTCACGTTTGGAGATGAGGAGTTTGCATTAACCAATGGAAATGTGGAAACTAGTATCCGTCTACTGGTGGTGGAAGATGTAAAAATTCCTCCAAATTCAGAACAAATTATCACAGTGACTTCTGAAAATGATCCTGGGTGGTCCATAGGACTTATAGAACCTAACCTGGATTTGACGACTGAAATCATGGTAGCCCGAACTTTGACCGACACGAAGAAGACTATGCCAGTACGAGTTGCCAATATTGGAGAAAGGACCATCAAGCTAAAAGAAGGAACAGTTCTTGCCAATTATGAGCCTGTACAATGGGTATGCAATTGTGTCGAAGCAGAGACATCCAAAATTAAATCTTCTAACCAAGCTTCCCCAGAAGTTATTGATGCTTTTAAGCGACAGTGGAGTCACCTGTCAAAGGAACAACTTCAGTCTGCTATAAAATTTGCCATGGATGAATCTGATATGTTTAACTTCAAGAGCAACGACAGTCAAACCGATTTAGTTGTCCATAAGATCAATACAGGAGATGCCCAGCCAATACGACAACATCCACGAAGGGTCCCTCTGGCTAAACAACAGGAAGTTAACAGTTTGCTGAATGAAATGTTAAAGGAGGGCGTCATAGAAGAATCATCTAGTCCATGGTCGTCGCCTGTGGTTCTTGTTAAGAAGAAAGATGGTTCAACGCGGTTCTGTGTTGACTACAGGAAACTTAATGATGTAACCAAGAAAGACAGCTACCCATTGCCACGTATAGACGACACCTTAGCAACTTTATCGGGATCAAAGTGGTTTTCCACTCTAGATTTAAAAAGTGGGTACTGGCAAGTAAAGATTGCTCCCGAAGACAAAGAAAAGACTGCATTTTCTACTGGTTCTGGACTATACCAATTCACTGTTATGCCTTTTGGATTGTGCAATGCTCCATCAACTTTCGAGCGACTAATGGAACTTGTCTTGAGGGGGCTGACTTGGAAAACTTGCCTGGTATACTTAGATGACATAATTGTCATGGGACGTGATTTCGACGAGCACTTGAAGAATTTAAGAGAAATCTTCAACAAGTTACGGAATGCTCACCTGAAGTTAAACTACAAGAAATGCAGCCTGTTCCAGAAGCAAGTCGAGTACTTGGGGCATACTATTTCAGAACAAGGCATTAAAACTAGCCATAGTAAAATATCTGCCATTAAAGATTGGCCAGTTCCCCGAGACAAACACGAAGTAAGGAGCTTTTTGGGACTATGTACTTACTACAGGAGATTTGTAGAGGGATTTGCCGACATCGCAAAACCGCTGCACAAATTAACGGAAAAGAAAACACCGTTCTTGTGGAACCACGAATGCAGTCAGGCGTTTGCAAGGCTTAAAGCTGCCCTCTGTTCTAGTCCGATCTTGGCTTACCCTATAAAGGACGGACTCTTTATTTTGGACACGGATGCAAGTAACTGTGGTCTAGGTGCAGTACTCTCTCAAAGACAAAACGGGCAAGAGAAGGTCATTGAATACTACAGTAAGACTTTAAATAAGCCAGAAAGAAACTATTGCGTCACTAGAAAGGAACTGTTGGCCATCGTTAAAGCAGTCGAACATTACCATCGCTACTTATATGGAAAAAGGTTCCTGATTAGGACTGACCATGGAGCCTTGAAATGGTTATTACAGATGAAGAACTCTGAAGGTCAAATAGCCAGATGGATAGAGCGCCTGCAGCAGTACGATTTCCAAATTGAACATCGACCAGGAAGGTCTCACGGAAATGCCGATGCATTGTCTAGACGGCCTTGTAAAGAAGATTGTCGGCATTGTCAAAGAACTGAGCAGCGTGAGGGACTTCCTTTGGTAAGGAGAACGTCGGTAGAAATAAACGATGGCTGGACCACACAGACCCTTCGAGAAGAACAAATGAATGATCCAGATATTGGACTCATCCTCTCTGCAAAGACTGACGACAAGAGACCAGAATGGCAAGAAATTGCTGGTAAAAGTCCAAACCTGAAGGCGCTATGGGCCCAGTGGCACTCTCTTAAAATAGAAAATGGTTTACTGAAGAGAGCGTGGGAGAGTCCGGATGGCAAGACCGTAGTCAGTCAGTTGGTTGTTCCTGGAAGCAGAAAATCGGACGTACTACAGGAAATGCACGACGGAACCAGTGGAGGTCATTTTGGGGTCAATAAAACCTTGGCCAAAATTAAAGAGCGGTTCTACTGGGTGAATTATCATGAAGACGTCGAATCTTGGTGCCGCAAGTGCGAAGTTTGTTGTGCCACAAAAGGACCTCGAACAAGATCACGCGGCCGAATGGTGCAGTACACTGTAGGTGCTCCATTCGAGAGGGTAGCAATTGATGTCGCGGGACCGTTTCCTCAGACTGAGTCGGGCAATAAATACATCTTGGTCGCCATGGATTACTTCACTAAATGGCCTGAAGCATACGCCCTGCCTAATCAAGAAGCAACGACTGTGGCAACGGTGCTAGTAAATGAAATGTTCTGCAGATTTGGAGTCCCTCTCGAACTTCATTCTGATCAGGGCCGAAATTTTGAATCGGCTGTTTTCCAGAAGGTCATGGAACTTCTCGGAATTCGCAAGACCAGGACAACTCCTTTGCATCCACAGTCGGATGGGATGGTAGAGAGATTTAATCGGACCATGGAACATTACCTGTCTAAAATGGTGGCAGATCATCAGCGTGATTGGGACCAACATCTACCTCTCATGTTGATGGCATATCGAGGCTCTACGCATGAAGCCACTGGTTATACTCCGGCGAAAGTGATGTTCGGGAGGGAAATGAGGCTTCCTGCGGATGTGATGTATGGAACACCAGAAAAAGAGTCGCTCAGCTCTGAGAATTTTGTGGAGGAGCTTAAGGAGAGGCTGAACAATGTTCATGAGCAAGTCAGGAATAAACTGCGGATATCCAGTGATCGAGCCAAAGCAAGATATGACTTACTAGCTAACTCCCGCGGCTTCCAGGATGGTGATTTGGTGTGGCTATACAATCCGAGGCGAAAGGTGGGAAAGTCGCCCAAACTTAGCCAAAATTGGGAAGGACCTTATACAATTATAAAGAAGATTAATGATGTGGTGTATAGGATCCAGCGGACCCCTAGGTCAAAGATGAAGGTCGTTCATTTGGATCGATTAGCACGATACCATGCAACTCTATCTGTTCGGGACGAACAGACTTAGGAGGAGGGCAATGTTACGATCGCAGCAACGCCGCATGGGAGGCGGGGCAACGCATGGGAGCGTGTTGGTTGGTGGAGCTTCGCGACCTATCCGCGCTGCGTCATGGCTGACACGAGTGATTTATTGCTCGTCTGGCTTAATCTAGAAGGCAGTTGTTTACAACCGTTTTTTTTTTATATGAGATTATTCAAGAATTCTTATAAAGAACTTTCTAGGTTTTTCTGTAATTTTAGGATTGTATATAAAAGGCGCATAGAGCGCCCGAGTAGTAGTCTTATTTTAAGCGAGCTATAAGTAAGTTAAAGTACGAAACGATATTAGAAGGCTATAAAGTGTTAAAGTTGCGAGTTATTTAGTAATCGTGTGTATTTGTGGAATAAATAAATAGTGCTTTCGAGTTAAATGGTTACACTGGAATTATTGAACCCCGAGTTCGCAACAATATGTTAATTGATCTTCCTCGTTGGCTTACAGCAGTCGTGAATTCTATAGGGCAGCCCTGAAAATATGCTGGTTTAATAAGCCTTGACAGCACGATTACCATGGTGACCGACTGCGTAGCCAATAGAAATTAATTTATCGCCTCAAAGACTAACAGTGATTGTAGGCTTAACTTAATTTAACCTACACCACTAGATCTCTATGCCCGTAATAATTTTAGCAGGAGTGTAACTTTTTAGTTTAGCAAGTATATCTTTTATTGAAAATGGAAAAGAGGACCAAAGCTCTACATCCAAGATTCAATAATCTACCTGCCATATTTTATTATTTTCAAACTGAAAATTATGGAAAATCCAGGTATACCTATTACTGAAAAAAAAAAACAAAAAAGTGAAAAAATGGAAAACACACAATCCGTTATGAAAGTTAATTTACCTCTGTATAAATCAGGAAAATGGAAGGCTTAAGAGATACTGAAAGACTTGAGAAACATAAAAGAGACTAAACATTTATGATAAAATCAGCCATCGGCAGCCATATTGAAAATATTTTGTTTTACAGTGGCCAATGAGATTTCTCCTGTCAGGCGCATATAACTTTTCTTTTCTATTACATGCGTAGTTAACGATACTCGATTTCTCTCTTATTTCTAAAGGAAGAAAGGACTTTTCGAATCATTCTGCACCTTTTGCACCGTGTTCTTTTTTTACGCAATGTATACGAGGTTCCGCGGACGTTCCATCTTCTTCGTTCTGTCCAATCTCCATCTTGTAGATCTCTTACCTTCAAAGCTTTTTCCACATCTTTCTTCCAGCTTCTAGGTGGTCTACCGCGCTTTTTGCGCTCAGGAGGAATCCACTGCCATTCTTTCTTTGACCATCTATTTTCATCCATTCTTTGGTGCCCATACCAGGTTAATCTTTTGGTACTTTACCTTCAACATTCATCATCTGTCTTATGGTATCATTTCTCTCGTAATCTAGTCTGGAAATACGACAACTTCTTCTCAAAAAATCCATTTCAAGGGCCCTCAACCTATCTTTATCTCTTTTATTTGTTTCCCAAGTTTCGGCTCCGTAGGTGCATACACTTTCTACGATCGTTTAACAGATAGTAATTTTTGTTTTTTGTTTTGTTATTGCCGAGCTCCAAAGTAGTGAGTTTAGTACGGTACTCTTTCCATTGGAAGAAAGGATAACTCCAAAGTACTTAAATGAGGTCCAACTCTTGATCTTATTGTGCCCCACTTCCAAATCTTGTCCTTCTTCTCCTACTACCATAAATTCGGTCTTTTTCATGTTTATGGTGAGGCCACAGTCTTCATAGCTCTCTTGAAGTTTGGGGAACATGTAGTTAGCGTCGTCCTCATCTTCCGCAACAATAACTTGGTCATCCGCGAATAGTAGGGTATATAAGGTATCGCCATTAATACACACGCCCATCTTGCAGCATTTCCGCTCCAAGATCTAACGGCTTCTTCGAAATATATTTTGAACAATAAGGGAGCTAAAGAGCAGCCTTGTCTTAAGCCTTTGGTCACTTGAAATTCCTGGGACAGTCGCTTTACTGAACTTGAATTGTTTGAATATGCTGCGTTAATATAGGCTTTATCAATACCACTGTTCCTCATGCGAAGCCATGACATGTTTAATGGCACTGTATCGTATGCCTTCTGTAGGTCAACGAATATCAAATGAATATCTCTTTCTCTTTCGACACGTTTCTCTATCAAATTTTTTAATGTGAAAACACTATCAATACATGACCTTCCTGCCCTGAACCCATTCTGCTCCTCACATTCTGCAAATTGTTGTTCAATCCTGCGTTTTAAGACCCTACCCTAAAGGCGTGCCAGTGAACACGTAACACTTATCCTCCGATAATTCTTGCAATCTCGCCTGTCTCCTTTTTTGAAGATCGATGTAATGACCGCTTTTTTCCATTCGTTTGGAGGTTCGTTGCCCTCTATACATTGATTGAAGATGACTGCTAAGATGTCCAAAGCTACATTTGGCGCTGCCTTTATCTATTTGTTGGTTTTGTTGAATGAATTTTACTCGGTCTTCAGTTAACAGTCCCTGGTAGTGGTTTATCCATTCTCGCATGTTAATGAGACATTACCCAGGCGGAAACGTGACGTCATTATAAAGTCAAGTTTTGGTGATCATTCGTTATTCGACGTCACCTAATGAAAAAATGACAAATAAGTGACGTCGATTTCTCGACGTGAGAATGACGACTCATAGTCACGTTATAATAACGTTATGTTTAGTCAAACATTTTTTTTTTGTATAATTAATGTACCTAATAAATATACACTTAACATATTTAATTGATTTATAAGTTATATACAAAAAAAAATATTGGGTGAGAATTTCATAAAATAAAATTTTTAACTTCTTTGGCAAAAAAAATAATTTAAAATATGCAAATTTTTGATGAAATTATTTTTATAGTATATTTTAAATCGGGGTGTAGCTGCTTCATAAAGTAATTTTTTTTAAATATTGTGCTATTTTTTAGGCAAGTTTTTCTTGTTACCTCAAAATTTAAAAATTTTGTGTTACGCTTTAGATTAAATTTTCTTATTACTAAAGTTAACACTTCATATTTTCAGTTAGTTTCGGATCAAAAAAGTTTGTACTAAAAATTTCTGTTGCCAAAATCAAAATTTTTTTATTTTGTGTTACTTTTAGAACATTTCTGGTTACCAAGCCAAAATTAAAAAAAAATGTGTTACGGTTACACTAACAGTTTTCTAATTTTGTATTATGCTTTAGACAAACTTTTCACGTTACCAAAGTCAAAACTTCCAAATTTGATGTTACTTTCAGATCAATGTAATGGAAGTGTTTCTGGTTTCTAAATTAGTTTTTTTTAATTTTGTGTTACGTTCAGACTACAATTTTATGTTACTACAGTCGAAATTTTAAAATTTCGTGTTACATTTAGGATAAAATTTCCTGTTAATAAAGTTGAAATTTTTAAATTTTGGGTTACTTTTAGACCACAATTTCTTGTTACTAAGTCAAAATTAAATAATTTCGTGTTACGTTTAGACTAATATTTCAAGTCAAACTTTTGAGTATTTGTGTAACTTCGAGACCAAATTATCGTGAAACGTTTAGATTAAAATTTCCTGTTACTAAAGTCAAATTTTATAAATATTGTGTTACTTTTAGACTATAAATTGTTGTTACTATGTCAAAGTTTAACAATTTTGTGTTATATCTATAAAGACTAAAATTTCAAGTCAAAATTTTAAAATTGTGTTACTTCCAGGCCAAAATTTCCAGGCAGAAATTTATACTAAAATTTCCTGTTATCAAAGTCGAAACTTAAAATTTGATGTAACTTTCGGAATAAAATTTCTTATTACTCACAGTCAAAATTAAAAAAAAAAATGTGTTACTCTTAGACCAAAATTTCGTTTTATTAAGTCAAAATTTAAATTTCGTGCTACGTTTTAAAATAACGTCTAGTCTTACTAAAGTCAAAACTTAATTATTTGATGCCACTTTCGGATACAAATTTCTTGTTACTTGTTACGTTAAGTAAACATTTTTTTGAGTTACGTTTAGACTACAATTTCGTGTTGTTACAGTCAAAATTCAATAAATTTGTGTTACGCCTAGACTAAAATTTTCTCTTACTAAAGTCAAATTTTGTAAATTTTGTGTTACGTCTAGTCTAACATTTCAAGTTAAAATTTTAAGATTTTGTGTTACTTCCTGACGAAAATTTCGTGTTACATTTAGCTAAAACTACCTGTTACCAAAGTCGAAACTTAAAGATTTGATGTTACTTTCGAAACAACATTTCTTGCACTAACTGTTTTTTTATATTTGTGTTACGTTTAGACTACAATTTCGGGTTAATACAGTCAAAATTAAAAAAAATTGTGTTACTCATTCTTAGACCAAAATTTCGTTTTAAGTCAAAATTTAAATTTCGTGTTACGATTTAAAATAAATTCTCGTCTTACTAAAGTCAAAACTTAAAAATTTGATGCTACTTTCGGATAAAAATTTCTTGTTACTAAGTAATTTTTTTTTGTTACGTTTAGACTACAATTTCGTGTACCTACAGTCAAAATTCAATAAATTTGTGTTACGGTTAGACTAAAATTTCTTGTTACTAAAGTAAAATTTCGTAAATTTTTTGTTACTTTTTTCATGTTTACAATTTCTTGTTACCAAGTCAAAATTAAACAATTTTTTGTTACGTCTAGACTAACATTTCAAGTTAAAATTTTAAGATTTTGTGTTACTTCCTGACGAAAATTTCGTGTTACATTTAGCTAAAACTTCCTGTTACCAAAGTCGAAACTTAAAGATTTGATGTTACTTTCGGAACAACATTTCTTGCACTAACTGTTTGTTTATATTTGTGTTACGTTTAGACTACAATTTCGGGTTAATACAGTCAAAATAAAAAAAAATTGTGTTACTCATTCTTAGACCAAAATTTCGTTTTATTAAGACAAAATTTAAATTTCGTGTTACGATTTAAAATAAATTCTCGTCTTACTAAAGTCAAAACTTAAAAATTTGATGTTACTTTCGGATAAAAATTTCTTGTTACTAAGCAAATTTTTTTTTGTTACGTTTAGACTACAATTTCGTGTACCTACAGTCAAAATTCAATAAATTTGTGTTACGCTTAGACTAAAATTTCTTGTTACTAAAGTAAAATTTCGTAAATTTTTTGTTACTTTTTTCATGTTTACAATTTCTTGTTACCAAGTCAAAATTAAACAATTTGGTGTTACGTCTAGACTAACATTTCAAGTTAAAATTTTAAGATTTTGTGTTACTTCCTGACGAAAATTTCGTGTTACATTTAGCTAAAACTTCCTGTTACCAAAGTGGAAACTTAAGGATTTGATGTTACTTTCGGAACAACATTTCTTGCACTAACTGTTTTTTTATATTTGTGTTACGTTTAGACTACAATTTCGGGTTAATACAGACAAAATTAAAAAAAAATGTGTTACTCATTCTTAGACCAAAATTTCGTTTTATTAAGTCAAAATTAAAATTTCGTGTTACGATTTAAAATAAATTCTCGTCTTACTAAAGTCAAAACTTAAAAATTTGATGCTACTTTCGGATAAAAATTTCTTGTTACTAAGCAAATTTTTTTTTGTTACGTTTAGACTACAATTTCGTGTACCTACAGTCAAAATTCAATAAATTTGTGTTACGCTTAGACTAAAATTTCTTGTTACTAAAGTAAAATTTCGTAAATTTTATGTTACTTTTTTCATGTTTACAATTTCTTGTTTCCAAGTCAAAATTAAACAATTTTGTGTTACGTCTAGACTAACATTTCAAGTTAAAATTTTAAGATTTTGTGTTACTTCCAGACCAAAATTTCGTGTTACATTTAGCTAAAATTTCCTGCTAACACAGTCAAAACCTAAAGATTTGATGTTACTTTCGGAACAAAATTTCTTGTTACTGTTTTTTATATTTGTGTTAATTTTAGACTAGAATTTCGGGTTATTAAATTTAAAATTTAAAAAAATGTGTGTTACCTTTAGATTAAAACTTCCTATTACTCACGTCAAAATTTAAATTTCGTGTTACGATTTAAAATAAATTCTCGTCTTACTAAAGTCAAAACTTAAAAATTTGATGTTACTTTCGGATAAAAATTTCTTGTTACTAAGCAAATTTTTTTTTGTTACGTTTAGACTACAATTTCGTGTACCTACAGTCAAAATTCAATAAATTTGTGTAACGCTTAGACTAAAATTTCTTGTTACTAAAGTAAAATTTCGTAAATTTTGTGTTACTTTTTTCATGTTTACAATTTCTTGTTACCAAGTCAAAATTAAACAATTTTGTGTTACGTCTAGACTAACATTTCAAGTTAAAATTTTAAGATTTTGTGTTACTTCCAGACCAAAATTTCGTGTTACATTTAGCTAAAATTTCCTGTTACCAAAGTCGAAACTTAAAGATTTGATGTTACTTTCGGAACAAAATTTCTTGCAACTAACTGTTTTTTTATATTTGTGTTACGTTTAGACTACAATTTCGTGTTCTTACAGTCAAAATTCAATAAATTTGTGTTACGCTTAGACTAAAATTTTCTCTTACTAAAGTCAAATTTTGTAAATTTTGTGTTACGTCTAGTCTAACATTTCAAGTTAAAATTTTAAGATTTTGTGTTACTTCCTGACGAAAATTTCGTGTTACATTTAGCTAAAACTTCCTGTTACCAAAGTCGAAACTTAAAGATTTGATGTTACTTTCGGAACAACATTTCTTGCACTAACTGTTTTTTTATATTTGTGTTACGTTTAGACTACAATTTCGGGTTAATACAGTCAAAATTAAAAAAAATTGTGTTACTCATTCTTAGACCAAAATTTCGTTTTATTAAGTCAAAATTTAAATTTCGTGTTACGATTTAAAATAAATTCTCGTCTTACTAAAGTCAAAACTTAAAAATTTAATGCTACTTTCGGATAAAAATTTCTTGTTACTAAGTAAATTTTTTTTTTGTTACGTTTAGACTACAATTTCGTGTACCTACAGTCAAAATTCAATAAATTTGTGTTACGCTTAGACTAAAATTTCTTGTTACTAAAGTAAAATTTCGTAAATTTTTTGTTACTCTTTTCATGTTTACAATTTCTTGTTACCAAGTCAAAATTAAACAATTTTGTGTTACGTCTAGACTAACATTTCAAGTTAAAATTTTAAGATTTTGTGTTACTTCCTGACGAAAATTTCGTGTTACATTTAGCTAAAACTTCCTGTTACCAAAGTCGAAACTTAAAGATTTGGTGTTACTTTCGGAACAAAATTTCTTGCACTAACTGTTTTTTATATTTGTGTTACGTTTAGACTACAATTTCGGGTTAATACAGTCAAAATTAAAAAAAAATGTGTTACTCATTCTTAGACCAAAATTTCGTTTTATTAAGTCAAAATTAAAATTTCGTGTTACGATTTAAAATAAATTCTCGTCTTACTAAAGTCAAAACTTAAAAATTTGATGCTACTTTCGGATAAAAATTTCTTGTTACTAAGCAAATTTTTTTTTGTTACGTTTAGACTACAATTTCGTGTACCTACAGTCAAAATTCAATAAATTTGTGTTACGCTTAGACTAAAATTTCTTGTTACTAAAGTAAAATTTCGTAAATTTTATGTTACTTTTTTCATGTTTACAATTTCTTGTTTCCAAGTCAAAATTAAACAATTTTGTGTTACGTCTAGACTAACATTTCAAGTTAAAATTTTAAGATTTTGTGTTACTTCCAGACCAAAATTTCGTGTTACATTTAGCTAAAATTTCCTGCTAACACAGTCAAAACCTAAAGATTTGATGTTACTTTCGGAACAAAATTTCTTGTTACTGTTTTTTATATTTGTGTTAATTTTAGACTAGAATTTCGGGTTATTAAATTTAAAATTTAAAAAAATGTGTGTTACCTTTAGATTAAAACTTCCTATTACTCACGTCAAAATTTAAATTTCGTGTTACGATTTAAAATCAATTCTCGTCTTACTAAAGTCAAAACTTAAAAATTTGATGTTACTTTCGGATAAAAATTTCTTGTTACTAAGCAAATTTTTTTTTGTTACGTTTAGACTACAATTTCGTGTACCTACAGTCAAAATTCAATAAATTTGTGTAACGCTTAGACTAAAATTTCTTGTTACTAAAGTAAAATTTCGTAAATTTTGTGTTACTTTTTTCATGTTTACAATTTCTTGTTACCAAGTCAAAATTAAACAATTTTGTGTTACGTCTAGACTAACATTTCAAGTTAAAATTTTAAGATTTTGTGTTACTTCCAGACCAAAATTTCGTGTTACATTTAGCTAAAATTTCCTGTTACCAAAGTCGAAACTTAAAGATTTGATGTTACTTTCGGAACAAAATTTCTTGCAACTAACTGTTTTTTTATATTTGTGTTACGTTTAGACTACAATTTCGTGTTCTTACAGTCAAAATTCAATAAATTTGTGTTACGCTTAGACTAAAATTTTCTCTTACTAAAGTCAAATTTTGTAAATTTTGTGTTACGTCTAGTCTAACATTTCAAGTTAAAATTTTAAGATTTTGTGTTACTTCCTGACGAAAATTTCGTGTTACATTTAGCTAAAACTTCCTGTTACCAAAGTCGAAACTTAAAGATTTGATGTTACTTTCGGAACAACATTTCTTGCACTAACTGTTTTTTTATATTTGTGTTACGTTTAGACTACAATTTCGGGTTAATACAGTCAAAATTAAAAAAAATTGTGTTACTCATTCTTAGACCAAAATTTCGTTTTATTAAGTCAAAATTTAAATTTCGTGTTACGATTTAAAATAAATTCTCGTCTTACTAAAGTCAAAACTTAAAAATTTAATGCTACTTTCGGATAAAAATTTCTTGTTACTAAGTAAATTTTTTTTTTGTTACGTTTAGACTACAATTTCGTGTACCTACAGTCAAAATTCAATAAATTTGTGTTACGCTTAGACTAAAATTTCTTGTTACTAAAGTAAAATTTCGTAAATTTTTTGTTACTCTTTTCATGTTTACAATTTCTTGTTACCAAGTCAAAATTAAACAATTTTGTGTTACGTCTAGACTAACATTTCAAGTTAAAATTTTAAGATTTTGTGTTACTTCCTGACGAAAATTTCGTGTTACATTTAGCTAAAACTTCCTGTTACCAAAGTCGAAACTTAAAGATTTGGTGTTACTTTCGGAACAAAATTTCTTGCACTAACTGTTTTTTATATTTGTGTTACGTTTAGACTACAATTTCGGGTTAATACAGTCAAAATTAAAAAAAAATGTGTTACTCATTCTTAGACCAAAATTTCGTTTTATTAAGTCAAAATTAAAATTTCGTGTTACGATTTAAAATAAATTCTCGTCTTACTAAAGTCAAAACTTAAAAATTTGATGCTACTTTCGGATAAAAATTTCTTGTTACTAAGCAAATTTTTTTTTGTTACGTTTAGACTACAATTTCGTGTACCTACAGTCAAAATTCAATAAATTTGTGTTACGCTTAGACTAAAATTTCTTGTTACTAAAGTAAAATTTCGTAAATTTTATGTTACTTTTTTCATGTTTACAATTTCTTGTTACCAAGTCAAAATTAAACAATTTTGTGTTACGTCTAGACTAACATTTCAAGTTAAAATTTTAAGATTTTGTGTTACTTCCAGACCAAAATTTCGTGTTACATTTAGCTAAAATTTCCTGCTAACACAGTCAAAACCTAAAGATTTGATGTTACTTTCGGAACAAAATTTCTTGTTACTGTTTTTTATATTTGTGTTAATTTTAGATTAGAATTTCGGGTTATTAAATTTAAAATTTAAAAAAATTTGTGTTACCTTTAGATTAAAACTTCCTATTACTCACGTCAAAATTTAAATTTCGTGTTACGATTTAAAATAAATTCTCGTCTTACTAAAGTCAAAACTTAAAAATTTGATGTTACTTTCGGATAAAAATTTCTTGTTACTAAGCAAATTTTTTTTTGTTACGTTTAGACTACAATTTCGTGTACCTACAGTCAAAATTCAATAAATTTGTGTTACGCTTAGACTAAAATTTCTTGTTACTAAAGTAAAATTTCGTAAATTTTGTGTTACTTTTTTCATGTTTACAATTTCTTGTTACCAAGTCAAAATTAAACAATTTTGTGTTACGTCTAGACTAACATTTCAAGTTAAAATTTTAAAATTTTGTGTTACTTCCAGACCAAAATTTCGTGTTACATTTAGCTAAAATTTCCTGTTACCAAAGTCGAAACTTAAAGATTTGATGTTACTTTCGGAACAAAATTTCTTGCAACTAACTGTTTTTTTTATATTTGTGTTAAATTTAGACTAGAATTTCGCGTTATTAAATTTAAAATTTAAAAAAATTTGTGTTACCTTTAGATTAAAACTTCCTATTACTCACGTCAAATTTTTTTCTATTTCGTGAAACTGTTGTTTTGTGAACAAACTTCTTCGTTGCCAAGTCAAACTTTAAAAAAAATAAGTATACGTTTAGAGTTACGTTTGGACTAAAAATTTCTGTTACCAAAGTCAAAATTTTTAAATGTTGTGTTACTTTTAGACCAACATTTCTTGTTACCAAACCAAAATTTAAAAAAAATCGTGATATGTTTAGACTAACATTTCAAGTCAAACTTTTGAGAATTTGTCTCACTTCCAGACCAAATTATCGTGAAACGTTTAGATTAAAATTTTCTGTTACTAAAGTCAAATTTTGTATTGCGTTTGGATCAAAATTTCTTGTCAGTAAGTAAATTTTTTTTATTTTTCTGTTATGTTTAGACTACAATTTCCTGTTACTACATTCAGAGTTAAAAAAAATTCTTTTACTTTGAGACTAAAATTGTGTGTTATTACGTCAAAATTTAAACATTTTGTGTAAAAATTTAAAAATTTTCTGTTATTTTTAGACTAAAATTTCTTGTTACTAAAGTTAATTTTGTTAAATTTTGTGTTACTTTTAGAGCTTATAATTTCTTGTTATCAAGTCAAAATCAAAAAGGTAGTAGAAAATTTGGAGTCTAGAAGCTTTTGAACTCTTTGACGTAGTCAAAAATATACAGCTCAGTAGAGAAACCGTTTTTAGAAAATAATGTAAACTAACGTCACTCTGACGTCGCAAAGTGACGTGATTTTGACGTCACAAAGTAAGGTCATGACGCGTGGCAAAATGACGTCATCGGTCTGTGACTTACGCCCGTCATTATGACGTTGTTTTGACGTCATCCCATGACGTCTTTGATACCCAAAGCTTACCAAATAATTACCGCAAAGTGACGTCACCTTCCCGCTTGGGTTACTATACTTCAAAAATACAAACATATTCCAAACAGTAGTACGTATAGAAAGGTGTACATATTTACAAAGTAGTACGTATCTAATTGACTTTAATCCTTAATAATCAGGATAACTGGAGCGTTATATCACTGATACCTGCCGCCTTACCTCGTAACACTGTCGGTCCACAGAGACACGACGAGTCCACAGAGATTCGGGCCGACGCGGCAACGCCGAGCGCCGACCGCGACTTGGGAACCCATCTACAATAAACGAGAACCGGGAACAGTCTCCGTTCTCGAAAGTACGAGAGTGTGTACAGGCCGGGTATATAAACCAGCAAGCCGCGCGAGATAGGATCGAATAGAGAGTGCAGTGTAGTAAATAAGCGGACAAGCAAACAGTGCGAATTGTTAGTAGAGAGTAATTGTGTTTTAATCGTGTCGTAATAGTTAAAAGTAAATAAAAGTGTGTAGTTAAATGACGATAAATTATTGGAACCCGTATCACGTAACAGTATTTTCGGCATGACCTTCCTCCTGATGTTCATCCCCGCTAAACCTATGTCCTAATATAGTTTTAACAGGAGTATCATGAAAAAGTAGGCCAATGCTCTACATCCAACCCAGTAAACACACTTGATCCCTGGGACGTCTTATTTTGGTTCTTCACATCTCAGATAGGATATTAAATTACGGGACGTCCAACAGATGTTCATCGGATATCAAATATGGGACCATTAAATTGACAAAATACCCCAATTTGTTTATTATCAATCTTTGTGATTGTGTGATTTAATTCGGACGATAACAGTTAACGAATTGTCAATAGGATAATAAGAAAGTGTTCGACCCAGTGCTTGTCTATGCTTGCGACAACCCGCGTAGCTCCAAGCTAGAAACTTGGACTCGCATGCGAGAGGTCGTGAGTTCAAATCTCAGTTAAAAACAATTTTCTTTTCAGATAAGACCACAGTATAAGGAATAATACATTATATCAGTAAAGTCAGTCGGTCGAAAAATTGAAACTGTGATAAGACCCAACAACAACCCGCACTATTCCAAAAGTACGATCTAGATTCACCCTGGGACATATGGGATCATACAGGACATCCCAGGGACTTCAATAATATCCCGTATTGATGTAGTGGGTACGTCTTAGGAACCAATTTGTGTTTACTGGGAAGTGTTAATTATTAATCTGCCATAATTTATTATTTGCAAACTGAAAATTATGGAAAATCCAGGCAATAATAGAAAAAAGTCAAAAAGTGAAAAAATAAAAAACGTACAACCGGTTTCGATGAAAATTAACTCATCTCTATTTAACATTGGCCTTGTCTTTTTTTACAATTTTCTATCCTTTTTTGGTGATTTTTCAGCCATTTGTGCAGTTATTACGTAACTTTTTGTAATGCTAAATTACGCCAGCTAAAATTTACCAACAAGATTTGGTGCCTATTAGGGAATTTTCTTCGTTGGACTAAGGTATGCATTATATAGGACAACCCTACAAGCACGGTGATTTAATACGCCTTGATCCGGCCTGGTGGCACGGTTACCTAGGTGACCGTCTTCTGTGACCAACAGAAATTCGCTTCTCGCCGCAAAGGCTAATAATAAGTTGCAGGCTTAATACAATTAAAGCAAGGCGCCACCCAGATTATTGTTAATTGGCGAGACTTGATGAAAGAAAATTTTCCGTTCTCTCTGTAACTTCGCACTCTTTCATTGCAAATTCTCAGTCTACGTATGAAGGTGTGAAGGCTTATGAATCTCAAAAGGACATAAAGACAGTCATTTAACACCTTTCTATGGATCTATCTCTTGGCACTAGCCGCCTTTGTTACTTCCAGTCTTCAATAATTATAATACTGTTTTGCTTATCTTTATGATTGCTGTCCCACGAGTTGCCTAAATACCTGCCTATCTAAAGGTAGATAAATAAGTTCGAAAAAAATCGAAAGGTAAAAATGTAAAATACTCAAGAAAAGTACAATTTTTATATATATTATCGAATACACCCGCATTTTTCAAAGGTTTCCGTGTCACGACCTCTGCGTTGAGCTATAAATCACTGTCACCTCCTCCAAATCAGTCATTATCGTTTCAATTAATCTTTTTCACCTAAAATTCCGCTACTATGTAGTTAAGGCGCACAGATTTCCTAATAATTGACCACACGTAGCTGGTATATAGGTATACCGAAACAGATATCTAACATTCTTAAGCTGGGTGTAATATTTAGTTTGAAAGCAAACAAAAAGTGCGAATTTAAAACCACCAGAACTGGTCGCAAACACTCTGACCCACTTTCACTGGAAAATTTCCGTTATTTTTAGGAATTAAATGGAAATATCCCCTGCAAATAGTCTAAATTTAATTCGCACCGCATGGCAAGCGACCAACATCCGCGTGTTTGCATCGAGTTTTGTATAATCATTTTCCTCTTCAAAACAACCATCACCTTGAAACCAGAACGAAAAACCCATATGGGTCCACGTTAATATAGTTTAGCCGCAAAATTGTGTAGACAGGTACTTACTGTTGATAATAAATCATAAAAATGTTTGCCATAAAATTGTTTATAATGATTAAACAAAAACATTAAAACATTTTAATGGTCTCTAAAAAAAAACACAAGGTACTGCGCTGTGCATCATTAGGGCACTAGTCTGTCCCTAAACAAGTTCATCCATACCTCGGTATAAGGTACCCCAGGTATAACCAGAGTCTGGGTTTGATGGTACGTAATTGGGCTGATGGGGCAAAATTTTATAAGTAGCCCAGGCAAGTCTGCGCAACTATCACTTAGCATTCGATTCGTGAGCACAGTTGTTTACCTATAGGTAGTCAAGGCAAATATACCGGTAGTATATTATACGATTATTTGGTAACATCCACCTACTACACTTATAAACTCGAGCAATAAATATTTGTAATTGGAAGTAGCTGAAAGTGCGTACTATGTAGAGCGTTTCGTGCAGTGCAATGCAAGAAAAGTGAATTGTGACTCATTGACTGGAACGATAATCCAAAAAGCGCAAAAAAGCTAGTTAGTTCAAACTATGACTTTTTGGTTCTAAAAATGACTATTTACGGGAAATTGGTGCAGATTATATTGATTGCTCTGCTGGTGTCAAGAAATTTTACTATACGGTCAAGTGACTGATGGGATCAACGACAAGAAGTGGAGGTGCAGGATGCTGATGACCCTCAAAGCTAGCAATGAGCAATAAATATACATATTATATGTGATAATATTGTTAATCTATCTCTTACTGAAACCGGTTTAGGTTTTAGAGATTACTTCAAAGATGTAACTATGTATTATGAATGATTAATTATAGTTCATCATTCTCCAAAGTATCTCACTAATTTTGTATGAAAAAATTATTTGCTACCTGCGGTGCGATAAGTGCAAAATTTAATTAGGTAGATGTTTCCTGATACCATTGTCTACTAATAAAATGATTTATGCGAATGAAAAGTGTCAATAAATGTGTAATTATTTTATTTAAATTATGTCGACAGTGGGAAAGATCGATGCATTTACTATAAATTACAAATGGAAGTTTTCCTGAAAATTACTCCTATTGTTTCGTTCAAGAAAAATCTTCAAGTTTTAGTGAAGACATTTAAAGACTATTATTGCGAACTTGGCGCCTAACCTGAAAAATCCATCAGTTGCACAACAAAAATGTCATTTTTTCCGACAGGTGACAGCATAATGACACTGACAAGAAAATGTGAGGTTAGGAATTTTATGTTTTTTACTTTTTGAATAAACTTGAAAACACACGTCACAACTTTTTAAAAAAACAGGAAAAAAAAAGTAAAAACCACTGCTAAACTTCTTCTTGCATAAAAGTGTAGTAACAAACTTTGATTAAATTCCCTAATTAGTGGCCTTTCACTTAACCGTTATGGATTTCCTGAAAAATATCCCTTTGCATATGGTAAGAAAATAAAGTACATAGTCAGCTATCTTAATTTATAACGTTTTCATGGTTTAATATCAATTCAAAAACTGTCTTGGCCGTGTTGTTAAACACTGTATCATTCAATCATAATATTGTTATTTTTATTTTGGGCAGTCATGCATTATCTAAAACTTATTTGGGTTATCTTGATCACTAATGTGACTGGGATGTTCATTCACTTCACGTTAAAAAAAGGTATTATACCTATAGTGCTGTTTGAGTAAGTAATCTGAGTAGGTTTCCGAAAAAGCCGAATATCATACCAAAGATGCTTTTTGCCCTTTCTGTAACTTTCTATAGATTTAATGCAAATTGTATTGCCAAAAACTTAAGACTAAAAGTAGATGAAGGGAGTAGTATTATTTCTAAAATAGGTAGTTAAATAAAATTATCAAAGAAATTCAGGAAAAGTACTATCATTTGTCTTAAGCCTGGTTTATAGATTGCCATAGCATAACATAAGAAAGTTAAACACATTGAAAATAGGAAGGCAGTGTCTACATTTCCGTAGCATTTAAGTTAATGTAAGCAATCCGTATGTTATGTTAGGGAGCTTACTGCTAGCCAATGAAAATGTAGTATTTTTAAAGTTGACAAGTCTATATGCGAGAGAAAACATATGTTTCATAATCAGGTGATTCTGAGCCAATAAAGTAGCATAATTATCTATTTTCTACTCAATTTTTATAAAGTTCACAGAAAATCTAGTCGCATTCTCAAAAGATCGGAAATAAACACAAAAGCCCTAGCCCTACTGATGACTATTTTGACATTAACGACAATGACAACTGACTAACTAGCACTAAACTTATGTTGGTCTATAAATTGGGTTTAAAAGCTTACATTAACGGTACTACTTACGTTATGGTACGCTTACAGTATGGCAATGTATAGAGCAGGCTTTAAGGCCAGTCATTTGCCTTAAAAAATGATCTTTTTCTACAACCCTCGAAATATGACAAGGTTTGCGCATTATTGTTGGTATGCAAACTGACACATATTTTCATGTTCACCTTTGTTTAACGTCGCCCATGGCAGCCAGCAAAAATTAGCTATTTATGTAACCAGTTACGAAAAGTCCGATTTTGTGTAACGAATGAATGTTTGCGGGACGAGCGCAGCGAGATTTTTCTAATTTTTACTACAAATACCTACCTAGAGAGAGAGTTATTATTATTAGACTTCAATATTTACTTTCAAACCACTTTGTATCTACTTAATACCGTAAAACTATAGCAACGGTGCGCCACAACCGAAACCTACAACTGGTGGTGAAATGACCTTTTCATCACCAGTTACAAAAGATTTTACTTTTCGTAACTAGTTACAAAAAGTAGGACGTTACGTCACTGTCATCAGTATTGAAAAGTGCCACTTTATATGTCAAAATTAGAAAAAGATATTTTCCTAACAAGTGCGCAAAATGACACTTTCGCACTTGTTAGGAACTTTTTTTTTCTACTCGCGTTTATTATATAATTTTACATTTCCGCACGCTTTTGAATGCAGAAAGTTGTACTTTTCCGCACTAGTGCGGAAAAGTAAAAAACCTCAAATGGCTGCTATTTTGCTTCGTCTTTGTATTAGAAATTACCTTGGGACGAACCAAAGGAGTTGAAATATTACTTGAAAATGGAGAATTTATTTCTATATTAAGGAATAACAGGTATAAGATTTAGTGGTTTCCCCAATGAAATCATGAATTACTTCGGTTGGTATGGAAGAATATAATAAGAACCAGTAAAGCTACCATGATTTATAGTTGTCAGGAATGGTGGCATTAGGTGCCTGGTATGTCATCTTACTTATACCTGTACTGCATCTTTAATTTTAGTTTTGCAAAAAAGGCAGGATAGATAAAAGTAAGCAAACATCATTCATCGCGCAGCTGAAGCAATAAGCAATAAATATCAATATATATTTTTATTAGAACTGTAAATAGCGGGTGTAGGACAAATAAGAAGCTACTTCACAGTTGCGAATACGCCAACGTTTCGATCTTTATTTAGATCTTCTTCAGGGCTTAATTCAGTTTGAGAAGTATGTCATCTAAGCTATATGAATGTGTTCTATCGGACATAACTCAAAAATAAAACAATGAATCCACAAACAGACGACCACATGATGGACACGCACAAGGACAAACGAAACACCAGCCGCCAGGAACAAAATAAACGATGGAAGGGATTTACAGTTCCATTGCATTAGAAAGGACACAAAGCACATATAATATATTTTTTCAAGCGGACTAAAAGTACGCCATTTCTTTTCTCCATACGCACATCTAAAGTGGGTTTTCTAATCCTGAGACCAAAAAGGTAGCAAAAAAGTCCTAAGCAGTAAAAGTAAAGTCAAAAGTCACCGCTACTGTCATGGTGGCGAATAGATAAACGTTTTTCATTCACCAAAATTATTTGAACACTAGATAGACCAATCTGAGTGTATTGCCATTCATTACATTCTTATTGAAAAAACAAAGTATAGGAATACTCTCAGAGCGCTCGAGAGCACCACCCGAAACCGTTATTAGTCGAAATCGCATAGGGTCTCGAATTCTGAGTTCGTCTGTTAAATGTCATGCGCGTCATCATATTTATCTGTCAATGTGACTTATTAATTTAGTATTATTATATTAATTAATATAATAATGCTACAAATTTTTTGTTTTCCATAATTTACCTAAACCACCTAAACCATTGGTTATGATTTAATACCATTAAAACCATTGAACATTGAAAATCACCGTTCTACCACATTCTATTTATTTTACAAATAATATGCACCACTAATTGGGTAAGTACTTAGACTTGCTTAAAGAGGATGAGAAAATTGCAAAACTGAATCACTCTGAAATAGACTTCCTGCATGCTTGAAAAAAAAAATAGTTTATGTTACTCTGAGTAAAAGGTCTTTTTGTGCTTCGCCCAGTTGCAGGCCTCAGCTTCGCTTCGGCTGTCAATCTCTGGGCTCAGCACGAAAAGACCCAATTTTACTCCTAGTGACATAATCTACTATTTATTGACAGAGTTTTACTCGTAGAGCAAATATTGTTCCTAACACTTGCGGAAAGTATCTTTCCTTCGCACTCGACTTCATGTCTGCAGTCGCGTGCGGAAAAGTATCACTTTCCACACTTGTCAGGAAAATAACTATTCTACAACCGTAGAAAATAAAGCGCTAGGACAATCCAAGTGTATTCCTTAGGCTATAAAACTTTACAAAGGTTTTACAGTAATACGCAAACCGTGTCATATTTTGACGGTTGTAGAAAAAGGAACTAGTTGCCATGGGAAACGTGAAAAAAAGTTTTTTCGCACTCTGTCGCACTCCACCGCTTTGCGTCGTTCGGGAAATGGCAGTCGCGTAAGTATCACTTTGCGCACTTGTTAGGAAAGTAATTATTAAAATTTATTTAGTTTTTCTGAAGATTTTAAAGGAGTTGAAAGGAAAATAATGTGGTGGATTATTTTTTTTCTACCCTTCTTAAGTGCATGTTTCTGTGTCACCATAATTATAATTAGTATATGACATATAAATATGGCCTCTTGGAGCTGAGACTAAGTTGAACCATCCCCTATTTGCAAAAATAAATTACGTTTATTGTTAGTCATTCAGATGGTTTGGACATTTTAGGACTTTGAAGGCCAGCACCGAGCTGAAAGACTCTCCAGAATCATAATAACCCTCTTTGGCATAGTTGGAGTCATTTGGGGATACATTATTCAGCAGTTTTCACAAACTGTTTACATTCTTGCTTCTGGATTCCTATTAGCCTGCATTGTAAGTAACTAAATAATTGAGCCACTTACCTTAAAAAATTGTGAATGCCTTTGCAGTTAACCATTCCACCCTGGCCAATGTACAGGAGAAAGCCATTAAACTGGCAACCTGCAAAGAATGGCGATTCTTCCTCTAACTCTAAGGCTAAAAAGAAGAAATAAATAGTCATTATAATTGGTCAAAATGGTAATATTTGCATTTAACTTCTTTCTGTTTAAAATTAATACCTATTGAACGATTTTTGTGCACTGGTTTTTTTATAATAAAATAGCCACTTGAGTTTTAATGATGATTGGGCATTTTCACCTCACCTTATACTTATAACTAAATCTCTCCAGTGATTAAAAAAATGATGAAAACAAAAAATATATACATTTTCTTGATCTACAATTTATTGAAATTATTATAAAGCCTCTGCAGTGCATCTAATGCTGCAGTATCTTTGGCGATTTCTACGTTCTCTCCCCATCCTAAAACACCAAAAACAAACTCAACCTCAATATCAAGTTGTACAAAGCTAACATACCTAATCCTAAGCATGATTTATCCTTGGAATTATACAAGCCCACCTGATAGTTTGCCAAAACGGTATTAGTGGCACTCTGATTACATAGCCTTGGCTCTACATTCTCAACTCCCCTCTCTTGCAACACTTTGATCAAGTAATCATAAGGTTGTTCAGGAGTCCATATATCATAAACATCTTTCCCATTCATTTGTACAATAACAAAGTCCTTAACAAACCGCTTCACCCTCTCAGGTTTTGCTGAAAAAGTTAAGGCACCCACAACAGCCTTAAAAGCATCAGCCA
This sequence comes from Taphrorychus bicolor, assembly GCA_951812265.1. Classification (NCBI taxonomy): domain Eukaryota; kingdom Metazoa; phylum Arthropoda; class Insecta; order Coleoptera; family Curculionidae; genus Taphrorychus; species Taphrorychus bicolor. Next base: position 13,147,553 of record OX638306.1, on the reverse strand, counting down.
TAGTTTTGATTTCTGGAGGGTATTCCTGAGATTTTACTAACTCAGTCATGCCTAAATGCTTTGCAATATGGGCCAACATTTCATCTGTAGTTAGATAGTTGCAAATGGCACTTACAATATCTTGTGGGTACTGTTTAGTATATTCTTCTTTAACTGTGCCAGAGATTATTTTAAAGCCATCTTCTATTAACTCGGAATTGTGTTGGAATGGGACAAAATGCAAATCACCTAAGGAATAAGAAACCTTTAGAGCCGCTTGGAGCTTAATGTCTTTTGAGAAACTTCTTAAATTATATTGCCTCAATCTATAAGTTATTATTTTGCCTTAGTAGTGAAATTACTTACCTGTCTCTTTAGCTTTAAACTCTTGCATATTGGCCCATTCCCTTTGCACAAATGCTTCTTTTAAAATCTTATTGTCAAAGTTCTCTCCCAACCGTTTGCTAAAGCAATTAATTTCCATATCGTAATTCCACTCCAAGTAACTGGATCTGGGTGCTAAGGGTTCTGGTCCAACTTTCTTCCGTCGGTGGGCTAATTCTCTTAGAGTTGGAGCTACCCACCGACTTATTTCTTTGGAATCTGTAGTTTAGAACGAGATCAAGAAATAGATATAAGAAAGACAAGTAAATACCAATTTTACCTTGCTGGAAAAACTGTTGACCTGGGTAAGACAAAAAACGGCTGGTAAAACGAAAGGACTGCCGTAGTAGAGACATATTTTGTAAGATAAAGAATAAAGGTAAAACTTACTAGTAATTTCTAGTTTTGTCCCTTTTTCCTATTTTAAAATAATTCTCTAAATTCTTAAAAATAAAAATACTATTTGTTTTTCTGGGGTTAGGTTTCATAGCTTTTTTTTAAAGCGTTTTCGGATGAACATTTAGAACACGCCCAGAGAAGTTTTCTTTAAATTTTTATTGAGTGAACAAAAGATAGGAATACATTAGATGGCATTAAACGAAAAGACCATCTTTAAATCAGTCTTCATTTACTATCTCTCTCTTATACATGTACTTTGCATTTTCAAAGAATAGGATAGAAGGTTATTGTCGCATTACCCACAATCCCATTAAACTTCCGTCATGTGCAGTAATGACATTTTGACGTAATTTCCGTCTTCTCAAGGACGCCGCTGCGCCATTTTGAAAACTTACTTGTGGTTTGATAACAATTTTGTGTCGTTGAGTGTTTTTCTGCTTGAATTTAGCGTTTTTTCAACGCTAAAACGTTGTGCAAGTGTGTCTGGGGGTGGTTGAGTTGGTTGTGAGGATGTCTATTGAGTATTTGCAAGTAGCCGAGGACGAGGGAGAGGAGCCCATAGAGCTGCCGACCGAAGATGACGGCACGTTGTTGCTGAGCACTCTGGCAGCTCAGTTTCCGGGCGCGTCTGGCTTGAAATACCGGAATCCCGAAAACAAGTCTGTGAGGGGCGTGCGACTGAGTGATGGAAGGTTGCACCCTCCCCCTGACGGGGGTTGGGGCTCGCATATTTATTACTGTGTGTTTCCCAAAGGTTAGTATGGTCAGGTGAATGTACCCCAGTTTGATATGGGTAATTTCATGCTTTTCATATGATAAAAAGAGCGTTGAACGAGTTACGAATCTTGAGAGGGCCCCCAGTACCAAGTTGAGAAATTGAATTTGTAATTGTTTCATTACAATATATACCTAATATAATGCAATTCCGTTCTTTCGCAAAAATAGGCCAGTTCTCGTATTATTGCAAAAGTCTTAACTTACACCTATTGCCACAACAGCAGTGGAGTGTGATTGAAAACTGCACATTCACCCAAGCTATCTTTAAGCACCTTGACAAATAATGGCAGTATAAAAATTATCCTGATCACACATACCTACTTATTAAATTATACCCTGATTACCCTGATAAATAAGCAAACAAATTTGTTTGTTTATTCAAAAACAAAAAAATAATGTTTTATGATATTTAATTAGACAAATAAATGGAGAAATATGCATTGTCAATAGTTATTTGGCTGCTTGCCTTACAAAAAGTGCACATAGAGCAACTTTTTTGCCCAACCACCTATTAACAATAATAATAGTGGGAGTCTATAAACTTTCCCTTTCAATTTTGGACAAATTAAACTTTCTTACTTACAATAACATCATAGCATGTCACACTATAATTCCAAGTGTACTTCCTCAACAAAATACATGAGAACTGGTCTTTTTTTGCAAGCAAATGACATTCATCAAAACCTTACAGTTATGTTTAAGTTCAACTGAGTATCTGTAAAAGTAAACAAGTTGATGTTTTTAGATGTTTTCTGTGATATTCTTTCTTTGGCAGAGGCTCAATGCTGCTAGTGGTACATGGCTAAAAGTATTGTGTTTTGTAAAAACCAACATTGAATTCCGAATGCAAGCAGGTTGTGCGTTTTTGACTGAACTAAGCAGATGTATGATGAATTAAAATGTCTGCAAGTTTATGTTCTCTAAATTACTCCCTCTTAGTGTAATTGGTAAACCTAAAAAACAGTGTTCAAAAAATCATTGACAAAGGAACAAGGAATGTGATACTTAATATCAGGTATTACTTGTTTAAAAAACTACCATACCCACCCCATAAATCCTATACTTCAATTTTTTGCTCATCTTTGCATAACAAATTAAAAAAAAAAATAATCCTGGAAATAAATAGGAAGTCGCCAGATATCTGCAACACTAAATTTTCCCTACAGAGAATAAACGCAAAAGTGATGATAACCTTGAAAATTCTACTGCCAAGACTAAGCGCATGGAGACCAAGTTGCGATGTACTGACTTGATAGTACTAGGCTTGCCATGGAAGACCACTGAACAATATTTAAGGGAGTACTTTGAGACATTTGGAGAAGTGTTGATGGCACAAGTGAGTAGCTAGATTTGGTTTCAAAAATACACTATTTTAAATATTGCAATAAAAAAAAAAATTATATTTGCAGTTTGAGCTTTGTTATTCACATAAAGTAGCACTAGCACTAAGTCTGTAAAGATGTGTAATAAAATTTTAGGTGAAGAAAGATCCAAAATCAGGTCAATCGAAAGGTTTTGGCTTCATCAGATTTGCATCATATGAGTCACAAATGAGAGTATTAGCTCAAAGACATATGATTGATGGTAGATGGTGCGATGTTAAGGTGCCCAACTCAAAAGTAAGTTGTGTGTATTTATTTAAAACATTAATTATAATATATCCTTCCTTAGATGAGTGTATGATTGCATGTTTGATTTGATCTACAATAATGTTCGAACCAATCTTCCAAGGCAATTTTGTTTTATTATTATTGCCTCGCAATGCCCTGCCTGTGCTTTAGGTCAATTTTTAAATCCCATCTTACAATCAATTTTTTGTTATAAACCAGCAGAAATTGATCATTTGGATTCCTTAGTAGAAATATAAGTTCCAAAGAATCCAAAGACAATTGGCAAATCCCTGAAGAATTTAACTTTTTCTAATATTTTCTTTTTACGGGTTTACAAGTATAATGTTTTTATCAATTTTAGATACTTTTTACACAGGTATATAGATACCCAAATAGATCAGCCCAAATTACCATATAAAGCACTTAGCTTTAAGATAGTTTAATCACTATATCAAAAGAGATTGAGTATAAAGCTCATCTTCAAAAATACATTTTTTTAGTAGTTTGAGGTCTTGAAAAAAATCTGGAATTTTTGTTTATTGGTAGATTCATAATTGAAACTACTGGTATTTTCTCTTATTTTCCAGGAGGGTTTAATTCAACAAGTCCCCTGCAAAGTGTTTATTGGCCGATGCACAGAGGATTTGACTTCTGATGATCTTCGTGAATATTTTGGAAAATTTGGGGAAGTCACTGATGTGTTTATCCCTAAACCCTTCCGTGCTTTCAGTTTTGTGACGTTTCTGGATCCTGAAGTTGCTCAAAGCTTATGTGGGGAAGACCATATTATTAAGGGTAAGTGGATGTCAAATGATTCAGTCAGTATTTCACTTGGCTCTTTCGTTTCCAAGAACTCTGATATTTTAACCTTTTTATTGACATTTGGCCAATTAGAGACATGTTCGAAATTATATGAATTTGTTAAAAAAAAAATTTTATTCTAGGTGTGTCTGTTCATGTTTCCAATGCTGCCCCTAAGTCGGACACCAGAGCTTCAAAACATGGATATGACCACAGAGGTGGAGATATGCGATTGCATGGTCCAAACAGAGGCCCACCTGGAGGCCCTGATGGTCCTGGAGGAATGTACCCACAAAGGTGAGTTGACAAAACTTAACATTTGAATAAAATGGTTGTTCCTATTTTGTTTTCCATTGACGCTCTTAAAAATCAAAAGAAAACATTCAAAATCAATGTTAACAATTGCAATGTAAATTGGTTTCCATTGGGACAATCTTGGCTTGAAACTGTGTTTTTTTTAACAATTAATGATTTTTATTTTTTAAGTTTTTTTTTATATAGTTTTTATACAATTGAAATAGAAATCATGGGTCAAACAAAAGCCATCTTTTATTGAAATAATTTTTGTCCTAAAATAGACCTTTGTTTATTTTTCTCCATTTAACAGGCTTATTTGACAAATTAAATCAAAATATATAAAACTAAAATCAAATCAGCATGTTGCTTTATATCAAGTATGAAGCCAAATGTCAATGACCACTGATCGCGATTGAAGGCAGTTGCAATTGTTTCTGATTGTAAATTATTTGAGAAAGAGAAATGTTTAAAGCTGAGGTTCCTCCCCTCCTTTATGGAGATAGAAGAAACATTATTATGTCAAAAAACAAAAGGTTTTCTTACAATTATTGTCTACATGAAAAAACAAACGAAAGAAATTGTTTTAAAACAAAACACTGCGTTACTATGATTCTTGATTATTACTTTTTTACTGTGTATTGTATTCTATTTAATGTGAGTGGATTTATAGAGTCTTACACCGCAACCTGCGGTCTATTATGGCTCACTCGAAGTGTTACCAGCAATGTTTACCCCTGCTTGCCCCACTAATTCTCACCTGTTAAGCCCAGACCCCCAACGAATCTGAGGAGTCTCTTGGGCGACACTGCATTTGCGTCTTGAGGTTCAATGATTGTGTTTCCAAACAGTGAGTATCTCGATCTGGCAATAGCTGGGCAGTCACATAGGACGTGCTCAACTGTCTCGTCGTTCTACAAGCACAACCGACACTCCGTCTCTTCGGACAGTCCGAGTCTGTGCATGTGATATCTTAGGTGGCTATGTCCTGTGTACATTGCAGTGGCCACTCTGATTTGTCTCCTATTTAATCTGAGGAATGTTTGGGCCTTTGCCCTTCCTATTCCCGTGATAAATTTTTTGGAGTGTGATAGTCCGGAAAGGTTCTCACACCAATCCTGGGGCTTGGCATTGCTCCATTTCTGGAGTTCAGCCTTGACCAGAGAGTATGAGACTCCCAGTGCCGGTTCCTCGCCTACGAATGCAGAGCCCGCCGCCCTCCTAGCTAGAGAGTCGGCCTTCTCGTTGCCTTCGTGACGACGATGGCCCGGGATCCATACCATTGTGACGCTGTTCTCCTGCGATAGGGTGTTCAGAGTCCTGTACCAGTTCCAAACAGAAAAGCCTCGTTTATATGAGTTTTATTCCAATGGTAGGGCATGGATAGATAAGAAATAAAGCAAACCAATTTTAAAAAATTTTTAACAGCAGACCCTCTAGTAGTTTTTAAGTTTTAAGCATATTGACCAACACTCACAGTTAGATCTGTTTGTGCGCGTAGTTTGTGACAATTTTAATTTTAAACTTTTCTGTAATTTTTATAATTTTATCAACTGTTTCCATGGCCATGTAGTCCGAGAGACTACAGGGATCCCTCGGCTGCAATGATGTGCCAGCCTGTCGCCAAAGTGTATGTCCAATGTCATAAAAAACAACATAGCACCCTGAAGAAGGCAATAAAGGTACTGCCGAAAGCTTGGTAGCTGAAGAGTTTTATTCTTTTAATGCCCTGACGATTACCCGAGAAACTTGCTTCTTTATAAGCATACTATTAAGAGTTTCTAAAATCGCCTAACCAGGGGACTGAGATACCGTGTGTCCAGCACAACCGTGGACATAGGAGATTAACATGGGAAACTGGTTTTAATTTTTTTGCGCCTGTACGGTTGAATTGATTGAAAAACTTTAGGAGTAAAGTTGTAGAGCGTATGGTCAGCATCCTGTAATTTTTTCAATACTCCAGTTTTCGCCGTTTTTTGGAAAAACGCCTCAAAAAGTGCAAAAGTTTGAATTTGGCGCGTCACCCCCGTCATGCATGTGCAGTGTCGCCGACATATTTTCACTGCATAATCACGTTAATTACTACATGATAGTCTCTCAAAATAAATAAGAAAGGAAAATCGGCTCTGACTCTGAAATAAGAAATTATTATGTTGGCGACACTGCACATGCATGGCGGGGGAGACGCCATGCATGTGCGCCAAATTCAAATTCTTGCACTTGTCGAGGCGTTTTTCCAAAAAACAGCTAAAATTGAGGTATTGAAAAAATTACAGGATGATAGCTGACCATAAGCTCTATAACTTCACTCTTAAAAGTTTTTCAATCAAATCGACCGTACAGGCGCAAAAAAATAAAAACCGATTTCTCATGTTAATCTCCTATGTCCAGGGTTCTGCTGGACACCCGGTATACAGAATATACTAGTATTGTATCTCATTTGGAAGTTTTGCTTTAAATTTTAATCCTAAAATTGATATTATAATTTAAGACGGCTAATAAAGCATTCTAAAAAAGTGAGTATTGTATAGCAAAAAACTATAACTTTTATTGAAACGATTAACAATAGAAGAACATTATTATTAACTTTTCTGTTTCTTAACTTTTTTCTAGCTTACAGTTTTTCTTTCCAGCGCAAATCCTACTGTTCATATCTTCCTCCAAAAAGGCCTGCACAAGTGTGTGACATGTTTGAGAATGTGTTTTCTTCCTGGTTTGAGTTCTTCTGCTTCCATTCTAAATATGTTTGTAATGGTTTCTAATTTTCCATAACTTATTTGCTTTTGTGATATCTCCTAACATCATTTTCCGTACAAACCTTTTTCTTTGTGAGATTTCAGCTTGGTGTAATTTTCTTTTATTTGGGTTTCAATTATTCCTACAAACAATGCTTTTTCTAGAAACTTCTTGTCGAGTATGTACATTGCCCACCATTTATTTAACTTCTTCAAGTTTTTGATGATAACGTCCTTCTTTTTAATTTCTGCGTTTTCCTTCTTTCGTTGTTTTATAGATAGTCTTTTAGAGACCGTTGTTATAGTTCATTGTGTTTCTTGTTTGTTTTTCCTTGACAAGGAAGTCATTATTTGAGATTCTTCTTTTAGTTTTTTCGTTGCATAGTATTTTGACGAGTGATCTTTCCACTTTTTGCGAATTTTAATTTGTTCCCGAGGTGTCATTTCTTTTTTGGATTTTCGTCCTGTCTTTTTTTCTCTCTTCCAGATACTTCTTTTCCTTCTCTCGTTGCACAGCATATCGGTGGGGGTCGTTTTTTATCTTTCGATACCTAATTCTTCCAGCTTTCCTCTTTTTTTTTAATACCTCGTCATTTTACTTCAATCGAACTGAAAAGCTTAATGTAACTAAGTTACGAGATCAAAAGTGATTAATTATTTAGTAAAACATAAGTTTTGCGGCTTATCAATAGAATGAAGGCAGTTTTATTTCTCTGATACGGCAATTATCAGGGGACTGAGAGTCCAGGGGAATGATAAAATTGATAATAATTGTATCCAACAAAAAAACTAGTTAATAACTAACATGTGCCATTTAACACGGAAATAGATTTAAAGCATTATTTTTCAGTGGTTTGTATCATAACTTCATAACAATAGAAAATCATGAATCTGCTTTCCAGGGGAGTGACAATTGAGGTGGCAATTCACAAATTTGTCATCAAATTATTTAATGTGTAACTTCGACACCCAAATCAAAATATCAAAACATTTAATATCATTCAACATCAAAATATTTAATGTGTAAATCCGTGCTATTTGATTAAAGATTCCCGCAACTTGAAAATTTGACATTTAGATTGATTGTTTATTGACGACTTGTGGCCCGGCAACTAGCAATTGTTTTTTTAAGCCTACTTTTTGACTGAGCCATCTATTGCGTGACCACCGTTAACGCTTAATTTTTATTTTAATCCATATTGTACCACGTTTGTGATAACAATATAATCTTCATTAGGGCAAATCAAGAATATTTATAAAAATAATAGTCGGGTAATTCTATTTTCCCATTTTTTAGGGTGACGCTTACAGTTAATAACATCGAGGTTACACACCCGTTCACTAATCATTTAGCTAGATCTCATAGTTTTTACAACACTAAATTAAACTGAACGTATTTTTTCGATAAAATATAAAGTAGGCAGCATCATAATAAATTATCTGTTGACAGTAGTAATGCAAATGAAGTTTACTGTAACACAGTAATGAACAAAACGCAAAAAAATCATGTTTTTGTAGAATCACCCATATGTTTGTGATCGGAGCAAGATTGCTCCGGGGATACTGTCCAGTTGCAGATTTTATTTGAAATAAGGTTCGTGAGATCTAAAACTTCTGGTCTGTTGACAGTTACAAAAGTTGGGCTGTTGCCTGTGTTGATAATTTTTAGTTCTACCTGTGTTAGGTAGTTATGTAGTGGCTCACCCCTTATGTTAATGTTGCTGCTGCCTCACACCGTGTGGTGAGCATTCGCATCACATCGCAGTATTAGCTGGGTATTGCTTCTATTGGCGTGGTCGACGAGTCTCCGCACCGCCTCAGATGCTTCAGCTTCCGCATCTCCAGGGAGGTAAGCTGAGCAGATGATTACATCTGTCTTGTTCTTCTGTGTGGTTAGCGAGACTCGTGCCGCTGCCACATCTCTAGTGCAGAATTCGGTAAGTAAAAAGAATGGGAGATCTCTCGGTGTCGCTTAAGCCGGATACAGGTGCATTGAGTTTGTGGCCCTTCCCCAAAGCGTCTGGAGCAGCAGCCTTAAATGTTTGGCCGGCTTTGGCTCCGGACATACCAGAGCTGCCAGGTTTATCCAACCGCTCCGCCTGTATATCAGGAGGGTGGTTTGCCGGAGCTTTCGCTAGTTTTTTTTTATGTGGACACAACCTTTTTCCTTGTGGCACTTGTCCGTTGTTTGTCCGCCTTGCTTCGGTCTGTGGCGGAATTGAATCCTTCCAAAACCGAAGAAGGGTCTTATTTTCATGCCTGCTGGGACTGCGAGTGACGCTTTGTCGATGGTAAAGCTCCAGGTTTCTCCAGGCTCGCTTCCACGTGATGTAGGATCGACCTCTTGCTGGTCTTTAGCCCACGGTTCATTTTCCTGAGCCGCAGTTTGACTGTTTCATGCGTTAATCACTGGTTGGTGGTGTCATCTGGTATGTAGCCTACGCAGATGTTGGGTTTTGGCATGTCTGACCCCTTTACGAGTCTGAGACGAACACCATCCCACGGTTGGAGCCCGTCGACCAAAGTTTCCAACCATGCAGCACTCTCCTTGTCCTGTAGCCAGCCAGGGTGATGCGTGCAGCATTGGAATCTTACTTGTGGTCCATCTTCCGACAGATTTTGGACTGCATTCAAGACTGCAGCCTATATCAGCCGGAGTTGGTCCGCGCTCAGAGTAGCTCTCGGGTAGTCTAGGTGGATTATGCCAACCCTGACCCCCCATTAGAGCTTCCCTGTAGCTGGCCCCCTCAGGCACCCTTTGCGGTTTTTTCGAAGCTTGTCGGGTGTGCTACCCTCCGACCGTTGGCGTTTTACACCTTCGGTGGAGCTGGCTGTGGGAGCTGTTTTCTTGACCCTCTCACTCTCTTAGCGTATTTGTTTTAGAGTGGTAGCATAGTTAGCCCCTTCGCTCATTAAGTTTTTTAATTGCCTCCGTGCAGATTTTGGTAGCCGTCTTCTCTTGAGAGATAACCCCCAAGAGCATCGGCCTCCTCACTGTCTGGATTGGCTTTTTCATCTTCCGAAGAGGATTCAAGAAGTTTCTCTTCGGAAGTTGTATTGTCTGCCGTTGAGATGAAGGGTTGGTTTTCCTCCACTACAGTAGGTTTGCTGGAGCCTACTGATTGGTCTCCATAGATTGCTCGGTTATTTGAGGATCAAGGGATGAGTCCCCCTTGTCGGACGAAGAATTATTTTGCTCCAGGCACAGTATAAAGAATAATACATTATGTCAGTATCGTCAGTTCGTGTCGGCACTTTTGATATTTCCAAAACTAAAGCGTGCCGCGCCCGGCAATTTTCTCGAGTAGTTATGAGGGGACAAACACATGCGATGCACGGGCAAAACTGGTTTGGTGGTGCACCGCGGCCGGGCGGACGGGGCAAGGGGAGGGGAGTTTCAATTTTTCGACCGACTGACGTTACTGATATAATGTATTATTCCTTATACTGTGCTCCAGGTTTTGTTTCCACGAGTAGCAAGGGAAATAAATGTTGCCTGCAGCAGGGCCCCGCATTTCTACAACAAGGCTACTTACTACCAGGGTTCGCCCATTTCCTGGAGGTGTACCGTTTGTGGCACAATCTCCCCTGTGTCCCCAAGTCACACCTTGACTTGTGGGAGTTTAGGGACCTGCCTTGTCTAGATCCAATGTTTTCAGTTTTGCAGCAGGGGCAGGTCTGGCGGCATGTGGCTCTTCACCACGAACATTGCTCTTGAACTAACGCTGTCCCAACGAAGCCATGGATCATGATCCATGGACACGGTGCAACAGCGCAGTCGCTCGTAAATCCGTTACCCCCATTTTTACGGGTGAATTAAGTTTGTTATTTTCATTCTGAGCCTGACTTATATATCTAAAAACTGATACAGAGTCACAGTATAGATTCTGAAAACAACGGCAATCATCGAATCAATCGGAACACACATTTCAGGTAGTTTCTTCTTTCCAGGTATAATGGGCCATTGGGCCCTAATCAGGGTAACTGGGGCAACCAGGGAGGGCCTAGAGGAAACCTGGATATGCCGAATTTGCAAGCTTTAGGTAAGTTCTTTTTAACTTGAATTAACTAATTTTTAGTAAATCCTAACTTTTCCTGCAAAATGGCGTTTGAAGCCTCAAAATAAATCAGTTTAAACTAATTTCCGATTTTCTACCCTCAGTTTAAACATCATTTGAATTTACTCAAATAACTTCACATAATTAAATTATCTGAAGTTATGTTGAAGGTTTTAAGAGATAATTAATGAATTCTTATACCTCAGGTTAGGTTTAAACGACGGTATAAAACCGGCCCTGAGTTGTAAGTATGCCATCAAAACTTGTACTTTCATACTGTGTTTTATATTTCCAGTGCATTTGTTAACACCCAACTCTTTTATCCCCAACACTCCCAATGCAAACCCAAGTCCTCAGAAAAACCCAGGTAAATTTATCTTTCAAAACCATTTTTCCAGAAGGGCCTTTGGTGGTTTAATGTGTCCGAAAACTAAAATGATTTGTAAAATTTTTAGGCTACAGTACAAGACCCAGTAGCTTGCCAAATATCTCAAACATACAGAGCTTATCTGACGCATTGAGTTGGTATAATAGCACCAGCTCTAAAACTCACAGCGCCACGTAATTTTTGTCCTAGTTGTTTTCCTTGTATTAAGTGTTTTCTTGTTTATTAAAAATAAATTAACCTATTGTTTAATTATTGACGCAATTGGTAAAACTTCAGTTCAACACAATCCTTCAGTCCTAAGAGAACTGTTATCCAAATCCAGATTTGTCCCTCACAGCCAACCTATTTGATTGTGACAGGAAAGTATTAATATTTATATATAACTTGTTTACTTTCGTTTCGTTGAGCATTTTTACTTTTAATAGGAATAACTAGTCAGGGCGGTCAAAACAACAACCAAGGTGGCTGCAATCCTTTAGGATTAGGCCTAAACTTGGGCGCCCTACCTATGAATCCTGCTCTGGTAGCAGCAGCTTTGAATCAAGCCAGTTGGGGACTGATCGGTAACTTGCAAAACCAGCCGGAACCAAACTTTAATCAAGGGTTCAATAACGGACCAAATAATAACACTGGTAGGTTAAATAATTCTGTTTTGTCAATAAATGTTTATTTTGACCCTTGAATATTTTGTTGAAACTACTTGAACTGGTTTTTTTAATTCAGTGAACGAACAACTGAATTTAGTCACAATTTCAAATTACTCCGACATTTTTTTCAAATTAGTCTACAGGGTGTGTGAGAAAGGTGCTGACAAACTTTAGGAGGTTATAGAGGACGCCAAGGCATCCAGTTTTGTATACGTTTTACCATTACTTGGACGTACTTTATAAGGCATTTTCGTTTCTCTGCTGGTTATAGTTATGGTTGGCATAAAACTGGCACACCAGCAGATTTTCACCGAAGCTAATTGGTTGAAAATCAGCTGGTCTGTCATCTTTATGTCAACCAGAACCGGTGCGAACGAAAATGACTTATTGCTTATAAACCTCTATGCGCAAACGCATCGTTTTTTAGATACAGAGTGTCAAAGAAATATTTTTTTATGAGTTTTTTGGTTATATTTTAGGTTCATCTAATGAGACGACTGTTCATCTAATGAGACAACTCAATCAATTTTTGTATACGTTTTACCATTACTTGGACGTACTTTATAAGGCATTTTCGTTTCACTGCTGGTTCTGGTTCTGGTTGACATAAAAATGACACACCAGTTGATTTTCACTAAAGCTAATTGGTTGAAAATCAGCTGGTCTGTCATCTTTATGTCAACCAGAACCGGTGCGAACGAAAATGACTTATTGCTTATAAACCTCTATGCGCAAACGCATCGTTTTTTAGATACAGAGTGTCAAAGAAATATTTTTTTATGAGTTTTTTGGTTATATTTTAGGTTCATCTAATGAGACGACTCTTCATCTAATGAGACAACTCAATCAATTTTTGTATACGTTTTACCATTACTTGGACGTACTTTATAAGGCATTTCGTTTCACTGCTGGTTCTGGTTCTGGTTGACATAAAAATGACACACCAGTTGATTTTCACTAAAGCTAATTGGTTGAAAATCAGCTTGGTTGTCATCTTTATGTCAACCAGAACCGGTGCGAACGAAAATGACTTATTGCTTATAAACCTCTATGCGCACGGTTTTTTAGATACAGGGTGTCAAAGAAATATTTTTTTTGAGTTTTTTTGGTTATATTTCAGGTTCATCTCACTAATGAGACTACGCAATCAATTTTTGAATACGTTTTACCATTACTTGGAGGTACTTTATAAGGCATTTTCGTTTCACTGCTGGTTCTGGTTCTGGTTCAGGTTGACATAAAAATGACATAAAAATGAATGAGTATGTCAACCAGACCGGTGCGAACGAAAACGACTTATGAGTGTAAGAGCGCGCTAATGGAAAACATTGTAATTTGGAAGCACGTTGCGAAACGCCAATATTTATTATCCAAAAAAGATACTCTTAGTCAAAAGCTCTAATATGAACCATTTTTGAGTTAATAGTATATTATGTACTATGGTTGTGAAGTACATTATTATGACCCGAACGTCAAGTTTAATCTAAGACATGAGGGTCATAAGTAGTTCACAACTGCGGTGTACAGACGCGTCTTCATTCCATATGGAGGCTTCGTTACCGTGGCAACCGATAAACAAAATCGCCGTATGACGTTATCACGGCGCCTAATGCGCCTGACAACTGACAGCTTTATCTCCCTAGGGAGATAATCGGCCATAAAGTTGTCATTATAGACCGCTTATGTTCAATTGTTTATAAGCAAAACGAGAAAACCTACTTTACAGTCATCTACTGGCCTTTAACGGTCCGTATTAAAGCTAGTAGTGAAAAAATTTATTTTATGGTGAAAAACATGGGTAAAACAATAAAAATTATTTCCTACTATTTTCAGTTTTATTTTTTTCTCCATTTTATATAATCTATATAAGCAAAAATTGGATGATTTGACGTCTTCTATAATCCCCTAAAGTTTGTCAGCACTTTTCTGAAACACCCTGTATAATGTTCTAAATGTCATTTAAAGAAGAAGGTTGAAGAAGAGTTTAAGAAAAGATAATTTTTCGTGCAGGTAATAATCAAGGCGGAGGAAATCAAGGAGGTGGCGGCGGCGGTCCAGGTTTCCTGAATTGGATGTCTCAAGGCGGTGGCGGTCCCGGTGCTGGCGGGGACGGCGGTCAGGGGGGCGGCCAGTGGCCTGCCAGACCGCCACCCGGCCAGAATCAGGACAAGGGGTTTCTGAAGTACGACTAGGGAAAAGTTGCGGCTGTAGGAGCGGTCGGAGAGCTTCTCGGGCGTACCGTCAAATTATTGGTAAGTGATTCACCAATCTAACAGGATTTGTTAATCTTCTCTTTTAATATTTTTCTTTAAAGTATATTAGTTTATTATACTTAACTTCTTCTACTTAATGATGTATATTCTGTTGGGTTTCGTGGCTTCACATCTCGGACGATTGTAAATTATTTTCCTTTGTTTTTCTAGCTACAGAGTTACGTGTGTAATGATACATAATGCAAGCTAATGCTTCCATTTAATTTGCCCTCAATGTATGTGTATTAATTGTAAAATTTTCTTTACTATGCAGGGAGGAGAGGAAATTAGAGTACTTTTTATTTTTTAGATGTACAAAACTATCACTCAAAACATCCTACCCGCCACTCCGAACGGCAAGTTCTAGCACAGCCACAGTTTCACAGTAAACGTTCGCATAGCAGCTGAAGCTAAAAGAAGTGAAGTTTAGTACCTAATAGATTAAATTTTAGATCATTAAATGAACAAAATTTAAGCAAATCATATAATAAAACCGATTAAGCCGAATTTCCATTAAACGATTAAGATATTTTCGTTATTGTGGTCAAGCTGACAATGGAGACATGCGTAAAAATATGAGCAGTGTGTCATTTGTGTTACTTTAATGTCATTTTAATTTATTATGGGGCGATACCGTCGGATTAGAAAACCTTGTAATTTCGCAGTTTTATAAAGAGCAAAAAGGTGAGCTTCATTAAAAGTTTTGTCTTAAGTTCCAACATATAATGAAGCTATAAGCTAATAACATTAATATTGATTACATATCTTAAAGCATTGTGAAGTACGTTCTCTCGCCCTGTTTAATAATAAGGGGTTAATAATGAAAATTTTACGACTTGCGCTCTGAGAGTATTCTCATCCTTTGTTTTCTCAATAGAAATCTAGGGACAGCATACTCTCAGAGCTGTCACCAGAAAAAGCTGTTACACTCTGTAATCTCGACCTCATCTTGGTTCTTTACACTTATACTGTAAAGTTTAAGTCGACGATATTTACAACTTAGTTGCAATATATGTTTATTTATTAACATTTACTACCTATAAAGCGTTAGCTTATATTATCATCTGTGATATTTACGGAATTACGAAAGAAGCATAGATCTTTGAAACTTGGCAGTGATTGAGAAGCGTGTTTTCTGGTTGCGTGTGGAATGATGATTTGCTTAAATTATAGCGAAACGTTTCTTCTCTCTTTATTAACTTAAAACAACTGCGTGTGACGTGTAATTTAAATTATTGACGTTTCCTTATAGTGTGCATTTTCCCCGCAGACGTCAATAATATTGAAAATTAATTCATGCGAATGATTATTACTGTGTGTACCATATTTTAGTGTTATATCACAACTACTTAGCCTTAGAGTAAGTTAGAGAGTGCTATTTTTCTCTATTGTAATATGTCGGTTGAATGAAAAAGTAGTCTGTACAAACCGGAAGAAAGAGACGCATATTAGAAATGATGCTGCAGCATTGGCTGAAGGAATGAAGTTTATATGTTTAGATTTACGATTTACATAGAATTTAATGGTGTTGTATGTTCAATGTATTTAATGCAAGCAAAAAAATAGATATCAAACGAGAATTTTTTGTTGTTTCCTATTTCGATTTTTGGGCTATCAGTTATTGTTATTCTGATCTTCGGTAATCTTGAGCAAAAAAGAAAGTTTCCAGAGAAAGAGCAGAAGAGCAAGGTGCAATTGTACAAAGTCGGATTCAGTTAATCTCGACTGGTACTTCACCCCGCCCATAAGAAAAGCATGTCTTTCACTAATGGCGTTTTTCACTGGCTGCACTAGTGCGCACTGAGTGTATTTCCGTCTCTGTAATTCGCTTAAATTAACAAAGGATAGAAATAGACTCAGTGCGCATTAGTGTTGTCAGTAAAAAACGCTGCAAGGCGCACATTGAGACACATGCGACGCAGCCCACGCAACGTTTTTGCATCATGTAGTGTGGAGTGCGCGATCGCATATTGAGACGCAGTGCAACGTAAGCCACATATGCGCCAAACAAAACTTGCGTCGCTCAGTGTTCGAGACATATTTCGTGTGCGTGGGTGCCTTTTTCCGTAATTAGGAAAATGCAGTTAGAACTTATTCAGGCTATCAGAAAATTTCCTGTTCTGCACAATACAAATGATCGACATCTGGAACACGATGCCCGTCAAGATTTTCATTTTTTTACGTAATTGCTTTTCAAATATTATGATTTATTTCTTTTTGATAGGTCGAGCAGCAAAACTTCTGTTTCCCAATCTGCGCCCGAACCTGACTCGGAACCTAAATCTTGTAACACCTTTTTCTTTAGCCTAAAGCCTTTAGTCCTACGCAGAAACCAACACAACTGTGCGTGACAATATGCGTGTAGCTGGGTAGCCCACGAATTGCGAGCCCTGTATCGTTTGCGCTGACTTGCATGGATTGCGTAGCATGTGTCTCAATGTGCGCCTTGTCTAATGGTTTTAAAGTGACCCGCGCAGGGCGCACATTGCGACACATGCGACGCGACGCAGCCTTCGCAAGGTAGCCCAGGCAACGTCTTTGTATCATGTAGCGTGCAGCGTGCGCTCGCATATTGGGACGCTGCGCAAGCCACAAATGCGCCAAACAAAACTTGAATCGTTCAGCTTGCGAGACACAGATTTCGTGTGCGTGCGTGCCTTTTCCGTAATTGGGAAAATGCAGGAAGAACTTATTGAGGCTATCAGAAATTTTCCTGTTGTGAACGAATTTCGTGCCCTGTATCGTTTGCGCTGTCTTGCGTAAATTGCCTAGCATGTGTCTCAATGTGCGCCTTGCATTTGACTCTGACAATCAATACAAAAAAAGACACGCACGCACACGAAATCTGTTTCTCGAACTCTGAGCGACGCAAGTTTTGCTTGGCGCATTTGTGGCTTGCGCTGCGCTGCGTCTCAATATGCGAGGGCGCACTGCACGCTACATGATACAAAAACGTTACGTGGACTACCTTGCGTGGCCTGCGTCGCATGTGTCTCAAGCAGCAAAACTTCTTGTTTCCCAATCTGACTCACCCTAAATCTTGTAACATCTTTTCCTTTAGCCTAAAGCCTTTAGTCCTACGCAGGAACCAACACAACTGTGCGTGACAATATGCATGTAGCGGGGTCAGCTCATAAATTGCGTGTCCTATATCGTTTGCGCTGACTTGCGTAAATTAAGTAGCATGGGTCTCAATGTGCGAATTGGCTTTGACTCTAGACAATCAAAACAAATCTGTTTCTGGCACACTGAACGATTCAAGTTTTGTTCGGCGCATTTGTGGCATGCGCTGCGCTGCATCTCAATATGCGAGCGCACACTGCACGCTACATGATACAAAAACGTTGCGTGGGCTGCGTCGTTTGTGTCTTAATGTGCGCCTTGCCTAAGCTAAGTGTGAGGCCGCCGTCACATACAGCGAACGGAACGAAGCAGAAATGTCAATAACGTCATTACAGATGTCAATAACGTCATTACACATGTCAATTCCTATTTTAGCTTCAATCGGATTGGTTTAAATTCAACTGTCAAATTACGCTCCGTTCCGCTGTATGTGACGTCGCCCTTAGAAATAAAACGTGTGTCAAAAAGTCAAAAGTGTGTGAGTTTAGCTGAACCCGACTTTGAGTGTAACTTATACAATTGGTCATAAGAACTTCTGAAAGTGGCCCTAAATCTGTGAGTTGTTCCACTACGCAGTACGGATTATATAGCAATTTATGCCGGATTACAGGGTGTCCAGAAACCAAACCGACAAGAAGTGGAGTTTAGAGATTTAAACAAAAAAATTCTTGAACTGTTGAGTTTTGTGGAAAAATAAGGAAATCGGAATACGTTACTCACACTTAGGAATTGTCCTGATTTCTTCTTCTTTTGTGAGCACAACACTAATAAACTTCGTAGTTTTCAATGTTTATAATGTAAGTTAGCTCTTTAAACGTCTCAAAAAGTAAAAATTATGTATTAATAATAAATTACATTTCGCGCATTTTTGCTAGTCAGTTGACAAATGACAGAAGAAGTTTCGTGACCTTTTTTTTTAGACGATGTTGCCAAAATGTATTGCTAAATATTGTGGGTAGAAAAAAGAACCTAGATTACCCAATTTTAGCCCGTTACAATTATCATCTGATTTTTATGTTACAGATATTGCCATCTTTAAATGTCCATTTTAGGAAACATAGAAAACTATGGGTGTGGGGGGTCGTATTGGCCCAAGAAACCCGACCCCGCATCAGGCTTCGTAATCGGACCCACTGCCCGTTAGGGCCGCTACATGAGTCCATTCTCCCACATAAGTTTGTTTTGTTGTGTTTCATTGCATTTCTACGTACGGTTGCGTAGTTGCACCTAATGATAAACTCAGACATTTGTCGTTGTCTATCGAAGGCTTTTTCTTTTAATCGTGTCGCGCCGTCCCCCCATCCCGCTAATCGGTCGTTAGGTGGGGTTGGGGCAGGGATGGGAAAGTGGCACAAAAATTGTATTTACGACATTTTCTACATTTACTACGTAGTAAACGCCGTATGTAGTGAATTATTGTGTAGCAAATGTAGTAATTAAATCACCTGATTGGTCCTAGTCATGGTCATGGTCTTTTGATTGGTCAATTAAAACTGGTCACGTGTCGTGTGTCGACTGTCTTGTCTGTTTAACAAATTACATGATCTCACTTTTTCTTTTTATTCAAAATTTCTCAACAAAAAGCATGGCCTTTTCCTTTGTATGCTATTTGTCAACTCCTGCTGTATTCTCCTTGTGACTGCCTACTAAGTAGGTTAGTTAATAAAAAAATACTTGTAGTGTAGTAAATGTAGTAAAATAGAAAGAAATTGACAACATAGTATGAAGGGGTAAGAATTTCCTGGGTTGATTGAAAACCCAATGAAGGAGTCTTTCGAATAATGAACTGCCAATTAACCCTCATGAATACCGTAAAACAACGCAAACTTGAGTATTTGGGCCATGTTATGAGAAACCCTGTCAACTATTGTCTACTACAGCTGTTCCTGCAGGGTAAAGTGGACGGAAGAGGACCAGATAGAAGGAAAAATTTCCTGGCTCGTGAACTTAGGGAAGTGGTTTGGCGTGACTTCCATTGAGCTGTTCCGCACTGCAGTCCAACGTATAAGCGTATGACAAATCTCTTTTACCACACTGCAAGGGAGACCCAACTCTCGGAAAGGATCTATCAAATTTGTTGTCCGTTAGGTCGCTAGGTATGGAAGCAAAAGGCCGATAATTAATCCGGGTCGTTTCATCTTTGTAGCGAAAAACATTTCCATGGTATTGCCAAACGGATATAATTAATAAATGCTAATTTAAATGAGATAAAATTTAATATTTGTGGAATGCCAGCAAGGTTTTATTGTTTAAGACAAAAGCTGCAAAACGCTAAAAAAAACTAATTGAATAGTAATTAATTACGATAAAAAAAAACAATTTTCAGTCTTCTCAGGAATTTGAAATAAAATAGCGGCGGACTTAAACGTTTCGCGATAAGCAGTGGTTCCCAGAAACGTGCTTGACGGATACACGATTTCTTAGTTTTCTTACTAAAATTGAAAAAACAACAACAAAAGGAAACTAAACTAACGACGCAGTGTAGAAAAGAAAAGAATTCTGCCAGGTCGCTAGGATTCTCGATATTATGGTGAGCAAAACTATACTATAATCATACTAAATGTTTCAGCTTCTACAACTACTCTACAAATACAAACAGATACAAAGTACCCGCTATCTGCGAGAAAATGACCTATTCAGGAAAACGGCAGAGGCGGGTTGACTCTATATGGCACGACCGAAAAAATACTCCAAGAAACTTTTCTTAGGCGCGCAATAAGCATTTAATTGTTTTAGCACTAATTAAAATACAAATAATTAGCGCGGCGGACTTAAAACGGGATTCAAAAAGGGGAAAAAGGATACGAATTGGCGATAATCAGAACGACGGCGCCCATGGCTGACTTTTTTCTCGCGGTAAAATTCGAACTTTTTCGTCTTCCCGGTTAGATCGTCGTTTTTAGGTCGTACTCTCCCTAGGTCATAACTGAGTTCAAAACGCGTCTCTCTAGGTCATAACTCACGCAAGTTCAAAACGCGTCTCCCTTTTTTTGAAGATCCTAGGAATCACACTTTCGGTATTTCTCATCCCCACTAGAAAGGGTATTGCAGAAAAAATGAATACCATCTTCGCCAGTGACGATATGGCGTGACGGTATGGCGCTGCGGACGGTGTGGGCATAAATTTAAAAAATTAACTTTTCTGAAAAATCTGTTGAAACGAAGAGATTAAAAATGTGATCACTGGCCAGAATAAATGATGCTCTTTAAAATGACACCTCACATGAGATAGTTTAATTGACGATTAAAGCTCTTCATTCAAATTGGCCGTTAATTTCCTGGCCCAGTCAATTAAGACATAAATTGCTCAAATTTACATTCAAAGGATGAGAAATTAAAAGCTCTATCTGATGAGAGTATAAGATTTTAATTTCAATTAACGATTTGCTGATACTAAACTATTGTTCGGGTCACGCACAGTTCTGAAATTCTTTCAAGGGCAATAAACCATTAAAAGGGCGCCTCTGCCGGTTAAAGAAGAAGGGCAATTGTAGTAAGAAATTGTAAAAGTGCCTGTCCAAAAACTAACAAAACAAATGCTCTTTGAGGAAAACTAAAAATATTATAAACATATGTGCATTTAGGGCCTCGCATAGGGCTGATGGTTTATTCAGAAAACAGAAAAGTTCCATCAGTTAAAGCTTAAAAGCTTCGAAAAATGGCTTAAAGATTTGCCATGCTGCCACACATGAACTCATATGTAAATAAATAGTTCAGTTTGCACAACAATCTGTTCTATAGACCATGAGCTACTATTTGAAGAAAAAACAACTTTGAAAAAAGGGCGACTTTAAGGACTATTCTTAGAAGTTCAGTTTAAAGTTTAGTTTGAAGACGAAACAAACATTTTGACAGATAAACAGTGCAATATAACTTGTAAAAATGACACAGTCTATCTTTTGCCAAAATTGTACGGCGGTGTTGAGTGCTATAAAAATCAATACCGAACTTCACGCTTTCGAACTGGTTTGAACTACTCCGAAGGGTCCCGCTCTAAGATGGAAAGTGCTTCTGGATCATGTGAACATGACGGAGGACAGGTAAACGTCAGATGTCTTTTGATTCACGCAACGTTGCCGCTGTTGCCGGATCCTCCGCGAGCTTTCAGGTTAAGAATTTATGAACAAAACAAATCGGATTTCTATATTTTAAAAAAAATACAAACAAACAAAAGGAAAATAATAAATCTAAGTTTTGTTTGAACATTCAAAGAGCAGAGGCTTATTTTTACAACTCGTTTAAGAGCATATTTATTTACCTCCAAATCCTTGGGGGTAAGGAAGTTAATAGAGAGGGGACTCTCCTGGAAAAAGCAATAATTTAAAATGGGCAGGGTTTGTGCTCTATGCAACAGAAAAAGTGGCGTTTCCTTTCATGGGTAAGTGTAAAAATATCTTCTTATATGTTGCTTTGTATAATGAATGAACTCACAATAGTCACAAGGCATAACCAAGGGCCTAACAAAAGTGTCTTGTTGGCCAATAAACTTCGAAAAAAAAGAGGCAAACTTTCTATGTAGTGATTCATGAAGTACAGAAATATACCCTGTGTGATAGATATTTTTATATCTTTAAACCCAAAAATGATACCTACATTATTAAATTTTTAACTTTATACAAGTGTTGAAATTTTACCTACATGCAGCTTTGTGAAATAGGCCTCAGGTTGCACAATAGTAGTGTAATAGCATTCTCAATTAGCAAGATAAGTTTTGCACAGAGTCAACCCAGTGCAATTCTAATCTCTTGAAATATATACTTGCACCATGACGATATGAATTACTAGAGCTTGTGCTGAAAATATGCGAAACTGACTGCCCCAGTTTCTCAAAACATACCAAACAGTACAAAAGTTACCAAGCGAAAAAAAAAATCACACTAGTTTAACACTTTGGTTTCCAATAAATTATGCTACAACAGTAATAAGAGGACCTTTTGGAAATGGCAGTCTTGGATCAGATTGATCCTTATAGCTGATTTTCAGGCAACCTGAGTCATTTTCATTTCACATCGGTTCTGGTTCGAGTTGACATAAAACAAAATGCAGGTATTCTGAATACAACAGATATTGTTGATTCATGACATGCCAGTCAATCCATTTGGTTGAAAATCAGCTCATAGTGAACACTGATCAACTTGATCTGGATTGCAGTTTCCAATGTAGACTAATGTTTATTGTTTTTTCATCCTGTTTTCGACAGATTCCCCAAAAATCCTGAATTAGCCAAAAAATGGAAAGAAGCATGTGGTTATGTGGAAAGAGATGTTGTAGATACCCTCAAGATATGCTCGAGGCATTTTCAGCCTGATGACTTCCAGAGCTATACAAGATGCGATAAGAAAACTGGACAAACATCTATGATTTATTCCTTAAAACCAAAAGCTATTCCATTTTTCAAGGGTAATATTCTGATATATTACATAAAGTATTATGAATCTTGATAAATGTTTACAATGTAGGACCTTTTATTATAATTCTTGTTTGCAGCAAATTGTTCAACTTCAAAAAAGAGAAAAGTGGAGGAAGTTTTATCCATAGAAGTTGAGAATGTTGACATAAAAGAGGAGAAAGAAGATAATTCAGAAGAAGAAAAGCCAAAAGTGTCCAGTGATAAAACACCTAATAGCCAAACCTGTGATCTAGACAAAGTATGTACTCTTGAAGCAGCTATTCCAATAGTGTATTGTTTGAGGCCAACTACAGTTTTTATATTATATTTTTGTTATTTTTATGGCCAACAGAAAACAGAACTTCAAATGTGTACACCCAATAATACTAATAATGTTTTTTAGATAAAGCTTAATTCTAAAAGTTTTAAATGTTGCATTGTTTGTGATGCCGTCAGAACTAAAGATACAGAGCTACACTTATTTCGGTAAGTATTATTAAGTTAAATAGGCATCTCCATTCTTTCACTGGGGGAGTAAGGGGCGAAGTGTGTAATAGATAGATAGATAACATCATTTATTTGAAAACAAAATAATTACAAGTAAGTAATTATTGTGTTCAAACACGTCTATAATACAACAGTATTATTAATCTCAAACATTTCTACAATTCTGGAAATAACCAATAAAATTGTATGGTTCCATATCATTGAGGAACTTGAAAAGATTTTTTTTTAAGGCTATCAGACCCTGTCTCTCACGAATCTCCCTCGGCAAATGAGTAAAAAACTATATGCACAAATATGTAGATTGTTTCTCTGTTAAAGTCAATCTGGGTTGTGGGTAATTACACATATAATGACTGCCCCTGGTACTACGAAACTGATTAACTGCATATCGTTTGAACAGAAGCGAATTTCGCTTTAGGAACATGAGATGCTCAAATATTGTGATGGCTGGGAGAGTCAATATTGAGTTTTCCCTAAACATAGTTCAGTCAGTTAAACAAGTTAAGGGGCGTGACTTAGTGATTATTCTTATCGCAACTTTTTGGTTTTTGAATAAGGATGTTTATGTTTCTGGCATTTCTCCAGAATAATAATAATAATAATATCCTTTATGGCCAGCAAAATGATGAAACATCGCAAAGCAACGTCAAAACAAAGAAAAAAACAAAAAGAAAGTTAAAAGGGCAAAAGACGCCCGATCAAATAGTATAAAATGGCAGTGGGTATCGAAGTATACAAAGTATATAAAGTAAGCCCATAATGGGTAACAATCAATAATAAAATAAAAAGTGACAGACAAGCATCAATAAATAAAAAATGTTTCGTGGCAATAGACTGTAGGCTTTCATAACTTTATATAGTGGGCCCTTTTCCAGGAAGGTGGAACAATGTGGAGGAACTGACAGATCCTCCCTACCTCTAGTTACTATAGACATATTGGGTGCATAAACATCACAATTTCGCACAAACAGATTTGGATTCCGTTTGAAAAACATAAGCAAGGATAAAAAATACAATGATGGAGCCATGAGGATATTTAATTGTTGAAAATATGATTTGCAGCTAGTTCTGGGATGGATTGCAACCATAGTGCAAGGAACTCTCTTCTGACCCTCAAAGACTGCCCTGGCTCTGCCAGAGGCCCCCCAGAACAAAGCTCCGTAGCTGAGAACGGATTGAATGCACGACACATAATACAGCCTCATGGTGTCCAAAGAAATCACATCGCGGAGCCTCCGAACAAGGGCACAACTACTATTCATCTTTGAAACAAGCGCGTCACAATGCGCATCCCAGCTGAGGCGATCATCAATGTACATACCCAGGAACTTAATGTTATCAGCCGCTACCAACGACCTCCCATCCACAGGAACGTAGAGAGAACATCGCGATTTTACCTTTTTAAAATATACAAGACCAGTTTTATTGGCATTCAGTTTTAGGCTCATTTGATCACACCATTCTCTCATTTCATTTACCGTTGTCACGCATGATACAGACAAAGCACCAGTGGTTGGGCTCCCCAGGATCACTGATGAATTATCACCATACTGGCAAACCAAACCCGATCCGATGCTACCCCTAAGTTTATTTACATACATGAGAAATAATAAGGGACCGAAAATTGATCCTTTCTGAACACCCCGATTTACATCTGTCATTCCCGACAGGCAATATTTACCATCATGCGAGACACAGACAGCCTGTTTTTTTCCTCTCAAATAAGATGCAATCAATGCCAAACATCTACCCCTCACCCCATAGGACTCCAGCTGCTGTAGCTGATGACTGATAGTGTCAAAAGCCCTGGATAGATCGAAATAGAGTCCAGCAACCTCATCACCTCGATCCACACTCCTATATATGCAGCTTACAGTGCTGAAGATTGCCAATTCTGTGCTTCGTCCCTGTACAAAATCAAACTGACAATCAGCCAATATATCATGAGAATGCATATAATTTACCATTCGTTGATATATAACTTTTTCAAAGATTTTGGAGAATGATGACAGAATTGATATTGGCCTGTAATTGGATATTAATGATAAAGTGTACAGCGTCTTACCAGCAGTACTAAATCGACTCAAACGAGTACGCAAGAAATCGCAATTTTTTAGGATTTTTCGTGATGCTGGAAGGACTTTTAGACCTACCCTTCGATTCAGAAAATTAAGACCACGGTAGTATGTTTTTTCGTTTTCAAGTTATAGCCAAAACAATGCAAGGGTAATTCAGTCGCAAATATCATGCGTGTCGGTCCCCGCCATCGTTTTCGACAGAAAAAACGCATGCTTGGAGTAGTCAACAGTTCGGAAATCAGTGGCGTTCGGCACGATGTTTTGGAATAATAAAATATATTATCAAATCAAGTAATTGCGCATCAGTATTATGGAATATTGACAACAATATTTCAAAAATAGTCATTAGTAGAATTCCAGTTGAAGGAATTATTGGTCAACAGAATCGGGTTCGGGGAAAAGCTTCGGACTGGGTTTACACAGTTTCGAAGAAATTTTGAAATTGAATGTCGTTTTTGAATTTGAATGACGAACCGCAGACAAGTGGTACCACGTTCGTCCGTTCTTTGGCTATTGATGTGGCTAAAATGGAATGACATCTTTACTCCCGGTTACAAAGTCACATATATTTATTGAGACCTGTGAGACTTTCCTCGATGGAACTTCAGCTAAGAAAACAACGCTCGTGAAAATGACCGATCTGTTGTCAAAGAAGTTTCCAGGCCCCAACTAGTGGAAGAATATTTTGATGGGGCGCTTTTCGTAGATATCTACAATCACATAAGGCAAAGCGGATTGGCATTGGAGGAATTGTGGAATACTCAACGCTGGGAACACCGAATGCTTGCCAGCATGTATGGGATTATAGAAGCCAATGCTTTTTAAGCTTACAAATATTTTAAACGGGATACAACTATAAGACATTCGAGTTTTACAGAAGCCTTGGCCCTTCAACTGATAAAGAAGAAATGAAATAATGAAAATCTAGGTACCACAAATGAAAATGTTGTTCATGGCAATCTTGGACAGGAACGCGAACAATTATTACCAGCAGCAGACGCAGAAGAAGTACCAATACGTGACCGACGAATACATATTGGAGGAAACCAGACTTTTGTATCATTGAGTTTTGCTAATGATAGGCAGAGGGTGTAAAGAAAATGCATTATTTGTAGCCGTATTAGACATGTACAATAAAAGGCATGTTTTATGCAATCAAGACCACGGTTTAAAACGTAATTATAAAATAGTGTTTTTTTATCTTTTTTTTTTGTCTATTCTACGTTACTGAACTCCCACGAAACAACTTTTACTATATTTCTGCTAATAATACATTTCTAGGTACTGCCAGTAGGACGTCAGCGGTCCTCTTGGAAGGACAAGCTTACAAGCGCTGAATAGTCCTGCTGGCAGGGCCAAGGGGTCTGTACAAAAGTACTTCAGGAAGCGCTTCCAGCAGGACAAGTGCTTGTACACTCTATCATTAAGGAACGGTCTTCCTTTTTGTGAACAGGCACAACCTTGGCAATCTTCAGCTTATCAGGAAACACGCCGGTCACAAGGGACTACTTTCTGTATTTACCTCTTTCTGCTTTGTATTTCAAATAACACTGATTTCTTCCTGTTAGTTGATACCAGACATAGATATCTTTTATATACTGAGAATACTGCCTAATCTCCGCATTGACCCAGCCCTGTGATAGTTGTTTGTTTCTACGCACCTGTATCGGAAAAGCCCTGTCAAACCAATAAAAGAACACTCTATAAAAGGTCTCATACTTTGCATCCACACTGGGGCTGGCAACATCTTCCCAGCCCTCGTCAAGCAAGTATACTATAGATATACTATAGCATACTTTAGCAAAGGATATATAGTTCCGTAATAGGCGGTTTTTAATGTACCTATATCACAGTGTTTAGCCAAGACTCTCAAGGCATAACATGCGGATGACAGCCTGGCATCCAAACTTTCAATGTGTGAGCAGTATGACAGAACCTCATCCAACTGTAGGCCCAAGAGTCTGGTAGAATTCGTTGACAATATATCCTTCTCCTTAAGAGTTATACTTTCTACAACTGACAACTGCGCGTTAGTAGTTTTGAAGCAAATACATTGGGGTTTATCAACATTCAATCAACAACAACCCAAATGTCAACCACACTTGCACGTGCGATGACTGTGGTCATCCGGTGCACCCGGCTAGATGACTGACGTGGCTCTGGCGATCGAATGATTGTCGGAATAAGCAATCCCCTATTTACTGGCCAACGGCTTCGGCCGGAAGAGCTGGTAAATGGTAAGGGCACTCTTTTGTCCTGAGACTGAGAAATTGGTCTCAAAGGCGAAGGAACCAAGCGATGGTCAACGGCATAAGGATCGATGCAGAAGGCAACGGGAAACCACTGCATTAAAGGCTCATTTGAGTATCCCAAAATATGCAAAATGGCAGTGACAAATTCAAAAAGGGCCTCAGTCCGGGGCACCCCTTCAGTGGGGAGTGGGTGCGAAGAGTCCCCCCGTACCCAAAATTTCAAATATAAAACAGAGTAACCAAAATCGCTAAATGGAACATAGTCTTTTCACATCTGGAAAATTGGCCAACGTAAACATGGAAATGGATCGCCTACAAATAGAAATTCTTGGCCTGAGTGAGATGCGAAGGCCCGGAGCCTGAAAAATAAAAACAGAACATGGAGTCGTCTACTACGCGAAACAACGACCCGAACTACTACAATGGCGTGGCCATGCTCATATCCTCCAGAATTGATAAATCGGTCATCGATTTCCTTTCCATCTTGAGACGCTTAATTGCAAAAAAGATCAAGAAGACGACATGGTCGAGGAGTTTTACACCGAATTAGAAGGGGTTATGAAATTGACAAAGAAAGGCGAGATAACAGTCGTTATGGGTCATTTTAACGAAAAAGTTGAGGCTAGAGCAGTGGGAAATGTTCTCGAAAACTTTGGACTCAGGGAGAGGAACAACAGAGGAGAGTCCAGAATTCGGTTAGAATAGCTAAAACATATCCTGGAGCGGATGTAAACAGCGGCCACAATCCAGTCGTAATGAAAATCAAGATGCGTCGATTCAAACAGGTTAACCGTCCTAAACCATCAAAACGTATAGACATAACAAAACTCAAAAACCCGTCGATGAAGATGACAGCCACGCAAACTCTTGAAGAAAGAATGCAGATGCAGAAGATCGAGCCGAGCACAATAATCGCCCAACAGACCTGTTCAACGATATTTATAGAACTGGAAAATTGGAAACTGGAAACTGGAACCCGCATATTCAAGAAATGCGAACAACAACTTGACGACACTCAATTTGGCTTCATAAACGGATTAGGAACGTGCGATGCTTTATTCTCGTTTAACGTACTTACACAGAGAGCACGTGACATGAACGTAGAAATATACGCCTGCTTCATAGACTACCACAAAGCTTTTGACTGCGTGCAACATGAAAAACTAGCAGGAATACTCAGAAAAACTGGTGTAGACGAAGGTGATTTACGAATCATTACAAAATTCTACTGGCATCAGACAGCTCAAGTAAGGGTAGAGAACAAAATGTCGGAGGAGATAGCCATAAGAAAAGGAGTGCGACAAGGATGCATATTATCCCCGCTGCTCTTTAATCTGTACTCGGAACACATTTTCGCGGAATCTCTTGAAAACCCTAGCGCTGGAATCAAAATCAATGGCAAAACAATTAGCAATATAAGATATGCCGACGATACAATCGTTATTGCCAGCAGCCTGCATGAACTCCAGCAACTTGTGGATATCTTTGTAGACTTAGTACAGCAAGCTTTATAGACTGCATATAAATATCCCCAAAACGAAACTTATGGTTTTCTCGAAGGTGCAAACACGAGGTGCCCTACATATACTCAACAAGATCGTTGCGCAGGTATCATCCTTTAGATATCTAGGAGCACTAGTAGGGGATAGTTGCGATTCGACGAAAGAGATACTATCAAGAATCGAACAGGCCAGAAGGACTTTATCGACATGAAAAACTTTTTTATTAGACGTGACCCCTAGACTTGGGTCTTAGAATCCGAATGCTACGCTGCTACGTGTTCTCCCTCGCTTCAACTCCTCGCTAGAAAAACGCGTTGAAGCTTTCAAAATGTATCTTTATAGGAGAATATTACGCATACCTTGGATCGAAAGAGTAAGAAACACCGAGTTTCTTAATAGAAGGCAGAAAAACAAAGAACTGATGCTAACAATCAAACAGCGCAAACTAAGGAATATTGGACATGTAACGAGGGGAGATAGATAAGAGGTAATTCGGTTGATCATCGAGGGAAAGAGGTCAGTAGGGAGAAGACGGAATTCCTGGCTCAAATACCTACGCCGATGGCTCAATAAAACATCATCCGAAATCTTCAGAGCAGCTCTTCAGTGTCACGTGTAATTATTGCCAGTTGGATCCCCAACCTTCGAAGGGAGACGGCGCTATGAGAAGATTCTTTCCCTGATCTTTTAATCCTTTAATGTTTTTCCTTTTTGTAAATGCATAATTTATCTTGAAAATGTTTAAAAAAAAATAATCTTCAATAATTTCCTTTTTATGAAACGTTTGAAGACAGTTTGATTGTACTGTGTTCAACATTATATTTACAGATTTCCAAAAAATCCATACATAAAGGATAAATGGATAGATTTCTGCATAGCTTGTGGGGTAATGGAAGAGAGAGATAGAACTTTTAATTGCCGACCGATTCGTCTATGTAGTCTACATTTTCGGGAACGGGATCTACGAGGGAACTTAAGGTTTACGCTGGTCAGATTTGCTCTTCCCAGAATTATAAAACCTGGTAGGGATTTATTTGTTATGTAAAAAAAGTCTGTTATTATGTAACTCCTCATTTTTTTGTTTTAGGAGTTTATTACGTGTATCCGTATACGCTAGAAGAAGCGAGGAAGTTGATTGATGCTTGTGAGGCACAGGCAAAGAATCCTGTAAAAATTGTTTTGGATGGAAGTGGGCAGTTTATCGAAGACATTGTTGATTGTAAGTTTATTTCCTTCAAAATCCTATTTCTTTGTAGTGAGTTTTGCAAATTTAAATGGGCTGCATTGATGCTCATTATATACTGTTTTGACCCCCAGCGTTTGGTTTTTTCTGCTTCAGTTATATCCACCAATTAAGAATTTAGCAATAAGCGATTTGAGTTGTATTATTGAGCGACTTTTAGTATTATAATTAATTTTTAACTTATTATATGTCAATAGTGAATCATGAGAACTGTGTAGAAACACCGACTGATGAGCCTCTTCTTGAACCCAAAGATTCACTGCTTGTAAGAGTGAAGGACTTTGCTAAGGAGTCACATGGTTCAGGTAAAAATGCAAATTGTAAAAGAAAATTTATAACTTTTGTTCAACTTTTCGTTTTGAAGAGTTGACTGAGAAATCTTATCCAAGAGATGGTAATTTGAAGTCCAGATCTCTCGAGGAAATAATTGTAATAGGTACTTTTTACTTATACTAAATACAGGGTGACCGTTTCTCGAGTTTAACCATGGGGTTATTTGAAGAGATACAAAGAGGACAAAGTTGCGCAATTAGAAGTCTATAAATAAAAATTCTCGGATCTTAAAAATTGCCACCGGTTTCGGAAATATTCGAATTAAAAAATCGATGTTTTGAAAACAAGTTTTTATTTTTTCTAGTCTTAATTTAAAGAGATAATTAAAAATGATTGACACTTCTTCAAAGACACCTTCTGCTCTCTTCAACATGGTATTTTCAAATTTAAATTCCGACGTTTCATTTTTATGTATTGTTACGGGATTCGGGTTCTAATAATTTAGCGTTAATTAACTACACATTTTTATTTGCTTTTAACAATTAAAACACAATTACTCTCTACTAACAATTACACACTGTTCGCTTGTCCGCTTATTTACTATCTATTCGATCCCAACTCGCGAGGCTCGCTGGTTTATATACCCGGCCTGAACACACTCCCGTACTTTCGTGAACGGGGGCGACTGTTCCCGGTTCTCGTTTAGTCTAGATGGGTCCCCGGGGTCACTGTCGGCGCTCGGCGTTGCCGCTTCGGCCCGAATCTCTGTGGACCGACGGTCGGGCGTAACATTGCCCCCCTCTTAGTTCTGATCGTCCCGCTCAGAGAATTCTCCACGACTGTAAGTCTTTAACCGTTCAAAATGAACCACTTTTATTTTTGCTCTAGGGGTACGTTGGATCCTGTATACCACGTCGTTGATCCGTTTGATGACGGTATATGGACCCTCCCAACTTGTAGACTACTTAGGTCATATCTGGCTTTAATTCGACCGCTGGGAATATTTATCTTTTTCCTCATGTTTCGATGGATTTTGTTTAATCTTTCTCGAAGTTCATCAGCATAATTCTTGACATCTGGCACGGGTTCTTCTGGTGATCCGTACACCAAATCTACCGGAAGACGAAGTTCTTTACCAAATACAACCTTGGCAGGGGTATGTATTATCGTGTTATGCACTGCACCTCTGTAAGCCCTCATATAGAAGAGGCAGAAATTTGTCCCAATCTTTCTGGTGGTCCGCTACCATTTCGCAGAGGTTTTGTTCTATGGTTCGATTGAAACACTCGACCATGCCATCTGATTGTGGATGGAGGCGAGTTGTCCTTGTTTTGCGGATTCCCAGAAGCTCCATGATCTTCTTGAAAAGTTGTGATTCAAAATTCCGGCCCTGGTACAAATGAAGCTTTAATGGTACGCCGAATGTACTGAAGATTTTGTCAACCAAGACCCTTGCCACGGTATTAGTTTCCTGATTTGGTAGTGCATTAACTTCAGACCACTTACTGAAATAATCCATGGCAACTAAGATGTATTTGTTGTCATCGTCCGGAAATGACCGAGCAGGGGCTTAGATCCGCTGTTGGAGAGTACGAACATTGGCTGGAGTAATGGCTGCTTCCATAGCCCTCCGCTGCTTTCCATTCTAGGCCGATGGAGTTTATCACTACTTCTGGCCAAAGATCTCGAATGAGGCGAGCCTCGGCTATGTCTGTATACCCCAAAATCATTGATTTTTCGTTGCAAAAACTCCCGGATTTTCCTGCACTCGTCCAGTTCTCTGTTCAGCATGGTACCTAATTTCGTCCACCTTCCTCTTCTTCTCCAACTGTTCGAGTTCCTGGGCGTGCCTCCCCCGTTCGGTGGTTTTCATCTGTGGCTCCAGCGTTTCAATCTCGCGGCGCATAGCCACCTTCCTCTCCCTCTCAGAGCCCAGGCGACGAGTAGCCTCGGTGAGTTTCCTCCTGTGGTTTTGCAGTTCAGTGGTGGCCCGTTTCAGGTCGTTGATTTGACGGACGTGGCGCTGCTCCCGGCGTTGTCGTCTTAGCTCCAATTCTTCTGGGTTTCAGTTTTCGTTTCTCCAGACGCGTCCTTGATGGCATCTTTGCCCGCATCAGACTCATTTTCCGCGGTTTCCTTATCGTCGCTAGTTTTCTTAGGGGTCGATTTCTTGGCACCACCCTTTTTTACTCCGTTGGAAGTTCGAAAGTCCTTCTTTTGGTTACTCGCGCCTCCTGCAGGTTCCGTAGTAGACCGCACGTCCGACTTCGAAAGGGACACAACGATTTTTTTCCCATTCAGCGTGATTCCGTTCAGCTCTTTGATGGATTTTTGAGCCACATCGGGCGATTCCAGGCAGATGTAACCGAAAAAGCTCTTGCTATTGGTAACGACTTTAGCGCTGTTCACGTTTAGATTTCTCCGAGAAGAGCTTCTTCAAATCGGTCGCTTAGTGCTCCGGGATATGTTGGAGAACCAAATGTAGTTTTGGGAGTCCTTGGGTTTTTTCGCGTCATTTACGGAGCTCTTATCCTAATCCCCTCCTATTTGGGCGCCTCTTTGACGACGTCTTCGTTGGTTTCGGCTTCGACTTCGGCTTCTTCTTCGGCGGACAGAAGTAAAGTAACGTCTTCCCTGGGTTTGACTTGATCCTGTCCCACCTCCTTTTTCACTGGCGCTGTTTCTTCGGCGACCTTGGTCTTCTCCTGTTCAATTTGTTTGGGTTTTTCCTACTCTACACTTTCTTTAAGCTTCTTCGAAGCTGCAGGGCTTCCCCGTTGAAACCTTTTTTTTAACGGGCGTTCTCGCGGGTTTATTTTCTGCACTGCTCTTTTTAACGGCTTGTTTGGATTCCACATTGTTGGCGTCGGCCTTTACAGGAGTTGTAACCATCTTGATAACTGTTTAATAATCCTGTAATCAGTGCATCTAGATTTTTAATATTAAATCTTTCTTCCGGCTTTTTCAATGTGAGTAACTGCAAAAAAGTCTTTAAGCTTGCTGAATTCTAAGGATTCCAACTAAAATTTCTCATCACAAAAATGACAAAACTCCAAGATCAATGGTAACAAACGAATCGTCCGTTTCTGGAAAAAGACCTGCCACGTCGATAGCAATTCTTTCAGATGGGGCGCCAACATTGTATTGCTTCATTTGCCCCCTAGTCTTTCTTTGGGGTCTTTTTTACGGAGCAGCAGGTATCAAAATTTCTGCACTACTCTTCGGCGTCATCTCGGCAGTTCACCCAGTAGTACCTTTCCCGAATTCTATCCACGGTCTTATTCAGTCCAAAATGGCCTCCAGACATTCCATTGTGCATTTCTTGTAAGACATCTTTCCGTCTACTTTCTGGTACGACAAGCTGGAACGTGGCACCATGGCGTTATTTGAAGAGATAACCGTCAGGGGCTTTCCCAAGTCCTCTTCAGTAAACCATCCTGAATCGCCAAGGAATCCCATTGAGCCCACATAGCTTTTACTTGCGGGCTCTTATGTGCTATGTCCTTCCAATCAGGTCTCTGATTTTCCAACTTCCATTGACGTATTAACACCATTATCGGTTGTTTGTTCGATCTTCATTTGTTCAGTGGTCCAATGTTCATCGACGTCAATCCTGGTTCTTCTAAGAATGCTTGGTCCTTCTCGTTGTTCTACTCGTTGGCAGTGTTGACATTCCCCTTTACAAGGCCTGGGTGATAATGCATCTGCGTTACCATGAGATCTGCCTGGACGATGTTCAATATTGCCAGGGATGGTGAGGCTTCTTCCAAGCTGTCCAATCCTAATGATCATGGGGGTTTCCGTA
Organism: Taphrorychus bicolor; assembly: GCA_951812265.1. NCBI lineage: Eukaryota > Metazoa > Arthropoda > Insecta > Coleoptera > Curculionidae > Taphrorychus > Taphrorychus bicolor. The sequence continues at coordinate 13,113,057 of OX638306.1, read as the reverse complement.
GGGCCAGTCAGCGTTCGCCCCTTCACACTGACTGGTCTTAGTTTTCCGGCTGATGTGTCAGTCCGCCAGATTGTCGTCGGGCGGAGTCTGAGTCCTTTCCCGTCGAACGCGACAGTCCCTTTTAAAATGACCCACTCTGCCGCAGTTGAAACAAGATCCGGGTTTCTGTAGGTCGGTATTTCGGTCCACATTTCTTCTGTAACCAATGTCTTGTGCCCTCCTCCTTGATTATGAAATATGAAGTCATTTGCTTCCTGAATTCAGGCTGCTGGTCCAACAATTGCTTTAAGATTGAGTTTGGCTGCGCCTCTTCCTGTACGTCAACTATTCTAAGTCTGTGGCCCGTGTTGTTCTCGACGCCTCATACACCAATGCCCGAATTAATGCCTCATTTGCACTGGAGGACGGGTCAACTTCAAATGGCATTTTATTTCACTGTCGCGAACTCCTTCGATAAGCTGCTGGACTGACAGCGTATCAAGGAGTTTGTTCCCCTTTGTACTTCTTCAGTATTTCCATAAGTGCGGCTAGTTGTTCATCTATGATTTTGGTCGTAGATCGAGTATATGGCATGTTGAAAACACCAGAATTTTTGTACTATCCTTACCACGCAAAATTCCACGCGCGCGACAGTTACTTTGTCCGTACCGTCACAAATTTGACGAAAATTATCTCACTTCTGACACCAGTTGTTACGGGATTGGGGTTTCAATAATTTATCGTCATTAAAACACAATTACGCTCTACTAACAATTCGCACTGTTCGCTTGTCCGTTTATTTAGTACACTGCACTATCGATTCAATCCATCTCGCGCGGCTCGCTGGTTTATATACCCGGCCTGGACCCACTATCGTACTTTCGAGAACGTAAACGACTGTTCCCGGTTCTCGTTTAGTCTAGATGGGTTCCCGGGGTCGCGGTCGGCGTTGCCGCTTCGGCCCGGATCTCTGTGAACTCACGGTCGGACGTAACAGTATATACGGAGTGTTCATTATAAAACTTCATCTAGCAGGCTATGAAATTTTGACAGAAAAGGATGACATAATCAAAATAAATGGACTTTTGTTTCTCCATCCTTTTCTTTTAACATTTCACAGCCAACTAGATGAAGTTTTATAATGAACCCCCGTATATTTCGTTATTCAACTTTATTTTTTTAAATATGGTCGTGGATTTTGTATATCGGATTCTGAATCAACTTATAATTCTGCGTTGATGATTGTTACGCAACTACTAGTTCTCCAGAGTCTATCTCAAGTTAAAAAGACCACCCTATATAATAATCATGATTTAATTGGTGGTAATCAGACTGTGTCGTCTCCACATCTCTGCAATCACAAAAATGTTGAATTATAAACCCTTGTTGCGGCTGTATAGTTTATAAGTTAACGTTTTGCTTTTTGCGGGAATATGCTTTTGAACAGGAGAGTTAATAAATTCCAAGAAAATGAATAACCAAATAAAATAAAAAAGTGGATAATGCTTAAAGTTTATCTAGTAAAGTGCTACTGGCACCCAAAATATTACGCTCGAACCGATCATGGATTTTTTTTACCCTACTACTTGCCCACATATCTAGCTGTCGCAAGTTAAAAATACCACCCTGTATAATAAACATGCTTTAATTAGTGGTAATCAGACTGTGACGTCTCCACATTTGGCCTGCTGAAGGAAAAATGTTAAGTTATTGTCGCACATGCTGTATGGTTAATACGTTAACGTTTTGCTTTCAGCAGGAATAGCAGGCTAACAGCGCAATTACGGTGACGTCACAAAACTCCTAAACAGGAAAGCTTATGAATTCCTAGAAAATGAATTACAGGGATATTGCAAACCACGTAAACCAAAAAAGTGCAGGGTATTTGCTTACTCTTCATCTAGTAAAGGGCCTGTGGCACCCAAAGTATTATGCTTGAACGGAAGGAATATCCTCATACCTACACTTGCACTCAAGTCTCTCCTTTGGAACGAAATAGTCATGCAAGCAGTGCATGCAAAACAGCAGAGATCGATAAGTAACTTGAAATTCGTTATTTACGTTTTTATTGAATTAGAAGCCTAAACGGTTGAAATACTTCCCGAAAACCGACAGAACCTTATTAAAATTCACCATCAAGCAGCCATTTTGCAAAATTTATTTGTTGTTCGGATTGTCGTCAACAGGCGGCGGCACGTACTTGTCAAGCGAAAGATTAGAGATGGGCAGGTCAAAGTATTATTTTACGTGTGCGCAAACAATGTAGATTATAACCTCAAAGCGTATATTGTTATTGTGATGTTTAACTATTTATACATTTTTTTAAAAATATCGAATTTTTCCGAAATCAGTCGGAATTTTCGAAATTTGAAAACCGAGATTTGAAAAACAAATAACCGAGATCACCATGGTTATACTCGAAAAACAGTCAGCCTGAATATTCTTTTATTATCCTTTATCCTTTATTTCAACGCCTACTTGTGACTATATGTATAGTGCCAGTCGGATTCGCGAAGGAAAAAAATCGAACCATTCTGCTCTTATACCTACCGCCTTGTGACTTTTTATGTAAAAAAAAATATTTCAACAGATGACAATGGGAAACAATCTACTTTACCTGGGAACCAACCTGCGATATCAAACGAAAGCACCATAGGACCACAAGCAGGTGAGACAGTTTCTATTATGCTTGTTCGGTTTGTAGAAGTTATATAGTTCTTTGTCACTAAGAAGAACTGTAATGAAACATGCAAATAGAACAAACTGGAAAAATAACGATTTTACGAACATGTTATATATAAATTCCGTTTTTATCTTTTCTCTTACATGTTCAATTAAGTAGAGACTCACTTCTTTTAGTGCCAAAACTCGACCTATCAAGGATCAGGATATCGAGTTTCACCGACGTGGAACTACAGAATCCAGACAGGGCCAGGCTATTGAAAGCTGTGGCCCTAAAGAAAGCTAGAGTGCACAGAAAGTCGATGAACATATTACAGCAGAAGTTCCGGCGTCTCCAGAAGAGAATGACGAAATTAATGCCCTTCGTCAAAATATTGAAGAAAAACAAGATGTTGCCCAATTGCTTGGCTGAACTTGAAGTTACGGTAAGGTTATTTAGATATTTTTTAGTGTTACCTTCAAGTGTATGGTGTTTTACCACCAGGCGTGCCCCATTCCGATCAAAAAACACAAAAAAAAAATACCCTCATTAAGATAAACCCTTCTGGAGTAAATCCAACGGTTTATTTTTTTGATGTCCCACCAAAGAGTCCCGTAGGCTCAATAGTTTGTGAAATAAGAGTAAGAGTGTAGGTGGTCACCAATTTGTCGATCAACCCATCTGCATACTAGTTTCGGGGTCTACCCCTCATCAGTACAGCTTTGGCTGGTGGACAAATTGGGGACCGTGATTTAGCGACTTAAAGTCGGAAATGTATAGAGTACCGGTGAGATGTTGTACAGAGCAGGAGCAGGCGTCATCCACCAGCGTATTTTAGATCCAATACTGCATGCAGATGGCTGTCAGTTCGAGAAGCAGCCCATATTGCTCTGTACCTTGTTGGTTATCGGAACTAGAAAAGAGTGTAGGTGGTCACCAATTTGTGGATCACCTATCTGCATACTAGTTTCGGGGTCTACCCCTGATCAGTACAGCTTTGGCTGGTCGACAAATTGGGGACCGTGATTTAGTAGACACATTTTTTTGGGGGAGCGACCCCGGGGCGGAAAATCTTCTCAAAGACACCGGACAACCCCGACGCGATGTTGCCCGGTGGTGTGGGATTTTTACCCTCGAAAGACAACCCGTGTTTTTGCTTGGGGATTCCGGGCCGGATTCCTATAAATCCCCGATCTGCTGCCGGCAGTCTTCTCTGGTGCACGCTCTATCCTGTTTTCAATATATCTCTTAGCCTCGCCCGCTTGGCTGATTTGGCATAACATATCTTGCGGGCCATGTGGTCCTTGCTTCTCAAGGCGGTTTTTTGCGTCTCTGCTGTCGCTGTTCATTTGAAATTGACCCATCTCTGTTCATGTATCTGCTTTGCTTATCCACTTCAACTTGATGATAGCCTTGCGTTAAGTCCAAGTGAGAGAAGTGTACTGCCCCTGATAATGAATCTAGTATTTCTGTTATATTTGGCAAGGGACATTTTTCGTCATCTATAACACTACGAGTGTTTGGCGTCCCAATAAACTAAGTAGTAGGTGGATCATCGGGATGGGGACAAATAACGACAATTCAGCTTTTATCGATTGCCTCAGGCAGCAGGTGCTGCAACAATACTGACCCTTGAGGGACACCTGCCTCTAGCGCTCTGGACGCCGACAGAGAGGATCCGACCCTTACAACGACTGTCCGATCTGTGAGGTAACTGTCGATAAGTCGGCAAATGTTTGCTGACAAGCCTAAGTAACTCGTGCCAGATCCTATCGAACGCATGTTCGACGTCCAGCAGGACTAATCCAGAGGTCAGTCTGGAGTTCCTGCCCTCTGCAACGTTCTGAACGGTATTCAGACACTGCAATTCTGCCGAGTACAGCCCCCGAAAACCGTATTGTTCGACGAGCACGACGTTTATAGGCGTGTACACTTGTCTTGGATAATACGTTCCACGATCTTCCCAGCCCCGCACAGTAATGTGATGGGCCGGTAGTTCTGTGGAAATTTCCTATCATTTCCCCGCTTGTTCAGCATTATCACCACTCCCTGTTTCCACCTTGAATGAAAGTGCCGTAGCCTCAGCGTTGCGTTCGCCACAACGCAAAGACATGCTGCACCTTTCCTTGTCAAGTTTTTCAGCACCTTGTTGGAGATGCCGTCCGGTCCCGGAGCTTTACGTTCCACAAGGGTCCTCAGTATGTCCCTGACTTCCCCGGGGGTGACCGGGTCAATCAGGCCCTGCTTACCCCTGGGGCCCTCGCCCTTCAGGTGCCGGACGGTTCTCTCAACCGCCAGGATGTGACGTTCATCATCGTAAGGGTGATCATTTAGCCTACAGTCTCTTTCAAATACTTGGCCAAATGCTTCCGCCTTGTCCTCATCGCTGTACACCATACCGTTTACGCTGTGCAGCGGTGGTATTGCGTTTTTCTCAGGCTTGAGGCTTTTCTGCAGCCGCCAGAGGCCAGACGAGCCTGGCTCCAGCTCGCTCAGATTGTCCTCCCAGCATTGACTGCGGTGTTTGCGCAGGGTTGCTTTCAATCGCTGATTGCTTTCGTTAAGCAGCCTGCGATTGTCCTCTGCGGTACAGTCTACACAGTCGTCTCTGTTCCTGAACGAGCGCCTGTATAAGTTCGGGGGTTCTCCATATTGACCGCGTGGTTTTTGCACCTCGCGCTCAATTGTGGATAACCTTAGAGCCTGCAGCATGTCCTCCTCGAACGCTTGCTCGGCATCCTCCCCTGGTCCACATCAGCAATAATCGGGACGATCGCAAGTGCGTTAAAATGCTCTTGAAACCGTTTCCAATTAGTGTGCTTAGAGCGAGTAGTTTTGACGTCGGCATTCGCTTCAAGGGTCAGTCTTATTGGATTGGAATCCGAGGTACCTTCATTCATCGTCACCAACTCCGGCCAGAAGCGGACGTTCCTCAACACCGCGATGTCAGGTACGTCCGGTCTTCAGGCCCCCGTTGGGTAGGCATGTCGGTTCCTCGAGCCCCATTGCCACTGCTCTGGCAGCGGTCGTCATTTCCTGTTATCAATTGCGGGGTTCCACGAGCGGTGCTTGCAATTGAGGTTGCCAACCAGCACTGGTGCTTGTTGGCCACCCAGGAGAATGTCGAAATCTTTCTGCTGCAGTTCGTCCTGTGGAGGCTTGTATGTCGACGTGACCTTGGCCAAGACATGGAGATTGCACCAATCTCCATGTCTTGGACCCCCAGGCAATGATGTACGATGTTGTCTCTCACCAGTATGGCCACCCCTCCGTTAACGGTATTCCTTTTGCCGTAACGGTACGTGCTGTACCCCCGGAAGTTTACGCGAACGCGGCTGCCAATGTTGGTTTCCTGAAGAGCTAGAACCTCCGGCTCTCTTTCCGCCAAGAGCAGCTCCACCTCGCACTTCCTGGCGCGCTGCGCGTTGGCGATCCAGGACATAATTTTGAGCGACTCTGGATGTCTACTGGAGCAATATGGGCTGCTTCTCGAACTGAGAGCCATCTGCCATGCACTATTGGATCTAAAATACGCTGGTGGATGTCGCCTGCTCCTGCTCCGTACAACATCTCACCATTCGGTGGTCTTCGAGCGGCTTTTAAACAAAACATTGTTAATTTACAGGTGGACAACCCATTGGTGATAAACACCAGTTACGTAAACGTGGACTTAACTGACGGCGACTTGACCGATGAGGACCTGTACAAAGAAACAATAGAAATAGAACTTGTGGATGAGGTTGTATACTGAAATTGTGAGTATTATCTGGTTAAAGCTTTAAGATTGGGATTGAGAGATTCAAACTAAATTTTTCAAATATTAAACACTGTTTAGAAAAAGAAGGCATAGATGTGTTATTGAACGAAGACCAAACGGAACTTGTTATTGAATTTGCTGTTCAACTTGCTGCTCAACTTTGCTTTCAAGAAAGTAAAGAGAAGATAACAGCGTGGATATTATCGGACGTCAAATCAATGAAAAAATAATTAAAGTAATTTGTTTTCTTTTAGTTCCATTAGACAGTGGCTTGAACTTATAAAGCAATAAAGAATTCTAATTTTATTTTTTTAAGCAACTGTGATATATTTATAGTTTATCATAATGAAAGTGGACCTACGCTCTTCACCTCTGCATAGTCAAGACTTCAGTATTTAAGTTTGGGTAATCAAAAGTATTACATGTAGATTTTACTCGCATAGTAATGATGATGAAAAACGGCAAAGAAAGTTCTACGGTTAAATATTTTGGCTATGAAAACACATTATTAGTCATGTCGCATTCACCATTTTATCCAGAAAGTTATTGACGTGATAGGCCGATATTGAGTAAGGGGCAAACTATAAAATATTGTGTGTGTATGTGTATTAGAGATCTATTTGATCCAGATATCACCTGATGTTACGCCCTACGAAAGGGTACAAAGGTGATATTAAACTTAACTGTCAGTTTTATATAAAAAATGCAAAATAAACTTTTTCGCACCAGCATACTGTAGCAATCGCCATATACTTAACGACTTCGTATACAGGTTTAATCTGGATCTACGCAGACTGGAGAGTAAAAGCTCCAATCACAGTATCTCATTCGTCAGTTCTGACTCATTCGTTTTTTCTTCTGAGCTGAACTACAATGGATGCCTAGAGTACCCCACTAAATCTAGGCTTACGCAGTAGTCTGCAACGATATCTTAATCAGTGAAGCCACAACTCTCAAGTCTTGTAACGAAAAAGAGTGTCACGACTAATCACCGTCTCAAACCTCTGAAAAGCATTTTCCGAATCTCGCGGAGGAGCTGAGGGCTTCTTAGGGCACACCCTACGTATTAGTGCACGATCAAAAACAGCCCAGTTTAAACAGGAGATCCTTAGTAGTGACTATGAAGTAACCGGGATGGTGAGCTCAGTGGAAAGACCAGAGGCGGGGTTGTGCTGATTGCAGCCATCAACACAATAGGAGTCATGACCTTGGCGAGTACCACTGACATCTGTGAAGCTTTATGCGTTGGACTGGGAACCAATTCCGGACCACCAGACCTCATTGTGGGTGCAGTGTACATGCCCCCTTCCTCACCGACCGTGGCCTACGAGGACCTTGTGCACGTGATGGGCGACGTGCTCGACCGGCACCCGGAGACTAATCTTATATTCTTAGGGGTTTTAACTTACCCAACTACGTTGATACTCTTGTCCAGATCGATTCAAGACACATGAGTGGGAGTTTCAACACTGTTGCTGTGAGCCACTGACGCTTCAAACTGTTGCTCGGGTTAAGTTTTCGTATCACTATATGATAAGGGACGGGTTATCCACGACTGCTCTAATTTTCATGGGTTGGTTCAGCATAATAACGTTCGTAATCACCGAGTGACCATACTAGATTTGGTTTTCTCCAACATGACTAAAGTAAAAATACGCCTGAACCCCTCTCCTCTGACTGGCGTGGATCCTTATCATTCGCCTTTGCTTGTCGAGTCAGGGTGAACGCCACATCTCAGCATCTGCCACATTGCTCAACCACAGGCCAAATTACAGCAAGGCTAACTTCGATGATTTGAATTCGCATTTTGAAGCGCTGGACTGGAGTTTTCTGAGGGAGGCCCCATCGGTTGATGATGCTCTGGACAAGTTTCTAATAATTTTGTACGTAACCATTGACTTGTTTGTTCCATCTGCTAGGATTACCTCGCATAAATAACCTTCTTACTTTACTTCGCAAACTATAAAAATAATTAATAAAAAAGAAACAAGGCATACAAAACATACAAGCTTTCTCCATCAAACATTAATTATCATAGATATAGTGCACTGAGTTGTCCGTAGAAAGAGACTACAGTGCCTTCATAAATATTACTCAGCATAGAGTTGTGGAAAATGTCCAAGCTCTCTGGTCCTACGTCAACCAACAGCGGCGCAGCTATGGATACCCGGCACGAATGGCCTTAGGGTTTGCTGAGGCGCTCGACCCAGGCTCGATCGCCCACCTCTTCGCAGGGTTTTTCGGCTCTGTTTACGTGGGCAGTGCTTTATCGCCACGGAGTGGACCTGGCACCACCCTGATTGGTTGCGGCCGGGGCTCTCTCGGCTTGTCCGCCCTGGAGATCACCAGCTCGATGGTTTTCAATAAGATGGTGGACCTGGATGTATCAAAAGGACCAGGCCCTGATGGTATCCCTCCATTGTTCTTTAGGGAAAGCGGCCCTACACTCGCATGATCACTGACTTATTTGTTTCAGTTCTCGTTGACCTCCGGCGTGTTTCCGCTGGCCTGGAGGACTGCACACGTCACACCTATCCACAAGGGAGGTACTCGCGAGAACGTCAGTAACTATCGTCCTATCGCCGGACTGGATTGCCTCTCAAAGATTTTCGAGTCCCTTGTGTTGGACCATATGATTGGTCCGAACTGTTTTATCAACCAAACAGCATGGCTTTCTTCCTGTGAGGTCCTGCCTCACCAATTTGAGTGTGTACTCCTTCTTGTGCTCCTCGGTTGATGCCGGCTTCCAGGTCGACTCTGTTTACTGCTACTTTCGGAAGGCCTTTGACAGGGTGAACCATGATCTTTTGCTGTCCAAGCTGGAGTCATACGGTGTCTCAGGAGCGCTTCTCAGGTGGTTGTGCAGTTACCTTACCGCCGTAGGGGCAGGTTGAAGGTGGGAGGGCGGCTGTCACATGAGTTCGATACGCCATCTGGAGTGCCTCAGAGCTCCCACTTGGGCCCTCTGCTTTTTCTGATATTTAGAGACGACCTAACTGATGTGCTGAGGGGCTGCAGTTTTATGTTATATGCTGACGACCTCAAGGTCTACTGTAGGGTTGGGAGCGTTGATGACTGTGCCTGCAGATGCTATCGATGGGATTGGTCGATGGTACAGGAAAAATGATATGGATCTTAATATCTCCAAGTGCAATGTTATCTCGTTTATAGGAAACGCCAGCCTCTGACTCACGATTACTTCTTGGACGGGACCTCCCTGCAAAGAGTCCAAATAATAAACGACCTGGGTGTTGTCTTTGATGGGGAGCTGAGATTTGTTGAACATATCAGTTACGTAGTGACCAAGGCTTTTAGAATGTTCGGATTTATAATACGCCAATGCCGAGATTTCACTGACATTGAGGCCATGAAGTGCCTATATGGGTCACTTGTTCGTAGTCACCTGGACTACTGCTGTCCCGAGTGGTCTCCTAGTTTCGGGACCCACATGGGGGCGTTGGAGAGGATGCAGTGAAACTCGTTCCGTAATGTACTGTTGATAAATAAATAAAGAAATAAATAAATATAGTTACTTAATGAATATTTATAGTTATTAATATATTACTTAATTAATTCTTATTAATAGAGGCTATTATATACATATATAGGCATTACTTAACTTCATTTAACACCTGCCTAAACTTATCTAACAGAATATCAGCGTGGTGCTCCTGGAAAGTAAGCGAGGGCCTAAGGCGAATCGCATGATCCCCACATGCCCCTACAATAACCCCTATAAAAAAAAAATATTCTCATGAGTCCCAACGAACATTTCCTTCTTCTCTCAACTCAACTAGGACTCAACAAAGACATTTCGTGCTTCTTTCAACTCAACTGACCTTTTTGCTTTAGCGTTCCAACGATACTGTCCCTAAGCTTAGTGTCCGCTGCATTGACCGCCAGGAAGGAGCCCCTTCCTCTTGTGGAATTTAGTAATTCTGGGTGTTCTTTTTCGAGGGCAAACAGCTCCGATTTCAGCCTGTTGCCGGTTCGAACCACCTGGTCGAGTAGGTTCTGTTGCTTGACGACTTTGAGGACCGCCTCTAACAGGAATAACTTTCCTGGATCTCCTAACCAAGTGTTGAAGATTCTGTACGCTTGCTTTGGTCTATAATGAAGGGTATATTAGGAAGGAAAAGTGTTAAGTAGTTTAGATGGTTTCTTTATATGAGTAGGTCTTAATTTAACAAATGAAGCCGGTTTTAGAAGCTTTAATGAAAGAAAAAAAGGCAATTTTCTGAAAACAATAAATTATTAATACTCTTAAAGACCTGTATGGCTTTTTATTCTTTTGCAGGATTTATAGAAGCTACCTGTATCAGAATATAAGAAAGAAGCAAGTTTTCTGTAATTTTTGTAATTTTATCAACTGTTTCCATGGCCATGTAGTCCGAGAGATTACAGGGATGCCTGGGCTGCAATGATGTGCCAGCCTGTCGCCAAAGTGTATGTCCAAGGTCATGAAACAACGTAGCAGTAAGTGTTTTTTACTGTTGTAATTAATTTTGCCCTCCACAAACCATAATTGTGTAGCCCTGAAGAAGGCAATAAAAGTACTGCCGAAAGCTTGGTAGCTGAAGAGTTTTATTCTTTTGATGCCCTGACCGATTACCCGAGAAACTTGCATCTTTGTAAATTCTCCGATCGAGACACTCACCATATCAGAATATGAGGTCAGCAACCGTTTTCATTTTTGGTAGGTGTTAGAACAGAAATCATAATATTTTCAATGGAAAGTCTTATATGTGACATGAATCTGGATGATATGGTGAATGCGAAAAATTCACTGTGTTGCTACTGAGTGAATACAATTTTCAAGTGTGTACCGTATTCGATGTTGGACTGAAGTTCTTCACAAAAGTCACTTGGGAGGTAAAAAAAAAGTCATCAAGTTGGCTAAATTTTGCCATATTACTGTTAATATAGATTTTTATTCCCAGTTTCTGTATACTAACTGCTAATGGTTTTTCTGGTGACACGAGCAACTACTTATTGCATTGCTACAATTATATTAAAAATGTCTATTTTTCTACATAATCGACTAGGCGCGCATCGTCCGTCGGTTTCTCATCCACGGCATTGTTGATCCCGTAATCCTTAGGATCGTCCGTATGCTGGCAGTAATCAGTGAAAAAGTCCAAGTACTCGGCCTCTTCGGCTGTCAGCGCCCTCAAGGGAGGAGGCGGTTCGTGGCGCTGCTGAAGAGGCGGCGATCTCTTCTTCACCTCTTTTCCTTTGGTTTTTTGATATGCAGGGGCAAACGCCCTATTTAAACGGTAAGTCAGCTGTTCCAATTCCGCGTACTGTTTTGCAGCCTTTTCCGCCAAGCGCATGACCATCATTTGCTCGGCGTAGCAGCCACTTTCCAGAAGAGCGACTTGTTCTGCTGGAACCTATAAAGCACCGTTAAAAACAACAACAACTGCAACAATATAAATTATTGAGATTACCTTATCCAAGGCTAGTAGCTCATGTCGATATCTAGACTCAATAGCCTTCATCATATCTCCCATGCTCAGATTGGCGTCATTAGGGCCGATGCGTGTTTCGTAGACTTCCTCAACAAAAACGTGCAAATTTAGGACCTCATCGTCCATTACTAACTTTTTAAATTCGTTTCCAATCAATTTCAGAGCCAGTTCTTCTAAGTATTTAGCCCTTTCCTCCTCCCAACTAATGCCTCCTTCCAATTTATCAATGATCTCTTGCAGGTTTAGTATTTCCTGATCGAACATTTGCTCAGCCCGTCTCATTCCATCTCTGACTTGTTCCAAGGGCAAGGCTAGCTCTTCGGAATGGAGTAGGGAATTAAGGTTCTGCATCTCCATAAACCTGAACACTTCCAACAATTGTTCCGGATCGGTGAAGTACAACTCTGGAGGACTGTCCTCCCGATACTCCTTGTTGAATTGGTTCAAGAGGTCACTTAGTGACGTCTCCTTTTCATTCATCGACTGGTACTTTCCAAAAAGGTTGTCTTCTGCGTCCTCGTCGTTCTCCATCCCTGAAGAAGCCAAAGTGCCTTGGCGTTGGTTTCTCCAGCCAAATGGACTCACTAGGAAGAGAAATCTCTCGTACATAAGGCAGTTCCTCCATTTTTCCTCAGAGTTGTAGAGAGCAGACCTTAAGGCACCATACTTCTTGGCTACTGCTTTGTATTCTTCGTACTTATCATAGGCAGCTCTTGCAGCAGCTTCAGATTCATTTAGCAGTAGCATCGAAGATGTGTGATCTCTGTATAGGAATTCTTCAAAGGCATTAACATACTCGTTGTAGTTTGCCCTGATAGATTCTATCACCTTTTGTTCTAAGAGCAAATTTTCTTCTATTAACATTATGTCGTCCTCCCGATAGCCATTAACGATTTTCGTTCTCAAAGAATCGCGCACCACATCTATGTACTTCCTGATGTCCATGCGATCTGGTATTGGTCGACCCTCCACCACTTTGAAATATTCAGGTGCAATGTCCAATACAGTCTTCATGCTATCAATGGTAGGTTCTTCCACGTACAATCTTTGCAGTAAGTCCTTGCGCTGCCGGTCTTTGTAACTGGGCTTCTGAGAGCACTTACCGATCAGTTCTTTGATTCTGATGTCGTTCCTCCAAGCCTTGGTCAACACTTTATGAGCAAACTCTTCCAAATCTTTGGGATATCGAAACGGCCCGGGTTCTTTATCCAAATCCTTCTTATTATGCTCATTTATTCCGTACCCCGAGGTGAAGTAGCGCTTCTTCACCGCAGTTTTCGGTTTCAACTTTTCCTTGATCGGCACGGGCTTCTTCTTGACGGTGTGCAGCTTCGATCTCGAGAATTTCCACTTTACATCCAGAGAGCTTTTAGAGGACGACGATTGAGATTTGATCATCAATTGGTCGGGTAACGAGGCCTGGGAGTCTTGTTTTTTGGCTAAAACCGCCGTCATGGATTCCACTTTCTTGCGATCCATGTCTGATGGGGTATTTTGTGGGTCAGGGAACTATAGATACGATTTGTAAGTTCGGTAAATGACTTTGAGGGTTATGGCAGATGCGTGTGGTATTGATTAAACATTTGGTTAGAAACGTTACGAAACGCTGCGGTATTTATAAGGGCGACTTTTACAACTTCAGGTAGAGTTCAAACTTGACTTGTAAAAGTGATCATAAGGGAATGTATCAGGAATCCGACGTGTAAAAAGTCCTGGCAAGAAAATTGTCCTTTTGGGGTAAAACGATGGCAATAGGCGGCAAAGCTTTGGGGTCTGGTTTTAAGTATTACGGAGTTTGAAGGTTTTTTGAAATTTACAACAAAGAGAACCTCAAATTAAGCAAATTATGAATATAAATTAACCACATCCCGAAAATTAATCTCAGATTAAATTTCTCGTTTCATGAAGAACCTCCAGATTGAAGTTTATGTAAGGGAATTGTTGAACACAATGTAGCGTCTAAGTGTTTTAACATTAACACCGACCCTCTATATGGTTTTTTGACCAACAACAAAGACATAATAACGTACTTGTCTTCACTTACCTCATTTCAAGATTATGATAGAACCCCCCAGTAAGCATCTTCTTGCTAAAAGTGACGATATCCGGAGGAGTTTTCAGGTTGAAATGTTGATGACACCACATCTTGCCCGTAGCCCCAGCCCCCGTTTGCACCTCATCTATCAATAGTCCCGCGCCATGTTTCTTGGCCACTCGTTGGAGGCCCTTGTGGTATTGACATTTATTGTTTTTTATCTATCTTGCAGGCAAAACCTTACTTGGAAAAACTCTGGAGAAGCTTCGTTGTCGCCCCCTTCAGACTGAATAGGTTCGACTACAATTCCAGCAACGGGAACACCTTTGTTTTTGTATGTTACAATCAAATCCTCAACTTCGGCCAAACATTTTGAGTCTTCAGCTTTGTTTTCCCGGGTATTATCCTCCAATGGGTATTTGTATCTGCGAAAAAAAAGTAATAAATAACAAGGATTTGGTGTTGGTATTGATGTTTACCGAGGAAAATGAGCAATTGGCCAGTCCAAAGAAGGCACATCCAATTTGTGAATGGCTTTGGAATGTGTGGTTGCCAAGGTGGCCATGGTTCTTCCGTGAAACGCTCCATGGAACGACAACAGCGACAAATGGGGACTTCCCGGAGGTAGATTTATCATGCAAGAGGTGTTCTCCAGTTCACTATAACGGAAAACCAAGTTGAGTTTTGATTGATTGATTGACTTACAAAATCTATTGTGCTTCAATATCACTTAAAGATCACTCAAAAGACCCAGTCCTTTTAGAAAGTCCATTATCTTGTTAAGTGAGATTTTGAGGAAGTCCGGTGGTAGGATGTGTAGTCTTTCGAAGTTCTGAATCTTAAGTCTTTTTGGATGTGTTCTACTGTCTCACAATCTTCCATGCACAGTCTGCATTCGGCATTGTCTGTCGGCAGTGTATAAGCCGTTAGCGGCTTTGAGCTGTTGTCTGTCAAGGTTTAATAAGTCTTATGTCCTTTTCTCACAAGGTCCTTGTACAAACGCTTTTGAGTAGACAAGGCCTGGATGGTTTATCCAGTAACGTTCGGTCTGTTCTTCTCTCCTCTCTCCTCGATACCTCTCTTGCGATCTCGGTTCGGGTCCTATGAAGGCCGCTTTCCTTACAAGACAATCGGCGATTTAATTGCTCTCAAGGCCTTTGTGATCTGGAAGAGATCCTGCTGGAGTCAAGTGCTTTAAGTGCCTGTTGCCTGTCCGAAAATATTTTTGTTTGTCAAGTTTTGATTGCTTATCGACCTGGCATATATTTCAAAGGTATGGATTTCCACCTGAAATATTGTTGCATGCTTTCCCAGACTCCCCTGGATCTCTGTCCACCGCCATACGCCCCAGCTCCCACTCCCTCGGGAGTTTTCGAGCCATATCCGCGTACCAGCAGTGGTGCCCTCTCAGTTCTAGTTTATTCTGGTCACACTCCTCCTTTGTAGGGAAGTTTACCTTGCAGGCTGAATAAGTGTAGGTGACAGTCGGCATCATCACCGAAGGCATAACCAGCTAAGCAGCCTGCAGTGGGTTTGATTTCAATGTAACCTCCCCCCCCCCCTCCCTCACTCCATCTTCACTAGGGGTCTTAAATGGTTGGAATGAACTCAATGCCCATTTAAGAGTCTGTATGTTAACAACCTTTTTTGAGACACTCCAGTCGTTTTCCCTAGGTCTTTTGTTCGGCCCCAGAAAGACACGGAGTTCATCTGTTGCCATGAAGAGACTATCTGGGAAGTGATTCTTGGCGAAGTTTAATTTTTAGTTTTTTAAAAAACCTTAAACTTTTACCTAAAATCAACGTTCTCCCCTCTCTCTCGAGTCCGATAAGCTATAAACATTGCTTTATAAGCATTTTCGTTAGAGCAGGACCCGCACATCATGGTCATCACTTGAGGGAGTCCTGGAGACACATTGAGGAGGACACTTCGCAGCTTTTCAGGCCAGTCCTCTCCTGGGAATACCCCGAGTGCTGGTCTGTTGATTAAGGCCCTCTAGAAGGTAAAAAGCATTTAGGATTGAAAACAAATTGGATCCTGCTCTTTTCTAACTAACAACTGCTTGTTCAGTTAATCAAAGAAAGGTTTGGTTTTGGGATTAAAGCCCAATCAATTACTTACTAATTTGTGATCTTCTTTGAATACTGTCAGGAGTTCTGGATGGTTGTACCCAATAGGAATTGAGGATATTTGTGTGAAGGCATCTAGAAACACGTTGTTGTCCACGTCGATTAAATAGTTGCCAATAGATTTGTCGTAGTTAGCGAAGAGTTGCACTGCGTTACTTTGCTACAAAAATCAGTTATTTGTTAGTAATTTTAGTGCCAAGTGAGGCAGGCAGAAATTCTTAAGAAGTTACTTTAGGCAGGATTGAGAACCAGGTGTTTCTTTCTATTCCTTTTTATGTTAATTTACTATCCTGCTCCAAATAGTCCTAGTTCTACTCTACTTTTACATTTTAGTTGTAGGAGTTTTTTGTAGTAAGAAAAACACTTACATATTACTAAAATAACATTTATTGGGGGATAAACGTTGGTTTACAACTGTTGCCCCTAATACTAGACATCGTAAACACCGCAGATCTTTAACTGTGGGCTTGGGAGTGCTTAGGGATTTGGGGATGAGCTCGAGAAGAGAGAGAGATGAACATAAATTCCGATATTGTATAAAATCGAAATTTGATTAATGCGCTTTTCCATGTTCGAAAAATCAGAATTTAGTTAAATTCCAAGTTTAAACTCGGGATTTAGTTAAATTCCATATATGTCAGAATGTAATAAAATTTCGAGTTTAAAATCAGATTTTCGTTAAATCCTGACTTTACAGTGAGTATTTACTTAAAATTGCAGCCTTAAATCGGAATTTAATTAAATTCCGAATTTAGTTAAACTCCGAGTTTGAAGTCGAAATTTCATTAAGTTGGGGGTTAAAGTCAGAAATTAGTTAAATGCGACTTTATTTAAATTTATTGTACCTTAAACATCGGAACTTGATTAAATTCCGTTTTTCCATGTTTGAAAATCAGAGCTTAGTTAAATTCCAAATTTAAAATCGGGATTTAGTTAAATTCCGTATAGGTCAGAATTTAGTAAAATTTCGTGTACGTCGGAATTTATTTAACTCCGAGTTTAAAATCGAAATTTCGTTAAGTTCCGTGTTTAAAGTCAGAAATGAGTTAAATTGCGACTTTAAAGTTAAAATTTAGTTAAATTCCAAGTTAAAAATCAAAATTTAATTAAACGTGATGTAAGTCGGAATTTATTTAAATTTCTTGTATAACATAGGAATTTGATTACATTCCTTTTTCCATGTTGAAAAATCAGAATTTAGTTAAATGCCAAGATTAAAATCGGGATTTAGTTAAATTCCATATAGGTCAGAATTTAGTTAAATTTTGTGTACCTATGTCGGAATAATTTAACTGCGAGTTTAAAATCGAAATCTCGTTAAGTTCCGTGTTTAAAGCCAGAAATTAGTTAAATTGCGACTTTAAAATTAAAATTTAGTTAGAATCCGAGTTAAAAATCAAAATGTAATTAAATTTGATGTAAGTCTGAATTTATTTAAATTTCTTGTATAACATAGGAATTTGATTAAATTTCGTTTTTCCATGTTGAAAAATCAGAATTTAGTTGAATTCCAAGTTTAAAATCGGGATTTAGTTAAATTCCGTATAGGTCAGAATTTAGTAAAACTTCGTGTATGTCGGAATTTATTTAACGCCGAGTTTAAAATCGAAATTTCGTTAAGTTCCGTGTTTAAAGTCAGAAATGAGTTAAATTCCGAGTTAAAAATCAAAATTTAATTAAACGTGATGTAAGTCGGAATTTATTTAAATTTCTTGTATAACATAGGAATTTGATTAAATTCCGTTTTTCCATGTTGAAAAATCAGAATTTTGTAAATTCCAAGTTTAAAATCGGGATTTAGTTAAATTCCATATAGGTCAGAATTTAGTTAAATTTCGTGTACCTATGTCGGAATAAATTAACTGCGATTTTAAAATCGAAATTTCGTTAAGTTCCGTGTTTAAAGCCAGAAATTAGTTAAATTGCGACTTTAAAATTAAAATTTAGTTAGAATCCGAGTTAAAAATCAAAATTTAATTAAATTTGATGTAAGTCTGAATTTATTTAAATTTCTTGTATAACATAGGAATTTGATTAAATTCCGTTTTTCCATGTTGAAAAATCAGAATTTAGTTGAATTCCAAGTTTAAAAGCGGGATTTAGTTAAATTCCATATAGGTCAGAATTTAGTTAAATTTCGTGTACTTATGTCGGAATAATTTAACTGCGAGTTTAAAATCGAAATTTTGTTAAGTTCCGTGTTTAAAGCCAGAAATTAGTTAAATTGCGACTTTAAAATTAAAATTTAGTTAGAATCCGAGTTAAAAATCAAAATTTAATTAAATTTGATGTAAGTGGGAATTTATTTAAATTCCTTGTATAACATAGGAATTTGATTAAATTCCGTTTTTCCATGTTGAAAAATCAGAATTTAGTTGAATTCCAAGTTTAAAAGCGGGATTTAGTTAAATTCCATATAGGTCAGAATTTAGTTAAATTTCGTGTACCTATGTCGGAATAATTTAACTGCGAGTTTAAAATCGAAATTTTGTTAATTTTCGTGTTTAAAGTCAGAAATTAGTTAAATTGTGACTTTAAAATTAAAATTTAGTTAGAATCCGAGTTAAAAATCAAAATTTAATTAAATTTGATGTAAGTGGGAATTTATTTAAATTTCTTGTATAACATCAGAATTTTACTAAATTCCGTTTTTCCATGTTTGAAAATCAGAATTTAGTTAAATTCCAAGCTTAAAATCGAGATTTAGTTAAATTTCATGTAGGTCAGAATTTAGTAAAATGTTGTGTATGTCGGAATTTAGTTAACTCCACGAGTTTAAATCAAAAACTTAGTTTAAGAGTTTAAAGTCGGGATTTAGTCAATTCCATATAGGTCAGAATTTAGTTAAATTTCGTGTAATTATGTCGGAATAATTTAACTGCGAGTTTAAAATCGAAATTTCGTTAAGTTCCGTGTTTAAAGTCAGAAATGAGTTAAATTGCGACTTTAAAGTTAAATTTTAGTTAAATTACGAGTTAAAAATCAAAATTTAATTAAACGTGATGTAAGTCGGAATTTATTTAAATTTCTTGTATAATATAGGAATTTGATTACATTCCTTTTTCCATGTTGAATAATCAGAATTTAGTTAAATGCCAAGTTTAAAATCAGGATTTAGTTAAATTCCATATAGGTCAGAATTTAGTTAAATTTTGTGTACCTATGTCGGAATAATTTAACTGCGAGTTTAAAATCGAAATCTCGTTAAGTTCCGTGTTTAAAGCCAGAAATTAGTTAAATTGCGACTTTAAAATTAAAATTTAGTTAGAATCCGAGTTAAAAATCAAAATGTAATTAAATTTGATGTAAGTCTGAATTTATTTAAATTTCTTGTATAACATAGGAATTTGATTAAATTCCGTTTTTCCATGTTGAAAAATCAGAATTTTGTAAATTCCAAGTTTAAAATCGGGATTTAGTTAAATTCCATATAGGTCAGAATTTAGTTAAATTTCGTGTACCTATGTCGGAATAATTTAACTGCGAGTTTAAAATCGAAATTTCGTTAAGTTCCGTGTTTAAAGTCAGAAATTAGTTAAATTGCGACTTTAAAGTTAAAATTTAGTTAATTCCAAGTTAAAAATCAAAATTTAATTAAACGTGATGTAAGTCGGAATTTATTTAAATTTCTTGTATAACATAGGAATTTGATTACATTCCTTTTTCCAGGTTGAAAAATCAGAATTTAGTTAAATGCCAAGATTAAAATCGGGATTTAGTTAAATTCCATATAGGTCAGAATTTAGTTAAATTTTGTGTACCTATGTCGGAATAATTTAACTGCGAGTTTAAAATCGAAATCTCGTTAAGTTCCGTGTTTAAAGCCAGAAATTAGTTAAATTGCGACTTTAAAATTAAAATTTAGTTAGAATCCGAGTTAAAAATCAAAATGTAATTAAATTTGATGTAAGTCTGAATTTATTTAAATTTCTTGTATAACATAGGAATTTGATTAAATTCCGTTTTTCCATGTTGAAAAATCAGAATTTAGTTGAATTCCAAGTTTAAAGCGGGATTTAGTTAAATTCCATATAGGTCAGAATTTAGTTAAATTTCGTGTACTTATGTCGGAATAATTTAACTGCGAGTTTAAAATCGAAATTTTGTTAAGTTCCGTGTTTAAAGCCAGAAATTAGTTAAATTGCGACTTTAAAATTAAAATTTAGTTAGAATCCGAGTTAAAAATCAAAATTTAATTAAATTTGATGTAAGTGGGAATTTATTTAAATTCCTTGTATAACATAGGAATTTCGTTTTTCCATGTTGAAAAATCAGAATTTAGTTGAATTCCAAGTTTAAAATCGGGATTTAGTTAAATTCCGTATAGGTCAGAATTTAGTAAAACTTCGTGTATGTCGGAATTTATTTAACGCCGAGTTTAAAATCGAAATTTCGTTAAGTTCCGTGTTTAAAGTCAGAAATGAGTTAAATTCCGAGTTAAAAATCAAAATTTAATTAAACGTGATGTAAGTCGGAATTTATTTAAATTTCTTGTATAACATAGGAATTTGATTAAATTCCGTTTTTCCATGTTGAAAAATCAGAATTTTGTAAATTCCAAGTTTAAAATCGGGATTTAGTTAAATTCCATATAGGTCAGAATTTAGTTAAATTTCGTGTACTTATGTCGGAATAATTTAACTGCGAGTTTAAAATCGAAATTTTGTTAAGTTCCGTGTTTAAAGCCAGAAATTAGTTAAATTGCGACTTTAAAATTAAAATTTAGTTAGAATCCGAGTTAAAAATCAAAATTTAATTAAATTTGATGTAAGTGGGAATTTATTTAAATTCCTTGTATAACATAGGAATTTGATTAAATTCCGTTTTTCCATGTTGAAAAATCAGAATTTAGTTGAATTCCAAGTTTAAAATCGGGATTTAGTTAAATTCCGTATAGGTCAGAATTTAGTAAAACTTCGTGTATGTCGGAATTTATTTAACGCCGAGTTTAAAATCGAAATTTCGTTAAGTTCCGTGTTTAAAGTCAGAAATGAGTTAAATTCTGTTAAAATAGGTAGCAATAAAAACGTTGTTGACATTGTCTACATACTCGTGTAGTGTATTTATTGCTGAACATTCTATTCTATGTGTCTGTCATTCTGTTCTGTCACTTTTGATATATATATATATATATAAAAATGGAGTCTGTAAAAATGTAATAACTTTTAAGTTATATTTTGTTAATAAACACGTTCTTTTAAAATAAAACTCACGTGCTGTTAGTTTGAGGATCCATACGGATAAATAAATATCTCATCTTAACAGAGAGATATTGGGTACCGACTGCACAGCTGCATCGACAGGTTATGGGCCCAGGACATGACCCTGACTCAAAAGAGCACGTGTACTAAAATATTAAAAAGGCGTTAAATGTTATCCTTGTGTGGGAGTATCAAGTAATATTGACCTCTATAAAAAATTAAGGATGGCATGGGCAAACACTGTAAGTGATAAATTTGGAATACCACCATTTGATGGTAAAAACTTTGACCACTGGAAATTCCGAATGGAAATCATTCTGGACAGCCATGATGTAAGAAAATGTATTGAGATGGAGGAGAGTCCACCTACTGAAGATTTTCTCAAGCGCGATAAAAAATGCAAGAGTATTATTGTCCAATGTGTGGCAAATAGTCACTTGGAATATATTAAGGACAAGACTACATCCTTTCAAATGTGGGAAGCCCTGAAAGCTGTGTTTCAAAGGAAAGGAGTTGCAGGCCAATTATATCTTCGAAAAAAACTTCTCACTATGAAAGTGGATAATGGTGCCAGTTTGGAATCTCACTTTATAAAGTTTGAAGAGGTCGTAAGAGAACTGAAATCTGTTGGGGCCAAGCTAGACGAAATGGACATTGTCTGTCACTTACTACTCACATTACCGAAGAGTCTGGATCCAATTGTAACAGCCCTGGAAACTATGGAGCCAAGCAAGCTGACACTTGAGTTTGTTAAAGGAAAACTGCTCGACCATGAAATAAAATGTAAAAGTGCTGATCGGTATGGTAGCAATTCTTCAGCAGCCTTTTATGGAGGACATGGAGGTGAACACACTTTTGGTGACCGAAAGAAACCATGGCCAAGTCAACATTCGGGACAAAAGCCTGGGAATGGATTCAAGCAAGGGTTCAAATGTTCAAAGTGTGGAAAACTGGGGCATACCAGAAAATATTGCAGAATGAGGGACCAATTTGCAGACCATTCTAATAAATATGCTAATCAGATGGGTTCTGATGAAGGGGATTCTCCAATTACTTTTATTGTTGAGGCTAGCAGTGTGCAGCGGAAGTTGGAAGAACCAAGTGGCTACAATGGCAACTCTATCAGCTGGATAGTGGATAGTGGAGCAACTGATCATATGGTAAATGACGAACAATATTTTGATACTGTAAGTACCCTTAAAAATACTGTTAGTATTGTTGTTGCAAAATCCAACGTTATGTTAAAGGCTACAAAAATTGGTAATATTAATGTTATCTTGAATAATGGCAAACTTGGCCAAATAAAAGATGTTTACTTTTGCCCTGACTTGAGGCACAATTTATTATCAACTTCTAAGTTGGAAAAAGCAGGTTTAAAAATTGTGTTTGAAAATTGTTCTGTTCAGATCTATAAAAGGGATATATTGTTAGCTGAGGGAAACAGAAAAGGTAGCCTATATAAAGTAATGTTTTCTTTAAATTTAAGAGGAGCAAATATATCTTCATCTAACTCAGGTGATAATATTGATTTGTGGCATTGTAGATTAGGCCATTTGAATAATAATAGCATAGTTAAATTGTCTAGCATGGTGGAAGGTCTTAAATTAAGTAAACCTATATCTGACTGTAAAGTTTGTTCAGTTTGTGCTCAGACAAAAATTACAAGGTTACCTTATAACAGAGTATCTGGCAAGGTAACCAAAGGTCCTCTTGAGTTGGTGCATAGTGATATTTGTGGGCCTATCACCCCTTGCACATATGATAACAAGAAATATGTCTTAACATTTCTTGATGATTACACCCATTTTTGTGTGATATATTTAATGGAAAATAAAAGTGATTTCTTTGAGTATTTTAAGAAATATGATGCTTTTGTGACAAACCAGTTGAATCGCAGGATTAAGGTTTTTCGATGCGATAATGGGAAAGAGTATTGTTCTAATAATTTTCAGCAATTTTGTGAGGCCAAGGGTATTCGAATAAGTTATACTGTACCATACAATCCAGAGCAAAATGGATGTGCAGAGCGCCTTAATAGAACCCTTATAGAAAAAGGAAGAGCAATGTTGCTGCAATCAGGACTACCAAAGAACCTATGGGGTGAATCTATCCTGTGTGCAACATATTTGTTAAATCGAAGTCCTACAAATGCATTAAAACATAATGTGACTCCGGCTGAACTGTTTTTTGGAACAAAACCAAACCTAAGAAACATAAAAATTTTTGGCTGTGTTGCTTATAGCCATATACCAAAACCAAAACAAGGAAATAAATTTGATACTAAGGGAGAACTGAACTTGAAGGTTGGCTACACAGATCATGGATATAGACTGTGGGACCCTGCAAGAGAAGAAATTGTCATTGCAAGGAATGTAATCTTTGATGAGACAAAAACTATTAAAGACATTTTAAATGGCCAAGACTCTCGAATTTCAATAATCCATGTTCCAGATCAGGGGGAGAAAGATATACCTGAACAAGAAAACATTCAAGAGCCTGTTAATGTGCACAATAATAAAGATGAAGTTGAAAATGATATTACTAAACCAAACATTGAAGGAGGCAAATATAGAAAGAGCACAAGAATAAAAAAGACACCCAAGTATTTGAATGAATATTTTGGAGATGGTGATCTTGAACACATGTCCTTGAATGTGTCAACAATCATAGATGATGTTCCAACAAGCCTTAAAGATGCAATGTCGAGACCTGATCATAAGTTTTGGAATGATGCTGTACAAGAAGAAATTGATGCACTAAATAAAAATCAGACGTGGACTTTAGTAGAAAAGCGTCCAAATGTGAAATTAATAAATTGCAAATGGGTTTTTAGAATAAAAAAAGACTCTACAGGGAATATTTCCAAATACAAAGCGCGACTTGTGGCAAAGGGATTTATGCAAAGAGAAGGATTTGATTACACTGAAACGTATGCACCCGTAGCCCGGTTGACTACAGTTAGAACTTTATTGGCTGTTGCCAATTACAAAAATTTAAATGTTCATCAACTGGATGTCAAGTCAGCATTTCTACATGGTGAAATTGATGAAAATATTTTCATGTTAATCCCAGAAGGTTTTGAAAACTGTGGAAAAGTTTGTAAAGTCAACAAAGCGTTATATGGACTCAAACAAGCCCCATATTGCTGGAACAAGAAGTTTGACGAATTTATACAAAAAAAAGAATTTGTTAGATCAAGAAATGATCCATGTTTGTACATTAAGTACATTGAGGAAGGGACAATATACCTACTTCTATATGTGGATGACATATTGATCATAAGCGATAGTGAGCAAGAGATTAAAAACCTAAAACAGGACTTAAAATGTAATTTTGAAATGCAAGACCTTGGTGATATTAAAACTTTTTTAGGTATAAATCTAAGGTTTACTAAAGAAGGTTTGTACCTGAATCAGAAAAATTACATTGAGCAAATTTTACACCGCTTTGGAATGAGTGAGAGTAAACCAGTCAGAACCCCCATGGAAGCTGGAAGTTTCATAGAAGACCCAAAGACTGAGGAGTTGAATGAAGATCTTCCAGTTCGTGAGTTGATTGGATCACTGATGTATCTGATGCTGGCAACTAGACCAGATTTGAGCTATTCAGTAAATCTGTGCAGTAGATTTCAGAGTAATCCAACAAATCAACTTTGGACCAAGTTAAAGCGAATACTGAGATATCTTAAAGGTACTCTTAATATTGAATTGTTTTTTCCAAAGAACAAAACTACGTCTTTGTTGATTGGTTACACCGATGCAGATTGGGCGGGAGACTTACAAGATCGAAAGTCTACGACCGGATATTTCTTCCGTGTTCTTGGAGCTGTTGTATGTTGGTGTACGAAGAAACAGACAACAGTAAGTCTATCGTCAACAGAAGCCGAATATGTGGCGTTATCAGAGGCAGCTAAGGAAGGAGTATGGTTATCTAACTTGCTTTCAGATCTTGGTTTCCAAAGGTCAGAATTTGTAGTTTTCGAGGACAATCAGTCCTGTATTAAATTGACAACAAGGTTTGAACACAAGAGACTCAAACACATTGATGTTAAGTTCAATTATATTAAAGACTTGATTGCTAATAAAACTCTAAGTTTGAAATACATACCTACAACTGAACAAACTGCAGATATGTTGACTAAGAGCTTGACAAGTGTTCTGTTTGATAAATTTAGAACGGATATGAATTTGATTGAAACTTAAATGGTGAATATTTTTTTTTAACAACTGTTTTATTGAGGAAGGGTGTTAAAATAGGTAGCAATAAAAACGTTGTTGACATTGTCTACATACTCGTGTAGTGTATTTATTGCTGAACATTCTATTCTATGTGTCTGTCATTCTGTTCTGTCACTTTTGATATATATATATATAAAAATGGAGTCTGTAAAAATGTAATAACTTTTAAGTTATATTTTGTTAATAAACACGTTCTTTTAAAATAAAACTCACGTGCTGTTAGTTTGAGGATCCATACGGATAAATAAATATCTCATCTTAACAGAGAGATATTGGGTACCGACTGCACAGCTGCATCGACAAATTCCGAGTTAAAAATCAAAATTTAATTAAACGTGATGTAAGTCGGAATTTATTTAAATTTCTTGTATAACATAGGAATTTGATTAAATTCCGTTTTTCCATGTTGAAAAATCAGAATTTTGTAAATTCCAAGTTTAAAATCGGGATTTAGTTAAATTCCATATAGGTCAGAATTTAGTTAAATTTCGTGTACTTATGTCGGAATAATTTAACTGCGAGTTTAAAATCGAAATTTTGTTAAGTTCCGTGTTTAAAGCCAGAAATTAGTTAAATTGCGACTTTAAAATTAAAATTTAGTTAGAATCCGAGTTAAAAATCAAAATTTAATTAAATTTGATGTAAGTGGGAATTTATTTAAATTCCTTGTATAACATAGGAATTTGATTAAATTCCGTTTTTCCATGTTGAAAAATCAGAATTTAGTTGAATTCCAAGTTTACAAGCGGGATTTAGTTAAATTCCATATAGGTCAGAATTTAGTTAAATTTCGTGTACCTATGTCGGAATAATTTAACTGCGAGTTTAAAATCGAAATTTTGTTAATTTTCGTGTTTAAAGCCAGAAATTAGTTAAATTGTGACTTTAAAATTAAAATTTAGTTAGAATCCGAGTTAAAAATCAAAATTTAATTAAATTTGATGTAAGTGGGAATTTATTTAAATTTCTTGTATAACATAGGAATTTGATTAAATTCCGTTTTTCCATGTTGAAAAATCAGAATTTAGTTGAATTCCAAGTTTAAAAGCGGGATTTAGTTAAATTCCATATAGGTCAGAATTTAGTTAAATTTCGTGTACCTATGTCGGAATAATTTAACTGCGAGTTTAAAATCGAAATTTTGTTAAGTTCCGTGTTTAAAGCCAGAAATTAGATAAATTGTGACTTTAAAATTAAAATTTAGTTAGAATCCGAGTTAAAAATCAAAATTTAATTAAATTTGATGTAAGTGGGAATTTATTTAAATTTCTTGTATAACATCAGAATTTTACTAAATTCCGTTTTTCCATGTTTGAAAATCAGAATTTAGTTAATTTCCAAGCTTAAAATCGAGATTTAGTTAAATTTCATGTAGGTCAGAATTTAGTAAAATTTTGTGTATGTCGGAATTTAGTTAACTCGACGAGTTTAAATCAAAACTTAGTTTATGAGTTTAAAGTCGGGATTTAGTCAATTCCATATAGGTCAGAATTTAGTTAAATTTCGTGTACCTATGTCGGAATAATTTAACTGCGAGTTTAAAATCGAAATTTCGTTAAGTTCCGTGTTTAAAGTCAGAAATGAGTTAAATTGCGACTTTAAAGTTAAAATTTAGTTAAATTTCGAGTTAAAAATCAAAATTTAATTAAACGTGATGCAAGTCGGAATGTACTTAAATTTCTTGTATAACATAGGAATTTGATTAAATTCCGTTTTTTCCATGTTGAAAAATCAGAATTTAGTTAAATTCCAAATTTAAAATCGGGATTTAGTTAAATTCCATATAAATCAGAATTTGGTAAAATTTCGTGTATGTCGGAACTATTTAACCGCGAGTTTAAAATCGATATTTTATTAAGTTCCGTGTTTAAAGTCAGAAATTAGATAAATTGCCGTTTACTTTAAAGTTAAAATGTAGTTAAATTCCGAGTTAAAAATCAAGATTTTATTGAATTCTATGTAAGTCGGAATTTATTTAAATTTCTTGTATAACATCGGAACTTGATTAAATTAAAGTAAATTTAGTTAAACTCGGAGTTTAAAGTCGAAATTTAGTTAAGTTTTGTTTTTGACGTAAAAAGTTAGTTAAATTGCGTTTATGTCGGAATTTATTTAAATTCCTTGTAGACTTTATTTTAAACTTGATTTGAAACTTTAGATGAAACTTTTCGTATTCGTATTCGTATTATATGTTTTAGTAAAACTGTTTGTTCGGTACTATGATAAACTCAACTGTCATTTGAATGCTGTGAAGGTGGCTACGAGAAAAATATTGTACGCCATTGGTCATTGACAGTGAAAGACTTGACAGGAGGTGTTTTCGGTGATTTGACGCATCGCCCTGCCACTGTCGATGTTACAGTTGTGACGTCACTGAGATTATTCTACCAATATTATCCACAAGGCGTTAAGTATTGGCAATGCCTATGATCCGAATAAACTTCAGTTTAGGTTTAGTTTGGTGATGAAACAAAATTGAATTTGTAATTGAAATCTAAATTAATTTGAGACTGTTTTGGCTCAAGACCTGTGTCTTTCAAAAGAATGATTCTCGATTTTTCACGGGTTTTTTTATGGTTTTGACCCGAAATAAAACTTTTTTATTGCGTCAAAAACCAATTTTTTTGTAGAGAATTTCGGTCCGAAAAGGAACCTAAAAAACTGGGAGTGCTTGGGGGTTAGCTCGAGAAGAGAGAGAAGTACACAAATTACCTTGCAGCAGGCGAACAGAAAGAGCGGGGCATACTCCTCTTAGAATTAGCATTGGTGCCCTCAAAATGATAAAAATGTATCAAACTACTCTGCTGTTGCGTATATCTACTCCACTTTTTGTTAAAAAATCTACTACACTTCATCTAGCGGCAGTGGCAACACTGTTGAGAACCCTGTTTTGACCCTAGTAGTAGTAAATTAATTTGCCCACACGATCCCTTACAAACTAAGAGGTGGTAGCTCCAAAAACGAATGCTAATACGGTAGAAATTCTTAACGCACAATGGTGCGTGAGTAAAAACAGAAAACCGAATAATGGAAGCAGCAAAAAGGGCAGTGAGGTGACTTTCCTAGCATTTTATGCGCCTAAACAACGATTAAGTACTTTATCGAGTTGAATTTTAGAAATATCCTCATTGTATTGATTATAGGATATTCGTAATTACATATTCTAATTTGAATATACATAGAATGTGATGGGTATATCGCTTCCTTTCGCTATGTGGGTAAGTGTAAGTAATCGCGGATGAGTGCACTTACATTGATAGAATTTAAGTCTTCCAAAAGTTGTTTGGATTTGGGTCCTGGTACTGCAGTTGCTACGTGAGGTCCTTTGGGTTCCCCCGGAACCAAGGATGTCGCTGTTCGTACCATTTTTCCTATAAGACATTTGGTATAAAACATAAACACTACTACTAGAACAAAATATTAATAAAAACCTTCAGGTACCGACCTCACAACAGTGCAAATACATTTTGTCATCTGTACTTCTCATCTTTATGGTAAAAATGTACTATTTATGATGTTAAAAGTACAATTATTTTAAAGCTGTGAAAGTTTGCATGATTCAAATATTCGCATAAGTTCCTTAAACAAATGCATTAAAAAAAATTATTTCCGACGCAGTATTTACTTTTAACACTACTGCCTTAAAACGCTACTTTTAATAGTTCATTAGCGTGTTAAAAATTGAGTTTTTAAAGCGTTTATAGAAAAAAGTCATTTAACAGTCGCACCTATGCTAATTTAGTACATACCATTTTTATAAACATTCTTTAAAACTCCATTAACTTGATGTCGAGCCCACATCTTATCGTTTCCAACACATGCAACTGGTGATAAAAGAGATTATCGCAAAACACTGGTTCGTTTATTGTTGACGCTCGTTCCCGCGTTTGGTTGTACCTCCAGGTACTGGTAGGACTGGTACTGGGTTTTGAATTACTAAATTGACCGGTTGTATGTTTTTGTGAGCATCAGGAGCAGGGGCGTCTCGTTTAGATTTTTTTTCCAATTGACGGAGAGGAGTTGATTGGTTTAGTTAATGAAAAGTGATTGGCCTTGTAGATGGCTGATAGTATTGCATATACCTATTTAGTTATCGTTTAATAAACAAAAATAGACACAGGTGGTACTTATCTATATCTAGTAAACCATATATACCACTACACTGCTCTTATCAACTCACATGTTGTTGAATTCATTTATGTTATTTAACAGTCGCCTATTCAGCTAATAAAAACTGATATAATGTAGTTAGATGAATGCGTATTAGATTCATTTATATACAGGGTATCTCATCGGGAACTGGGCCCTTCGATTATTATTCTAAATATGAACATTTTGTAAATTATATGTGAATTAATAAATATGTCAAAATAGCTCATAAACTAAACTTTCTAGGTACAATAGTTGGTTTTCAATAATAAATGCAGAAATTTTGTTATTTTATTGTTTGAATCCACTCTGTTATTTTTGCATTTATTTAGTAGTCTTATATTAGTATTTAGTTGTTTTTAGTTTGGTTAATTATTGATTTTTCTTTATTTAATTAATAATGCAATATAAATTAAAATCCCTGAACACCTGCATACACGTGCTGCTTTATATATATTTTTATATTATTGGAGAGTTAAAAAAACGAAAAAAATAACACAAAATAAAAACCAGAATTTTTGTGAAATTAAAAAAAGAAAAAAAAAAGACAACTACACGTGGTGTTCTGGTATTTGTCCAACGTGGTATGGCAGTTGCCTGTAATTTTTTCTTAAACGGGTCATAAAATTGTACTGCAACGCAATAACCATAGAAAATCTCAATTTTTACATAGTGGCACTATTGCAAATTACTTAAATGTAAAAAAAGATAGGAAAACTCAAACGTGATTAAAAAAAAAAAAAGACAACTACACGTGGTGTTCCCAGGCGGTCACCCATCCAAGTACTAACCACGCCCGACGTTGCTTGACTTCAGTGATCGGACGGGAACTGGTATTTGTCCAACGTGGTATGGCAGTTGCCTAATACTTATAGTAAAGCCACTGGTGAAAACCTGCGAAAACTGATGAATAATTTCAATTATATTTATAAATTAACATTTTTTACCATTCATCTACACAATTTTTATCACTCAACGACAAAAAAAAGTTTAAAAATGTATATATTTTTTAATCTTGCTTTTATGTAGATATTGATTATTTCCGTACATCTGGCGACATCTATGAGCTCGTTTAGAAATCAATGAATACCATTGCCATCATTGCAGTTAACTGTCATTTTGGCGCTTTCACGTCACTCCTTTTTACTGCAGATGGCGCTGAAAGTGCCGATCACAGAATCAAAAATTCTACCAATAATCAAAGACGATACATAGACGGTGTGTATCGTCTTTGCAACAATACTATAATAATCCAATCATTTTTCAGGTACAAAGTGCTATTATCACAGATTTTACAATACCTTCCAAAAGTACAATTATCGACAACAAACTTACCATATGTATGTCGCTATCTAGTGACCCTGATAGCGTTTTCCATCTTTATAGGTAAGTGCTTTGATTGAACTAATAAATGATAAAAGAAATAAACGCAAAATCTTAAGCTCCGCCACTGATTAAGAGTTCACTCTTCTCCTATTTGGATTTAGAGGCTTCCGTTATCGCTTATTGCTAGGATTTAGGAGTATTTTTGGAGAAGCTGTACTGCTCATTGGTTTATGGCCGGTAGTGCGCCATGTTTGTGTGTTATAGCGTTTTCGGGTGGCGGCTCTAGGGTGCTCTGAGAGGACTCCCATCTTTTACTTTTTCAATAAAAACATAAGAATAGAAATACTTTTTGTCTCTAGCGCAGTCACTCGAAAACGCGGTTAGATATCGACTTTCATGCTTGTAGCCGAGTTCGGTAATTCCGTTTGAGCGCTCCGAACACAGACCATCTCCCAAAATTTGAACAAGCTAGAGTGAGATAGACTGATATCCCGAGCGCTCGGGATGTAATTACCGAACTCAAATTGTGTCCCATGTCGTAATGTCAATGTCGTAAATCACTATTTTGAAACATTCAACGTTAAGCCAAATAACTTTCTATGGGTTTTCCGCTACTTAAAAAGATAGTTAAAACTGTAAAACGAAAGAATCTCTCCTTTCTACTCGGGACAATAAAGCTATTTTGGCAACGAGCATCGAGTTAATATGGAGTTATCCCCTCCTCCTGCTTTACAGTTTTGGCGCTTTTTTTAGCAGTGGGTACCTTTAAAGTGGTGATGATATCAGCCGGAAGTGACGTCTCGGTGACGTCGCGACGTCTAACCTCAAGTCATGCAAAACAGTTGTCACTGTCATTACTTCTTATAGCGTTTTCGATTGGGAACCCCAGTGCAAAACTAGTGCAATTTGTACGTTTGACTGGTAACTTTCGTGCAGTTTGGTATGTTTCATTGGGAAACCAGGGCAGCGAGTTCACACTGAGTACAACATTTTCGACACGAGCTGTACTAGGTAGTTTTGCCCGGTGTGCAATGCCAATGGGAATTGCGTGTTTTATTGGAACTGCACCGGGGCAAATATTTGAAGAAACTGGAGTTGCCCTGGGGTCGACTCGGTGCAAAACTCGTTTTGCCAATCGAAAACGCTATTATTTCCAATATAATCGAATATCGAACTTATATTTATTTCCTAGCTAGAGGGCTAGGGTTCCTAGCCCCTATCGGACCTAGCTCCAAGGTTTTCTAAAACTTAAGTTCCAACCTAACAAAAACCAAAAACATTCGATACAATCAATATCCGGTCCGGCTTTAAGTTGCTATGGCGCTTGTATGACATGCGCTGACGACAACATTAGGTGATGGGAACTTTAAGAGGCCGAAGACTGCCGGCCAAAAAACGGGAACATTTTTAGGGAAATATCGGCACATATTGGTTGTGTCCATATGTTTTATGTCATTGGCAACGAGAAGTGTCGCCAGTCGAGCGGCCATCGCCCGAAAACGCTATTCGCTGTCAAATGTTATTCTTGTCACCACATCTATTTGTCATTGCTTAAGTTCCGCCGACGGCAGCAGCTTAGAAGCTTAGTCAGCACTCGGGTGAACGCAGTGTTTTGATACGCCATATTAGAATATGGTCAGCGCTAAATTATTGCGCTTAGAAAATCACTCATCCACTGACTAAACTTCTCAGCTGCTGCCGTCGACGGAACGTAACCATTGTAATTCTTGATTGGTGTCAATGACCTAGCAGATATGGACAGAGCCAACAAATGCCGATATATCCCAAAAAATGGCCCCCCTTTTTGGTCGGAAGTCCGCCGCTTCAAAGGTTTCCATAACGTAATGTTGTTCAAATGAATATCAAACAGCGTTTTCGGGTAACGGTTTTAGAGCGCTCTGCGGGTATTTTCATTCTTTGATTTCTTATTAAGAATGCAAGGACGGGAATACTCTCAGAGCGGTCTAGAGCCACCCAAAGTGACCCTGTGAGCCCAGACCTTCTATCAGTAGACATAAACATGGTAATACAACTTATTGCCAAAATGTTCACGACGTAATTTCTTTAGTTGATCTTTTTCGTCTTCATGAACTCCATGATGGCAGCAGTGGGTCACACAAAAATATGGCGTCATTTTAGGCGAATTGACGTCACCTGACGTTTTTCAATATTCATGAAATAATAACAATTGATGTACTCTGACGATAAAATTACGTCATGAGTCCCCTAAAATGGCGGTTTTGGGTCAAAAAAACAGGAAGCAATTTTAAGGAACCAACGACAAATATGTTTACTCTGTCCATATTTCCTAGAGGGCATTGCATTGGTTGCTCACGACTAAAGTTAAAACGATTATATTTTACTAAATTACAAGTAAAATTGTATTACTATAAATTACGTTATGATTAGGAAAAAGAAACATACAACGTGTCACGTGATGATCTTAATTGCCCCTCAACCTTTATTCGTAACCGCTTTCCATAGCCTAGATCGATAATTCCATCCGAGCGCTCCGGACACAGATGATCTCCCAAAATCTTAACAAGCTAGAGTGAGATAGACTGATATCCCGAGCGCTCTGAATGTAATACCGAACTCAACTTACCTTGTCGAAGGAGTAGCTCGGAGCAGTTCGGAAACGTGAAGTTCGTTTTTGTACCTTTCCACAAGCTGTACTTAATGCCCTTGAGCGCTCCAAATTTCCGCCCCTCTTGCTCTTCGAGTTCCCACCGACATTTTGATGTTTGAAGGACTTTTTTCTGACTTTGCCGACTATGAAAAGCTATTCCAGTTGAAATAATTTAAGTCCGTATGGACTTAACGAAACTCAAATCCATTATGAGGGCGACGTCACATACAGCGGAATTTGGTTAAAAGCGGAACGGAGCGTAATTTGACAGTTGAATTTAAACGAATCAGATAAAAGCTAAAGTCATATTTGATATGTGTAATGACGTTATTGACATTTTCGCTCCGTTCCATTCCGCTGTATCTGACGGCGGCCTTACAGTTGGAATGTGGCTCTTGTCGAATGTGTGTCGTCGAAGTGTCTGGAATCTCGAAGCGTTTTCGGTTGTTTCACTTTGCCAGCAGCGAATGGGAAGTATTGCTGGTTGCTGATTCATACGTATTTATATTTAATAAAAGAATGCGCTTTCTTCCATTGAACGGATTTGTTAACGTCGTATAGAGGAACGAAATGAGTCTTCTTCAATTTAAAATCATACAACTATTGGGAAACTCCTAATTTGCTGACCCATTAGAATAGCATTTATTACCGAAAACTTTGCTGATCCGTCAGAAATTTTTGCTGACCGGTTACACAGGGTGATAGGTGAAACTGTTCTACACATTGTATGTAAACTTCGTAAAAATCGGGCAGTAAATAATTTAGTTACAACTCTGTAAACCCTTTTAGCGTAATTTGACAGTTGAGTTTAAACCAATCAAATAAAAGCTAGAATAGGAATTGACAGGTGTAATGACGTTATTGACATGTGTAATGACGTTATTGACATTTCTGCTCCGTTCCGTTCCGCTGTATGTGAGGGTGGCCTGAGAAATAAAAAATGTCAAAAATCAATGAAAAATCAGTTTCAGCTATCACTTTTCATATCGGTCAGCAAAAAAAATCACACTTTTAAAGATTTTACAGGGCTGTAATTAAGTTATTTTCTGCCCGATTTTTACAAAATTCACATATAATGTGAAGTACTGTCTCACCTATCATCCTGTATACCGGTCAGCGAGAACTTCTCACGGGTCAGCAAAATATTCTGGAATAAATCCAATTTTTATGGGTCAGTAAATTAGGGATACCCCCAACTATTGATATGTTTTTTATTTTTTTTTAAATAGAATGTAGGTACTTCCTTTCATTGTTAAATTAGCTGTGTTTAGGGTGTAAAAACGTTGAAAAGAATATATGCGTACACTTCGGGCAAAAGTTATATTTTCTGTCCTTTATGGCCGCCGATTTCGGTTCTAAGCCATCATTAGCGCTCAAAATGTATCAATAATTTTCAGCATCCTACAAGACACTGTTAAAAAAATTTAGTTTGGCCGAACACTATAAGGAAATAACCGTTATTAAACTACGCCATAGGACCACCCAGTATATCTCTATTATTTTTTTTCTTATAACGTAAAATGAAAAAGTTGATGGTATACATACATCCGATCCGTCGTTTCCCCTGTCACTTCCTCTTTGTCCCAAAAACACAATCGCATCCATTAGCCACGAGAATGCGATCCGTCCGCCGATATCCCGCGGGCGACCCATTCGGGGGATGAGTCACGGGACCTGAACGGGGGTGGCACCCCTCGTTTCGTTCGTTTTAATCTCGCCGAAATACAAATTAAATTGCACGAAACTCACGGGGTGTTGGTTATTGTTGCATCGGGGCGATCCCGATGTTGCTTTGAGGCCAAGGCTGGTTTCGACACGTACATTTTATGATGTTTAGCGAAAGTTTAAGCCCCTTTTTTTTACGAAATGTTTACGTCATGAACGTCATTATACACTGAAGATATATTCTGTGATTATTTTTGTCAGTACCGCTACCCTCGTGAGACTGCACAAGAATGACCAATAGGGATAGTGGTAGAAGGATTTGCTTTCTACTTATCATCATCAGCACAAAAAGTAGGTTCCTACACTCTTAATTATTTTTTTTTTGTAAAAAACGATTTCGGTTTGGATTCCAATGATTTTTTCCATCGTTTTCGGGTTACAGCTCTATAGAGGGCTCTGAGAGCATTCCCATCTTTTGTTGTCTCAATAAGAATGTAAGGATAGGAGTACTCTCAGAGCAGTCTAGAGCGGCCTCCCCAAAAACGCTGTAAAAGATTCCAGAAGATGATCTTTAAAATCCAAAGTAAAACCGTTACCTCGGTATTTCAACAACGTTTTAATTCCGCCATTTTGAGAAGCAGCCACTTATTACCCATTCACTTATTTTTCTAGTGCTATCTAGTTGCCGTTGAAACCTTTATTTTTTTTATACCCGTCTCTTTTTTAACACTTGTTGAGATAAAAATGTCAAAGTCAACTTGGCGACAATAATGAGTGGATGGCTTATATTTACATCAATTTAAAATTAACAAAAATACCTTTTTTTAAATAACTTACTAAGTTTCTATGTTTATAGTAAAGAAGTAGGTTTATATCACCATTTAAAAAATTACAGCTGTCAGAAAATGCTGTCTGAACCAATGACCCAGAAGATACGGACAGAGCGAACCCCATCTCCTTTTAGCACATGTTGAGAAGATACGATAAAAATGTCAAAGCCAACTTTCCAACGCCTACTTGACGACAATAATAAGTGAATTGCTTATAAGTATATTTACATCAACTTAAAACTAACAAAAACACCTTTTTTAAATAATTTACTAGGTTTTATGTTTATAATTAAAAAAAGTAGATTTATATCACCTATTAAAAATGACAGCTGTCAGAAAATACTGTCTGAACCAATGACCTAGAAGATATGGACAGAGCCAACAAATGCCGATATTTCTCTAAAAATGCTCCCGTTTTTTGCCCGGCACTGGAACTTCAAATGAATATCTAACAGCGTTTTCGGGTAACGGTTCTAGAGCGCTCTGCGAGTATTTCCATTCTTTGTTTTCTCATTAAGAAGGCAGGGACCGGAATGGGTTTCGTGCGGCACGTGACTACATTGGTTGAAAACAAAATAAATATATTGTATTTATGTGCTTTTGCAGTTTTCATAACTAAATTTAAAGTTTGGATCCCCCAAAAGGGCTTTAGTAGGATTTAAAATTAATGCAAAGAGACCAATTTTATTGCAAACTATATATAATTAATTATTAAAGTGAGGTTATATTTACTAAAATTCAGGCAAAATGACGTAATGTGCACGAAACCCATACTCTCAGAGCGGTCTAAAGCGGCCACCCGAAGACGATGTATTGAATGGATCCTAGTGTGTAATTCACGTAATCTAATAATGGTATTTTTCAACCACAATAAAGTATCTCAAATAACTCTAAAACTAGTTATTTTCCGCTTATTACCACAGTGCCAATAATGTCACTTTTTGGTGGGAAACAAATCTTGGCGAATCGCTGTGACGTCATCTGCCCCTGCTCCATTGAAAATATAATACTACATCTTTATTAGAGATTCATCTAGTATATGTATATATCTCTTTTAAACTTATATGATGGCTGCATGGAGGTAGAACTGCAGGTGACAAACAAATGCTGATATTTCCCCAAAGTTGGTAACGTTTTTTGGCCCAAAATTCGTCATGACGAAACGCGCTTAAGAATTATTCGACGTAAGATGTCAAGTGACGTCATTTTCGGCAGGTATCGTATGGTCGCCATTTTTGTGTGACCCCACTGCTAAAAACGAGGGGCAAAAAAGTATAAAACAGAAGCTGTTGGGGAAATAATTTCGAATAAACGAGAAATGGATTGTATTTTTACGTATTTTCAGAAAAAAAATAATAAGGAGATAGAGAGTTGACGACATCGTGACTGCTCGTCGGTCGTTCCCTTCGTGTCTTCTAGTCTATAGTAATTTAATTGGATGACGTTTTCAATAATTTTTACATTTCTCCGATTTTAGGTAAGGGGCTAGAGGATAAGCCAAAGGTTTTTAATTTCAATTTTATACTAAACTGTTCTGCTTGAGTTAAAGCTTAAAAATCTGTACATTAAATGTCAAAGTCAAGTGCTACGAGTTAATCGGAGTGTTCTGGTGTGGTGTTAGCGAAAGCGCCTAAAGCGTTGACACTTGACTGAATTCCGTGAGTGACATCTGGGTGCTTATTCTTAAGGAAGAAGTGAAAGTGAAAGTGAGAATCGCTGCCAATGGAATTCGCCAATAGAATTTTTTGACCAATCAAGGTTGTCAAAATTCTCTCTTTCACTTCCTGCTTAAGAATAAGCGTCTTGACATTTTTAGAAGAACCGGTTTGTGTCAATGACCTAGAAGATATTGGACAGAGCAAACAAACGTCGATGTTTTCCTAGAAACGGTCCTGTTTTTGTGGTCGGAATTTCGCCATTATTAAGGTACACATGACGTAGTAGACCACATCAATAAGCGAATCACGGCTTTAAATGATTTAACGTAAGACGTTAAGGGACGTCAACTCAAGCGGTTTTTTAAGATTAAGATACCCATTGGTAATCAGGGACTAGTACAGGAATCGAAAAATACCGGAATCGGAACAGGAACCGGTCGAATTTTGCCGAACCCGAACTGGAATCGGAATCTTTAATGCGACATCTATTTGAAATATTATAAGTATACCGGAACCGCTAAAATTTTGTTAGAAATTAACGGTACTTTTCGGTTTTTACTTTTTATTACTAGAGAGAGACAAACATGGCCATACGGCCAGAGTTTATATGGCACAAAATATAGAAGGAGATAGAGAAGAACAATTGTTTTCTCTATCAATCTCTTTCTAGTCTTTCTTGTCTCCTTTTACCTACACTACGCCAAGACAAAGATAAAATATCGGAGTT
The DNA here is from genome assembly GCA_951812265.1 of Taphrorychus bicolor. Lineage (NCBI taxonomy): Eukaryota > Metazoa > Arthropoda > Insecta > Coleoptera > Curculionidae > Taphrorychus > Taphrorychus bicolor. The sequence goes on along the minus strand of OX638306.1, from coordinate 13,074,601 downwards.
TCTTTATAAAGAAAGACCGAAAACATAGCATACATTTTTAGTTGTTTTTAGAGTTTTATTTTATGTTAAAAATTTTCATTTATAATAGAAATATATACAAATCAATAACAAATTTTATAGAAAAGAAATATTTGGATTTTAGAAACGTTATCTCATAATTTGGCTTGGAACTGAAACACCGCCGGTCACCATCTTTTTAAGGATCTCAAATTTTCTTCTGAAACCTTGTGTGGTACCTCAAAAATCTTTGGAATCCGAACCGGAACAGTTTTTTATGAAAAAATAATTAAGAAAATAGATAAATAGAACCTGAACACTTATTTTTCACTTTGTAATAAACAAAGCGGTATCGGAATGGCTTCGAGTCCCTGCTGCTAATAAGAGGGGGGGGGGGGATGATTGAATTGATTGCTTGAAGCTTAAAAAAATCTGTACATTGACTGTCAAAGCCAAGTGCTACGAGATAATCGCACTGTTCCGGTGTGGTGTTAGCGAAAGCGCCTAAAGCGTTGACACATGACTGAACTCTATGAGTGAGATCTGACATTTTTGTAGAAGACCGGGTTTGTGTCAATGACCTAAGAGATATTGGACAGAGCAAACAAATGTCGATATTTCCCTAAAAATTGTCCTGGTTTTTGGTCGGAATCCCGCTATTATTAAGGTACACATGACGTAATTAAATCGTGAGACCTCATCAATTAGCGAATCACAGCTTTAAAAGATTTGACGTAAGACGTCAAGGGACGTTTTGGCTGGAAGTCCGCCTTTTTAAGGCACCCATGATGTAATTTTATTGTCACCGACCAATCGTGATTTCAAATTATTTGACGTAAGATTTCAGGTGATGTCACTTCCGGCAAATATCGGCGCCATTTTTAAGGTAGCTACTGCTAAAAAGGGTGCCAAAATTGTAAAACAGGAGGGGGTCTCCAGATTAGTTCTTTGGTCTGAACCGTAGTGACCTATAGGAGATATGGACAGACCAAACAAATGCCGATATTTTCCTAAAAATGATCCTCTTTTTTGGGTGGAAGTCCGCCATTGTTAAGGTACCCACGACGTAATTTCATTTTAATTGGCCAATCGTGATTTCAAATTATTTGACGTAAGATGTCAGGTTGTCAGGTGACGTCACTTCCGGCAAATATCGGCGCCATTTTTGCAAAAAAGGTGTGTCAAAACTGTAAAACAGGAGAAGCTCTCTAGATTTAAAATACTATAGCTTATTGCCTATATAACCTTTGTCATATGTCATGTATAACCAGTAATGAGTTATCTAGAGTGATAAAAAAAAAATTGAAAAATCTAAAAAAATTAATGACATACATGTTTTTCAAATATTAAAAACAAATTACTTTTAAAATGCCCATAGATCAATTGCACTTTTACAACCGCTTATTTTAAAACCAAATTTATTGTTAATGAATGTTGTCTAAATAGAAAACGCCGGTGAAGTTTGAGGTCGCAATACAAAATTGGGAAAAATGTCATTATTATATCCCATCTCTTTAGAAATTTCTCAAAAAAAAATAAAATAAATAAAGTTGCAGTTTTTTTTTAAAAAGGAGCCATTTTGTTTCGTTATGCGAAACTAAAAAGCTTCTAAAAAGGCGACGAAAACAAGAAAATTTCGTGCTTGGGATTGGGTCCAATCGGTCCATTAGTTCAGAATCTAAAACCTGTCAAATTGGGGAAAAAAATGGTGGTAATATATCCGCTGCCACCCATTTGGTAATTTACCCAAAAAAAACCTCCAGTTTAACCGAAATAGAATCAATTTGCTTCCTTTATGACCCGCCAACTGTATATTTTTTAAAGATTTTAGTACTTATTTGTAAACTGCTTAAAAATCGCAGATACTTCCAGAGCCGGATTAAGGTAGTTGCAGGCATGAGGCGCCAAGCATTTACGGGCCCTTCTTTGATAGTTTACTATTTGACTTTATAATATATTCATAGTAATACAGGCCCTGAAACACGCTCTTCATGTGCTTCATGGTTAATCCAGCCCTGGATACTTCCAACAGTATCTATGTCAAAACCCTTTTTTTATCAGAAATAATGAAAAAAAATCTGAGAGCGATTTCGGGTGGGCCTCTATACCGCTCTGAGAGTATTCCCATCCTTACATACCTATTGAGAAAACAAAGGATGGAAATACCGCACTACATCTCCAAAAATGGCTGACTTCCTCTACTTGTCTTTGTCTTTTTTACGACATTTGTCAGTGTGCCCGCAAGACTTGGAAGACGGCCATTTTCAGAACTAGTGCGGTCCAGTAAATGACCAAAAAAATATGGACAAAGCCAACAAATACAGAATTTACGTAAAAAGGGTCCTGTTTTTTGTCCGCCATTTTAAAGGTACTCGTGACGTAATTTCATCATCACAGCACATCAATTGACCATTCCAGGACAGCTGATTTTGACAAACTTTTTGAGGAGTATACAAACAGTGTAGCCAAACATACCAAACTTTCTGTATTTATAAAGAAATGTTTGAATTACAGTTTATTAGCTATTAAGAACATATTTGTTTTGATGTTTTAGGATTTTCTTCAGCACTTCAGCCATAAAACTATAAATTCTGCCTTGAATCTTTTGCCTAAAAGAGACAATTTAAGAATATATTGTAAATATATCTCAAATCAAACATGAAACAGGATAAACAAGATCAATAGGTTGGTCCGCCATATTGCCTTGGGGGATATAAGTCCGCTATTTTTAAGGTACCAATGACGTAATTTCATCGTCAGAGAACATCAATTAGCGAATTACAACTTCAATGAGTCAATTTAAGAGGATTTAGCCGCCATTTCTAAGGTATCCACTGCTAAAAAATGGGGCCAAAACTGTAAAACAGGAGGATCTTTCTAGATGTAACATACTAGCTGGTTGGGTTTAGCCAGAGTGGTTTTAAGTGAATACGAAAGTTCAATAGCGTTTTTGAGTGGCCGCTCTTAGCGCAGTTTTAGGAATTTCTTCAGTACTTCAGTTATAAAACTATACATTCTGCCTTGAAGCTTTTGCCTAAAAGAGACAATTTAATAAAGTATTAGAAATAAATCTCAAATCAAACATGAAGGATTAAAGGAAGTTCCGTCTGTTATTTAAATAGGTTGGTCCGCCATATTGCCTTGGAGGTCAAATGACGCACTTCTGGAATGGTCAATTAGCGAATGACAACTTCAAATGATTTGACGTAAGACGTCAAGTGACGTCATTTCAAGCGGATCAATGACCTAGGAGATATGCACAGACCTAACAAATGCCAATATTTAGGTATTTTAAAATGATCCCGTTTTTTGCCGAAAGTCTACCATTTTTAAGGTACCAATGACGTAATTTAATCGTCAGAGCACATCAATTAGCGAATCACAACTTCAAATGATTTGACGTAAGACGTCAATTCAAGCGGATTAATGACCTAAGACATATAGGCAGAACCAAGGAATGCCCATACTTACTTAAAAATGGTCCCATTTTTTTTGGCCTAAAGTCCGCCATTTTTAAAGTATCCATGACGAAATGTCATCTCATCAGAGCACATCAGTTAGCGAATTACAACTTTAATGAGTCAATTTAAGAGGATGTAGCCGCCATTTTTAAGGTATCCACTGCTTAACAGGGGGCCAAAACTGTAAAAAAGGGGTCTTTCTATTGATTGGGTCCAGCCAGAGTCATTTTAAGTAAATACGAAAGTTTAATAGCGTTTTTGAGTGGCCGCTCTATAGCGCTGTTTTAGGATTTTTTCAGTATTTCAGTTATAAAACTATACATTCTGCCTTGAAGCTTTTGCCTAAAAGAGACAATTTAAGTAAATATTATAAAGATGTCTCAAATCAAACATGAAACATGAATATCAGACGGAACTTAAAACTGATCAAGATCAAGTTTTAAGTTCTGTCTGATATTTAAATAGGTTGGTCCGCCATATGGCCTTGGGGGACATACATGTCAAATGACGTAATTCCGGAAATGACAACTTTAAATGATTTGAGTAACGCGTCAAGTGACGTCAATTCAAGCGGATCAATGACCTAGGAGATATGAACAGAGCTTACTAATGCTAATATTTAGGTACTTAAAAATGGTCCCTTTTTTGGCCGAAGTCTATCATTTTAAAGGTGCTCATGACGTAATTTTATCGTCACAGCATATCAATTAGCGAATTACAACTTCAATGAGTCAATTTAAGAGGATGTAGCGTAGCGGCTATTTTTAAGGTACCCACTGCTAAAAAGGGGGGCCGAAACTGTAAAGCAGGAGGGTCTTTCTAGCTGTAACATACTAGCTGTTGGGTCCAGCCAAAGCCGCTTTGAGTAAATACGAAAGTTTTTGAGTGACCGCTCTATAGCGCTGAGAAAGTTCCCATCCTTTGTTTTCTCAATAAGAATGTAAGGATGGCAATGCTCTCAGAACGGACCCGAAAACGCTGTAAGAAAATTGCATGTGTTTGATCAATTTGATTCATACTAGTTTTGCATATCTATGCTAAAGTTTTCAATTTATGCCTCTTTTTGGGAAACTGCAAGTTTGATATCAAGCGTTAAAGCCAATTTATACAGGGTGTGCCAGGTAAAGCTTCCCAACAGGAATTATCAAACAAAACAAAAAAAAAGCCGAGGCATCGATTTTAGAAAAAAAAAACATATGTCAAATAATGTTTTTTTATTTTCTCTGATAAAGAAATAAAAAAAGGTGTTTCGTACAAAATATTTTGTTCCACTGTCGAGCGAACATTTTAGAGCATTATGCGAAGAAAGAAACGAAAATGTTGTCTGTAACACGTGCTCCTAAGCAATTTTTTCATAATTAATTCCTTAAGTTTTAGAAATATCTAAACGGTGCAAACAAAAGTAAAACGCATATAGTGACGGTAAGACCACGCCACTGCCCGAAGTAATAAGCAAAAGGCACGCACAAACACAAAGATAAAACGCGTCGCTCAGGGTTACCAATAAATTAATTACGAAAACCCAGGCCAGGCCAGGCCAGTTCTGTCTGTGTTCACGTGACACATCAAGACCTCTGACGTATGGCCTAGCAACAAACAGTTGAATAACATTCGAACTGTTTCCGATTTCACTTATCAGGAGGCCAGAAGCGGCGCGCGGGTACAAGCGAAACGTTGCCGTTTCAGAGGGGAAACGCTGAACGTCAAGTCGGGCGTCAATTGGATGGGCAAGCAAAAGGGGAATGGGTAGGCCGCGCCCACTGCCAACCCATCGACGCCGACGATTGGTAGAATGCGGCAGATGTTTTGGGTTAGTAATGGGTTTTTGTCCGTATTTTTTTATTGACGAAATGGCAAATTGGATGGCGAAATGGAGGTGGGCGAATGGTGGCCGGCAAAAAGGACGTATAGAATCTGAAAATTGTTTTGGTGTAATTAGTGTAGTTCTGGAGTTATGACCAAAAGTTTGTTACGTGGTATTTGGGCCAGTGGATGTCTATAATGTGGTGAATATAGCCGTTAAATTCCGCCAATAACGTTATTGAGCTGCCAAAAGGGAAGCTAATGTCCATGTAATTTGGACATTGTTTACAATAGTGCGTTTTGGTTTTCCTTTGGTTAGGTACATTAGTTCGGTTTTGTTGGTTCTTTGTCACATTCAAGTCTCTGTCCGGCCATTATCGTCTTTGTTCGTATAACATATATACGAGGTGTTCATTATAAAACTTCATCTAGTTAGCTGTGAAATGTCAAAAGAAAAGGATGGATAAACAAAAGTCCATTTATTTTGATTATGTCATCCTTTTCTGTCAAAATTTCATAGCCTGCTAGATGAAATTTTATAATGAACAACATATCAACAAACGCTCGTTTTGAAAAGTATAACTTTCAACTCCATTTTGCGTGCCAAAAAAAAACGCTTTCTGCACTAGTGTTAGTTCGCTTACTTTATCTAAATCCATGTTTAACCTTCTGTCAATTTAAATGTCATTTTCTACTTGTTCACTCCGATCAGTGCGATCCAGAGAGCGGGTGCGATTGCTCGAGTGATCCGAAAGTGCCATGCATTTGTGCTCTCAGAGCTCGGTGGGATGATCAGTCGCCCGAAAACGCTATAACAGCATTTTCGGGTGGCCGTAAGGATGATACTACTGTCAGAGCGCCTATCCGAAAACACTATAAGTTAAGAAAAAAACAAATTTTTACAAAACGTTTTTTCAAAATAAAACCAAAAAGACGCTTACCTATAAGAAAATTGTTACAGGTGTTTAGTGTCCCAACGGCAATAAAGTGCAGTGCCTTAGCAGGATGGGGACAGTGGCGGATCTACCTTTCTGTGAAGCGGGGGCAGGAGAAAAAAATTACGCAAACATTTTTTGTAGTGCCACCCCACTTTTCCCTCATTCATAAATTTTCTAATAAGAAGAGTGTAATTTTCAAAAACTAGACAAGTTAACCGTTGTCTAGACAATGTGAAATTTCCGCTGGCACCTACTAACCATTTTTACTGAGAAAGTCAGTAAAAACTTCATTGACCGCCTGTCACTTGAGAAACCCTCGACCGATTGGAGTGAATCCAACTGCTTTTTCCTCTTCTTGATGTCCTCTTTCACCTCCCACCATCGGAAGTTCCGTAGGTGCAATATTTTCGGCGATCGACCTCTTCGGAGGTCGATTTTTGGAATCGCGTTTTTGGATCATTTAACAAAAAACTCTTTAAAAGTTAAATTCATCCGAATTGAGTTTGTTACGTTCGTAAGAGATTGCAAGCATGCCATTCCGATCAAAAACAGCAAAAATATTGTTCCGAATTTTTTTCGAAAATGACCAAAGATGGTATTACGACTTTTTTTTCACTTTTCAAGTTTGACCGCCTGTAACTTGAAAACGCCTCGACCGATCGGAGTCAATCCAACTGCTCTTTCCTCTTCTTGGTGGTCTGATTAACCTCCCACTAAACTCGCAAGTTCCGTAGGTGCAATACTTTCGGAGATAATCCTCTTCGGAGGATGATTTTTACGCACTTTTAAAATAGCGTTTTTTTACCATTTTTTAAAAAACGTCTTTAGATGTTAAACTCATTCGAATTGAGTTTGTTACGTTCTTAAAGGATTGCAAGCGTGCCATTTCGATCAAAAAGAGCACAAAAATTGTTTCAAAATTTCTTAGAAAGAAGGGGGGGGGGGATTACGACTTTTTTCTCAATATCTCAAATTTGACCGCCTGTAACTTGAGAACGCCTCGACCGATTGGAGTGCATTCAATTGCTTTTTCCTCTCCTTGATGTCCTCTTTCACCTCCAGGAGGTCGAATTTTAAGCAATTTTTGGAATCGCGTTTTTGACAATTTTCAAAAAAACCTTTTTAGAGGTTAAATTCATTCGAATTGGGTTTGTTATGTTCAAAAATGAACACCTTATGTTACCGAATTTATTAGGCACTTTTAGAATCGGTTTTTTTTCCATTTTTAAAAAACCTTTTTAAAAATTTTATGTTTTGGGGGTCGACTAGGGGTAGTCCTAGAAGGATTGGTCCGATTGGAATAAATTAAACTTTTTTTTGCTGCTCTTGAGATCATTTTTTACCTCCCATCAAAGAAAGTCTGGTAGATTCTTAGGCACTTTTGGTGGTGATTTTTAGGCACTTTTAGAATCGACTCTTTGCTATTTAAAAAAGAACACACATTTGGGGCTAATTTCGTTCCATTTACATTTGTAAAGTAAAAGAGTAAAGTAGAAATTTTTTTCTCTATTTTCAACTATGACCGCCTTTAACTTTAGAACGATTGGACCCATTGGAGCATATCATTGTTTTTTTGCTCTTCTTGATGTCCTTTTTCACCTACCAGCAACTCGTGTCATAGGTGCGATATTTTCGCAAATAGACCCTTTCAGTTTCTATTTTAGGGCACTTTTAAAATCGACTATTTTGCAATTTTGAAAATATCCACTTATGGGGCCAACTTTGTTCTAACTTTGGTTGTACCAATTAAAGTCAGTCGTAGGGGATGCCATTCCGATCAAAAACAGCAAAAAAAATGGTTTTGAACTTTTTTAAAAAAAAGGGGGGGGGTATTACGACTTTTTTCTCAATTCTCAAGTTTGACCGCCTGTAACTTGTATATATAACGCCTCGATAACGCCTCGACCGATCGGAGTAAATCCAACTGTTTTTCCTCTTCTTGATGTCCTCTTTCACCTCCCACCCCTCCCACTGGAAGTTCTGTAGGTGCAATATTTTCGGAGATAGACCCTTTCGGAGATCGATTTTTAAGTACTTTTAGAATCGCGTTTTTTGACCATTAAAAAAAAACTAGAGGTTAAATTAATTCGAATTAATTTCATCAGTCAGTCAAAAAAAATCCCAAAGAAATCTAAATAGAGTCGAAAAAAGGGGGGTGACGGCCCCCCTTCCCCCCTCCCTGGATCCGCCACTGGATGGGGACAAATCAATAACTTTATCGCCGACGCTTATTCGAGCATTCAAAATCTCTTTAAACAAAAAAAATTATAAAACCAAAATACCTATAGCAAGTTTGATTTTTTTTTTAATTATTCTGGAAATAGTTAGATAGATAGGTTAGATAGATATTGATATAGATTTTTGTAAATTTAAAAACAACATCTTATTGAATATTAAAGTGGCGTATTTAGAGGAGTTTCAGCAACTCGGTATACTCGAAGTAAACATAAATTTGATATAAAATGGAATAAAAATATAAAGTGTTACAAATCGTTGAATTTATAATAAAGAAGACTTTCAATTTTGACATATAAATGGAAGAGGCATATTTGAAAAACTAAAGTTGAAAAACTAGACGAGACCATCCATTACAGTCGAAACGTCGTGCTAATAATTGAACAGCATTTTGTAAAGCGAAAAAGAGCCTATAAGATTAAGTATTTTATTTTAAAATAAGCGCTTCAGATAAATTCAAGAAAAAAACAGAAACAATTTTTTTAAAACTTGTTTTGTTTTTTGAATATCTTCAGAAGCAGGTCAAAATTTGAAAGTTTTAAAATGACACATGAATTTCTATATCAAGAAACGAAGAATTTAATAAATTAAAATTAAATTACATTTGCCTTTAGGTACTTGAATTGTTTATGAATTTATTTAATTATTAACTAATTATCTTAATACATTGTTTCAAAAACTTTCAACCTGCCCAATAAATTCTTTCACTGGTTTTTAATGAGAAAAATAAATAAATGTTGATTTATTTAGCATAATGCTATAAAAAGTAGACAAAACATAAAAATAGTCATAATTACAAAAACAAAATTCACCAATATTAAAAATTACAAAATTCAAAATCTATAAATATAAAAAAAAAACACTCACAAACCTACTCACATATTAAAAGTACTTAGTCATACAAATAAAGATTTTTAAAATAAAAATTTTTCAGATCTGTACAGGCTTTTAAACTTTGTGGCAACATATTGAATTTCAAAAGTCCGTTGTAAAGAATTGAATTCACAGCCTGTTTTGTTTTATATTTCTTTTCAACAATGAAGTTTCTACCGTATCTAGTATTATAAGTGTTCACCTCAGAGAAAAATCTTACCTTGTTGCAAATATAGTCAGGCAATAATTTACTTTTTAGTTTGAAGAGAAACACATGAACATCAAAAACTATCTTCTGTTCCACAGAAAGCATATTCAATACCCTATGCATTGTGCCTATCGGCAAATCGTTTTATAATTTTTAATTAGCTTATCCAGTGGTTAATAAAATGAGCTTCTAATGAAATTTTCTTATTTTCAATACACAATATACAAAAAAATAAAAAGTGTCAACTAATTTTTGCGTTTTGCCTGCTAAATACAACATAAAAGCACCACAAACAACACTAAATCAATATTACTAATAAACCATCAGAGAGAGCAACGTGTTCAATGCGCCCTGAACTTCATAAATATAAAAAAGCGATCAAGGAACCAGAAAACCGAGCGAAATCCGTTCGAAGCGAACGAATTTATCCTCAAGGCAAGTAGGCCATGACGAATGGCAAACAAAACCCATACGATAAGCGGGCTCCAAACACAAAACCGCATCAGCGCTCGTATCTTGTTTTAGAGACGGAACGCAATCGGCCGGTGTGAATCGGGCTTCATTAAACGGCAGTGTTCGGCGTCTAGTTAAGCGGAGATCGGCCGAGATCGGGTTTTAACGCATTGCGGACCCAGAGCCGAGCCAAGAAAAGGCAAGAGCAAGATAATACCGCTTTTTAGGTGTTTTGCGAGATGCGACAGAGTTTTTGAACCAATGCGATTTTTTTATTGCTACTTTATAGGTTTTTTCGCCTGGACTTTGCAATATCGATCCGTAAGAGAAATCTGAAAGCGGTTTCACACTGATGCGTAATAACGTCACTTTTTCTCAGTTTAATTGTAGAAAAATTAGGCCATTATCGCATCGGACGTCGAAAAACTGACCTTTCGGCGTGCATTGTGCAACCGCCCTTAGAATGATCATTTGACAACACTTAAGACGTAAACACAATAAAAATTAACGCAATAAGTTTTATGTTTTCGTCATCTGATTGGTTAAGAGCTATGTCATATAATTTACTGCACTGTGTCTATCGCCTTTAAGCTCGATTTACAATACTCCTTTTATGAACTCTTATGGTCAACCTTATCACTTTTCTATTGTGCTGTCAGTCACAAGAGACCAATCGAATCCGACGAAATTTAACTTTTACGTCCCTAATTTTGATCTCTAGATGAGTTAGCGCTTGGCATATATCTCATTCATTTCTTATTGTCATTGTAGTTGTCAATTGGACAATAATGCCCAACTGGAGCATACGCTCTCAAGAAGTCACCAACAATCTTCTCAACATGTGTTGAAAAGAGATAACAAAAGGCAATAAAAATTTCAAAGGTTTTCTTCATAGGTGACAATAATAAGTGAAGGAGGTATACTTCTAGAATCCGAAGGATCTATGGTTTAAACCAAGTGCTTCGGGCATTAGCGCATCTAGCGGCAAGCCTAAAAGCAGATGTAGAGTTTCAGAATTCGGCCACATCAATGATTTAGAAGATATGGACAGAGCCAACAAATGACCATAGTTCCCTAAAAAATGGCCCCCCTTTTTAGCCGTAAGTCCGTCGCTTCAAAGGTTCTTTCTATGTGTGGACGCCAACATGGCGATACAACTTGTTATCAAATATCAACGACGTAATTTTATTAACGTTTTCCTTTCGTTTTCCAGGAACTCCGATGTCTGGATCTTTGTCTCTGGTACTATAGTTTAAGGAGACCAATCGCAACACACTAAGTGTGATACAATTCTGTAACTTTAATTCACCTTTTGCCGCTAGGGGCGCTTTTTTCCAAAGCGCTGGTGTTCGAAGGTGTCTCAGAGCTCTCTAGAGCGGCCATCACCCGAAAACGCTATTAGTCGAAATCGCTGTCAAATGTTATTCTTATTATCACATTTATTTGTCATTGCGTACGTTCCGCCGACGGCAGCAGCTTAGAAGTTTAGTCAACGAACCCTGAAAATCGGAACCTGATTGGCCAATTCCAGAGTTCGCTGACTAAACTTCTCAGCTGGAAGCCTCAGCCTGCCTTTGAAGCGACGGACTTCCGGCCAAAAAAGTGGGCTATTTTTACGGAAATATCGGCAATTGTTTGCACTGTCCATATCTGCTAGGTCATTGATACCAATAAACAATCACAATGCGTACGTTCTGCTGACGGCCGAAGCTGAGAAGTTTAGTCAGCGAACCCTGAAATTGGCCAATCTGGGCACTTATTCTATAGAAAGGTGTAAAAGTGAAAATCAAAATCTCTGGCCAATGGAATTGTCAAGATTTTCATTCTCACTTTCACAACTTCCTACGGAATGAGGCTCCAAGGTGCCGATTTTCAGCGTTCGCTGACTAAACTTCTTGCTGCCGTCGGCGGAACGTACACAATGACAAATAAATGTGATGACAAGAATAACATTTGATAGCGATTTCGACAACTGGCGTTTTCGGGTGATGGCCGTTCTAGAGAGCTCTGAGAGCCCTTCGAACACTAGCGCTTAGGACAAAAGCGCCCCTAGCGGCAAAAGCTGAACTAGAGTTACAGAATTTGATCACATTTAGTGTATTTCGATTGGTCTTTTTAAACTGCGGACTCCGTAGAATCAGAGACAAAGATCCAGACATCGGAGTTCCTGAAAACGAAAGAGACCCGTTAATAGAATTACGTCGTTGATATTTGATAACAAGTTGTATCGCCATGTTGGCGTTCACACATAGATGTGTGCTGACGACAAAATTACATCAGGGGATCCTTTGAAGCGACGGACTTCCCAAAAAGTGTGGGCTATTTTTACGGAAATATCTGCAATTGTTTGCTCTGTCCATATTTGCTAGGTCATTGGTACCAATCAACAATCACAATGACAAATCAATGTGATGACAGGGACAAGCAGTGTTGCCAAGTCAAAAAACAAGAAAGCATGAGAGGGGTTACAGTTAAAACATGAGATTTCCAGATCACAGGATGAGATATAAAATATATTATATTTTACACTTATACCAGGGGCATTATTCTATAGGAAAGAGTGAAAGTGAGAATTTTGACAACAAAAATTCTGTTGAGGAATTCCATTGGCCAGCAATTCACACTTTCACTTTCACTCTTTCCTATAGAATAAGCGTCCAGTCATAGATAGGTATTTTATTGATGCGCTAATAAAAATTTGTTTTGCGCAAGTCATATGATGTAGTAAATTAAAGGAATTTGAAAAAAATAAAAATCTTAATTCTCACCTATTAAATGCTCCTAACCAACTCTGTCTTAGTTATTACCAAATACCTACTACCTTTGATACTACCTAGCTACTTAGTTTTAGTCAGAATCGTCTGAGTCATAAATTCGCTAATCTAATTTTTTTATTAGTGCCTGAGGAATACTAAGAGATGATAGTGTGTAAATAGAAAAACAAACCAATAAATAGTAACCATTTATATCTAAAAATGATACATTAGTGGTTTTAAGTTTTGTTGGCCGTTTTCTTAAATAATTTACTAATTTATTTGCATATTAGAGGAAAGCATGAGATTTATCGACTTAAGCATGATATCATCAATGAAAACATGAGATCTCATGCTGAAACATGAGACCTGGCAACACTGATGACAAGAGTAACATTTGACAGCGATTTCGACTAATAGTGTTTTCGGATGATGGCCGCTCTAAACAGCTCTGAGACCCCTTCGAACACCAGCGCTTTGGACGAAAGCGCCCCTAGCGGCAAAAACTGAATTTGAGTTACAGAATTGGATCACATTTAGTGTACATAGACTCCGTAGAATCAGAGACAAAGATCCAGACATCGGAGTTCCTGAAAACGAAAGAGACATGTTAATAGAATTCGTCGTAGGTCGTTGATATTTGATAACAAGTTGTATCGCCCCGTTGGCGTCCACACATAGAAGGTCTCTGGCACGAGATTAAAATTTTCCATATTTTGTCACAAAAACAAATTTATACATTTATTTATTAACGAGCTAGTCAGTACATTATTTCATATGAAAAGTTTCTCCTATTTTACCCCTTTGGCCCCCTTTTAGAAGGACACATGACTTCAATAGGCCAAAAGCGAGACTAACTTTAGGAAACTACAAACAATTGATTGCTAACCTACCTACCTGCTAACCTGAACTACCTCCAGCTCTTCTTTCATGCGTTTTAGATGGTCCGTTTCCGAATAATATTCATCTTGCAGTTTGGGGAATTGACATTTGTACTAAGAAAGAATATATATATATATATATCATTCGGCCTTGTATTGCGTAGCTGAATCTCTTCATAACAGTGTGAACATAAAACTATTAAAAAATTAAATTGTCTTGTATGTTGTTGAGTTTGACGCGCAAAAAGTGGCATGTGTTGTATTGCCCTGATGATGGCACTAATTTAAAGCCGAAACATTAGTCATTATAAAGCCTTTCTACATCCTGTAGTCTCGTAGATCCACACCAAGCAATTACCACTCACGTATCATTTGTTGTGTGTCACCGTGGTAAACATATTTATTATTGAACTTACATAAAAACAAATTATGTATAAGTATGTACAGGGTATCCCATTTTGAGCATTTTTTCGGGCTATATAGCATAGTCGTTGTTTCGTATGATACCACAGAAATGGCGTTTAATTGTTATTGGTAAGAGACGGTCAACTCAGCCGACAAGCTCCGCGCGCCGTCTCTCCCATTCCTTGTCAAAGTTATTGACCAGTCTAGAGCACGTGACTTGGGAAAGGTCCTCCATATTGCTTTGAGGGATGGTCACACAGTGAAGCCAAATGTACGAAATTTTTCTTAAACGGAACTGGTGAAGTGAACAAGAATTGAATTATGACAATTTAGATATTGCTTGTACATGGTATCCCATTTTGGGACTTTTTCGGGGTATATAGCATATTATTTGTTTGTTTTGGCTCCACAGAAATGGCGTTTTCTGAAAAGAGACAGTCAGTCCAACCGCTCCGCGCGCTGTTCTCTCCCTTTTCTTGTCAAAGTTATCGAACAGTCTAGAGCACGTGACTTGGGAAAGGTTCTCCATGTTGCTTTGAGGGGCGGTCAAATAGTGTAGCTAAATGTACGAAATTTTTCTGGTTTTTACTTAAACGGAAGTGGTAAACAATAACTGAATTATGAAAATTTATAGATGTTGCTAGTATATCATTTTGGGCGCTTTTTCGGGGTATATAACATATTATTTGTTTGTTCTGGCACCACAGAAATGGCGTTTTCTGAAAAGAGACGGTCAACCCAGCCGCTCCGTGCGGCGTTCCTTCCCTTTTCTTGTCAAAGTTATCGACCAGTCTAGAGCACGTGACTTGTGAAAGATCTTCCATATTGCCTTGAACGGCGGTCAAACAGTGAAGCCATATGTACAAAATGTTTATGATTTTTCCCTAAACGGAACTGGTGAACAAGAATTATGACATTTTAGATGTAGCTTCTACTTGGTATCCCATTTTGGTCACTTTTTCGGGGTATATAGCATATTATTTGTTTATTCAGGCAGCCCAGAAATGGCGTTTTCTGAAAAGAGACGGTCTATTCAGCCGCTCCGCGCGCTGTTCCCCCACTTTTTTTTGTCAAAGTTATTGATCAGTCTAGAGCACGTGACTTGGGCAAATTACTTTGAGGGGCGATTACTTTGCGGAATATATATATCAATTTATTGGTTTGTTATTTGACAACATAGAAATGGCATTTTATTGTTTTGCCAAGATACAGGCAAACCATCTGACAACTGCGCGCGTGCCTTAGGGATTGACCCATCTAGAACACAAGACTTCGGAATGGTCCGTCATACTGCTTTGAGGGGCAATCAAACAGTGAAGCCAAATGGCCGAATTTTCCTGTTTACTTAAACTAAACTGTTGAACAAGAGTTGAATTATGACAACTCAGATGTTGTTTGTACAAAGTACGCTATTTTGGGCACTTTTGCAGGGTGTCTCTCTTGTTTTTCAATATATAGAGCAAAATTTTTCCTTACAGATATGCAAAAATTCTACAAGCAAACGTTTTAACTTTTTTGAAAAATTTAAAGATAACTGAGATACAGGGGGAGCCTCAAAATAAATGACATAAAGATTCTTTTTTTTTACTGCTTACTTTTGAGCATTTTGCCTCAATACAATTACTTGGGTGATTAGTTTGATGTTGGAGAACAGACTTCGCACTATTCACAATAAAATGACTGGGATTACTAATTTGCCCTGAAAAGGACTCGGACGAGAACATTTAATTGACGTTTTGGCAACTTAGCCTTCTTCAGAACTTTCTAAAATGAAAAAAAACTCTAGAAATGCTGAATAGAAAATGTTACCTATTGAATGGCTTAAGTTGAATAAAAGGAGTAATTGTAGCGCATGACAAAGCATTGTTCTGGTCATTATCATACTCAGTTGTCACAACAAAGGTGGACGTACTATGAATGTTCACTAAGCCTTTGGAAACAAATCGCCTAATTTTTGCAAAAACCAGATACTTTCTATTAGTAGAAACCAACATGAGCATACGTCGCCGAATAAACTGTTTTAGAAGGTATAGAAAATTCTTTTTTTTTAACTCATCTCTTTCTACATGATTACGACCTGGTAAGGTTATCTCTCTTGTGGCACTGTTGAAAATGATTAGGTAAAGTCCATATAAAATAAGACAGTATAGGGTGATTTTCCTTTCACGCCGCTCTAGATTCTAGTTGGTTCCTAGTTGGTATAAAAATGGCAGATTATCTGATTTTCAACAAATCTGATTGGTTGAAAGTCAGCTGGTCTCTTATTTTTGTCATCCGAACTTGAACCGGTGTGAAACAAAAATAACTGATCAGACCTCTAATTTTTGATGAATTTTTGGATCGGACCAAAAATTGACTAGATGGACATAGGCTTGATGTAATGATTTCTCATAAAGTCGTTTGTTTCGTTGATTGGCCTAACCTCAAAGACAAAGAAAAAATATCCCAATTTATCATGACAATTAAAAGAGATAGACTAAAATAATTAATTACGTCGTTGATACGTTGGCAACAAATTTAATCGTCACGTTGGTGTCTACTAATAGAAGGTCTCTGGCAAAAGTACCTAGGCAGCCGAACATGCGCATCGCGTCTAATCATTGGTTACGTTCGTCCGACGGCAGGAGCTGAGCTGAGTTTCAGTATAAAACAGTTGAGCATTAAAACCAGCGCTACATTATTCCGCTTAGAAAATAACCGATTTGCTGACATGAACCTCCTGGAAAGCATGTCGGCTTACAAAATTTTAAGCTGCTACCAACGAGTGAACGTAACCGCTGAATGACATTAATATAAAGTCAAGCCTCCTATGCCTTTTGCTTTCGGTCAATGACATGGAAGATACGGATAGAGCCAACAAATAAAAGAGATAGACTACAATAATTAATTACGTCGTTGATTCGTTGGCAATTGAATCGTCACGTTGGTGTCTACTAATAGAAGGTCTCTAGCAAAAATACCTAGGCAGCCGAGGATTAGGCAGCCGAGGATGCGCATCGCGTTTAATCATTATTTACGTTCATCCGACGGCAGGACATGAGCTGAGTTTTAGCATAAGACAGTTAAGCATTAAAACCAGCGCTACATTATTCCGCTTAGAGAATAACCGATTCGCTGGCATCAACCTCCTGGAAAGCATGTCGACTTACGAACTTTTTAAGCTGCTGCTAACTAGTGAACGTAACCACTGAATAACATCAAAATAAAATCAAACCTCCCATGCCATTTGCTTTTCGTTAATGACCTGGAAGATATACGTCGTTGATACGTTGGCAACAAATTGATTCGTCACGTTGGTGTCTACTAATAGAAGGTCTCTGGCAAAAATACCTAGGCAGCCGAGCATGCGTATCGCGTCTGATCATTGGTTACGTTCATCCGACGGCAGGAGCTGAGCTGAGTTTCAGCATAAAACAGTTGAGCATTAAAACCAGCGCTACATTATTCCGCTTAGAAAATAACCGACTCGCTGACATCAACCTCCTGGAAAGCGTGTCGGCTTACGCAATTTTTAAGCCGCTGCCAACGAGTGAATGTAGCCACTGAATGACGTCAAAATAAATAAAGTAAAGCCTCCTTTGCCTATTGCGTTTCGTCAATGACATAGAACATATGGACAGAGCCAACAAATGCCTATATTTCCCTAAAAAATGGTCTCCTTTTTTTGGCCGGAAGTCCGTTCACATGACGTAATGTTGTCATCAGCGCACGTCATACAAGCGTCATAGCAACTTAAAGCCGGACCGGAAATTGATTGTGTCGACTGATTTTGGTTTTTGTTAGGTTGGAAGTTAAGTTTTAGAACATCTTGGAGCTACGTCAGCTAAGGACTAGGAACCCTAGCGCTCTGGCTAGCAGATGGATAATAAGTTCTATATTCGATTGGATTGGAAATATAAAAATAATAAAAGTAATGACAGTGACACCTGTTTTGCAATAATGTGACGTCATGACGTCACCAAGACGTCAGTTCCGCCGGATATCGTCACCAGTTTAAATGTTCCCACACTGCTAATAAGGGGGGCCAAAACTGCAAACTTGCTTTTTGGGAAAAATTTGTTGAACCTTCACCTTCAGGTGAGTCTGAAGTTGAACTCACCATCAGGAACTATCTGAAAATGAATTCAAAAAAGCCCTTTTTTCATTGAGATATTGCGTTTTTTGTATGTTTCGCAGGTGATAATGAAGGTTTGTTAGCACAGCAATGTAAAACTGGCTATCAATTAAAAATCAGCAACCTATTGGTTCCATCAATGACCTAGGAGATATGGACAGAAAAAACAAATGCAGATATTGTCCTAAAAATGGTCCCGCTTTTTGGCCGGAATACCGCCATTTTTAAGGTACTCATGACGTAATTTATCGTCAGAGCACAACGGTGGCAAAACTCGATTTCGAATTATTCGAACAGTCACGTGACGTCACTTCCGGCGGATATCGCCGCCATTTTTAAGGTACCCCTTGATCAAAAGGAGAGCCAAAATTGTAAAACAGAAGCCTGCAAACTTGTGTCTTATCTCATGGTCATACAGACAGTGTATAGACAAACTGGATAATTTTTTTAAACTCATCGACTAACTTTAGTTGGCGTACTTTAAATTTTTGACAAGGACGCCGCGCACACATTTTCGGCTGGGTTGTCCGGCTGTTACTAAAAATGATGAGACGCCATTTATGTGGAGTGGAAACAAAAAATTCGTTGGCGGTGTGGTTTTTGCAGTGAATTGCGTTTATGATTTTAAAAGCAACAACTATAGAAATAGTTCGTTTAGATAAACTCAGATGGACATTTCCGCTAAACTAATAATCTCAAACATCTCTAAAACAAGGTACATTCATATCTTGGAAACATTATTCGTTATATACCGCACTGAAACCAAGAATGCTATTTTGGAAAATATTTTTCCATTATTCCTGCTAATATACAATTAGCTTTTTTATTTAAATTTTCGGTAATTTTTCCATTAGCGTAGGTGATAATATCCCATGGATGATATCATTGACTATTAATTCACAATTACATATAACATATATATTTTTATAAAGCTTTAGTGCAAATTGATAACAGACGCTCCCGTTTTATTATCCTTTCTCTCTCTTTCATATTCTAAGGGTCGGCCATTGCTCGAGGGCACTAATGTCAGATGACGTCATTTTGGAATGATCATTTAAAATCAGAGTCCTCTAATTACTAGACTTCATCGAGCTAATCTGGAAATCCCTCCTGTTTTACAGTTTTGGCCCCTCTTTCTAGCAGTGGGTATCTTAAAAATGGCGGCGACATCCGCCGAAAGTGACGTCATGTGACGTCTTACGTCAAATAATTTGAAATCGCGATTGATGTGCTGTGACGATTAAATTACATCATGGGTACTTTAAAATGGCCAAAAAAACGGAATCAATTTTAGGGCATTTGTTTGCTCTGTCCATACCGCCTAGATCATTGTTTGCTACTAAAAATAAACAAATTTGTGATGACATTGACAAAGACTTCTATAGGTACGTCTATTGTTTTTCCCTTCCCAACAAACTCAACCCACAAAACAATTACAAAAACGATTAAACGATGGCGACACCAGTTCTTCTTCATGTTTGGCTTAGCGGGCTCTCTCTCGCTTGCTCGATTCGAAAACGTCGAGTGCCCGCCGGTGTGTGTGTGTTATAGATTTTTGTAATTCGTTCAGTGTGAACCGGGCTTGCGTCCCTCAGCCCCCTCCGCCCCTCGCCCCAAACCAGTTTCCGCGTCACGCTATCGCTGGTTTGCTTTGCTGACGCGGTCACATAGCCAACTAGGATCGAGATATTCCTTGTTAAAAGCGATTTATATTATTATGATGTAATTTGGGTTTATCGGCAGGAACGAGGCATTGCAGCAGGATTTTCGCCGCGTTGTCGTTGATCGATCGTTTCGGAGGTATTTGCGGAGGCCGGTGGTTAAATTAAGCGTAAATATTGGATTAGGTACACATCCGCGAGGTTGTGGGAAATTCCGTTCGTTTTTATTAGAACAATGGGATAAATGTTTTAGTTTCGACTTTCGGCGCTTTAAGTAATTGCTTCCGTTCACTATAATAGCTGTAGAATTCTGAGAACTAACAAGAGTGTTCTTATAGTTATAGTTGTTTAAGAAAGTTGAAAACTTGCTTGCCAGCTGTAAGTAATTGACTAGTGTAGGACACGTCACTTTGGAAATGTTGATTTGAGGGGCAATCAAACATTGAAGCAAATGTACAAAAATGTTCGTGCTTACTTAAACGGTACTAGTGATAATGAATCGCTTTCCTCAAGTAGTATCTCCTCCACAACTATTTCCTACACATACGAAATATCACCTATGGCTCTCTCATTGGTACATTATATAAAATGTACCCACGTCATCACATCAGTCCATCTTGTCAATCTCCATTCCAGCTTCTGCCTTGTTCAATCAGTTCTCTATCGATCCGGCTACATTTCCCGCCCATTCCACTTGAAGGGTCGCTGTTTTCTCTGTATCGCCTCTTCTATCAGCTCTTCCGCTCTTACAGTTCTATTTTCAGGTTTGGCTTAGTTCTCTAATGGAAAGCTCCAACAGAGCGCATGTAATCTTTTATAGTTAGTAATTATCGCATTTTTGTCAAACCGCACATTAAAGGATGGAGACTTATTCAAGTTCATATTTTCAAATTTTGTACTGTTTTAGAATGTCGTCACGTGACATGTATGCCCTTCAAGACAATATCCCTCATCCACCTCAGCCAGTCGACCAATCAAAATTTGAGAACAATTCGTTTGCAGCAACGAGCTACTATTACATCTGGAGAGACTTTTCTGGTTTACAGTTTTTGGTAACTTTTTTTAGCGTTGGTACCTTAAAAATGGCGGCGATATCTGCTTAAATTATCTGCTTAATTAGGCGAATATTGCTTAAATTGAGACGGCCGACTTGATCATTGATCATTTGAAATTGGGATTCGCCATACATAAAATTACGCCCTTAAAATACCTTAATTATCGAAATTACCTACCTTAAAATTAGCAAACTCCCGGTCAAAAAACGAGACTATTTTTTAAAGAAATATCTGCATTTGTTGGCTCTCTCCATGTGTCCTAGGTCACTGGTCTTCAGAGTTGTCTAATTAAGGTATATTATTTATTATTCTAAATGCATAAATAACATCAGAAGTATAGGTACAAATTAAAGTTAAATGTTTATCCTTATTGTTCTTTACGTATAGGTAAGGAAAATTTCAATGTTTAGCTACCCCGTTTGGTTGCCCCCCAAGGAAGTATGGCGGACCTACCAAAAGTCACGTGCTCTAGAATGGTCAATGTTAAGCTTCAAATTGTTTTTCAAATTAAATGGACTGTATTCAGAATATTTTGTCCTCAAACTGACTGGATATGACAATAATTATTAAAAAACAAATCACTTCAGATATCAAACTTTTTCTTATTATCTAAACAAACCAACGAGCTAGTATATTACATATGGAGAAACCCCCCTGTTTTACAGTTTTGGCCCCCTTTTTAGCGCAGAGTTCCAAAAAAATACAACGTCACTTCCGGCGAATTGACGTCACGTGACGTCTTACCTCAAGTAATTCGACATCGCGATTTGCCAATGGCGGACTTTCGGCCAAAAAACGTGACCATTTTTCTGAAAATACCGACATTTGTTTGCTCTGTTTATATCTCCTAGGTTATTGAAACCAACGAGCTAGTGTATTACATTTTCAGAGACCTTTCTGTTTTACAATTTTGCCCCCCCCCCCTCCCCTTTTTAGCAGTGAGTTAACGTCCCTTGACGTCTTACGTCAAATCATTTAAAGCTGCGATTCGCTAATTGATCTGGTCTCACGATTACACTACGTCATGTGTACTTTAATAATGGCGGAATTCCGACCAAAAAACAAGACCATTTTTAGGAAAATATCGAGATTTGGTTGCTTTGTCATCTCCTGGGTCATTGACACAAATTGGGTCTTCTACAAAAATTACACATGTCACTGACAGAGTTCAGTCAAGTTTCAATGCTTTAGGCGCTTTCGCTAACACCACACCGGAGCACTCCGATTAACTCGTAACACTTGGCTTTGATAGTTAGTGTAGAGATTTTTTAAGCTTTAACTGAAGCAGAACAGTTTAGTATAAAATTGAAACAAAAAAAAACCTTTGGCTTAACTTCTAGCGCCTTATTAAATTTTGCCCCTTTTTAGCAGTGGGCATTTTAAAAATCCGCTTGAGTTGACGTCCCTTGACGTCTTATATCAAATCATTTAAAGCTGTGATTCGCTAATTGATATGGTCTCACAATTAAATTACATCATGTGTACCTTAATAATGGCGGAATTCCGACCAAAAAACAGAGACATTTTTAGGAAAATATCGACGTTTGTTTGCTCTGTCCAATATCTCCTAGGTCATTGAGACAAACCGGGTCTCTACAAAAATGACACATGTCACCTACAAAATTCAGTCAAGTGTCAACGCTTTAGGCGCTTTCGCTAACACCACACCAGAGCACTCCGATTAACTCGTGACACTTGGCTTTGATAGTTAATGTAGAGATTTTTTAAGCTTTAACTGAAACAGAACAGTTTAGTATGAAATTGAAACAAAAAAAACCTTTGGCTTAACTTCTGGCCCCTTAATTAAATTTTGCCCCTTTTTAGCAATGGGCATCTTAAAAATTCGCTTGAGTTGACGTCCCTTGACGTCTTACGTGAAGTCATTTAAAGCTGTGATTCGCTAATTGATGTGTTAATAATGGCGGAATTCCGACCAAAAAACAGAAACATTTTTAGGGAAATATCGACGTTTGTTTGCTCTGTTCAATATCTCCTAAGTCATTGAGACAAACCGGGTCTTCTACAAAAATTACACATGTCATTGACAGAGTTCAGTCAAGCACTCCGATTACCTCGTAGCACTTGGCTTTGACAGCCAATGTACAGATTTTTTAAGCTTTTCCTAAAGCAGAACCGTTTAGTATAAAATTGAAACTAAAAAAAAAAAACGTTTGGCTTAATCTCTAGCCCCTTAATTAAGTTTTGCCCCCCCCCCCCAACTGTTTAGCAGTGGGTATCTTAAAAATCTGCTTGAGTTGACGTCTCTTGACGTCTTACGTGAAGTCATTTAAAGCTGTGATTCGGTAATTGATGTGGTCTCACGATTAAATTTCATCATGTGTACCTTAATAATGGCAGAATTTCTCCCAAAAAACTGAAACATTTTTAGGGAAATATCGACGTTTGTTTGCTCTGTCCAATATCTCCTAGGTCATTGAGACAAACCGGGTCTCTACAAAAATCTCTACCTACAAAATTCAGTCAAGTGTCAACGCTTTAGGCGCTTTCGCTAACACCACGCCAGAGCACTCCGATTAACTCGTAACACTTGGCTTTGATAGTTAATGTAGAGATTTTTTAAGCCTTAACTGAAGCAGAACAGTTTAGTATAAAATTGAAACAAAAAAACCTTTGGCTTAACTTCTAGTCCCTTAATGAAATTTTGCCCCCCCTCCCCCTTTTTAGCAGTGGGCATCTTAAAAATCCGCTTGAGTTGACGTCCCTTGACGTCTTATGTCAAACCATTTAAAGCTCTGATTGGCTAAGTGATCTGGTCTAACGATTAAATTACGTCATGTGTACCTTAATAATAGCGGAATCCCGACCAAAAAACAAGACTATTTTTAGGGAAATATCGACGTTTGTTTGCTCTGTCTAATATCTCCTAGCTCATTGACACAAACCGGGTCTTCTACAAAAATGTCAGATGTCACTCACAGAGTCCAATCATGTGTCAACGCTTTAGGCGCTTTCGCTAACACCACACCGGAGCACGCCGATTAACTCGTAGCACTTGGCTTCGACAGTCGATGTACAGATTTTTTAAGCTTTAACTGAAGCAGAATAGTTTAGTTAGTATAAAATTGAAACTAAAAAAAACCTTTGGCTTAACCTCTAGCCCCTTAATTAAGGTCAGGGAAATGTAAACAATATTGAAAATGTCAATTAAATTACTATAGACTAGAAGACACAAAGGGAACGAACGACGAGCAGTCACGATGTCGTCAACTCTCATCAAGTTATTGTATCAAATTTTAATTTTTTTTCGTAAATACATAAAAATGCAATCCATTTTTTGTTTATTCGAAATTATTTCACCACAACAGCTCTTGTTTGATACTTTTTGCCACTCTTTTTTTTTAGCAGTGGGTCACACAAAAATGGCGACAATACGATATCTGCCGACCGTGACGTCACTTGACATCTGACGTCAAATAATTCTTAAGCGCGATTCGGCATGACGATTTTCGGGCCAAAAAACGTTACCAACTTTGGGAAAATATCGGCATTTGTTTGTCACCTGCAGTTTTATCTCCATGCAGCCATGCCATCATATTAGTTTAAAAGAGATAAATACATATACTAGATGAATATCTAATAAAGATGGACTATTATATGTACAATGGGGCAGGGGCAGATGACGACACAAATTTCCCGTTCTTTATTTGATTCATGTAGTGATTCGCTAAGATTTGTTTCCCACCAAAAAGTGACATTATTGGCACCGTAGTTATAAGCGGAAAATAACTAGTTTTAGAATTATTTGAGATAATTTATTGTTGCTGAAAAATACCATTATTAGTTTACATGCGAAATCAGTCTCCAGGCTTCTTTCTATGGCTGATACACCATTCGGAATAGCATAGTTATTTATGGTAATATCTTACAAAACGCAATTTATATGTTTGTTTTGGCACCACAGAAATGGCGTTTCTTCGTTTTTGGTCATCCCACGTTGACTCAAAGCGCGCGCTCTGTTCCTTCTCTTTCCTTGTCAAATTAATTGACTAGTTTAGGACACGTGACTTTGGGAAGGTCCGCCATATTGCTTTAAGCGGCAACCAAACAGTGAATATACGCAACCAAATATACGAGAATTTTTACCACTTTCAGTGAACAAGAATTGAATTGTGACAATTCACATTTTACTTGTACAGGGTATTCCGTTTTCGGCAATTTTTCAGGTTATCTCCCTTAATTTTTAAGAGAAAGGGTCGTGCTTTCCACGACCAAGTGTGCTACTTTATTGTGAAATTGAAGAAGGCGCCAACAGAATTTTCATAGCCCTGTTGGTTTTTTGGGAAGGTCCGCCATACTGCTTTGAGGGACAATCAAACAGTGAAGCCAAATATACGAAAATTTTCAGCATTTTCGGTGAACAAGAATTGAATTATGACAATTCACATGTTGCTTGTACGTACAGGGTGTCCCGTTTTCGGGAATTTTGCAGGGTATCTCCCTTATTTTTTAAGAGAGAGGGTCGTGTTTTTCACGACCAAGTGTGCTTCTTTTTTGTGAAATTGAAGAAGGCGCCACCAGAATTTTCGTAGCCCTTTTGGTTTCTTGCGAAGGTCCCTCATACTGCTTTGAGGGGCAATGGGTAACCAAATAGCGAAACCAAAAGTACGAAAATTTTCACCAATTTCAGTGAACAAAAATTTAATTATGACAATTCAGATGTTGCTTGTACAGGGTATTCTATTGCTGGCAATTTTGCAGGATATCTTCCTTATCTTTTAGGAAAAAGGGTTGCAGTTTTGAATTTTTTGTGAAATAAAAGATGACGTCAACAGAATTTTCGTAGTATTTTTGTTTTTTTCCAATTTCCATAGCTCTTGGTTTTGTAACCTTAAGTGCGCCTCGCCATTCTGATTGACCGAGTTATTTATAATAATGTTTTATAAAACGCAATTTATTGGTTTGTTTTGACACCACAGAAATGGCGCCTCATCGTTTTTGGTAAGAGACGGTCAACTCAGCTTACAACTGCAAGCGTCCTCTCTTTCCCTGTCAAAGTAATTGACTAGTCTAGAACACGTGACTTTTTGAAGATCTGCCATACTGCTTTGAGGGGCAATTAAACAATGAAGCCAAATATACGAAAAATTTCACCACTTTCAGTGAACAAAAATTGAATTATGACAATTCAGATGTTGCTTCTACAGGGTGTCCTATTTCTGGCAATTTTACAGAATATTTTCCTGGTCGTTTAAACAAAAGGGTTACAGTTTTAAATTTTTTGTGAAATTAAAAATGACGCCAACAGAATTTTCTTAGTCTTTCTGGTTTTTCCAATTTCCATAGCTCTTGCTTTTGTAACCTTAAGCACGTTTCAACATTCTGATTCACCGAGTTATTTATAATAATGTTTTACAAAACGCAATTTATTGGTTTGATTTGACACCACAGAAATGGCGCCTCATCGTTTTTGGTAAGAGACGGTCAACTCAGCTTACAACTGCGGCGTCCTCTCTCTTTCCCTGTCAAAGTAATTGACTAGTCTAGAACACGTGACTTTCGGAAGATCCGCCATACTGCTTTGAGGGACAACCAAACAGTGAAGCCAAATATAAGAAAAGTTTCGGGTTTACTTATGCGGAACTGGTGAACAAGAATTGAATTATGACAATTCAGATGTTGCTTGTACAGGGTGTCGTATTTCTGGCAATTTTGCAGGATATCTTCCTTATCTCTTAAGAAAAAGGGTTACAGTGTTCAATTTTTCGTAAAATTAAAGATGACACCAACAAAATTGTTGTAGTCTTTTTGCTTTTTCCAATTTCCATAGCTCTTCCTTTTGTAATCTTAAGCACGTCTCACCATTCTGATTGACCGAGTTATTTATAATATTGTTTTACAAAACGCAATCTGTTGGTTTGTTTTGACACCACAGTAATGGCGCCTCATCGTTTTTGGTAAGAGACGGTCAACTCAGCTTACAACTGCGAGCGTCCTCTCTCTTTCCCTGTCAAAGTAATTGACTAGTCTAGAACACGTGACTTTTGGAAGATCTGCCATACTGCTTTGAGGGGCAACTAAACAATAAAGCCAAATATACGAAAAATTTCACCACTTTCAGTGAACAAAAATGGAATTATGACAATTCAGATGTTGCTTCCACAGGGTGTCCTATTTCCGGCAATTTTACAGGATATTTTCCTTGTCTTTTAAAAAAAAGGGTTACGGTTTTAAATTTTTTGTGAAATTAAAGATGACGCCAACAGAATTTTCTTAGTCTTTCTGGTTTTTCCAATTTCCATAGCTCTTGCTTTTGTAACCTTAAGCACGTTTCACCATTCTGATTAACCGAGTTATTTATAATATTGTTTTACAAAACGCAATTTATTGGTTTGTTTTGACACCACAGAAATGGCGCCTCATTGTTTTTGGTAAGAGACGGTCAACTCAGCTGACAACTGCGCGCGTCGTCCTCTTTCTTTCCATATCAAAGTAATTGACAAGTCTAGAACACGTGACTTTCGGAAGATCCGCCATACTGCTTTGAGCGGCAAGCAACAGTGAAGCCAAATTTTCATGTTTACTTATACGGAACTGGTGAACAAGAATTGATTTATGACAATTCAGATGTTTAGGCTGCTTGTACAGGGTGTTAAATTAAAGATGACGCCAACAGAATTTTGGTAGTCTTTTTGGTACCTCAACATATTTTTTGTTTATAAATTTCTGACGTTAATAACATTAAAATTTTAATTTAAAACTTGAAAAATAGAAAGTCAAAATCAAAATCTTATGCGACTTGGTGAACTGTATCTTCTGTCAAGTGGAGTCATGACGAAAGGAAAAATGAAACCACTTTTCTCGTTTACGTCTTTTTTTAATTATTATTTAAATACACGTACTCTACACAAAATTACACATCAGCAGAAAAACGAATAAAAATTTTTACAAGCTCAAACTATATAATCATTATAAATTGTAGATGCTGATAACTATACGATAGTAATAATAATAGTACACGTAATAGGACACCTTTATATGTTTTCGTACAACTACTCAATAAAATAAAATAAACAATAAATACAATAATTCATAATAGTACATGTTTTTTTTTCTGGGGTGCGTTGCATTTTTAAAATTGTACTAAAAAAGTATTGTGTATGTACTTAATAATAATACCACAACACACTACTTATGTATATTTACAAAAGTGAGTACGATTCCGAATGTCCAAACTTCAATTGAATTGTATATTTACATAAATATTATGTTTATTGTACAATCACCATAAAAAGAATATAATAACAATGAGGTATCGTTTTTTAAACAAAACTGATAAAATCATACACGAATAAAATGTATAACAAAAAAAATGTACAACAGTACTAAAAACAAATTAAAACATTAACAATATAAAAATCAATCAGATAACATCAATAATTATACACAAAAGTCTTGCATGTAGGTAAAATGAGGAACTAAATGCTCGAACCTAAGACGTCTCCGTTTATTTTATGATACGGACAAAGACGGTAATGTCCGTTTTCGTTCGCCAATATCGATATTCGTTTTTGACTGGGTAATCGTCTTTGTCCGTAACGTATTGTACACACGGACAGAGAGAGAAAAAAATATTTTTACATAGTACTGACATCGTACCTTAAACATACATTGTAAGGTCATTAAGTGTTGTTAGCGCCCTTCTTGTTTTAAATGGAGTAAGTTTTCGGGTATAGAGGAAGGAATAAAACCTACAGTCGTTTAAAAATTTGACGAAGTTTCGATTGTATATTGCAATCTTCATCAGAGCTTGTTTTTAGGTTGAGAACATAATTAGTTTATAAAAAAAGTTCAGGTTAGTTCAGGGACTAATCGGAACAAACCATGTCCTCAAACTTAGTTCTTGAACCAGGTTCTCAACATTAGTTCTTGAACTAACCAGAACAAACCATATCTCAACTTTAGTTCTCATCTCTGAATAAACAAATAAACGACCAACCATCTCTAAATTCCTGAACCAGGTTCAGGTTAATTCAGGAACTAACCCAAACAAACCATATTCTTAATTTTAGTTCCTGAAACAGGTTCAGTGTGGTTCAGATAATAACCTAAAACACCGTTTTCTCAACGTTAGTTCTTGAAGTAGGTTTAGGTTTAAAAACAAACCATGTTTTTAAACTTAGTTTCCGAACCAGGTTCTCACACCTTACTTCCTAAACCAGGTTCCGGTTAGTTCAGGAACTAATTTAAAGTAACCATGTTCTCAAACCTACTTCTTGAACCAGGTGCAGGTTAGGAACTGTAGATTTCATTGTTAAATTTGAAAGCTTGGCAAGGACGCATGATAGACCAGTCCAACCTCGTTTTGACTTCTTCATCACCTCCCGTTGATGTTTCGTGGCGTTTATGCCAGATGTAGTTACATCTCGCAGAAACAACACGAAGATTACGAAATACCATGGCTTCAAGTATCTAAAAACCCGGAATTTGATAATGTATACTCCAACCTTTTTTTTTTCTCATGCAGTCACTCTGGTCGATGTGTTTTTCCCATACGATCATAACTTCAAACTTTTTATACAGGTTGGACAGGTTCAGTTTAGTTTGGAAACTAACACTAACAAACTTAGTTTATGAACCTTCTGATTGATGAACCTTAAGAAAGATCCAGATTAAGGTTAGTTCAGGAACTAACTATGTTCGCAAACTTAGTTCAAAAACTAACCTGAACAAACCATCTTTTCAATATTAGTTCCTGAACCAGATTGGGGTTAATTGAGGAGCTAACCTGACCAAACAATTTTCAACCTTAGTACCTTAGTTCCTGAACCAGTTCAACCTATCGTTATGAAAAGTGTGAAGATCGTAGGAGAACGTCCACATCGCCCAGTTTGATAAACCAGAGTACCTGCATAAGAAAAAAAGGTTGGAGAATTTGTATTATTAATTATTCGTTAGTTTACCTCAAGTATACATTCTCAAGTTCAGGGTTTTTCGACCTTTGAAGCGTAAACCTTTTTACAACTTTAGTTCTTGCACCAGATTTAGGTTAATTGAGGAACTAATATGATTCGAACCTCTTCAAATTCAACCTGTCGTTATGAAAATTTTGAATTTGTGCTCGTAGGACACGACCATATCACCCTCTTTGATGCTCGGAGGCTTGCGTGAGAAAAAAAGGTCCAAGAATGTATACTTGAAAAATGTACATTCTTGGACCTTTTTTTCTACATTTTTCAAGTATACATTTTCAAGTTCCGATCTTTTGAGGCCCGAATAAACTGAGTATTCCGGCCTTTAAAAACTGTACCTAACCTGAACAAAAAATGTTCTTAACCTTGGTTCCTAAATCAGATTCACGTTCATTCAATAATTAACTCAAACAAATAATTTTTTTTCAAACTTAGTTCCTGAACCAGGTGCTCAACGTTAGTTCAGAAACTAATCTGAACAACATCTTTAGCTCTTAAACCAGGTTCAGGTTAGTTCAAGAACTAACCTAAACAAACCATTTCTCAACCTTAGTTCCTGAAGAACCAGTTACGAAACTAATCTGAACAAACATGTTTTTAAGCTTAGTTTCAGAACTATTTTCAAGAACTAACCAAAACAAACCATTTTTTCAAACTTAGTTCCTAAACCAGCTTCTCAACGTTAGTTAAAAAACTAACCTAAACAAACCATCTTCTCAACCTTAGTTTCTGGTTTAGGAACTAAGCTAAACAAACCATTTCTCAACCTTAGTTTCTGAAGCAGTTTTGGGTTAGTTAAGAAATTAACTTGAACAAACAAATTTTTAAACTTAGTTTGTGAACTAGGTTCTCAACCTTTGATAGTTTATCTCAAGTATACATTCTCAAGTTCCGATCTTTTGAAGCCTGAGTAAGCCTAGTTTTCCGACCTTTAAAGTCTGCACCTAACCTGAACAAACGTTTTTCTTAACCTTAGTTCCTGAACCAGATTCACGTTAATTCAAGAATTAACTTCAACAAATCATTTGTTTAAACTTAGTTCTTGAACCGGATTTAGGTTAATTGGGGAACTAACCTGAAACTGTTTAACCTATCGTTATGAAAAGTTTGAATTTGTGATCGTAAGAGACGACCACATCACCCAGTTTGATGCTCAGAGTACCTGGGTGAGAAAAAAAGGTTGAAGAATGTATATTTGTATTTATTGATTATTTGATAGTTTATTTCAAGTCTACATTGTCAAGTTTCGGTCTTTTGAAGCCTGAACAAACCCAGTTTTCCGATCTTTAAAGTCTGTACCTAACTTTAAGAAACAATTTTCTTGAACTTAGTTCATGAACCAGGTTTAGGTTAATTGGGGAATTAACCTAACCCTGTTCAACCTATCGTTATGAAAAGTTTGAATTTGTGATCGAAGGAGACGACCACATCACCCAGTTTGTTGAGGTTGAGAGGAAAGTTGAGAAGAAAAAGGTTGGAGAATGTATATTTATATTTATTGATTATTTGACAGTTTATCTCAAATCTACATTCTCAAGTTCCGGTCTTTTGAAGCCTAAACAAACCCAGTTTTCCGTCTTTTAGAGTCTGTACCTAACTTGAACAAACAATTTTTTTTTAACTTAGTTCCTGAACCAGATTTACGTTAATTAAAAAATTAACCTAAAGCATTTTTTTAAAATTTAGTTCCTGAACCAGGTGCTCAACACTAGTTCAGAAATTAATCTGAACAAATAATTTTCTCAACCTTAGTTCGTGAACCAGTTTTAGGTTAGTTAAGAAACTAATCTGAACAAATATGTTTTTAAGCTTAGTTTCAGAACTATGTTCAAAAACTAACCTAAACAAACCATCTTTTCAACCTTAGTTTCTGAAGCAGTATTGGGTTAGTTAAGAAATTAACTTGAACAAACATGTTTTTAAACTTAGTTTCTGAACTAGGTTCTCAACCTTTGAGAGTGCCTGCATGAGAAAAAAAAAGTTGGAGAATGTATCTTTCTATTTATTGATTATTTGGTAGATCATCTCACGTATCCGTTCTCAAGTTCCGATCTTTTCAATCCTGAATAAACCAGAGTTTTCCGTTGTTTAAAGTCTGCACCTAACCTGAACAAACAATTTCCTTAACGTTAGTTCCTGAACCAGATTCACGTTAATTCAAGAATTAACTTAAACAAATCATTCTTCAAACTTAGTCCCTGAACCAGATTTAGCTTAATTGGGGAACTAACCTGAACCTGTTCAACCTGTCGTTATGAAAAGATGTGGTCGTAGGAGACGACCACATCACCCAGTTTCATGCTCAGAGTGCCTGCGTTTTATTAAAACCGAGTTAGTTCAGGAACTAACCTAAACAAATAATTTCCCAACCTTACTTCCTGAACCAGTTTTAAGTTAGTTAAGAAACTAACCTGAACAAACATCTTTTTAAACTTAGTTTCAGAACTAAGTTGAAGTTGAAGAACCTTAGTTTCTGAACCAGTTTTAGGTTAGTTAAGAAATTAACTTGAACAAACATGGTTTTAAACCTACTTTCTGAACTAGGTTCTCAATCTTACTTCATGAACCAGGTTTAAGTTGTTCTGGATCAAACCATTTTCTCACCCCTAGTTGCTGAACCAGACTTAGGTTATTTCGGCAACTAATCTTAACTAACTATGTTATCTACCTAAAAAAAGTCCCTGAAGAAGATTGCAATATACAATCGAAACGTCGGCAAATTTTTTAACGGAAGCTGGTTTTATCGGTCCTATACTTACCTGAAAACTTACCACCAGCCATCTTATACAATGTGTGGTTTTAAGCCAACGATGGTTGCTTTTAGAAGAAGACAATAGTCAAAAGGAATACTGGCCCTAATTTCAACCAGCTTAAAATTTTCACACCTACTAATAGAATCAGAAAATACAATATTTACACCTTAAATCTAAAATTATCACAATTTACTAATGCTCCCTCTCTACTTCAACCAAATCTCGATCCTTTAAACAGAAATCTCCTTCGGTTCCGCCACCGCGGACTGGTCCATCGCCACCGCCACCACAGATGGCGCCTCTTTCATCGAACTACTGCACGTAGTAGAACTCACAGCTACAACAGGCGAGGACTTCGGTGAGGCCACTTTCTTTTCCGAAACGCTGTCCGTCGAAGTGGACACCCTGTTCTGACCCAAATTCTGATTCCTGTTGAAGATCAGACTCGGATTTGGTATGTTCCTAATATTCTGGTTCTGGTTGGGTTTTAAGTTTCTAATTTGCGGGTTCATGGGCCGAAACTTTGGAAACTCATTTAGTTTGGGGGGCATTCGAGGCGGCAAGCCGCTTCTGATGGCTGTAGGCAGCATTTTGCCTGCAGGCTGCAGATTCGGCATTTGGGGTCTTGACTTGAATGTGTTGTTGGTGCCCAGTTTGTTCAATGTGGGGTGCTCCGAGGCTACCTTCGATAACATTTGAAGATTTGACAGCTGTTGCACTGTTTTGTTTTCGGGCGTGGCCCGGCCTGGAGAACCCATAGGCCTTGACACCAAATTGTTAATCTGCCTATTGACCATAGAATTAAGTCCGTTAATGGGTGGTTCAGTCTTGGGAGATGAACGCGATGGAGAGGCTTCAGGTGACTTGCTAGTCTTTGAGAGATCCAACACTCCAATGTTGTCAGTTCTATCTGGCATTTTGGGAATTATACTGATGCCTGATTTCAGATTCATAGCGTTTTTGATGCGTTCCAATGGGATTGTGCCTGGAGGTGGTCTCTTGTTATGTACCACAGGCTTTTGTTCGCTATTTTTGTTTGCAGGGGGGATCAGAGTGATTTCAAGGCTGGGCCTCTGGCCCTTGCCCTTTTCTCCACTGTCGTCTTTCCTTTTCACCCCACTCTCAATTTTGCTTACCGTAAACCCAGGAGGGTATTGAGATTTTACCATTTCTTCTTTATCTCCAGTATTTTTACCTCCACCAAGACTTTTATTAGGTGCAGGGTTTTTAGGTTCAATAGTGCACCTCTGCTGCAAACTTGCAATTTTCCTGTCCAAGGTTTTGTTGTTGGTAGTGATGCTCCCAATGGGGAGTACCTTGTTTGTCAAAGTTTTAACACTATCCACTTTTCCCTCGCTGACTTTCTGCTGCTCCTTGGAGGAGTATTTATTGGCAGTAGTTGCAGCCGACTTAACAAACGTCTTTTGACTATGGTCGAACACCTTGCTGCCCATATCCTTCTTGATTAGTTTTGCTGAAGGGATCACTGAGGAGTTAGGTACTGGCCTGGTGGTGTTTTTGTGCTCTACCGATGGTAGAGGAGGCTTAATGGCCATGGGTTTATTAACATGTTTTTCAATAATAGGTTTGTTGTTGTTATCCACCACATTCGTGTAAAGCTTGTTGTTGGGGTATTCTGGAGGTTTGCTATTATTGTCCTTCTTCCTCTTAACTTCAGGCTCTCCCAAGTAGCCACTCACTTTTGGAAGCTTAATTGTAGGAATAGATGGTGTGCCCCTCTCATCCCCGCTCTGCTTGTGCCTTATCTGCCTCATCTGCAGCAGCTTCTCCTTGTGGCTGATGTCAGAGTTGCTTTCGATCTTGTGATGTCTGTGCTTGTGCCCGTTTGTAGTGATTTTGACTTTCAGCTTCAAGTCTGACTTATCGTTGTTAGTAATCTCTGCGTGCATTTTCCGTTTCTTCTCCTTATGACCATTACTATCGTTTTTTGAATGCTTGCTCTTCTTCCTCTTTTTACTTGGATAACTGGAAAAGAACTCATCCCGATCCGCACTAGTTTCTTCTTCCAGCTTCTTTTGCAACGCCCACTCTCTGTCCCTCTTCTCGGCAAACCTCTTTATCTCCTCCTGATCAGGTTCTTCGTATTCGAACACGCAGTCTTTGACAATCTTCTCGGGTGCAGGCTGGAGCAGTTTCTTGGCTTCGGCTTGCTGCAGCGCCTTGGACTTGCTTTGCAGCTGCAAGTTTGCCATCAGTCTTTCTTTGTCTTGCTGTTCGCTCTCGGT
Organism: Taphrorychus bicolor; assembly: GCA_951812265.1. NCBI lineage: Eukaryota > Metazoa > Arthropoda > Insecta > Coleoptera > Curculionidae > Taphrorychus > Taphrorychus bicolor. Next base: position 13,039,835 of record OX638306.1, on the reverse strand, counting down.
TTCCTCTCTGGCACTGAAGACCTGTTTTTGCGTTTCGGCCGATTCCGGAAATGTCTGCTTCGGTGACTTTGAGGCGGTCACGTGATTGGTGGTCGTGGAGACAGGAACGATTTGCAGCTGCTTGCCGCCGGTGGGCGTGGGCGTTTTCACGATCTTGATGGGTCGGATTTTCATGGGGGTGAAGATCCTGTAGAAGAACCTCATGGGTTTGACCTGAAACAAATGAAAACGCTGTTAGTCAACTAGCAAATTTTATAAAATTTTGTTTAAGCGGCTTTATTAAGGCTTTTTTAAAGATCTTGAAAAGCAGCCATGTTGTATAGGAATTCTTCCAGTTATAAATTTTTGTTTCCTAGAACAAACAAGCTTTAAGTCATTTTTTTATTCATTTGGGCTTTAATATTTGCCGCATTTGCTTCAAAAACTTTTTTTAGACGTTTTGCTTAACTTCTAATCGATTTCGCTCCCCATCTTAACTTGAATTTTTCTACAAACGCCAAATTAGAATTTTTAAACGCTTTGAATCTTTTTTAACCGATTTTCCCCTTGATCCTAAAATTATCTTTTTTTTTAATGTAATTTGGCTATTTTAAACGCTTTGACTTATTTCAAACTGACTTTGGCTTTAAAATTCTCATCTCAACTACTCCCAAAACTTCAAATATGCATTTTTAGGTGCTTTGAGTGATTTTTAATGGATTTTGACCTTAAACAACCTGATTTTTTTCAAAAACTTTTAATCTACGTTTTTACTTCGTTTTGAATCATTTTTAGCCCGTTTTGGTCCTGATCTTGATTAGGACTTAAGTTTAATTTTTAGGGAAAAAACAAGTTTTTGAACAGTTTCAACACTCTAACCTGGATCTGGCCAGAGGGTTGAACTAGAGGAAACGTTGTAATTAAAGTTTTAGATGAAGAAAGTGATACCTCGTTAAGGTTTTCGATTTGACTCGTTTTAAAGGTCTCATCAAGATTTGTGCATTGGTTATATTTCATATCATTTGGTCTAACCAATCAAAATTGGGGGCCGATTAAACTTTACAAATTTGTAAATTTGACAGGCCTTAAATGAAGCAATTTGATTTGCAGCGAAATTGTAGTCTTTCTTGTGTTTCTTTCCCATAAAAACCAAAAAGCTGATTCATCTTTTGTCAAAAATGTGGTCGGTTTGGTGATACGTGCGGTGCGGTGGCGAGGGGGGGGGGGGGCGACCATTGTCGTACCAAAATCAAAAATGCGGTTTTTTCGGTAAACAAATTTGTCGCGTCTTTACAGTAACTCCGGGCCTATGTGGGGCATAGGACTCCCCCTGAGTAGGATTTCTCATATGCGTAGATTAAAAATTTTGAAGTCTAATTCCGATAAGTTAAATAGAAAAATGATCAAAAATTCGCAAAGTTGGGACGGTTTTTTTAAATTTTTTTGTAATGGTCAACTTCTTAGTTTGCTGGACCTCCTTAGTTAGACAACTCCATTTCCCTTGGTACCATCCTTCTTGGGAAAGGGCATTTCCTTGGGCACTTTTAATCCTATCCTGCCAAAGGTGTCACTTTAATACAGAGTCGTTAAAAAAATTTCCAAAGACAGTTAAGAAAAAGTATCTAAAATAGTAAAATAGTCTTTTGCAATTTTTACGAAAACGATGGTGCGGCCCAGCTTCGGTTGTATATGGGCAACTAGAAGACGTGGAGAGGAAAAAAAATCAATTGTTAGTTTTGGTCTAGCGGGCGAGCTACAAAAGTTTTTCTGTGCCACGTTTTTTGCCAATTTGGGTGTACTTTTCTCACATTTCATTCTGTAGATGCAACATTTTTTTCAGTAAAAAATATGAAATAATTCAGAGAGATAGTACACGTATGGGCCCCGGACCTGACCAAAAATCAAGGACTTGGCTTTGAATTTGAAATTTTGACGAATTTTTAAACTGCAAACTCATTTCAAACTGCCAATTTGAGGTATATTTGTGCCGAGACCGCGCATCTAATCGAGTGGCTTTCTATCCCAGGGGATACTCTGGAATGTTTTTTGAGAACGACTTTTCGTTGGGACGTCGCGAAATGGTCATAATTGAATTTCGAAGCAAAAAATGCAGATTTTTGTAAATTTTGGCTCCAAAATCCCGAATGGTTCCGAAGATCGCCACTTAACTAGTAATCGGAACCATTCGGAAGTAGGCTCCTCCCACTGAACGTCAACTGACAGCTAAGATTTTCCGAAATGTAAACATTAACTTTAAAGCCTTAGACCAAACAAAATTGACCGAAAAGCGTGGAAGACTGTATGGCAGAAGAAAATTTGAAAATTTCTAGGAAGATTATTGGCAAATTACCCGGTCTTCGAGAACGTTTTCTCAAAGACTGGTCGATTTGAAAATTTCATGTCCGGATTTATGACAAAAACTCTCTTAAATCAAAGATCCTCTTTTTCATATGTAGAGTTTCAACTCGAATGTAAAAATGTAGACTAAAGTACCTTTCATTAATATACAGGCAGTGACGTAAGCGATTAAAAATATCACTGATATCTTTGAAACGATTAAAGTTAGAAAGCTGAAATTTGTTTTGTGTCTTACTACGGCTACATGATGCGATACGACGTTTCGTTCGTTCAATATACACAATCATCAGGCTTTTATAATATGTCCGTTTACCCGTTGGTTCAAATTTGAATGGTGGTGCAGTAAAATGTGAATAGCTGATGTAGATATCATAGCGACCATACCTGAGATATAGCTGTTTCATAAAGTTTTATGAACAGATGGTCGTATCGAGTTGAAAATCGAATGGTAGGTTTTCCTTAGCGCAAAATAGCATCTTAAAAAGTCCGAGGCGGCGAGGCGGAAGACTTTTTCCCATAAGAAATGCATTGGTCTCTTGTATTTTTAAATGGGAGGAATATAAAAAAGGTTGTATTTAGGGTACCATTTATGGTACATGGTTCAAATTTTGATGGTAGGTGTTAACGCTTACTGCATCACCTAAATATTTTGTAAAGATCGGCAACGTTTTCCAGAAGCATCAAGGTTGCGTTGCTCTGAAGAAGACGGTGGGACAAGGCTTGTCAATGTCTGTCCCCTAAGTTATCTTGTTCTTGCTCTATCAAATTGCGTTAAAACTATTAGTAATTGCGTTAAAACGTTTGTGCATATTGAACCCAAAAAACCAAACATATGGTCCGTCGAGCCGGATTTTATACTGGCAACTTTAATCCACGCACCATGGCACACGGCTTCCTCAACGCGATTTGGTTCGCTCTCTCCACCCCGCTTCGTCTCTAAAGTTCCCTTAAAATGGTCGGCCAACTGTTTGGGTAACCCGCACTCTTTCGGAAGCCCGGCAGAGCATGTCACGTGCGTCACTATTGCGCACTCTTTATACACGTGGTAATTTCGTCTCAGCTTTGGTTCTGACATAAAGAGCACTTCTGCATGTTGGTGTTCAGTTTTGTTTCGAATCTGTGAGATATATTGTGACGCATACGACTAGATCCGTTACGATTAAACTGTTTTTGACCCGCTAGAAGCATGGAAATCTGCTCCAGAGTCACTTTAGTGCTCGGGCTAATGATTTCAGAGTTTGCTCCATTTTAATTCTGTCGGTGCCATGAAGGCAGCCAAAGTGGCGGCTTTCATATTGAAAACTTCCTCTTTCAGTTTCCTGTTGTTCTCTTTTTATTTAGTCAATTCCAGCTCCAAATCTTTGTAGTTTAAGGCTAAAGAATTGGGCGGTTGGTTTTCTTTCCCTCCGTGAGGGTCTTCTTTTTGTGGGATTCTTCCTCGATCTTTGACTGTAAATAGTCAATAAGCTTCAAAAGCTGCCTGTCTCTCGCCTCTGCCTTCACCTTCCTTTCCTCTTATAGAAATTGGCTCATTCATCCAGTATCGTCTCCAAATGATTCACCTTATCTGTGACCTTTTAAATGAGCCATTTTCGCGATGTGATCGGAAATTTCTTCTTTAAGTGAACGGTTTTCCATGGACAATTTGTCGATTTGCCTCGAGTTCGCCTTTATCGTCGCCTCTGCCGTACTTAGTTTATCCTCTGATACCTGAGATCCTCGGACAGGCCCGCGGAACACTCCTTGTACTCGACCGACAAGGCCAAACTCTCTTGTTCCAAACTTTTGACGTCTTCTTGCAGCCGCTTTATTTTCTGTTTTGCTTATTTCAACCAGTTTCTCGTACTCGATCACTTGGCTTTCTAGGAGAGTGCAGTCTTCACGCAGCGAGTCCAAGTTTAGCTTCATGTTGGATGAGTCAATCTTTTCGATTGTTTCGTTAAGGTGAAGTTAACATGGTTTCCTCTCTGCCGCACCTGGAGATTGAATCTCATGTTTGAGACTTTTTGCGTTGTTTTCCAGGTTGCGAATGGTTTCATCTTTGTTCCCCAAGCCCGCTTTTAGTTCCTTTATAACTGACTTCTCGGCACTAGTTTTGCCTTTCTCATTTTGCAGTTGATCCTTGAAAAATATAATAATTGTTACCTACTGTACCTACGAAATACATCAGCAATATGTTGTCTGCATCTGTAAACTTCTAATTTGTTCCTTAGCTTTTACCAGCTCGACCGAAATACTTTCGTTTAAGGCCGAGAGCTCAAGCACAGCCTTTTTAGCGTCTTGGGCCTTTTTAGCGTCCTCCATGCTCTTTCCTGAAAGCGCCAGTTTTTCTTCTATTTGCTTAATTTCGCCCTTTGCTTCCTTTAATTCTCTTCCCTCCAAGATCCTTTTGTCAATTTTGCAATCGGAAAGCTCCTTCTGCTGCTTGTAAAATTGGAGCTGCTTTTCACTCAACTCTCGAGACCTCGACTCGGCCGTCTCCGCTTCATCAACCCGTCTTTTCAACGTCTTACATTGCTCTCTTTCTGTTTCTCCTTAACTAAGTGAACTTCGCCAAAATGACCACAACCTATTATATTCTCAATTTCAAACTCACTGATGTTGACTCGTAGCATCTTGATTTCCTTCATGTCGTTTTTGTATTTTTTGACGAATTCTGCTGTAGTTGGATCCACCTTCTGAAGCCCTTCCACGGAACACTCATCGTACAGCGCCTGTAGGACATCCAGGACGACTTTCCTGCTCAGCAGTTGGTTTTTGTTCTTTGCGGAGCCCCGTGATTTACCGGCGATTTCGGCGTTTATGCGGGCCACGCGAACACTTACTGCTTCTTTTAGAGGTTCCATTCTATTTAATAGTAGGTATCATAAATTGTGATATAGCTGACCCAGCTATCCTAGCTACAGTAGCTGAGTAACGTTAATATTTAGCGAACTGTTTAAGGTACATAGTTCAGCTTTGGATGCTGGATGCCCATGGGGATACCACGAATGGTAATACTTATAGCTGACATAGTTATGTAGCTGACGGTAGCTAGGTTATAGCTGTTTTATTAAATCGATGATGATATCAAGTTGAAGATCGAATGGTAGGTTTGAATGTAAAATTCGCTAAAAATGACATTTTTAAGTTTTGGTTTTAAGCCGATATCTCTGGAACGGTTTGAGCTCGAAAGCTGAAATTTGGTATGTATCTACTTTATGGGAAGGGCTAGAGGTCTCTAGGGTCCGGAACCTTGCCGCGGGTACCGAAAAACGAAACATTTTTTCCTACATTTTAGTTATTTTTGCTAAAGTGCGCTGAAACCAAATATATCCGACGTTTCGACTTTATGCTTACTATACGCCATCATTAGGGTTTTCTCTTTTACTACAAATATTGCTTTATCGCCCAAACAATCAGTTTTTCGTATATGATTGACAAAATGGCTTTAATGAGGACCGTTTGACTGGTACTAACTGTTCGATTATTCGTTTTTCTATGGGGTAGAGTGACATTTGCATTTTAAAGCAAAGCCATTTATCACAAACAGTGTCTCAATTAAGTGTCTCAAATACTGCTCAAAACGTTAATTACCATTGTGTTTAGTTTAATAAGAGTCTTATAATAAGCGAAAAACTGTTAAAATGTATGAAAATTACCTAATGTTTTAATTTGATCGAACATTATGCCACTAAATTAAAAACTTGCAACGGCAAATTAAGCAGGTATGTTGTGGTCGTGAATGCTTTATTCACTGGTGTCAATAGCATTGTTATACCATGTTTCGTTTTCGAATTATATGGGTATAAATATTAAAATGTCGATAAAAAGTGAAAAATTTACCTTTTAGGCGCCTTTTTGAAAGGGAAGAAAATTACTGAAAATTCCAAAATTGCATATTTTTAACATATTTTTGTCCGCTCCTTCATATGAGCCTGTTTTTGATAAAAAATCTGACAGCTGATTTCGGCCGAAAATTTTGACGACTTACCCCCTCTGAAATTTTTGAAATTTTTACATTTCCTGTTTATCTTGGAAACGCTAAGGTTTTTCGATATGCATGTTAATATAATATATAAAGGGGTCATTGAGGACTATCAGATATATGAATCAAAAAGAAGCTGCCTTTCATGGTGGTCGAGAAAATTTAAAAAAAACTAAAAATTTTTACCTTATATTTGGGCCACCCGTGCTCAGTTACTGTTCTAGGCAGACATCCGAAAATGTGTTCTACGTGTAGCCCTATTCATCTACTTTCTTAGCACTTCTTATAGATTTTCGGATAAATCTTCATCTAAACGAGATATCAGCTCTTAAAGGTCGCAATGCACGATTTTGATCTCAAAATTTAGGTTTTTGGGCCGGTTTGAGAGCCTCATATGCTTAACGTAGAAATATCGACTTTTCCCATATAAATCAATATTAATCGAATTTATTCGTCGGTTCTAGTTGTTTCATGACAACCAGGACCTGTATTTACGTTTTAGATGGTATAGAGTGTCCCAAAAAATTGCTTAGTTTAATACAAGTCTCAAGTGAGAAACAGAAAAACTGTTAAAATTGTATAAAATTTCTTAATGTTTTATTTTAATCCACCATCACACCCACTTTGCGGAAATTAGAAAGGCGGAGCCCAAGACTTTTTCCTCGCGTTGAAATTCAAACTTTTCCGCCTTCTCAGTTAGATCGCTACTTTCTAGAGTTCAAAGCGCGTCTCTCTCTATAAGTTTAACCTTAACATAAACGTAAAAAAGTTTTAAACCTTAACATAAAGAGTAGAACTGAACTAACCTAAACTAAACGTAAACAGTGTAACTGAACTAATTTAATCAGGAAAACTCGAACTAGACTAAACAAAAGCGAGCCCTCACGTGAGTTCTTATAATTCTCCAACCTTAACATAAAGAATAGAACTGAATTAACCTAAACTAAACGTAAACTATGTAACTGAACTAACCTAACCAGGGAAACTAGAACTAGACTAACCTGAACTAACCAAACATAACCTTAACTAACCGAAGTTAACCTGATCTAAAAATTAAAAAGAAACGCGGATCCTCACGTGAGTTCTTATAATTCTCTAACCTTAACATAAAGAGTAGAACTGAACTAACTTAAACTAAACGTAAACAGTGTAAATGAACTAACCTAGCCAGGAAAACTAGAACTGGACTAATCTGAACCAATCAAACATATCCTTAACTAACCGAAGTTAACCTGATTTAAAAATTAAAAAAAGGGCGGGCCCTCACGGTCCCGCTTTTCATATGATTTTCTGCCCTTAACATTGAATAGAACAGAACTAACCTGAGCTAACCTTACCTAAACGCACAAAGTGCAACTAAACTAACCTAACCAGAAACACTAGAATTGAATTGACCTGAACTAACCAAAGTTAACGTGACCTAAAAATTAAAAAGAAAGCGGGCCCTCACGTGAGTTCTAATAATTCTCTAACCTTAACATAAAGAGTAGAACTGAACTAATCTAAACTAAACGTAAACAGTGTAACTGAACTAACCTAACCAGAAAAATTAGGACTGGACTAACCTGAACTAACCAAACATATCCTTAATTAACCGAAGTTAACGTGATTTAAAAATTAAAAAAAGATTAATCAACCAAAATTAACCTGATTTAAAAATAAATAGAAAAGCGGGCCCGCACTTGAGTTCTACTAATTCTCTAATCTAACATAAAGAGTAGAACTGGGTGTAAACAGTGTAACTGAACTAACCCAACCAGGGAAACCAGAACTGAACTAACCAAGCATAGCCTTAACTAACCGAAGTTAACCTGATTTAAAAATAAAAAAACCTTAACATGGAGTAGAACAGAACTAACCTGAGCTAACCTTAACCTTACCTAAACGCAAAAAGTGCAACTAAACTAACCTTAAATTAGAACTGAACTGACCTGAACTAATCAAGGTTAACCTGATCTAAAAATAAAAAGAAAAGCACCACACGTGAGTTCTTATAATTCTCTAACCTTAACATAAAGAGTAGAACTGAACTAACTTAAACTAAACGTAAACAGTGTAAATGAACTAACCTAGCCAGGAAAACTAGAACTGGACTAACCTGAACCAATCAAACATATCCTTAACTAACCGAAGTTAACCTGATTTAAAAATAAAAAAAAGGGCGGGCCCTCACGGGCCCGCTTTTCATATGATTTTCTGCCCTTAACATTGAATAGAACAGAACTAACCTGAGCTAACCTTACCTAAACGCACAAAGTGCAACTAAACTAACCTAACCAGAAACACTAGAATTGAATTGACCTGAACTAACCAAAGTTAACGTGACCTAAAAATAAAAAAGAAAGCGGGCCCTCACGTGAGTTCTAATAATTCTCTAACCTTAACATAAAGAGTAGAACTGAACTAACCTAAACTAAACGTAAACAGTGTAACTGAACTAACCTAACCAGAAAAATTAGGACTGGACTAACCTGAACTAACCAAACATATCCTTAATTAACCGAAGTTAACGTGATTTAAAAATAGAAAAACCTTAACATGGAGTAGAACAGAACTAACCTGAGCTAACCTTAACCTTACCTAAACGCAAAAAGTGCAACTAAACTAACCTTAAATTAGAACTGAACTGACCTGAACTAATCAAGGTTATCCTGATCTAAAAATAAAAAGAAAAGCACCACACGTGAGTTCTTATAATTCTCTAACCTTAACATAAAGAGTAGAACTGAACTAACTTAAACTACACGTACGTATACTACAAATATTGCTTTATCGCCCAAACAATCAGTTTTTCGTATATGATTGACAAAATGGCTTTAATGAGGACCGTTTGACTGGTACTAACTGTTCGATTATTCGTTTTTCTATGGGGTAGAGTGACATTTGCATTTTAAAGCAAAGCCATTTATCACAAACAGTGTCTCAATTAAGTGTCTCAAATACTGCTCAAAACGTTAATTACCATTGTGTTTAGTTTAATAAGAGTCTTATAATAAGCGAAAAACTGTTAAAATGTATGAAAATTACCTAATGTTTTAATTTGATCGAACATTATGCCACTAAATTAAAAACTTGCAACGGCAAATTAAGCAGGTATGTTGTGGTCGTGAATGCTTTATTCACTGGTGTCAATAGCATTGTTATACCATGTTTCGTTTTCGAATTATATGGGTATAAATATTAAAATGTCGATAAAAAGTGAAAAATTTACCTTTTAGGCGCCTTTTTGAAAGGGAAGAAAATTACTGAAAATTCCAAAATTGCATATTTTTAACATATTTTTGTCCGCTCCTTCATATGAGCCTGTTTTTGATAAAAAATCTGACAGCTGATTTCGGCCGAAAATTTTGACGACTTACCCCCTCTGAAATTTTTGAAATTTTTACATTTCCTGTTTATCTTGGAAACGCTAAGGTTTTTCGATATGCATGTTAATATAATATATAAAGGGGTCATTGAGGACTATCAGATATATGAATCAAAAAGAAGCTGCCTTTCATGGTGGTCGAGAAAATTTAAAAAAAACTAAAAATTTTTACCTTATATTTGGGCCACCCGTGCTCAGTTACTGTTCTAGGCAGACATCCGAAAATGTGTTCTACGTGTAGCCCTATTCATCTACTTTCTTAGCACTTCTTATAGATTTTCGGATAAATCTTCATCTAAACGAGATATCAGCTCTTAAAGGTCGCAATGCACGATTTTGATCTCAAAATTTAGGTTTTTGGGCCGGTTTGAGAGCCTCATATGCTTAACGTAGAAATATCGACTTTTCCCATATAAATCAATATTAATCGAATTTATTCGTCGGTTCTAGTTGTTTCATGACAACCAGGACCTGTATTTACGTTTTAGATGGTATAGAGTGTCCCAAAAAATTGCTTAGTTTAATACAAGTCTCAAGTGAGAAACAGAAAAACTGTTAAAATTGTATAAAATTTCTTAATGTTTTATTTTAATCCACCATCACACCCACTTTGCGGAAATTAGAAAGGCGGAGCCCAAGACTTTTTCCTCGCGTTGAAATTCAAACTTTTCCGCCTTCTCAGTTAGATCGCTACTTTCTAGAGTTCAAAGCGCGTCTCTCTCTATAAGACGTAACTCTACCGGGTTCAAAACGTGTCTCTTTCGACGAAGATCCTCGGAACCACCCTCTTAGCTATCCCCGAAAGAGTACGGTAAAAAAATCTATACCACCCTCGCCAGTGGCCACTATATGGGGCTTCGGACGGCGCGGGCATAGGTTTAAAAAATGAACTTTTCTGGTAAATCTTTTGGAAAAAAAGGGATTGAAGGGAATGAATGTGATCATTGGACAGGAGTAGAAAATGCTCTTTAAAATGACACCTCACATAGTTTAATTGGCAATTAAAGCTTGTGATTCAAATTGACCGTTAATTTCCTGTCCTAGTCAATTTTAAAGACATAAATTGGTCAAATTTACATTCAAAGGATGCGAAATTAAAAGCTCTCTCTAATCAAAAGCTGCTAGGTTTGCGAATATGAAATAAAGTCTTTCAGACGTTTCGACATTTCAGCTATTTTTAGGTATCATCAAGTTCTTTGTTCATAGTTTTACGGTGAGATTGAAATGGCAACATCGTTTTGATCTGGCAAACTTGGAGCAAATAAAAGCATCAGAGGCGTAAGACCCTTCCCCAACACCCTACTGCTAATAGAGTGCATAAACCCACCGACTTGCGTCCGCAGCGAAAAAAAACGTGAAATCGTGAACATAAAACGATAGTACCAAACGCTAAAACTATTTACGGACAATAGCGAAACAAGTTTCAGTTCAACAACCTGCTGCGACTATCTCTTTTTTAGCCTATCGCCTGTCGACATACACACTTTCGGGTATCTATTATACTGCTACCGCTTAAAAGTGCTGCTGGTACTTAACTAACAACAAATGCTCGTAAATCAACAACAATACCTCTAGTACGCGTCATCAGGCAGCAATCGTACGTCCGAAGAAAGATTTCTAGCCGTAAACCTCAATAACAATTTCCTTGTATGGAATCCAAATGTCGTTTGCGACCTTATCGGCTTCGACATAAGGAACCCGACAACACATGACGCACGTGCAAAAGTCGAGTGCGAACGTATCGGATCGGACCAGTTTTGCTGTCGTATCGCAAAAGAAATATCGCATCTATAAAAGCGCAAACTAATCTAAAAATAGGTGGAAAAATGTGCAACTCGCGCACTTCTCCTCGGTCGTGCTTGGCCTATTTTCAGTGGCGTACTCTCTTTTCAATCCAAAAATAGACCCCGCACTGATAAAAGAACTCGCTTATGCCAAAGAAAAACTTAGTCTATACATCTTATAGCGTTTTCGGGTGGCTGCTCTAGACCGCTCTGAGATTACTCCCATACTTACATCTCTATTGAAAAAACATGGATGGGAATACTTTCAGAACGCTCTAGGGCGGTTACACGAAAACGCTGATAACAGTTTTTTACTAATGATAGGGTCTGAATTATTTTGAAATTTACAACAAAAAAGTCATCAAATTAAGTAGTTTATAGCAAAAAAAAAGAAGAGGAATATTCATATATTTGTATCTAAAAATATAAAAAAAATTCCTCTAAGCTAAGACGCAAGCTTACCACCGCCTCCGGTGAACCTGCGTATTAAACATCAAAATCCGAAGTGACGTCAATAACGACCGAAAAAAGCCATATATGTCTCTTTTTCTGTCGCGTACATGTAGACAAAGAAACATACAGACGCGCATCGTATTGCCATGGCAATCACCTTTCTCTCCCCCTGCCCAATAGATTCGATTTTAATTTTAAAGGCGTCGGCCACGTTTGTAGCAAATTCTTCGATGTTTTCATAAAAAAATTACCCATTATTGATTACATTAAAGAGTAGATGGACACCAATTTGTCGATCAATCTATCTGCATACTAGTTTCGGGGTCTACCCCTCATCAGTACAGCTTTGGCTATCGACAAATTGGAGACCGCGAGTTCGCGGGCTAAAGCAAAAAATCTACGGAAGAGCAGTGAGATGTTGTATAGGGCAGGAGCAGGTGACATCCACCAGGGTATTAGACCAATCAAATTGCGGAAACAAATCGTGAATTCTTATAATTCTCTAATCTTAACGTAAAGAGTAACTGAACTATCCTGAGCTAAACGTAAAAAGCGTAACTGAACTAACCTATCCAGGAAAACTAAAGCTGGAGTAACCTGAACTAACCAAATATAACCTTAACTAACCGAAGTTAACCTGATTTGAAAATTAAAAAAAAGAGCGAGACCTCACGGGCCCGCGTGAGATCCCCCCCCCTCACGTGAGTTCTTATAATTTTCTAACCTTAACATAAAGAGTAGAACTGAACTAACCTAAACTAAACGTAAACAGTGTAACTGAACTAATTTAATCAGGAAAACTCGAACTGGACTAACCTGAACCAATCAGAAGACTAAATCAAGAAATTTTCATTCTTGGAATTCAAATGTCAACTAAACAGAAGCGAGCCCTCACGTGAGTTCTTATAATTCTCTAACCTTAACATAAAGAATAGAACTGAATTCACCTAAACTAAACGTAAACTATGTAACTGAACTGACCTAACCAGGGAAACTAGAACTAGACTAACCTGAACTAACCAAACATAACCTTAACTAACCGAAGTTAACCTGATCTAAAGAAGAGTTCTTATAATTCTCTAACCTTAACATAAAGAATAGAACTGAACTAACTTAAACTAAACGTAAACAGTGTAAATGAACAAACCTAGCCAGGAAAACTAGAACTGGACTAACCTGAACCAATCAAACATATCCTTAACTAACCGAAGTTAACCTGATTTAAAAATTAAAAAAAGGGCGGGCCCTCACGGCCCGCTTTTCATATGATTTTCTGCCCTTAACATTGAATAGAACAGAACTAACCTGAGCTAACCTTACCTAAACGCACAAAGTGCAACTAAACTAACCTAACCAGAAACACTAGAATTGAATTGACCTGAACTAACCAAAGTTAACGTGACCTAAAAATAAAAAAGAAAGCGGGCCCTCACGTGAGTTCTAATAATTCTCTAACCTTAACATAAAGAGTAGAACTGAACTAACCTAAACTAAACGTAAACAGTGTAACTGAACTAATTTAATCAGGAAAACTCGAACTAGACTAAACAGAAGCTAACCTGAACTAACCAAAGTTAACGTGACCTAAAAATAAAAAAGAAAGCGGGCCCTCACGTGAGTTCTAATAATTCTCTAACCTTAACATAAAGAGTAGAACTGAACTAACCTAAACTAAACGTAAACAGTGTAACTGAACTAATTTAATCAGGAAAACTCGAACTAGACTAAACAAAAGCGAGCCCTCACGTGAGTTCTTATAATTCTCCAACCTTAACATAAAGAATAGAACTGAATTAACCTAAACTAAACGTAAACTATGTAACTGAACTAACCTAACCAGGGAAACTAGAACTAGACTAACCTGAACTAACCAAACATAACCTTAACTAACCGAAGTTAACCTGATCTAAAAATTAAAAAGAAACGCGGATCCTCACGTGAGTTCTTATAATTCTCTAACCTTAACATAAAGAGTAGAACTGAACTAACTTAAACTAAACGTAAACAGTGTAAATGAACTAACCTAGCCAGGAAAACTAGAACTGGACTAATCTGAACCAATCAAACATATCCTTAACTAACCGAAGTTAACCTGATTTAAAAATTAAAAAAAGGGCGGGCCCTCACGGTCCCGCTTTTCATATGATTTTCTGCCCTTAACATTGAATAGAACAGAACTAACCTGAGCTAACCTTACCTAAACGCACAAAGTGCAACTAAACTAACCTAACCAGAAACACTAGAATTGAATTGACCTGAACTAACCAAAGTTAACGTGACCTAAAAATTAAAAAGAAAGCGGGCCCTCACGTGAGTTCTAATAATTCTCTAACCTTAACATAAAGAGTAGAACTGAACTAATCTAAACTAAACGTAAACAGTGTAACTGAACTAACCTAACCAGAAAAATTAGGACTGGACTAACCTGAACTAACCAAACATATCCTTAATTAACCGAAGTTAACGTGATTTAAAAATTAAAAAAAGATTAATCAACCAAAATTAACCTGATTTAAAAATAAATAGAAAAGCGGGCCCGCACTTGAGTTCTACTAATTCTCTAATCTAACATAAAGAGTAGAACTGGGTGTAAACAGTGTAACTGAACTAACCCAACCAGGGAAACCAGAACTGAACTAACCAAGCATAGCCTTAACTAACCGAAGTTAACCTGATTTAAAAATAAAAAAACCTTAACATGGAGTAGAACAGAACTAACCTGAGCTAACCTTAACCTTACCTAAACGCAAAAAGTGCAACTAAACTAACCTTAAATTAGAACTGAACTGACCTGAACTAATCAAGGTTAACCTGATCTAAAAATAAAAAGAAAAGCACCACACGTGAGTTCTTATAATTCTCTAACCTTAACATAAAGAGTAGAACTGAACTAACTTAAACTAAACGTAAACAGTGTAAATGAACTAACCTAGCCAGGAAAACTAGAACTGGACTAACCTGAACCAATCAAACATATCCTTAACTAACCGAAGTTAACCTGATTTAAAAATAAAAAAAAGGGCGGGCCCTCACGGGCCCGCTTTTCATATGATTTTCTGCCCTTAACATTGAATAGAACAGAACTAACCTGAGCTAACCTTACCTAAACGCACAAAGTGCAACTAAACTAACCTAACCAGAAACACTAGAATTGAATTGACCTGAACTAACCAAAGTTAACGTGACCTAAAAATAAAAAAGAAAGCGGGCCCTCACGTGAGTTCTAATAATTCTCTAACCTTAACATAAAGAGTAGAACTGAACTAACCTAAACTAAACGTAAACAGTGTAACTGAACTAACCTAACCAGAAAAATTAGGACTGGACTAACCTGAACTAACCAAACATATCCTTAATTAACCGAAGTTAACGTGATTTAAAAATAGAAAAACCTTAACATGGAGTAGAACAGAACTAACCTGAGCTAACCTTAACCTTACCTAAACGCAAAAAGTGCAACTAAACTAACCTTAAATTAGAACTGAACTGACCTGAACTAATCAAGGTTATCCTGATCTAAAAATAAAAAGAAAAGCACCACACGTGAGTTCTTATAATTCTCTAACCTTAACATAAAGAGTAGAACTGAACTAACTTAAACTAAACGTAAACAGTGTAAATGAACTAACCTAGCCAGGAAAACTAGAACTGGACTAACCTGAACCAATCAAACATATCCTTAACTAACCGAAGTTAACCTGATTTAAAAATAAAAAAAAGGGCGGGCCCTCATGGGCCCGCTTTTCATATGATTTTCTGCCCTTAACATTGAATAGAACAGAACTAACCTGAGCTAACCTTACCTAAACGCACAAAGTGCAACTAAACTAACCTAACCAGAAACACTAGAATTGAATTGACCTGAACTAACCAAAGTTAACGTGACCTAAAAATAAAAAAGAAACGCGGATCCTCACGTGAGTTCTTATAATTCTCTAACCTTAACATAAAGAGTAGAACTGAACTAACCTAAACTAAACGTAAACAGTGTAACTGAACTAACCTAACCAGAAAAATTAGGACTGGACTAACCTGAACTAACCAAACATATCCTTAATTAACCGAAGTTAACGTGATTTAAAAATTAAAAAAAGATTAATCAACCAAAATTAACCTGATTTAAAAATAAATAGAAAAGCGGGCCCGCACTTGAGTTCTACTAATTCTCTAATCTAACATAAAGAGTAGAACTGGGTGTAAACAGTGTAACTGAACTAACCCAACCAGGGAAACCAGAACTGAACTAACCAAGCATAGCCTTAACTAACCGAAGTTAACCTGATTTAAAAATAAAAAAACCTTAACATGGAGTAGAACAGAACTAACCTGAGCTAACCTTAACCTTACCTAAACGCAAAAAGTGCAACTAAACTAACCTTAAATTAGAACTGAACTGACCTGAACTAATCAAGGTTATCCTGATCTAAAAATAAAAAGAAAAGCACCACACGTGAGTTCTTATAATTCTCTAACCTTAACATAAAGAGTAGAACTGAACTAACTTAAACTAAACGTAAACAGTGTAAATGAACTAACCTAGCCAGGAAAACTAGAACTGGACTAACCTGAACCAATCAAACATATCCTTAACTAACCGAAGTTAACCTGATTTAAAAATAAAAAAAAGGGCGGGCCCTCATGGGCCCGCTTTTCATATGATTTTCTGCCCTTAACATTGAATAGAACAGAACTAACCTGAGCTAACCTTACCTAAACGCACAAAGTGCAACTAAACTAACCTAACCAGAAACACTAGAATTGAATTGACCTGAACTAACCAAAGTTAACGTGACCTAAAAATAAAAAAGAAAGCGGGCCCTCACGTGAGTTCTAATAATTCTCTAACCTTAACATAAAGAGTAGAACTGAACTAACCTAAACTAAACGTAAACAGTGTAACTGAACTAACCTAACCAGAAAAATTAGGACTGGACTAACCTGAACTAACCAAACATATCCTTAATTAACCGAAGTTAACGTGATTTAAAAATAGAAAAACCTTAACATGGAGTAGAACAGAACTAACCTGAGCTAACCTTAACCTTACCTAAACGCAAAAAGTGCAACTAAACTAACCTAACCAGAAAAATTAGAACTGAACTGACCTGAACTAATCAAGGTTAACCTGATCTAAAAATAAAAAGAAAAGCACCACACGTGAGTTCTTATAATTCTCTAACCTTAACATAAAGAGTACGATTGAATTAACCTGAGCTAAACGTACACAGTGTAACTGAACTAACCTAACCAGGAAAACTAGAACTGGACTGACCTGAACTAACCAAACATAATCTTAACTAACCGAAGTTAACCTGATTTAAAAATTAAAAAAAGAACGGGCCCTCACGCGATTTCTTATAATTCTCTAACCTTAATATAAAGAGTGGAACTGAACTAACCTAACCTAAAAGTAAACTGTATAACTGTTTGCCTAACTAGACTAACCTTGAACTAGACTAACCTGAACTAACCAAACATAACCTCAATTAACCGAAGGTAAGTTGACTTAAAAATTAAAAAACAAGCAGGCCCTTGTGAGGGCCTGCTTTTCATATGGTTCTCTGCCCTTAACATGGAGTAGAACAGAACTAACCTGAGCTAACCTTACCTAAACGCAAAAACTGCAACTAAACTAACTTAACCAAAGTTTTGTTTCCGGTTTTAAGATCTCGATTTGAAGTTCAAAGAATTTACTTTTCTTTTTTTTAGCAAAATTAATTTTTGAATCAAAATATGTAAATTTGGACTAAAAATAGCTCATCATTGTTAAAAAAGTAAAAAAGGTAAGCAAACACAGCGAAAAACCACTAAAATATGAAGGCGCGAAAATAAAGAAAGACAGAGACAAAGCAAAAGATAAGAAAATATAAAAGCAAAATATTAAAAAAAACAAATACAGAAAACAATACTTAAAGAATGAAAGCAAAAGGTATTTAAAAAGAATATAACAAAATACCGAAAATTCAACAATGAGAAGGCCGAAATATTGTAAAACGAACAAACAAAATCCTTTTTTGTTTTCCTCCTTATCTGAAATACGACATTGATAAAAAGAAATAAATATTAAAAAAGAAAGTTTGAGAGTGCAAATGGAACGACAGAAAAAAATTACAGAAAAGCTAGTTAAGGTAGAACAATGAAAAAACAAAGAAGATGAGAAGAAAATAAAACAATGAAAACGAGTAAAGAAAATATGTAAAAAAAGCTAAAAAGGAGGTGTTAGTTAAAAAAAAATGGAAGAGTTAAAATAAACAAATCTTATACTGTAGCAAAATGAAAACAAGCACATAAAAAACCCAAGAAAAATTAACAAAATTAACAAAAAAGGATATAGGATATTGGAGTTAGTACTCAACTAGTCATAAACATACATAATTCAATCAAAACAAAAGTTAAAAGGAACATAACAGAGAGTATAAGAAAATGTAGAGAAGAAAACATAAAGCTTAGAATTAAAAGCAGATAAAGTAAAACTAACAAAAGAAAATGAAAGAAATAAGTTGCCCTAAGTTCAACCAAAAGAAACAGAAAGAAAATATTGATGAAAAGGAATATTGTAAAATGTAACAAGCAAAGACAAAAACTGTAAAATCGTTAGATAGAGTAAAGAGTAAGATAAATAAACGATAAAACAAAAGGAAAAGACAATATAAAAAGTAACACCTCTAATATTGATCTCAAATAATAGTTTTTTTTAATGTTTGCAATAAAAATAAATTTACTTTCCAATTACAATTAGTTAACAAACAAAGTAAGACAAATAAGCTATAGTAACTGTCAAAGATTAACATTGTTATAGGAGCGAACCAACTACAAACAATATATGTATAAGAGTTGATAAATATTAAGACTAAAAGTGAAAAAATATAAAAATAAAAAGGAAGGAACAAATAAAATATAGAAAAACACATAAAAAAAATCAAAAATAATTTTTTATTGCAAAAACTTTGGTTCGATTTTCTACATTTTAACTGATTTGGTTCCAAAATGTCAATATTTTAATTTTGTGCCTCTCTCTATTTCTTTTGATAACAGAATTTTTTTTTTAAATAAAATTTGTCTTATTTTCTCCAACTGCTTTTGAAGTTTTAATTTTTTTCTTTCTGTTCGTTTATTCTTCGTCTATTTTTATCCTTTGCATGGTTTATTAAAAGTTTGGTTCTTTTCAGTTTGGTAAATTTTCTCGATTTATACTGGAATTTTTCCTTGTATTTCGAATGTTTCAATGATTTTTTTCACCTAAAATTAAACGTTCACAACGAATAAATAATTGTAATTTAAATTCAATTCCATAGACAGTTTTGTCTGTGTTTTTTAACGATTAATAATTCCTAATTTTTCAATTTTTGTATACAGCCTTAACCCGATATAGAAGTACCTTTCACAGGGACCTCTTTTTTGCTATTGTTTGAAAGTTTGTAAGTGATTTTGGTTCACAACTATACATATTTTAAACTAACTATTTGCCATTTTGGACATACTTTTTTCACGAATTTTCTGATTATTCCACAATTTTTAACTTTCAGGTTTTTGCGAAACTGGATTATAGTTGGCGCTGGCCTGCGCATTTTTTTAATTTCTTATACGAAAAAATGCATAAAAAAAGTAATAAAACTTGAAACTGATGTCATCTAGCAATGGCAGTGTCATCAGCAAAGGACATAACAAACCATGTATACAAATGAAGCAAACAGTTTTCTACTATGTATTTGTCACTTCACGTGGACCGATAATCGAGATTTCAAACTGCACCGGTAGGTGGCGACGCCATAGAAGAAATAATCAAACTTTATTTTCTGTCATACATTGAGTGCCAACAGTGTCATCTGTCAACGTCAACAACGAATATTCTATAACTGACAGGTGTTTTCGGGTGACGGTTCTAGAGCGCTCTGAAGGTATTTCCATCTTAATAGGAATGGAAGAACGGGAATACTTTCAGAGTGGTTTAAAACGGCCATCCCGAAAAGTGTGTGATATTTAAAATATAGGCGCTTTCTATTATTTGTGCACCGTGTACACCATTAAGAACACACCCGAAATTTATCCATGTTGAGTTTTAAGTGAAAACTTTTGGTGTACCTATGTACTGCCGGGTGCAAAACGTAATAGTAATAGATCTAGGACACATGGTAATAAAGTAATATTTTGGACGTAAAAGTTACAGATCTATTACAGTTATTGTAACACTGCAGGCGAATCACACATAGACAGGTTTCGGTTAATTTTTAGCTCATCAGTATGGAATACCCCAAACCTGACAGAGTGAGATAATAAGGCAGTGTTGTCACCTTGATATGTTTAGAAAGTACTAAAGTTTGACGAAAATTGTACTAGATTGACTTCTAAGATACTGAACACTAAACTAGGTTGTGAAAATTTGAAAAATTTTATTTATTATATTGACCATCGAATAATGATAAAGAAAGCCATTTTAAAAATGCGTCTTATCATAATAAAATTAAGCAAAACTCAAAGTAAAAACGTATGACAATTGACGTGAAAACCTGTAGCTTTGAGTGTTTTGACAGATTCCGGATGGTGCACACGCTGAAAGCGCACACGCCGAAGGCGTAAACTGTGAAAATTGTACTAGATTTGGGACTGTGGGTACTAGATTACTAACTGAAATATGAAATGACTAAATTTAGTACAATTGTACTAGAGGGGTAGTTCGATCTACTATTTGATTCAGGTTCTTGTTGCGAGAGCGGTGGGTACAATACACGTGGATTCCATCTAACTATAATAGGTAATAACCTCACCATTGGTAGATGGCGGCACGTACACAAATGTTTTGATTATTGTTAATATAAAAAGCTAGTTAAAAATCGTCAAATAATTAATACCGATCAGTAAGTAAGTAGTAATAAAAATTGTATTGTACAGGGTGTCCCATTTTCAATGCTTTTTCCCGGGCATCTCATTTAATACCGAAGATATAGAAGGATGCGGTGTCAAGACTTTTTAAACGTTCGAAGATATCAACCGATGTTTCAAGACCCTCTTGGTTTTCCAGATACAGGGCGATTTTCAAAAAAGGGTCTAGGATATAGGAGCTCTTAACGTATGGCTGTATGTTCGAATTAGTTTTTGAACCATCGGGGGTTTGTTATCGTAAGAGGTCGGGGGCAAATATGTTTTCAGATACCTTTGAAGACATATACTATTAATAAAGAAAACAATAAGCTCTTATTCTCAGAAAAAAATTAAACTTTTATCGCAGCGTTGCTGGTGATAGGTACCACTTGAACGGCTGAGTGGCTTTTGTGAGGTAAAACCAGCTGCAGTATCGAAATTTTATAGCAAAGCAAATATTGATTCTCGGTGATAATAGGAAGCTTTACGTGGGCCCCTGTATGCCTAACACTGATGTCTAGATCTCATTGTTTAGGTGTGTGCTTTCTTTCTGAAAGAACGCTCTTTTTGAGAGCTCAATTTTGTCCACATATGTATAGAGTTTTGTTTTTCTTCTAATGCAATTTTTATGCTTTTACACTTCTATAAGCCGTTCACTTATACTATTGACATCAAACAGGCGTTGGAAATCTGACTGACATCTTCCTCGTTGTATCTTTTCGGAGACATAAAAAAATTGAATATTTTAAAAGTAATGACATGGCAAAAATAAGTGAATGATTAATGTGTTCAAAGCTCGGCACTCAGTTGATATTTTTCACTTGCCTCGACTCGACCTTGTCCACTTATATATGAGTAGGCGCCGATTTTCGCAGATTTTGTCTTATCAGCAAGTAACAATACAATGGGCCATTAAATGCGCTATCGAGAAAAATTATTCACCTTTTTGCAGTAAATACGTAACGTATGCGTGATAAGGAGGCAATTTCACAACATCGTGGGCTCGCTTTTCAACCGCGTGGTATAGGAAAATGATCCTTCATGAGGTAGCTCCCCCATGAGAAGGGGGGGGGGGGGGCTTTATTCAACAAATAACTTCGACACAGTTGCGAATCGATCACTTTCGCTTTAATTTCTTGAAACTTGAGCTTGAAGCTCCTAGATCGTACAATGCCATTTAATCAAGGAGGATATGTAGTGAAACTTTAATTTTCTTAAACCGAACCAAATTGAATTTAACATAAAAATGGATGATGATTCTTTACGAACGTCGCTGAGCTATGATAATTCTAGTTTAACGGTAGGAAATGTAAGTTACTTTGTGGAACCTGAAAAGGGGGGGGGGGGGCGGTAACGGGAGAAGAAACAGCACCAAACTGTTGGTTATTATGTATGTTATGACTCAAAGTAAACTAAATGTACAATCTAAAGTGTTTTCCGGACTTTGAAGCCTTCTTCCTGACGTTTCGTCTACGCAGACATTATCAAAGGCGATGGACGAAGTGACCTCTCTTCCTTCCCGACGTTGACTGATTCGACTGTGGTGAGCTCCGCGGTATTTACTCCCCCGCCATCACCCTGCAGTGGAGGGTGGGGGTAGTAATGGCACGGGGTTTCGGCGCACTTAAAGTATGTCGTTGAACTCGCTTCCAGTCTGCATTTCGAAACATAATTTCCTCCTTCCTGTTGAAATGTCTTTGAGAGCCGGCTGAATTGAAATAGAACCCACTCGTACAATTAAACAAGGCTTCGGCCAAAGAACGCAGAGGTCACCTATCGGCACCCGGAGTTTGCCGAGTTCCATGCAATTGTGGCTCGGTATACACCATAAAACCAGTGTCAACACGAGGATTACGGAACACAACAGGAGTTGCAGGCTGGGACAAACACAAAAGTCAGCAGTAGCAGAACACGCTTTTTCCGAAGGTCACGACATCCTTTTCAACGAGGTGGATATGTTATGTTAATCGCAGCGTTTCAATCCGAGACCATTTAGATCTTTAAACACGACAACAATTTAACAGGAAGCGAGTTCTACGACATACATCAAGTGCGCCGAAACCCTGCGCCACCGCTACTCCCACCCCAGTTTCTGCACTGCAGCGCGACGGCGGGGGAATAAGTACCGCGGAGCGCACCACAGTCGAATCAGTCAACATCGGGAAGGAAGGGAGATCACTTCGTCTTTATTGCCCAATATCTGCTATAAACGAAACGTCAGGAAGAAATTCCATAGGACCGCGGCTACGTTTTGTTACTATGACTCAAAGTAAACTGAATATACAGGGTGGCGCAGAGGAAACACATGTTTTCTAAATGAATACTATTTCGCAAAGAGGAGGGTGATGACCCTCACTGCACCGCCAACAGATAGCCCGGGAAATGGCGTTTTAGCCGTGGCACTGTGGGTGAATGCAGGCCATTTTTGCTGATGATCCTGATGTCGTGGTAACGATGAGTGATGAAGCACACTTTCATTTATCAGGATATGTAAACAAGCAGAACTGTAGGTACCGGTCAGCCGAGAATCCACGAGAGATACACCAAAGCCCCCAACATAGTGAGAAGGTGACTGTGTGGTGCGAAATTAGTAAATTGGGTATCATGGGGCCTTACTTTTTTGAAGAGGAAGAAAGCACAATAACAGTGACATAATTTTCTGTTACCAACACTTCAGCGACGACACGTAAATATGGGAGAATTATGGTTTCAACAAGACGGTGCCACAGTTTACACGAAAAAAGCATCAATGGACTGTGCTCGACAAATGTTTCCTCAACATGTGATTTCCTGTTTCGGGGATGTTCCTTGGCCCACACGCTCTCCAGATTTGTATGCATGTGACTTTTTTTTGTGGACTCAGAAAAATCTCGTCTTGTCTCGCAAAGCAAAATGGAAAGTATCGTCTCGAGTCTCGTCTCGCAACTGTCTCATGTCTCGTGCGAGAGTGTCGCGAAAAGTCTCGCAAAATTGTCGCGTTTTTCTTTGCAAATAATTTGTTTACAACATTGTTTACTTAAATACTTAAATGAACAAAAACATATCTTCATCGTTCCTAGTTTATCTTGTTACCTCAAAAACTTAAAAGTATATAAAAAAAACTTACTTTTAATAATGCAACGTCGAGGAAATTAATTTGATTTAGTCAGTGTCAAACTGATTGGAGAAATTAAAGTAAAACTACATGAAACCATCATAACAACTTGTGGGAAACTTATTGGACTTTAACACATCAACTGCTTTTAATTTACTGGTTAGAATCCTGTCAATCATATTTTTGGCAAATCAATTTATGGATAACTAGTATGTCGCGTTTTTGGTGGATTCTTTGCTTTACGTTTTTATAACATAACCAATTACTATTGAGTGAAACATCTTGGACTTCCATTGTCTTTAAACACAATACAATACAATCACCTTTAAACAAACATAACCAATTACATTGACACAGTTCAAATATTTTACGGGTGTTGACCAAAAAATATCTTTTGGAAAACTTTAATGAAAAGGATTATAATTCATTTTTTTCTTCTGATTCAAAGATCTTAATGAATTATTTTCAGATATTTTTCTCACAGCGCATGAACTACTTAATCGGTATTTGTAAAAAATTATACATAATTTTTAATACAGGGTCTTCAAAAAACCCGTATAAAAATGGGATTAAAAAAATTTTCCAAAAATAAAGCTTGTGGTCGGCGTTTTCCCTTAATCTTTTTTCGCGACACTGCGAGACTTTTGCGAGACTCTCGTGCGATATTCGAGACGAGACTTTTCAAAAGCCTCGTCTTGTCTCGCAGGGAAAATTGAAAATATTGTCTCAAGTCTCGTCTCGAAAACGAGACGAGAGTCTCGAAACGAGAATATCGTGTACATCACTATACTACTTAAGTGTAAAGTGTACGCTAACAAACCCTATACGTTACAGCAACTGAAAATTGCTATTCGTCAAGAAATCGAAGGAATACCGGAAGAAATGTTTCGATATAATTTCGAGAGCGGTTGGAGATGTACGAGCGTGAAGCAGGGCGACACTTAACTGACATTATTTTCCATTAATTTAAAAGTGCACTATTATTACTTTATTTAGAGGTAATTAAAACAAAATTATCTTGAAAACAGAAAATGTTATGCTTAATTGAAAAACATGCATTTCCTCTGAGCCACCTTGTAGGTACAATACTAAAGTGTTTTCCGGGCTTTGAAGCCGTGGTCCAATGGAATTTCTTTCTGACATTTCGTCTACAGCAGACATTATCAAAGGCGATGGACGAAGTGATCTCTCTTCCTTCTCGACGTTGACTGATTCGACTGTGGTAAGCTCCGCAGTATTTATCACCCCGCCGTTACGCTACAGTGTAGGGACTGGGGAGGGGGTAGTATTGGCGCGGGGTTTCGGCGCACTTAAAGTATGTCGCAGATCTCGCTTCCAGTGTGCATTTAGAAATCCTCCTTCCTGTTGAAATGTCTTTGAGAGCCGGCTGAATTGAAATAGGAAATGAACCCACTTGTACAATTCAACAAGCCTTCGGCCAAAGAACGCAGAGGTCACCTATTGACACCTGGAGTTTACCGAGTTCCATGCAATTGTGGCCGGTATAGATTGGCACCACAAAACGCAGTGTCAACACGAGAATTACGGAACACAGCAGGAGTTGCAGGCTGGGACAAACACAAAAGTCAGTAGTAGCAGAGCACGTTCTCTCGGAAGGTCACATATCCTTTTCAACGAGGTGGATATCTTATATCAATCGCAGTGTTCCTATTCGAGACTAACGAGAGAGGCCATCGAGATCCTCAAACACGACAAGAATTTCAACAGGAAGGAGGAAACTACGGTTCTAAATGCAGACTGGAAGTTCTACGACATACTTCAAGTGCGCAGAATCCCCGCGCCACCACCACTCCCACCCCATTTTCTCCACTGCAGCGCGACGGTGGGGGAATAAATACTGCGGAGCTCACCACAATCGAATCAGTCAACGTCGGGAAGGAAGGGAGATCACTTTGCCTTTGATAATATCTGCTGTAGACGAAACGTCAGGAAGAAATTCTATTGGACCACGGCTATGTTTTGTTACTATGACTCGAAAGTAAACTGAATGTACAATCTAAAGTGTTTTCCGGGCTTTGAAGCCGTGGTCCAACGGAATTTCTTTCTGACATTTCGTCTACAGCAGACATTATCAAAGGCGATTGAGTGAGGGACTGGATGGGGGTAGTGGTGACGCGGGGTTTCGGCGCACTTAAAGTATGTCGTAGAACTCGTTTCCAGTCTGCATTTAGAAACGTAATTTCTTCCTTCCTGTTGAAATGTCTTTGAGAGCCGGCTGAATTAGAACAGGAAATGAACCTATTCGACCAAAGGCCGCAGAGAACCCCTATCGACACCCGGAGTTTACAGAATTCCATGCAGCTGTGGCTCAGTATACATTGGCACCACAAAACGCAGTGTCAACACGAAGATTACGGAACACAACAGAAGTTGCAGGCTGGGACAAACACAAACGTCAGCAGTAGTAGAGAGCACGCTCTCTCCGAAGGTCACGACATCCTTTTCAACGAGGTGGATATCTTATATGAATCGCAGCGTTCCTATCCGAGACTAACGAGAGAGGCCATTGAGATCTTCAAAGACAACAACAATTTCAACAGGAAGGAGGAAATGGGAAGGAAAATTCAAAGGAAAGGAGGGAGACTGGAAGCGAGTTCTACGACATCCTTTAAGTGAGCCGAAAACCCCCTGCAACCACTACCCCCACCCCAGTCCCTCAGCTGCAGCGCGACGGCGGGGGAATAAATACCGCAGAGCTCACCACAGTCGAATCAGTCAACGTCGGAAAAGAAGGGAGATCACTTCGCTTTTGATAATGTCTGTTGTAAACAAAACGGTGGGACGAAATTGCATTGGACCACGGTTTCAAAACACATTTAGATTGCATTTTGACCGGCCGTGAAAGCCTTCACAGCCTCATAAACTCAATGTGTTTGCGATGTATAACAGCCACACAATTACATTTCAAAGTCGGAAAACGTACGTAAATTGAACATTCTACAGCCGTTTGGAAAAAGGGACAAAAAACTATTTTATTGCACTACGACGTTTCGATTGACTCATATTGTGGTGATGTAAAGAAGCGAAAATGAATGTTTTCGTTTTATTTTTACACAATAACAACACCAATGACATCTTTTACGGTTGAATAATTATTTCACATAGGTATTAAGCCAGCAACTACATACTTATATATAAAGACAGTTAGTATTAAATTACCCAAGGAAGTTGGCTGTTATGCAAAATAATGCAGTCGTAACTGTTACTATACAGGTGAATAGTTGTCCTGTCAGTAAATTATTTATATTTCGTATAGTCCAGTGGCGGGTTTGCAATTTTTTAATTCTCTGACCACTGTTGTAACAGAAAGAGCTGAATAGGCACCACTATGGGGAGTTTTATCAAGTTATTTACTCGATTACGTACACGAAGGGTAGAAAGAGTCCGCCCAGGGACAAAACATCAATTCTCGACTCGGCCGGCAACATAACAAAACGCAAATACGGACAAAGTGCATACACAGCGATCGTGATTGCTTTGCACATGTCAACTCCTTTTAAGGCCGCAAACTTCCACGAAGTTAAATAAAACTAAGTAAATCCCAAGCTCTAAAGCAGTCAAGTGGTCCATTCAAATGCAAACGACTTCGTGTTGGCAATTATCGCCTTAACAAATGATCCCGCTCCGGCATTCCCCATGTCGAGCTGATGAGAGAGCGAAAGAGATACATGATAGATAGAGAGAACGAAAGAGGCGAAGGGAAAAGTTTCGGGTCCTCTAGAGTCTCGAGAGAGGATGAAGTTGCTAATGGGATTGGTGATTATCATTACAAGTTTTAAAACGGCTCTTGACTTCCGGTTTTGAAGGTTTGAAAATGACGCTAAAAGGAACAATATTGTTAATTTATATCTATTAGTTAATTACATAATTAACCTTATGTTTTCTTTTAATTATCGCCAGGCGATTAGCAATAACTTGGGACAAAAACTTTTTTTGTTTTATCTCGACCTCAAAACGTTATCATCGTTCAGTTTTTATTTAAATAGCGAATTTTGACGCAAGGTTATTCAATTTTATTGTGTAAAACAACCTAAATTACTTCATCCGCCAAATGTCACAAAACGAAATTATATAGTTACGTCACCTCTCCAAGCGAAGAGAGAAAGAGATTCACGGTCTCGGGTGAAATGTTAGTACATCGACACGTCACAATGAACTCAATTGTCTATTTTCAGGCTTGCGTTCTAAAAAACGAGGAATTAGCATACAAAAGATGTCTAGTCTAGCCTGTAATAACACTGTCGATATATATATATATATATATATATATTGATGCCTGTTAAGTTGTCACGTCCGATACGTTCAAGAGGCGACCTCACGTCCAGTGTTTCTAAGTTATATATTGCATATATAAGAGCAGATTCCTGTTGAGGGGGATCTAAAGAAACCGAAACTCAAAAGAGGGGAAACAGTTTTTGAATTTTTAAATTTTCATATATGATACGTGGTGGGTACGAAGGCACATCCGTCATATATGATGTTGTCCTAGAAACCCGTAGGGCGCTATCACTTCCAAATTTCTGGAAGTCACATCGTACCCGGAACGAACCTTTAAGGGACGGTTTATATAAGCCAGGTACGCAAGATGTTCGCTTTGATTTACATTTTAACGGCAGATATTAAAAAAAAGGTTTAACTTAAGTAGACGCAGATGACTTTAGCGCACTAAAAAGTTAATATGTTGTTATTATGTATGTACTTACACAGGGGGATTCTTAAATAATCTGAACTTCAGGAGGTGATTGCTGGCATTATTGTAAAATAGAAAGTTCTAATAAATGAATGTTTTTGGAAGCTCCGTTACGGAAGTACAGAAGATTTCTAGTTTGACACTTCAAAAAGTTAAAACAAGACAAATTTACTGATTTATTCTAAACAGTATGAAATATTCTTATAAAATTGTATTGTAAATTGTATTTTCAACAAATAAAATATTTTTATTAAGACCTATTTAATATTTCTAAAGAAAAAACGTTATAGTATTTCTCGGGATACACCACAAATGCTCTGTGATTCCTGTGGCCACAGATTATTTGTCCCTAATAAATCCATAATTTATTCTCTAAGAACCCTTAGTTGTTTATGGTGTCGAGAATAGTATATGATGGCAATGCAACTATTTTTATTCAATTCAATACGTTTCTAGTCCGAATCTGATTTGCCTATACCTAGCAAATTTTCAGGTTTTTATTGCCAAGGGTACTATAGAGTTTTATTGGAGTTAAAAGATCAATAGTATACCTGGAAACGCTGGAAACGATTAGCTTAAAAAGTAGCAAGAATAAAATTTCATCATCTTTTTTAGTTTGTTTTCATAATTACCCATTTAATTTAAGACACTGATAACAGAGTGACAAATGATACATGAGACCTTTTAATTCTCTCTTTTGAATCTACTTTTCTTTAACATAGCGATACGTCGCCGAAATACACGATGTTTCCAAGATCTCCAACATTCTTTTTTCTGATCATCTTTCTACATTAGGGTATCCGATAAGGTTTATCTCTCTTGTGACACCCTTTCGTGCAATACAACGAGCCAAGCACGGACATACACTTGGCTTATAATGCTTTCTTATGCCATCGTTGATGTCGTTGATTGGCCCGGTGTCACGATGACAAATATATATGGGAGTTTGTGAAGATGAAAGAGATAGGGCAAACGTCCTTGCTACATTTACAAAGAGTGGTATCGCCCTGCCTTTGCCTATACTAATTCAAAGTCACTGGTTACAACTTATTAATTGTTCTCTAGTCAACTGAAAAGTGAGTTAATTTAATATAAGGGGCTATATAACAGAATAAAGTATTTCGATATTTAGTTGGCTACGAAGACGAAAGACTAGTTTATGGAGTTATAAAATTCATATTTCTCTTTCTTCATTCACCATACATATTTTAAATAAGTATTAAGATAATTTTTGTCAACCAATTTTTTAAAAGAATAGATGGTTTTGTTCAGTGTTGTAAGATTTTTATAAGCCATGACAACAAATTGTGTTCATCTGTCAAAATAAGAATAATATATTAAGTACAAATTCGAAATTGTACCTATATGAATATTGATTAACCAAATTTTGACATATTTAATTTTAAGGTTTATTCGATTAGATAACTTCCGTCGTTAAAGACGAAATTCGCCAAACAGCTTTTAAATTTTTATGGAGGGTTTATTTCGGTTTTTTCTACCTGATGCACTTGTAACACAAACAAGTAGCTGAATTGGCTCTTTTGTCTCCTAACGGAAATTTCTTAGCTTTTAGGGTTCGCCCCAAATTTCTACATCTGGTCCCTTTAAATTTTAAAAGGCATGGGAAGAGCGATTATTGATGCATTTGGTGAAGATTTCAGTTAAGAATATTATAAGTACCTACCTATTGGATCATCCGACGTTGACAAATAACATGGCATTAGGATTTTTCGAAACCATCAAAGAAGCACGCGGTATGGATTTGGGTTAGGCTAATTGGTCAGTTTCTCGTTTTTTATTCGGAGGCATTAGATAAGTATTGAGATGATTAATTTTTGTTTAAGTTCTTCTATCGATTTCAATTTTGGACAGAATGTAACCGATAGGAGTGGGCGGTGCAAAAGATATCTCATATCACCATGGGTATGCAAATAAATACTTTGTAACCGAAACAAATTCTGAGTTTCGTAGCTTTGTATGTTAAAGGTAAAAATTATTTCATTTGAGAAGGTAACTGTAATTTAGAACCAATATGCGCCACTAAAGTGAGGCGCATTAATAAATAAATATAAAAATAAATAAAAAAAATCTAAAAAGAAAATAAACCAAAACAAAAAATGAAATTGCAGTCTAGTAAGTTTTTTTTTAATCTAATATTTGGATAATATTTCCTTTTTGTTGGCCACGATTTTCTTGAAAATGGTTTTTCCTTATACCACTAAGGGCGACTTTTACAAGTGCAAGTAAAACTTCAGATTGAAGATGAAACTCCAGCTATGACCTACATTGTATTGTTTATCTGTCAAGTAAATAATGGAATGTACGTCAAGTCTGGTGTTTTATCTTCAATCTGAAGTTTTACTTGAACTTGTAAAAGTCCCCTTAAAAATGTTGGTCAATTTACTCTATCTATGCATGTCCAGTGGTGATACATTTTATGCTTTGATTAGACAAATGAAAACTTGACGGTTTTTGAAGGGTTTACTTTTACCAGGGCAGCAAATGCGAAAATTTGCAGGACGAGCCTAGCGAGCTCTGCAATTTGCATGAGTTCCGTAAAACACTTTTAACACGAATACATACTAGTTATTTATGTATTAAGAGCGAAAAGTACGACTTTTTTGCTCGGAGAGGGAAGTTTATCCGCTTCGCGTCGAGCGGCAAGCACTCGAGAGCAAAAATATTAGTTTTTGCTCGTAAAACATACAACATTTTTGCTACAAACAATATTAAATAATACGATGCATTTTGTTTTCTCATAATACGTACCTACTTCACAACCTGAAAATTCAAGTCAAAGTGAAGAAAAAAAAATTTTGCTTGCTGCCCTGGGTAACGCGCGTAAAGTAAACTCATCACAGTCTGATCCTCAAAAAAGGTTTTCGTTTGTCTAATGAAAGCTTAAAATGTCATTATTGGACGTTTGTAGGAAAATTGTTTTAATTGTTCATATTCGCGTTAAATGTTGAGTTTTTAATGTGTTTGTAGAAAATAGTTATTTTTCGCCGATTGTCAGAAAAAGTTACATTTTAGTGACTAATAACAGGCAGTAAACAACAACTTTTAATGTCTATGCAGTAAAAATTTCTTACTGCCGTTTACCTAGCACCAGTAAAATAAAAATTACTAATAACAGGCAGTAAACTACTTTTAAGGTCTAGGCAGTAAACATTTGTTACTTCCGATTATCTAGCACAGGTAACAAGTTTCAAATTCGTTCAATATTTGAGTTTTTTTTTTTATTTTTTAAAATTGTTTAACTTGTTTTGCAAGGCGTAGCTTTTCGCCTTACAGTGCCTGCAGATTTGCTGCCACAGCTGTATTCACAGCCGAGTCGAAGACGAGGCTATGAAGGAAGTTGAAGCAGTAATGTATTATTGTATTTATTAATGTCAACTAGAATCACTTTGTAGAACATACATTATGTAAAGGATTTACATGTTACCCGACCCTAAAATTTTTACTACCTTACACAGACATTAAAAGTTGTAGTCTACTGCCTGTTATTAGTCACTAAAACTGACAATCGGCAAAAAAAGATTTTTTTGCTTGCTGAAACCAAAGATTCAAAACATCCTTGTCAGTGTGATTTTAACTGTCAGGTCGTGGACTATACGTATTAATAGGTAATAAAATGTAACGTATTATTTGAAGACTACAAACAGAAAAATTGATTTGTAACTAAAGGCACACATTGACACGCTTAGTCGGTTTTTCTAGCCCAAAATACAATGACGATGGCTACAACGCGAAAGGTATGCATTTTGGCACACATGTTTATAAAAAGAAAACGTTTTATTTTTGACTCTAAGAATACGTCTTCTTCTCTAAAACATACTCAAATAAAAAAATGTAAATTGTTAGAAACATTCTGAAAATGTTCTCTTTTTTTGGAGATTATTCCAGAGTAGTAGGTTTTTATATTATAGGAAAAATAATGGACCTACTTTGCCACTAGTGTTTACTAAAATATTAAGGAGAGTTATACGATACAGAATATTTATTCAGTAAATTCATTAATCATTACGTTGTGGTATCATTTCATGAACAATTTTAGTATGCACTCGATCTTGGATTTTATAACAGCGTCGCTTCGTTTGTTGCCTGTTTTGCCTATAAACTCTCTAATTTTTTCTGATTATGGGCAGCAGCCTTTTTTTATCTCCTTTTCAAACGCATTTTTTAATTCCGCTACTTCCTTGTCACTCCAACCCAAGATATAATCAATTTTATGATAAATTTCAAAAATTAAGAGAATATATTATTACCCTTTTTGTAGCCCCTTTTTTTCTAGTATTTTTGGCTTGTTCTTCTTTTTCAGTACTTTCGTCAGTATCTGCAGTGAAGTTATTTACTCGCACGATGTTCAACATACAAACATAAAATAATAAATAAATTCACTTTTGACGCTCTTTTGCTTTGAGTTACCGATTTTATTCTTTAATTTAATCATCCCTCAATACGTTTATGTTTCAACATTTTATTTCGTACTTGTAGTAATCTTTATATAATTTTTTTTTCCATGTATTCCTTTATATCATTCCTTCCTGCTCTTGTAAAAATTGTATCTTTAAACTAAGTATTCCATGTGTTGTAGTAATCTGATGAAGGCACCAATTTGTGTCGAAACGTCATTAAACAAAGAAGTTAGAAGCACCCGCTGTAACTTATTTTAATCAGACAAAAGGACCAGAACCCAAGATAACAACCAACCATACATAAAATAATGTTGTTTTTCTAAACCTCAGAATAAAAGAAATTCATTACATGCCAGAATACACCTTTCTGCCACATAACTAAATCTTACATGATTTACTTAAGAATATTGGTGTTCTTTAATAATTAGTAAAAATCTTAGAAAATGTCTAATTTTTCTCTTAAAAACAGGCAAGACACCTAGCCGGAAAAACTACAATAAGTTGGAAACGGTTGGCTTAGAGTTCATTATTTTCAAACTTGAAGCCTGGTAGAAAAAGTCTGGAAGTAGAAAAAGTCTGGAATCTAGTAAAAAAAAAAAGTGGTATTTTATTATAATTAAACAAAACATTTTTATAAAATTAGAAAGTTAAAATTTTTTTTCTTTAGTTTAATCGAACTCTGAGCGACAAAACATTGCAGATTCATACGGGGTGTTCATTATAAAATTTCATCTAGTTGGCTGTGAAATGTCAAAAGAAAAGGATGAAGAAACAAAAGTCCATTTATTTTGATTATGTCATCCTTTTCTGTAAAAATTTCATAGCCTGCTAGATGAAGTTTTATAATGAACACCCCGTACATACACCATACATAAACCAGAAGAAAGGTTAGGTAATAAAGCCATTGACTCCGAAAATAACGTTGCACTAAATCTGATAACCGGACGAAAAGCTAAAAGAAGAATAGCACTTCTTTGCCTCCGAAACCTTTTACCTAAAAACCTAGGAATTGGAATGTGCATTTTGGTTCTCACTTGTACTAATAGGAAACAGATGTGAAACCAGGAAATATCTACGGTACTACGTCATATCGTCCCTTTAACTGAACAAGAAAGAGTTTCAAAAATTTTTTTTTAAAAATCGATAGGTAACTGCAAAAGGCAAAAAGAGAGTAGCATATTTAAGAAAAAAATATGTATTGAATTAGTTAACTGAATCAATTGTTGTGTCGTTCTATGTTTGGGGTGTTATGAAACTAAAGTTATCGAAACATTTTAAACTAATGAAAACGAACTAATTTATTACTTACTTAAGCCAAGGTTATCCAACTTCGCACTGTTATTCGCAATCGTGTTTTTAATTTTCGTCTATAATAACCGTATAACACCTGTGCTATAGATATGTTGTTTACTTGCCTTGTAATGTTGGGCAACACAGGCTCGACCTAACAAAAAGTTTTAATTGTAAGTAAAATGCTTGAGCTTACTTTACTCAAAACTATAACGCCTTGGCGTACGTACAAGGTAAAGAAATATTTCCTAATAGATTTAAAATTCATTTGATACCATTTTTGTAAGCAATATTAAAATATTCTAGTACTTCCGGTTGTACCGGATAGCAACGCCAGCTTTGTTTTTAAAATTTTGCTTTTTAATGTTATTCGCTAACCAATTTTGATTAGGAATTTCTACTGTCAAAGTCATTTTTGTCAAAAAAACCATTCTTCTAAACTCATTTGTTCTTGATAAAACGCAGTCTGAATATCGGATTTTTCATCATTTAAAAACCTATCAAACTTAAACTGTTGAAGTGCATATAGTGAAACGGTGTGCACCTTCTTTTTTCAATTTATTGAAATTCATTGAAAAAATAAATTTGGTCTAGGGCTACATCAATGAACTTAGCCTTTGAGCAATAATAATTTTATTATATTACAGTGCATGAACATCATTTTAAGCTTTTAATTATATTTTTTAGTTTTTAACTTCCAGGGAAATTTAGTCAGCCAAAAAAAGTTTATGCATATGCTTTTTACTATGGCCATAAAGGATGCCAAATCTGCATAGAGAAAACTTTTTTATAGCAAATGTGACACTAGTGACGTAATGTTAATTTTGTTGTCGAGGGCCAAGAAGTAGTTATGATCACAGGTAAACCTGTAGACCCAACCTCCTTAATACCGTTCTGGGTTGTTGAGTAGCAGTCTGTAAAGAAAAGGGCAATAAAATCACCAATAAATATGAGTTCCTCAGTTACAGCGTCAAGTGAAAAGGTTAATTTATCGCAGGCCGAGCTAACCTAAAGACTCATTAGCATTGCAATTAACATAAAATTTTTAAAATATACTACATTTTGCAGTGGCTTGAATAGAAAACATAAATATGTGAAACTTGCCGCCATATTATTATGTCTCTTTTACTTTATCGAGAGGACAAATTTACTAGTTTAAAAGAATAATGATAGACTTTTGCACCTTAAAATAATTGACAATACTTAGTCCAAAAAGGATTTTGGGCCAATTTTTATAAGTTGCATAATGCACGTAGTGTAAATGTTACCTCGTAAAAGTAAAAACGTCTTGTAACACATATTTAATTATAAATAGTTTACGTGTTACAGCAGTAGATTTTAAGGAACTTAAAAAAATAATGGTCATACAATCTTCGAATACTGAATTTTTAATTAAAGTATGTAGTAGATACTTTTCACCATATCGAAAAATAATATATTTAAAACTTTGATTAAATTTTTAATTTTTTTGTTCTACAACAATTTAGCTAAGAGTTTAGTTTTTCCAATAAACAGGATTATTTTTCTGATTCCAACGATGTATCGCATATGAGCATCATATATCCCAAGCACTTCACACAGAATTATTATTCCCCAAAAATAGACAAAACTGCCTTAAAGAAATGCAAAAGTACACCCTTTTAAGAAAGCAGGTAAAAATAAGCAACCATCATCCACAGTCATCCCGCCTACTTTTAAGCAGACGTGACTTCGTACCCCCAGTATCTACAGACAGAGAGGCCCAAAGCGATCGCAGCGCCATTCATATACGGTCGAACTAAAAATGTTTACAGGGGACAAAAAATGGACGAACTCACTTCCAGGGAAATTTTCGTTAAGTGACTACTAGAGGCATCTTTGATCGATAGCGACGAGTTCCACGCGTTTTCGTTGTCACTTCCAAAAACGGACGTGGGAACGTTATATATGACGTGAGAACGTCGACAGTTTCTCCGCTTTGGACGTGACATGGTACCTTCCACGCATATATATATATATATATATATATATATAGTCTTTTGTGCTCTCTTTTTTGTAATTTGCATTTATAAAAGTGCTGATGAATTCAGTGTAAAAGAAAGCTCTATAAAGGCTCTCAAGGCGGTTCAAAATACAATCTAAAAAGTTTTTCAGGCTTTGAAGCCGTGGTCCAATGGAAGTTCTTCTTGACGTTTCGTCTACAGCTGTAGCCGATGAGGCAATGGGCGAAGCGATCTTCCGTGCTTCCCAACGTTGAGTGATTTGACTGTGGTGGGATCCGTGGTATTTATTCCCCCTCCGCGGCCGTCGCGCTGCTATAGAAGGGCTTGGGTGGGGGTAGTCGTGGCGAGGGGCTTCGGCGCACTTGAAATATGTCGTAGAACTAGCTACCAGATTGCATTTAGAAACGTAATTTCCTTCTTTCTGTTGAAAATGTCTGGTTTAAAGATCCCATTGGCCTCTCTTCTTAGTCTCGGATAGAAACGCTTCGATTGATATAAGATATCCACATCGTTGAAAAAGATATCATGACCTTCGGAAAGAGCGTTTTGTGGTGCCAATGTATATCGAGCAACAGCTCCATGGAACTCGGTAAACTCCGGGTACCGCTAGGGGTTTTTGGCCGATCTCTCTGTTGTATTGTAGGAGTCGGTTTAAAGACAGTTTTAACATTGTACTTTTCCATTAGCCTGCCAATCCTATCCGTTACTTTGTGGATGTATGATAGACTAGTCCGTCCACGCTTTTCTTCAGCTTCTTCCGTTTTCCTTCCTGTTGCTTTACATTCCGTGGAGTGACGGCCCTATCAAACGCGTGCTTGCTGTATCCATTCCAACCAAAGGCTCTTTCCAGATGCTTCATTTCCCGTTCCAATTCAGCCGGCTCACAAATTCCCTTGGTTCTACAGACATTTCAACAGGAAGGAGGAAATTACCTTTCTAAATGCAGACTGGAAGCGAGTTCTACGATATACTTCAAGTGCGCTGAAACCCATCGCAAGCACTACCCCCACCCCAGTCCTTCATTGCCTCATCGCCTTTGATAATGTGTGCCGCAGCTGTAGACGAAACATCAAAAAGAAATTCCATTGGACAACGGCTTCAAAGCCGGGAAAGGACTTTAAATTGTATAAAGCTCTAAAGACTTCACTTTTAAACTGTCACCGGACACCTCCTTTTTACAAAGTACACGTGATACTACAGCGACATATTCTACCTTCACTCATAGAAAAAGAAAACCATAAGAGGATTCTAAGCGCTGCACAACGCTATTCGGTAGCCGGGTCACGTGATCGGTAATGCAGGTCTCTCTTTTTCAAACTAAGCACGGACTTTTAAATGGTTACAGGTCCAAAGTCAGCGTTTCTTCCTCTCCAATCTTTTTGCAACCTGGATGCCCGGTTTCGCTTGTTCATTACTATTGTCGGAATGTGGCTAACTTGTAACTACTTGCAAATCATAAACCCTATAGCAAATTTCCTAGACTCATAAGAGGTGAAATAGCATCATTACGAGTCGCCAATTTAACTTTTTGTCCGATCAATCGAAGAAGGAGAATGAATTTCTTGACATATACAGTTTTGATATGCATCATTTTCATATAAATATGATATTGACCACTACTCAACCTAAAAATCAAGGTCTACTGAACTTCCAGCAAAATAAAAGCAATATCTATGTTTTATTGTTAGTTTGCTGTCGGGCTGACTGAGGTCACGTACGCCATTTTCAAAGGTGTTGCGCATCTTACAGGAAGAGGTAGATGGTGTTTTAGATGTTATTTACTTGCACCCAGACTACATACATAGTCATTTTTCTTTGTAGTTTTGACTAAATTTTAATCCTGTTTGTCGATCAATTGCGGTCTGAGTGATCGAACTTTTCCAAGTATCTACTTACATCAAAAATTACGGCTCATTGCAGCAAGTCTTTTCACCTCATTGGCTGCATCTGACCAATGAGGTAAAACAGCTTATGTTTTGTGTAAAAAAAATGAGATAGAAATAAAATGACAACTGACAACTATAATGGGCCAGAGAGGAAAAGCAGAAGCAGTCGCAAGTTTTTATTTCCAACATCTTCCTGAAACACCCTGTATAAGGCGGAATAGGTTTTGTGGACATGCAGAAGGAGAGATCACTCCTGGAGATCAAAAATTAACAAAGAGATCATGCTTTATGTGAAAAAAGAGGTGAAAATAGACTGATTGAAGCTAATGGACCAGATAAATAAAGCAGAAGCAGTCGCCAATTCTTGTTTCTATTTGGTTTAAGAAAAAAAAACAAACTAGCGCTGGGCACGGAGGAAAGTTTCCGCTTTGGAAGCTTTCCAATATCGAAATTTTCCAGAAAGGTAAGAAGCGACTTAAGGAACACAGAAGGAGCAGTGCGATCCTAAGCTTGGTAACACCCTTTTGAAACGCTCTGTATAAGGCGGAATAGGCTTTGTGGACCTCCAGAAGGAGAAATAGCTCCTGGAGATGAAAAAATAACAGCTGACAAATGAGGTAAAAGAGCTTCTGATAAAAGAAAACTAAAAACTTCTCTCTGTGAAAAAAGAGATGGAAATGGACTGATTGAAACTATAACGGGCTAGAGAGGAAAAGCAGAATCAGTCACAAATTTTTGTTTCCATTTGGTTACAAAAAATGAAAACTAGGGCTGGGCACTGCAGTAATTTTTCCGCTTTGGAAACTTTCCAATATCGAAATTTTCCGGAAAGGTAAGACGCGAATTAAGGAACACAGAAGGAGCAGTGCGATCCTAAGCTTGGTACTTTTGAAACGCTCTGTATAAGGCGGAATAGGCTTTGTGGACCTCCAGAAGGAGAAATAGCTCCTGGAGATGAAAAATAACAGCTGACCAATGAGGTAAAAGAGCTTCTGCTTTCTGTGAAAAAAGAGATGGAAATGGACTGATTGAAACTATAATGGGCTAGAGAGGAATGAATCAGTCACACATTTTTGTTTCCATTCGGTTACAAAAAATGAAAACTAGGGCTGGGCACGGTAGTAATTTTTTCGCTTTAGAAACTTTCCAATATCGAAATTTTCCGGAAAGATAAGACGCGACTTAAGGAACACAGAAGGAGCAGTGCGATCCTAAGCTTGGTAACACCCTTTTGAAACGCTCTGTATAAGGCGGAATAGGCTTTGTGGACCTCCAGAAGGAGAAATAGCTCCTGGAGATGAAAAATAACAACTGACCAATGAGGTAAAAGAGCTTCTGCTTTCTGTGAAAAAAGAGATGGAAATGGACTGATTGAAAGTATAATGGGCTAGAGAGGAAAAGCAGAATCAGTCACAAATTTTGTTTCCATTTCGTTACAAAAAATTAAAACTAGGGCTGGGCACGGTAGTAATTTTTTCGCTTTAGAAACTTTCCAATATCGAAATTTTCCGGAAAGATAAGACGCGACTTATCGCGACTGTTGATTGAAACTATAATGGGCTAGAGAGGAAAAGCAGAATCAGTCACACATTTTTGTTTCCATTCGGTTACAAAAAATGGAGACTAGGGCTGGGCACGGTAGTAAGTTTTCCGCTTTGGAAACTTTCCAATATCGAAATTTTCCGGAAAGGTAAGAAGCGACTTAAGGAACACAGAAGGAGCAGTGCGATCCTAAGCTTGGTAACACCCTTTTGAAACGCTCTGTATAAGGCGGAATAGGCTTTGTGGACCTCCAGAAGGAGACATCGCTCCTGGAGGTAAAAAAATAACATCTGACCAATGAGGTAAAAGAGCCTCTGCTTTCTGTGAAAAAAAGAGATGGAAATGGACTGATTGAAACTATAATGGGCTAGAGAGGAAAAGCAGAATCAGTCACACATTTTTGTCTCCATTCGGTTACAAAAAATGGAGACTAGGGCTGGGCACGGTAGTAATTTTTCCGCTTTAGAAACTTTCCAATATCGAAATTTTCCGGAAAGGTAAGACGCGACTTAAGGAACACAGAAGAAACCGTGCGATCCTAAGCTTGGTTACACCTTTTTGAAACACTCTGTATAAGGCGGAATAGGCTTTGTGGACCTCCAGAAGAAGAAATCGCTCCTCGAGATGAAAAATAACAGCTGACCAATAAGGTAAAAGAGCTTCTGCTTCTGTGAAAAAAAGAGATGGAAATGGACTGATTGAAGCTGCTTTGAAAATAATAAATAATTTATTAGGTCGTGGATGACACATATAAACCATTCACTTATTATTGCCGTTCAAGTATAGGCATTGGAAATGTGACTTTCACATTTTTATTGTATCTTCTCAACATGTTCCGAAAAGAGATAAGAGGTATAAAAAAAATGAAGATTTCAAAGCTAACAAGATGCCAAAAATAAGGGAAGGAGGTATACTCACAATCACAGTAAGTTAAAAAGAAATTTTCCGGAATTTTTTTCAAATTTTTTAAAATTTCCAATTTTGCCCAACTCTAATACACAACCCTCAATGACATGACTATAGATTCCATTGCTATTTAACTTTTTGGTTTATACCCAATCCGGTCCTGAC
The DNA here is from genome assembly GCA_951812265.1 of Taphrorychus bicolor. Taxonomy (NCBI): domain Eukaryota; kingdom Metazoa; phylum Arthropoda; class Insecta; order Coleoptera; family Curculionidae; genus Taphrorychus; species Taphrorychus bicolor. The sequence goes on along the minus strand of OX638306.1, from coordinate 12,999,074 downwards.
TGGCAGAAATGCGGTCCTAATAAAAGCGAATAAGCCGTGGCATAAACACAATAACAAATAATAAAACTTGTGAAATATCCCGGGTGTGTATAAATAAAATTCAACACGATGCTTACACTGCTTTTACTGTTTACGTTTATATGTAACGCGTTTGTATTTAGACTCAAACCGATTATTATTAACTCGTACGCAATCAACACAATGGAAATTTTCGCAAAGTAGTTTCAGATTCGCTATGAGAGCTCCATGGAAACGTAGTTTCTATTCAAACGCCAAGTAATGTGGGTGATTTAACAGCAGCTTTGTTGTAATTTTGTTACAGCGATTTATCCAGGCCAAAACACACTAAACAATTATTAATAATGTGGCTACTTTCATATTTACAACTCACCTTTTCCCAGTGAAACGAATAGGCCACATCCATCAGGCTGAAGTCGTTGGGCAACACTTCTCCTTTATAGATTATATCAACCTGAAAAAACGAAAAAAAAAGTCAGTATGTTTTTATGCCCTACCAGTTGATTTTATTGCATGGTTACCAAATACCTAAACGTGAACTTTATGCCTGCGCGGACATAAAGTGCACTTTATCGCTCGCGCGGGCGTAACGTAGATATTTTTTTGCACGTAATTATTATTTCCCTATACTACACACTATTCTATTCTTATTTTTATTGGTAAACATTTACAAATTCTCCCATTAATAATTTTTTAATTTTCTTTATAATATATCCAGTTGATATTGCTTCAATAGCTGAAAAAGTCTCTGGAAGAATGAATTCTGTTTTTGTCTTTTCAAGAAGGCATTATTATCTGGTGGGTTCAATTCCTACTAAAGCAGTACTGCGTCCTATAAAGTCTCAGCTATCGAAACAATATTAGCTGGATATGGCAGCTGCTTTAGCGTTTCTATGAAACACCAGGCTTAATTATGTGGTGGGTTCAATCCCCATTGAAACCATGCTGCTTTTTCTCTAATATGAACTACATGTCCTTTAAAGTTGTTAAAACTACCCTAGATTATTGTTATTGCTAAACATTTGAAAACTCTCCTATTAACGCTTTTAAATTTTCCTCCAAAATGTCTCCAGTTAATACTGCTTCGATAGCTGAGACTTTTTCACCTATTAAAGCAGTATTAACTGGAGACAGCTGTCTCAATCTACTTCAATTTAAATTTACTATTTATGAAATCGCAAATTGTGTTCCAGGAAGAACAACGTTGTTGCTAACTGTTAATAGCGGATAGGAATTAAAGGCAGCAATTATATTACAATCTCTTCGCCGACGTTTTGTTTAATCTGCTTAAACATCTTCAGGGATTGTAAGAGGAAATTCTATTGGTTCTCCACTGAGCAAGCTACTTGCAAGTTTGGTCTGATTTCCTGCGGAATTTTGACAATAAACATGGGCTTCTTTATGGATATTAGAAACACAAATAGTGCACCAGCATACAAGGAGCACATTTGAGCAAGTTTGGAGAACCAAAGAAATTTTCTCTTACAATCTCTGAAGATGTTTAAGTAGATTAAACAAAACGTCGGCGAAGAGATTATAGTATAATGACTGATTTTAATCCTTATCCGCCAATTAACTACCACATTACAATTTATGGTGAACATTTACAATTTTTTTTATTGATATGTTGCATGAATAATAACTATATCCAGTTAATACTGCTTCGATAGCTGCAAAAGTGTCAGCTATTGAAGCATTATTAGCTGGGTGTAACAGCTGCTTTTGCTTGTCTAAGGCAGATCAGGCTTTATTATGTGGTGGGTTTAATCCCCATTGAAGCCGTGTTACTTTTCCTTTAGTATGAACTATGTTTTTTTTCAGTAAAATTTTATAAAAACCAAAACTGTAGCTATAAAGTGTTATACCTAATAGCTCTTTAAAGGTAAGGTCCAAAAACTAGTTTTTATTAAAAACTGGCAACTCAAAAAAAAAACACAATAATCAATTAAAATTATACAAAAGTAAACTAAAAAAAAATTAATGGTTGTGTGAAGTAGAAAAACCACAAATAATCCCCTAAAATAACTGTTAATAAAACAACACAAAGCACTTTAAAGTGGACCAAAAAAGTGTTTGTATTCTGGATTAGTTTAGAACAAAAGACGATTTTTCCCTAAAAATGTTCATGGCCTTGCCAAAATAATGAAACCAAAATGTCACTTGACGTAGAAATACTACCAAAGATTTCCTAAAAATTTGTAGTAGTTTTTCCAACAAAAAAAAACACTTGAAACTGGCCAAAAACGTATTAAGTTTTTGTGTTACGTAAAACAGGTGATATCTTTTTTCAATTTTGAAATTCGACCTTTAAAATTAGGTCGGTATTTTAGCTTTATGACAAAACAAAACTAAATTTAAAAAATAATAATGGAATAAATGGTGGTTTGACCTAGAAAAACCTCCAAAAAAATCCTCAAAACTCAAAAAATGTTTTTACTCTGGGAGGTACTTTTTAACAAAAAAAAAAAATAACTTTAAGAAAAATAATGAAAAAATAGTTGTTTGAAGTAGAAAAACCACAAATAATTCCCTAAAAAAACTGTTAATAACAAAAGACGATTTTTCCCTAAAAATGTTCATGGCCTTGCCAAAATAATGAAACCAAAATGTCACTTGACGTAGAAATACTACCAAAGATTTCCTAAAAATTTGTAGTAGTTTTTCTAACAAAAAAAACACTTGAAACTGGCCAAAAACGTATTAAGTTTTTGTGTTACGTAAAACAGGTGATACCTTGTGGATACCTTTTTTCAATTTTGAAATTCGACCTTTAAAATTAGGTCGGTATTTTAGCTTTATGACAAAACAAAACTAAGTTTAAAAAATAATAATGGAATAAATGGTGGTTTGACCTAGAAAAACCTCCAAAAAAATCCACAAAACTCAAAAAATGTTTTTACTCTGGGGGGTACTTTTTAACAAAAAAAAAATAACTTTAAGAAAAATAATGAAAAAATAGTTGTTTGAAGTAGAAAAACCACAAATAATTCCCTAAAAAAACTGTTAATAAAAACAATATAAAGCACTTAGCAAATGAGAGAATTTTATTTAAGCTCTTTTATTAAAACAAAACAAGAATCGACTAAATTTTACTTAAATTTAGTCCAAAAACCTGTTCAGTGTTTGTGTTACATAAGGTAAGTAATACCTTATAGTTGGCTCCTTTTAATTTTGAAAAGAGATCTTGACGCCAACGCTAATTGTTGGTATGCACCACGGGCATTAGCACATGTTTATGCCTTTGGGCCCTCCGGGCATTAACATCTACTTAATGCCCTTGATTCAAAAATAACTTTTTGAAAGAGAACTTGACGCCAACGTTAATTCTTGTAGAAATGCAAGGCAATAAAACTGTTTTTTGTGCATTAAAATTACTTTCTTCCTTCGAAGTTCAGAAAGAGTTTTCTATTTTGAGCGACAGAAAATATTAATGTGACATTAATTGAAACACACTAACATGAACTGGTAGGGCATAAAAGTTGGTATGCACCATGGGCATTAGCATATGTTTATGCCTTTGGGCCCTCCGGGCATAAACATCTAGGTACTTAATGCGCTTGATTCGAAAATAACTTTTTGAAAGAGATCTTGACGCCAACGTTGATTCTTGCCGAATTGAAAGGCAAGAAAACTGTTTTTTTGTGCAATTAATTTAAAATAACCTTCTTCCATTGTAGTTAAAAAATCAGAAACATTTTGTATTTTGCGCTGCAGAATATATTAATGTAACATTTATTGAAACACACTAACATGAACTGGTAGAAAAGTTGGTATGCACCACGGGCATTAGCATATATTTATGCCTTTGGTCCCTCTGGGCATAAACATCTACTTAATGCCCTTGATTCAAAAATAACTTTGTGAAAGAAATCTTGACGCCAACGTTGATTCTTGTGGAATTAAAAGGTACGAAAACTGTTTTTTGTGCAATAAAATAAACTTCTTCCATTGTAGTTAAAAAATCAGAAACAGTTTTGTATTTTGAGCTACAGAACATATTAATGTGACATTAATTGAAACACACTAACATGAACTGATAGGACATAAAAGTTGGTATGCACCACGGGCATTAGTATAAGTTTATGCCTTTGGACTCTCCGGGCATAAACATCTATTTAATGCCCTTGATTCAAAAATAACTTTTTGAAATAGATCTTGACGCCAACGTTAATTCTTCTAGAATTGAAAGGCAATAAAACTGTTTTTTTGTGCAATTAATTTAAAATTACTTTCTTCCTTCGAAGTTCAGAAAGAGTTTTCTATTTTGAGCGACAGAAAATATTAATGTGACATTAATTGAAACACACTAACATGAACTGGTAGGGCATAAAAGTTGGTATGCACCATGGGCATTAGCATATGTTTATGCCTTTGGGCCCTCCGGGCATAAACATCTAGGTACTTAATGCGCTTGATTCGAAAATAACTTTTTGAAAGAGATCTTGACGCCAACGTTGATTCTTGCCGAATTGAAAGGCAAGAAAACTGTTTTTTTGTGCAATTAATTTAAAATAACCTTCTTCCATTGTAGTTAAAAAATCAGAAACATTTTGTATTTTGCGCTGCAGAATATATTAATGTAACATTTATTGAAACACACTAACATGAACTGGTAGAAAAGTTGGTATGCACCACGGGCATTAGCATATATTTATGCCTTTGGTCCCTCTGGGCCTAAACATCTACTTAATGCCCTTGATTCAAAAATAACTTTGTGAAAGAAATCTTGACGCCAACGTTGATTCTTGTGGAATTAAAAGGTACGAAAACTGTTTTTTGTGCAATAAAATAAACTTCTTCCATTGTAGTTAAAAAATCAGAAACAGTTTTGTATTTTGAGCTACAGAACATATTAATGTGACATTAATTGAAACACACTAACATGAACTGATAGGACATAAAAGTTGGTATGCACCACGGGCATTAGTATAAGTTTATGCCTTTGGACTCTCCGGGCATAAACATCTATTTAATGCCCTTGATTCAAAAATAACTTTTTGAAATAGATTTTGACGCCAACGTTAATTCTTCTAGAATTGAAAGGCAATAAAACTGTTTTTTTGTGCAATTAATTTAAAATTACTTTCTTCCTTCGAAGTTCAGAAAGAGTTTTCTATTTTGAGCGACAGAAAATATTAATGTGACATTAATTGAAACACACTAACAGGAACTGGTAGGGCATAAAAGTTGGTATGCACCATGGGCATTAGCATATGTTTATGCCTTTGAGTCCTCCTGGCATAACCATCTAGGTACTTAATGCGCTTGATTCAAAAATAACTTTTTGAAAGAGATCTTGACCCCAACGTTGATTCTGGCCGAATTGAAAGGCAAGAAAACTGTTTCTGCAATTAATTTAAAATAACCTTCTTCCATTGTAGTTAAAAAATCAGGAACATTTTTGTATTTTGAGCTGCAGAACATATTAACGTAACATTTATTGAAACACACTAACATGAACTGGTAGAAAAGTTGGTATGCACCACGGGCATTAGCATATATTTATGCCTTTGGTCCCTCTGGGCATAAACATCTACTTAATGCCCTTGATTCAAAAATAACTTTTTGAAAGAGGTCTTGACGCCAACGTTGATTCTTATCAAAAATCAAGAAGAGTTTTGTATTTTGAGCTGCAGAACATATTAATGCGACATTAATTGAAACACACTAACATGAACTGGTAGAACATAAAAGTTGGTATGCACCACGGCCATTAGCACATGTTGCCTTTGTGCCCTCCGGGCATAAACATATACTTAATTCCCTTGATTAAAAAATAACTTTTTGAAAGAGATCTTGACGCCAACGTTGATTCTTGCCGAATTGAAAGGCAAGAAAACTGTTTTTTTGTGCAATTAATTTAAAATAACCTTCTTCCATTGTAGTTAAAAAATCAGAAACATTTTGTATTTTGCGCTGCAGAATATATTAATGTAACATTTATTGAAACACACTAACATGAACTGGTAGAAAAGTTGGTATGCACCACGGGCATTAGCATATATTTATGCCTTTGGTCCCTCTGGGCATAAACATCTACTTAATGCCCTTGATTCAAAAATAACTTTGTGAAAGAAATCTTGACGCCAACGTTGATTCTTGTGGAATTAAAAGGTACGAAAACTGTTTTTTGTGCAATAAAATAAACTTCTTCCATTGTAGTTAAAAAATCAGAAACAGTTTTGTATTTTGAGCTACAGAACATATTAATGTGACATTAATTGAAACACACTAACATGAACTGATAGGACATAAAAGTTGGTATGCACTACGGGCATTAGTATAAGTTTATGCCTTTGGGCTGTCCGGGCATAAACATCTATTTAATGCCCTTGATTCAAAAATAACTTTTTGAAAGAGATCTTGACGCCAACGTTAATTCTTCTAGAATTGAAAGGCAATAAAACTGTTTTTTTTGTGCAATTAATTTAAAATTACTTTCTTCCTTCGAAGTTCAGAAAGAGTTTTCTATTTTGAGCGACAGAAAATATTAATGTGACATTAATTGAAACACACTAACATGAACTGGTAGGGCATAAAAGTTGGTATGCACCATGGGCATTAGCATATGTTTATGCCTTTGGGCCCTCCGGGCATAAACATCTAGGTACTTAATGCGCTTGATTCAAAAATAACTTTTTGAAAGAGGTCTTGACGCCAACGTTGATTCTTATCAAATTGAAAGGCAAGAAAACTGTTTTTTGTGCAATTAATTTAAAATAACCTTCTTCCATTGTAGTTAAAAAATCAGGAACATTTTTGTATTTTGAGCTGCAGAATATATTAATGTAACATTTATTGAAACACACTAACATGAACTGGTAGGACATAAAAGTTGGTATGCACCACGGGCATTAGCACATGTTTATGCCTTTGTGCCCTCCGGGCATAAACATATACTTAATTCCCTTGATTCAAAAATAACTTTTTGAAAGAGATCTTGACGCCAACGTTGATTCTTGCCGAATTGAAAGGCAAGAAAACTGTTTTATGTGCAATTAATTTAAAATAACCTTCTTCCATTGTAGTTCAAAAATCAGGAACAGTTTTGTATTTTGAGCTGCAGAACATATTAATGTAACATTTATTGAAACACACTAACATGAACTGGTAGAAAAGTTGGTATGCACCACGGGCATTAGCATATATTTATGCCTTTGGTCCCTCCGGGCATAAACATCCTCCTAATGCCCTTGATTTAAAAATAACTTCTTGAAAGAGATCTTGACACCAACGTTGATTCTTGTCGAATTGAAAGGCAAGAAAACTGTTTTTTGTGCAATTAATTTTGCAAAATAACTTTCTTCCATCGAAGTTTAAAAGTCAGCAAGAGTTCTGTATTTTGAGTAACAGAAAATATTAATTTCACATTAATTGAAACACACTAACATGAACTGGTAGAAAAGTTGGTTATGCACCATGGGCATTAGCACATGTTTATGCCTTTGGGCCCTCCGGGCATAAACATCTACTTTGAAAGAGATATTGACGCAAACGTTGATTCTTGTCGAATTGATTGAATGAAAATAACTTTCTTCCATCGAAGTCAGAAAGAGTTTTGTATTTTGAGCAACAGAAAATATTAATGTGACATTAATTAAAACACACTAGTATGAATTGGTAAGACATAAAAGTTGGTATGCACCACGGGCATTAGCATATGTTTATGCCTTTGGGCCCTCCGAGCATAAACATCTACTTAACTACTTGATTCATAAATAACTTTCTGAAAGAGATCTCGACGCCAACATTGATTCTTGGCGAATTGAAAGGAAAAAAAAACTGTTTTTTTCCTTCAACAAACTTTCCACTTCCGCCTATATTTTGCCGACGGCCGATACCGATGCCTTAATTATGGGGCATTGGTCGAGCCCTACCCCGGGCCCTGCGGGCATAAACATCCACTTAATGCCTTTGATACATAAATATTTATTTCACATACCCTGTGGTCAGCAGTAAGCCCATACTTCATCCTAACGAACTTCTGCAAATGCTTCATGTTGACCCCGGCAGGGCATTGCAGGTACCGTTTATCACAACTCGCTTCAGCCTTATCACTACTATCACTAGGAATTTGTCCATTGTTTTTCGCGCCACTATTACAGTTACTGTCACCCGAGATAGTGATTTTATTCAAGTCTTTTTTACTATTATTATCACCGTTGTTGCTGACGTCAGTGGTGTCCAGGTGGGCCTGGTAGTACTCGAGCGAGAGAGAGATCAAATCGTCCTGATTGAGGTATTGCGTTTTCCCATCGGCGGGTAGTGACATCTGCAATTTGCCATCTTTGAGGTCGGTACTGGTAATTAAAAGAGGATGATGGTTTACCATTTGCTCCAATTCGTGCATCATATCTCGCTCTCTGTCTATCACGCTATCGTCGCTGCAAGAGCTGCCGGCGCGCACTCCGGTGCTCCGGTAAAAGTCTTCCCTCCTTTGAGTTTCTTTCGCGTACAACGTGGGCACCGCTTTGTATATGAGCCCTTGGATTTGAGTGTCCTCCCTGTATAAACGAGTAAATACATAAAAATGCAGAGTTGGGTGATATAGAGTTCTACGCAAAGCAAACTATGCTGTGTAGCAGGGGCAGGACTCGAACGAAAAAAGAAACTTCTTTTGCAGAAAAAAAATTTTGCCGACGTTTCGACGTTTATTTGACGCCTTTATCAGGGCTAATCTGCTAAGTAATGGCAGAAATTTTTGTGATGTGACCTGATAAAGATGTCAAATAAATGTCGAAACGTCGCCAAACTTTCTGCGAAAAATTAGAAGTTTCTTTTCTCTGCTACAGAGGTTGCAAATAAGAATAATGCAGGGAGAGTTGATGCGAGTTAGGACTTACCGGAAACACTGAGACTTCTTTTTGTACAGAACTGGACAGACGGGACATTGTACTTGAGTTTTGCTGCTTTCGAAGTGCCGCAAGATGCAGCCCCGGCAAACTGAAATAAAAGTGTACAGAGATGGATTAGATACGTGGTACTCAACCAAGGGATCAGTAATAAGTTTTTTTTTTTTAATACTGACCTGGATTTGTTTTATTTTTTATATAAGGAGACATTGGATTGTACCACGAGACATTAGAGGAAATCATAAAATAAAACAAGTTTGAATATACTTTGTAGACGTTGATTTTCTCCATGATCTTATTTGAATTTCTCAAAAAAATCGTATTTGTGTTTTTGCAAATTTTTAAATAATTTTGGCCCTAATTCTAACCTGAATTTCTCTCAGAACTCCAAATTTGCATTTCTAGACGCCGAGAGCCATTTTTAACTCATTCTTGGCCTCATTTTGTCTTGGATTTCACCAAACACTTAAAAATTTGCATTATTAGATGACTTGAGAGCCATTTTTCTTTTATTTCGGCAATAATCTTAATTTACTCAAAACCCTTTGTAAATTTGTGTGTTTAGAATCATTAAGTTACTTTTTGACCAATTTTGGCCCTAATCTTAACCCGAATTTTTCGGAAAACACCAAGTTTGCATTCCTAAATTGATGCAAAAACTCTCCAATTTGACAGTAAAGAACGAAGTATATTTACAGTGATGCCAAACGTCTGAGTTTATCATTAGGTGCAAGTATGCACTTATTTTACCATCTCGTTACCTTTGAAATCTTATTTTTTTTATGCCTCTCTCCTTTCAGCACATTTGAAAAGATAGAAGTCCGATTTCCAACGCCTACTTGAGGTTGTATACTAACCTGAACTAACCTGAACGAACTTAGCCAAAATGAAAACTGAAACTGAACTAACATGACCTGACCTAACTTGACCTCGCAGGAGCCCTACTTATGTCCTCTTGTTTGGGTTTTTCAGCTCTGATAAAGACTAAACAAATAGTCAAAACGTTAGTAATTTTTCAATAAAAAGATAGGTATCTAATTGTAACTTGCTTTTGTAAAATATCATACATTCCAAATAATTTAGGGCTTTAGAAGCCGGTGTCATAAAGAAGAGTAGCTAGATAACATCCTTGGCAACTTCAGTAAAATTGTTTGGATCAAAAATGAAACAACTGCTCTCTTAGTAAAGCGCCGACGTTTCGACCAGTGTATTTGGTATTCTTCAAGGCTGCGTCAAACATGGCGTGCCAAAGCCGAAAGCACACAAAGGCCGACTTTTGTCAAAATCAAAAAGAATCTGGCGATCAATTTGCCAATTATCTTCTCGTGTTTACGAATGTCCATTGTAGATGGGAACGAAGCGTCAGAAAAGACGTTCCTATTACGTCACTGAAGTCATGGCTTCACAGTGGTAAAGTGCCGACGTTTCGAGCAGTATATTTGGTTTTCTTCAACTGTATCCACGTCTATGTCGAGATAGTTTTTAAACGACAAACATCTAACTTACTAACGGAAACTAACCTGAACTAACTTGAAGAGACAACTAAACTAACCTGACCAGATCTAACTTAACCTCGTAGGAGCCCCTACGAAGCCTACTTATGTGAAAGAACAGGCCTCTCGAACTCAGGTTTGGGGTTTTCAGCTCTGATGAAGACTAAACAAATAGTCGAAACGTTACTATTTTTTCAATAAAAAGATAGGTATCTAATTGTAACTTGCTTTTGTAAAATATGTCCACATACATTCCAAATAATTTAGGACTACAAGCCGATGTCATAAAGAAGAGTAGCTAGATAACATTTTTGGCAACTTCAGTGAAATCCAAGTTCTGAAATCCAGTTCGTATAAAAAATTAAACAACTTCTCTCTTAGAAAAGTGCCGACGTTTCGACCACTGCATTTGGCCTTCTTCAAGGCTGCGTCAAACATTACGTGCCGAAGCCGAAAGCATACAAAAGCCGACTTTTGTCAAAATCAAAAAGAACTGGAGATCAATTTGCCAATTATCTTCTCGTCGTGACGAAGGTCCACTGTAGATGTGAAGCGTTAGAAAGAACATTTCTATTAGATCCCTGAAGTCATGGCTTCAAAGTGGTAAAGTGCCGACGTTTCGAGTAGTATATTTGGTCTCCTTCAACTGTATCCACGTCTATGTCGAGATAGTTTTTCACACATAAATGCGATAGTGAATAGGGAATAGTTTTCAAAAAGACTAAATACACTGTTCAGAGTGATCTTCGTTCGTTCGTACTTTCGTATGGCTGTTAGATGTTTTTTTTTTCTTGATAGAGAGGGAGGTTGTTACTCCAGGCCTATGACAAATTTCGCTTATTGAAGGAGCCCTGAGGATGAGCTTAATAAAAGTCGAAATGTTGGCAATTTTTTTTTTCATAGAGAGGGATGTTACTCCAGGCCTATGACAAATTTCGCTTATTGAAGGAGCCCTGAGGATGAGCTTAATAAAAGTCGAAATGTTGGCAATTTCACAAACATCAATGTGTTGTTTATTTTCTACATTTGATGTTCACCTTTTTCAACTGGCTAAAAATATATGATGATCTTGCTGAGGTTTCGTTCACAACTACGGTGGATTATGACGGTAGTTACTCTTTTCGTATTTCATGGTGGGCAGTAGTCTTTAGCTCACACTATGTATGAGTAGCAAACACCTTCAATCAGGGGTTCAGATGAGTTACCCAACTTGAGGTCGGCTTTAAAGATCTCGATACCATTTCTGATTGATCTAGAGATATCTTGGGTATTAGTTACCTGATCCAAACAATAACACGACATATAAATTAACATAACCTTCATAAAATTTTGCCATCTAGTTAGCCTTGGAAATTTGACTTTGACGTTGTTTGCCAATCTTTTTGACATGAGCATCACTGAGATGGGTACAGAAACATAAAATCCTGAATGTCAAATAGTGAGTTTCAGAGCGTTCTGGAGTGGGATAGGTTGGTTTTGCTACAGCAGGAATAATTGAAAACACAGGGCAACTTATGACCATTTTTACATCTAACTTCCAACTCCCCCTAACTCAGGAGTTTAAACGTCATCAGATAAAGTTGATACATCGAGCGAGGAGTGAGTCACAAAGACAAATTGAGCAATAAAAGAAACTGAATGACTGTGATAGAAATGCTTTGAGAGTATATGAAGAATACTTAAAAGAGCATTTTCCAACCTCTATGAAACCAACCTCTGTTAAGTTTGGTGTAAGCTGTTCGTCAGATTAAAATGAATTTTCTGATCTCCCGTATGTGCGTGCTCCATTAAGGCAACCAAACTGCAATTCCTTTTCATGCTCAGATCCGTATTTAAGCGCAGGCTGGATATTGTTACGGAAGGTGGTTGCGAGCGACGCCGGCCGGGCTGGATCGACGTTTGGTCTTTTGATGCCCGAGTGTTGTAACTTTTTGTAAAAACCCTATATTTCACAAATTCAACAAACCATTGTAAAGATTGTTTCAACAAAGAAGAAAGAGATAAATTGGTTGTTTCCAAAGAGAATAACCTCATCATGTTTCTCCGTTTCCAAACTTGTTTTAATTTTCTATAATGAAATAAAAGTTGCACTTTTGAGGCACATTGGTTCTCTCTTGAGTGTGTCCAAGAACTAAATGTGGAGCTAACTTCATCTGAGACATTGTTCCTTCGTAGACCAATTTCATACTTGTTTGCAGCAAAGACCTGCAACCTGGTGGATATTTTTGGGTTTCTCCACTAGCTGGACACTCTTACCCATGGAGAAACAATCATAAAAAAATAGTAAGTACCGATAAAGATGTTTTATAATACCATCATAATATGTTGGCTCATGACTGACTTTTGTGCAGTCGAACTTTTCAGTGACTCTGGGCTGTATGAATAGTATGGGCAAGTCCAACTTCATAAGACTGTGAAGGTTTTCACGGTTGTTCAAAATACAATCTAAAGTGTTTTCCGGGCTTTGAAGTCGTGATCCAATGGAATTTAATTGGAATTATTCAAGACGATGAGGCAATGGGGGAAGTGATCTCCCGTGCTTCCCGACGTTGACTGATTCGACTGTGGTGAGCTCCCTGGTATTTATTCCCCAGCCGTTGAGCTGCAGTGGAGGGACTGGGGTGGGGGTAGTGGCGGCGCCGAACTTGAAGTATGTAATAGTTCTACAATGTCCAACTCTTCTTCATTAAATATGCTACATTTTCAACATTACCCTCAAATTTTATTAATTATTTTCCTCGAGACATTCACTCGAAAAAAACCGACTTTATTCAGCTTTTTCAAACATTAGTGCTGTTATTCGAACAAATCTTTTTAACTGACAATAATAGAATAATGCACGCAGGAGATTTAGTTAAATAGGTTTTAATATGCGGGCATTTTCGATTCGTTTGGGTGGTGTTAACTGGCAGTTAAAAGAGGTTAATACCCGTATTTACTCGTGTTACAAAAGTTGTTTATGAGGTATTTATAACTCGAGCCAGATTATCCAAACCTTAAATAGTAGTAACAAGTCTTTCAAAAAGGAATTTTAATCGAAAACGCTTTAAAACTAATAGCTTTTTCTATTGGAACTGTCACTGTCACGCGGCATTTATTTTTCTAGGAGACTTGTGCAGTAATGACAAGTCTTTAAAAAAAAAAGCAGTCGAAAACGGTATTAAAAAATAGTAGCGTTTTCGATTGGAAGGAACTGTTAAGCGAAATTTCTTTTCCTAGGAGATTTGTGGACGCATTCACAAGTCTCCTAGGAAAAGAAATTTCAATCGGAAAAAGTATTAAAAAATAATAGCGTTTTCGATTGGAACTGTCACTGTCAAGTGAGATTTCTCTTTCCAGGAAATCAGTGGGCACATTCGCAAACCTCCTACAAATCGTCTTTTACGAATAGAATCTCCCTTCACACTGCAGGGTTGGGTAAATCTACAAAAAGATTGTTTTGCTACATTTCGCTGCTAGATGTATAGTACGAAATAATAGCGTTTTTAAGTGGAACTGTCACTGTCAAGTTTCAATTATTTTTCTAGGAGACTTGTGCAGCACTAACAAGATTTTCAAAGAGAAATTTCAATCGAAAAGGCTTTAAAAATAATAGCGTTTTCTATTGGATTTGTCACTGTTAAGCGAAATTTCTTTTCCTAGGAGATTTGTGGACGCATTCACAAGTCTCCTAGGAAGAGAAATTTCAATCGGAAAAACTATTCAGAAATAATAGTGTTTTCGATTGGAACTGTCACTGTCAAGTGAAATTTATTTTCCCAGGAAATTTGTGGGCACAATCACAAGTATCCTATAAACAGACTTACGAATAGAATCACCCTTGACACTGCAGGGTTGGGTAAATCTACAAAAAGATTGTTTTGCTACATTTCTATGCTAGATGTACATGACGAAATAATAGCGTTTTCAAGTGGAACTGTCACTGTCAAGCTTCACTTATTTATCTAGGAGACTTGTGCAGCACTAACAAAACTTTCAAAACAAAATTTTAATCGAAAACGCTTTAAAAAAAAAATAGCGTTTTCTATTGCAACTGTCACTGTCAAGCGTCATTTATTTTTCTAGGAGACTTGTGCTGTACTGACAAAAATTTCAGTCGAAAACGCTATTAAAAAATAATAGCGTTTTCGATTGGAAGGAACTGTTACTGTTAAGCGAGATTTCTTTTCCTAGGAGATTTGTGGACGCATTCACAAGTCTTCTAGGAAGAGAAATTTTAATAGGAAAAATTATTCAGAAATAATAGTGTTTTCGATTGGAACTGTCACTGTCAAGGGAAATTTATTTTCCCAGGAAATTTGTGGGCACAATCACAAGTCTCCTATAAATAGTCTTTAACAAATAGAATTACCCTTGACACTGCAGGGTTGGGTAAATCTACAAAAAGATTGTTTTGCTACATTTCTATGCTAGATGTATATGACGAAATAATAGCGTTTTCAAGTGGAACTGTCACTGTCAAGCTTCATTTATTTATCTAGGAGACTTGTGCAGCACTAACAAGACTTTCAAAAAGAAATTTTAATGGCAAACGCTTTAAAAAAATAATAGCGTTTTCTATTGCAACTGTCACTGTCACGCGTCATTTATTTTTCTAGAAGACTTGTGCTGTACTGACAAAAATTTCAGTCGAAAAGGCCATTAAAAAATAATAGCGTTTTCGATTGGAAGGAACTGTTACTGTTAAGCGAGATTTCTTTTCCTAGGAGATTTGTGGACGCATTCACAAGTCTCCTAGGAAGAGAAATTTCAATCGGAAAAACTATTCAGAAATAATAGTGTTTTCGATTGGAACTGTCACTGTCAAGGGAAATTTATTTTCCCAGGAAATTTGTGGGCACAATCACAAGTCTCCTATAAATAGTCTTTAACAAATAGGATCACCCTTGACACTGCAGGGTTGGGTAAATCTACAAAAAGATTGTTTTGCTACATTTCTATGCTAGATGTATATGACGAAATAATAGCGTTTTCAAATGGAACTCTCACTGTCAAGCTTCATTTATTTATCTAGGAGACTTGTGCAGCACTAACAAGACTTTCAAAAAGAAATTTTAATCGAAAACGCTTTAAAAAATAATAGCGTTTTCTATTGCAACTGTCACTGTCAAGCGTCATTTATTTTTCTAGGAGACTTGTGCTGTACTGACAAAAATTTCAGTTGAAAACGCTATTAAAAAGTAGTAGCGTTTTCGATTAGAAGGAACTGTTACTGTTAAGCGAGATTTCTTTTCCTAGGAGATTTGTGGACGCATTCACAAGTCTCCTAGGAAGAGAAATTTCAATCGGAAAAACTATTCAGAAATAATAGTGTTTTCGATTGGAACTGTCACTGTCAAGTGAAATTTATTTTCCCAGGAAATTTGTGGGCACAATCACAAGTATCCTATAAACAGACTTACGAATAGAATCACCCTTGACACTGCAGGGTTGGGTAAATCTACAAAAAGATTGTTTTGCTACATTTCTATGCTAGATGTATATGACGAAATAATAGCGTTTTCAAGTGGAACTGTCACTGTCAAGCTTCACTTATTTATCTAGGAGACTTGTGCAGCACTAACAAAACTTTCAAAACAAAATTTTAATCGAAAACGCTTTAAAAAAAAAAAAGCGTTTTCTATTGCAACTGTCACTGTCAAGCGTCATTTATTTTTCTAGGAGACTTGTGCTGTACTGACAAAAATTTTAGTCGAAAACGCTATTAAAAAATAGTAGCGTTTTCGATTGGAAGGAACTGTTACTGTTAAGCGAGATTTCTTTTCCTAGGAGATTTGTGGACGCATTCACAAGTCTTCTAGGAAGAGAAATTTCAATCGGAAAAACTATTCAGAAATAATAGTGTTTTCGATTGGAACTGTCACTGTTAAGGGAAATTTATTTTCCCAGGAAATTTGTGGGCACAATCACAAGTCTCCTATAAATAGTCTTTTACAAATAGAATTACCCTTGACACTGCAGGGTTGGGTAAATCTACAAAAAGATTGTTTTGCTACATTTCTATGCTAGATGTATATGACGAAATAATAGCGTTTTCAAGTGGAACTGTCACTGTCAAGCTTCATTTATTTATCTAGGAGACTTGTGCAGCACTAACAAGACTTTCAAAAATAATAGCGTTTTCTATTGCAACTGTCACTGTCAAGCATCATTTATTTTTCTAGGAGACTTGTGCTGTACTGACAAAAATTTCAGTTGAAAACGCTATTAAAAAATAGTAGCGTTTTCGATTGGAAGGAACTGTTACTGTTAAGCGAGATTTCTTTTCCTAGGAGATTTGTGGAAGCATTCACAAGTCTACTAGGAAAAGAAATTTCAATCGGAAAAACTATTAAAAAATAATAGCGTTTTCGATTGGAGGTGTCACTGTCAAGTGAGATTTGTTTTCCCAGGAAATCAGTGGGCACATTCGCAAGCCTCCTACAAATAGTCTTTTACGAATAGAATCTCCCTTCATACTGCAGGGTTGGGTAAATCTACAAAAAGATTGTTTTGCTACATTTCTCTGCTAGATGTATAGTACGAAATAATAACGTTTTTAAGTGGAACTGTCACTGTCAAGCTTCATTTATTTTTCTAGGAGACTTGTGCAGCACTACCAAGATTTTCAAAGAGAAATTTCAATCGAAAAGGATTTAAAAAATAATAGCGTTTTCTATTGGAATTGTCGCTGTTAAGGGAGCTTTTTTTTCCTAGGAGCTTTGTGGACGTATTCACAAGTGTCCTAGGAAAAGAAATTCCAATCGTAAAAGCTATTAAGAAATAATAGCTTTTTTAATTCGAACTGTCAGTGTCAAGTGAGATTTCTTTTCCCAGGAAATTAGTGGCGACATTCACAAGCCTCCTACAAATAGTCTTTTACGAATAGAATCTCCCTTGACACTGCCGGGTTGGTTAAATCTTCAAAAATATTGTTTTCCTACATTTCTATGCTAGCTTATATTACGAAACAATAGCGTTTTCAAGTGGAACTGTCACTGTCAAGCTTCATTTATTTTTCTAGGAGACTTGTGCAGCACTAACAAGACTTTCAAAAAGAAATTTTAATCGAAAACGCTTTAAAAAATAATAGCGTTTTCTATTGCAACTGTCCCTGTCAAGCGTCATTTATTTTTCTAGGAACTATCATTGTCAAGCTTCATTTTTTTTTCTAGAAGACTGGTGAAGCACTAACAAGTCTTTCAAAAATAAATTTTAATCAAAAACGCTTTTAAAAATAATAGCGTTTTCTTTTGGAACTGTCACTGTCAAGCTTCATTTATTTTTCTAGGAGACTTGTGCAGCACTAACAAGATTTTCAAACATCGAAAACGTTTTTAAAAATAACAGCGTTTTCTATTGGAACTGTCACTGTTAAGCGAGATTTCTTTTCCTAGAAGATTTGTGGACGCATTCACGAGTCTCCTAGAAAAAAAAATCCATTCGAAAACGCTATTAAGAAATACCAGAATTTTCGATTGAAACTATCATTGTCAAGCTTCATTTATTTTCCTAGAAGACTTGTGAAGCACTAACAAGACTTTCAAAAAGAAATTTTAATCGAAAATGCTTTAAAAATAATAGCGTTTTCTATTGGAAGTGTCACTGTCAAGCGTCATTTATTTTTCTAGGAACTATCATTCTCAAGCTTTATTTCTTTTTCTAGAAGATTGTGCAGCACTAACAAGTCTTTCAAAAAAAAAATTTAATTGAAATGACTTTAAAAAATAATAGGGTTTTCTAATGGAACTGTCACTGTCAAGCTTCATTTATTTTTCTAGGCGACTTATGCAGCACTAACAAGTCTTTCAAAAAGAAATTATAATCGAAAACGCTTTAAAAAATAATAGCGTTTCCTATTGGAACTCAAGTCACTGTCTAGCTTCATTCATTTTTCTAACAACTAACAAGTTTCAGTCGAAGACGCTATTAGAAAAATTTATGTAGTACCTACACCTGACAGTTTATTAGTTGTGCAGAGCAAGAGTGAGCACGAGAGAATTATCCTTGTATTTTAAGTGGTACCTACATTGTACTTCTCCCTCACTATCTTTATCCCCCTCTCTCTTTCTCTCTATCTTTCCATCTCTCTTTCCCTCCCTTTCTCCTTGGCTCTCTAAAGACTGTCTCCAAAAAATTTGGAATGTAAAAGTTGCCTTTAGTAATAAAAATTGTACCTTAATCTACCTTTACTAAAAAATTTAAAAAATAACGTTTTTTTTTTCTCTCTCTCTTTCTGTGGTACAAAGGATGTTTTGGTGACAACGCTAATAATTATCTTATTCTTTTGCCTTGTCTTAACCTATAGTTTTTAAACTTTAAGGGTGACTTTTACAACTGTCAGTAAACTTCAGTTTGAAGATAAAACACCAAAAATGAGGTAGATTGCATTGTTACAAACAATGCAATCTACGTCATGTCTGGTATTTTATCTTCAAACTGAAGTTTTACTATTAGTTGTAAAAGTCACCCTAAGTACCTAAACTATATACAAACCGTTTTTTAATTATCAAGAGATCGTTTTTGCTGTGTCTTGTCCTATATACAGAGGGTTAAGTTTTTTCGATGGTGAATTTTAGTGAAAAAATCTCAGAAACTAGTAGAGTTATATATCAAGGTGGTTAAATGGCCAGAGAATTTCAGTTTTAGCGGATCAATACGAAACCACATAAACATTTTTTTAAAAATTTGATGACTGAGTACACAAGTGGCATAAACCAGATCTTCATGATTTCTTTAAACTAATCTATCAAAGTCATTATCGGTTTTAGCAAAATGATGTAAAAACACAAGTTGTAGATAATTTTGCCCTGAACAAGCCGGGCTTTTCAGATTTTGTCTAACACCTGTCAATTTTGCATAGTTGTTTTGAAAATGCCGGCTATTAGTTGCATCACAAATCAAAAAATGACAGCTGTATCGTGTTGCCATAATATTCATAAATCCGAAATTTTGAAAAGTAATAGTCCACTTATTGTCACCAATTCAAAGGTAAAAAAAATATACATCCTTCAGCTTTTTGTGTTCTTACACTTACAATAATTTATGTACTACTTATAGCTAACTTACACGTATGAAAGCATTCAACCAACGTAGTGGCATCAACAATATATCCATGACACAATTTGCAAGTAAACACATCGTTCAGGTCCTTGACAAGTTTCTTCTTCTGCCTGGTACCCTCCATTTTGTCGTCCCGAAGCACCTGCAATTAAAAAAATAATTTTGTTTATAACATAACAAAGACATCAGAAAAACATTTTAAAAGAAGAAAGATGCTCTATACAGACAGGTGGTTTAAGTGAAAGACTCCTTTATTGAGATTGATGGATCATAAAAGATCGTAAAGGTGCATGTTAAGAGAAGACCTGCCGGTTGCAAGGTACCCGGACGGTGTCATGCCTGGCCAGGTCGGCCCCTCCCAAACGTACGCCCACTTCCTACTGACCCCTGCATGAGAAGAACCCACAAGAACCGGCGGGCCACCGCTCGGATTATCGATACAGTTGTTATTGTTTCACTTTGCAGTACCCAAGCATGATGGTTTTACATATTATCGTCTTTATATAATAATTTTTCCTAGATCGGCTTCTACTTGTTATTTTTTTTTGTAGAACTAATCTCGGTCGCTCTATAGAGGCTCAATAAGTGGCACACCAATAGTACCCTTCTTCGCTGCTTCTGATTATTTGACTGCAACAAAACACATCAACAATGTCAATATTACGTTTCTTCTCAATACCCCCCCCCCCCCTCGCCCCTCCTTAATAAAATTATATTCAAGATATTTTAAATCTAACAAAAGTAAGAGAGCTTTTAAGCTATTGTTGTAGTTCTAGAATACATATCAGGTAGGAAGGAGTTTTAGTCAATAAGAGAGAGACAGCTCAAATTGGTGTGTTAACTCCTCCTTCATTTAATAGGGTCAGTAAGGATGAAACAAACCAATTTCAGGTACCAACTAATTAATGCAATTTCAACAAGTTTATGCATCTGAGAATACCAAAAAAAGAATGAAGAAACATCACAATCCTTTTCTGTCAAAAATTTATGCTTCAGCATTTCTAGATGACGTTTTTTAATGAACACAGGTTAGGTGTAAGTGCTGTCTAAAAGTAAGTATTTTTACTTTTATGCAGTAGGTGTCCCCGAAAAGAATGCACATGATTTTCGTAAATCATTATCAATAATAAGTAAAAAAAATTGCAAGATTTTTTGGCATCTTAGTAGCCATGAAATAGTAGATTATGTCACTAGGAGTAAAAGTGGGTCTTTTTGTGCTGAGCCCAGAGATTGACGGCCGAAGCGAAGCTGAGGCCTGCAACTGGGCGAAGCACAAAAAGACCTTTTACTCCGCGTAACATATACTATTTTTTTTTCAAGCATGCAGGAAAGTCTATTTCAGAGTGATTCAGTGTTGCAATTTTCTTTCATCCTCTTTAAGCAGGTCTAGGTACTTACCCAATCGGGCCAATTAGTGGTGTATATAAATAGAATGTGTTAGAACGGTGGTGTTCAATGGTTTTAATGGTATTAAATCATAACCAATGGTTTAGATGGTTGAGGTAAATTATGGTAAACTAAAAATGTATAGCATTATTATTAATACTAAATTAATAAAAATGACATTGACAGATAAATATGATGACAACTAACGACATTTAACAGAATTCGAGAACCTATGCGATTTCGACTAAAAACGGTTTCGGGTGGTGCTCTCGAGCGCTCTGAGAGTATTCCTATCCTTTGTTTTTTCAACAGGAATGTAAAGATGGCAATAAGATGGTTTATATATGCGCCACCATGACAATAGCGGTGACATTTGACTTTACTTTTACTGCCTAGGACTTTTTTGCTACTTTTTTTGGTCTCAGGATTAGAAAGCCCACTTTATGTGCGTATGGAGAGAACAAATGACGTACTTTTAGTCCGTTTGATAAAAATAGTAGATTATGTCACTAGGAGTAAAAGTGGGTCTTTTCGTGCTGAGCCCAGAGATTGACGGCCGAAGCGAAGCTGAGGCCTGCAACTGGGCGAAGCACAAAAAGACCTTTTACTCCGAGTAACATATACTATTTTTTTTTTCAATTGTGAATATTATAAGTAAAATACATAGAATATGTTACAATGGTGGTTTTCAATGTTCAATGGTTTTAATGTATTAAATAATAGTAAGTAAGTAAATGATTTATTACCGACAAAATGATACAGAATCACAAAGCAACGTCAGAATTTGTGTGGAACTCAAGGCCTTAACCTAAGGTACAAATTTAATATACTAACTTTAATTTTTGAACATTACATTATAACCCACAAATCAACATATCCTTAAACAGAGTAGAAAAATACAAATATGAACAATATGATCTAATAAATTTTAATATTTACTGTATTTAGTAGTGAGAAAAGTTGACCCTCTAGTGATTAAGGAAACTATACTATTACCTTAAATTCATATATACATTGATTGATTAGGTACATATCCAATTTTCTTTTAAAAAGCCCTATATTGTCAGTTTCCCTTATTTCAGGTGGAAGCCAGTGAAAAGCTTTTATGGCTCTATAATGGCAACCCTTTTCATAAAAACTGGATCTGTGTTTTGGAATGGCTATATTAGCTGAACCTCTAGTTGACATAGACATAGAGTTAAGATAATTTTCATGATTTCTTTTAAATAGATGAATGTTTCTTTTAACAAATAGAGCAAGGCTTGAAATATACAATGAAGGAACAGTCAAAACTCTCAGCAGGGTGAAGTACTGTCGGCAGCTAGTTTTCGGATGCAAATTGTAGATTGATCTAATGATTCTTTTCTGAGCTATAAAGACATCGGAGGCTCTCATTCCAGCACCCCAAAATATAATACCATAGCTAATTATGGACTGAATACATGCTATATAGAACGTTCTGATGATATTTATAGAGAGTACTTCACGTAATCTACGGATCAAAACACAATAGCTGTTTAACCTCGATATTATCTTTGTAATATGTCCTTCCCAGTTTAGGTGAGGATCTATGTGGATTCCCAGAAATCTCACCGAGTCAGAAAGGGGTATTGAATTTGATGTGATTTTTACATACAGAGATTCATTTTTTGAAGATTGTGTGAATTGAATTAAACCCGTTTTATCTGCGTTAATGCTTAAATAATTTATATCACACCACTCACACATCTGTGAAACAACTCTTGAAGCAATAATTGATAAGTCATTCATTGATTTACTGTGTAAAGTTATTGTCGTGTCATCAGCATACTGACATACAAGGCCATTTTCGAAAGTTTTTGGCAAATCATTTGAGTATAAAATAAACAAGAGTGGACCCAGTATAGAGCCCTGAGGTACACCCTTGTTGATTGGTTGTAATTTGGAAAAATATGCCCTCCCATCGTGATTAATACATATTGTTTGTTGCCTTCCACTTAAATAGGACTTTATTAGGGAGTAAGATACCCCTCGGAAGCCATAACGTTCCAGTTTCTGAAGCAGTAGTTCATGGTTTATTGTGTCGAACGCTTTGGATAGGTCGAAGAAAAGTCCACAGACTGACTCTCTTTGTTCAAGCAGTTCGTAAATTAATTTTTGTTGTGTTGTACTTTCGTGTTGTATATTGCTAAGTCGGTAGATTTTCTCGGGATAAATCCATATTGAAATTCGTTCAATATTTTGTTGGCACACAGAAAGTGGAAAATTCTATTTGCAATAGCTTTTTCAAATATCTTAGAGAAAGATTGCAATAATGATACAGGTCTGTAATTAGAAACTTCATGCGATGACCCTTTTTTATAGACTGGAATTATTTTGGCTACTTTTAATTTGTGTGGAAAAACACCCGATTCTAAACAGTGGTTCACAATATCCGTTAAAGGCCAGGATATATATTGAGCAACACTCTTTACAACAGCTATAGGGACATCGTCAAGCCCCGAAGAATATTTATTGGGCAGGTTCATGATTATATTGTAAATTTCCGTATGGTGAACAGGTCGAATGAAAATAGTAGGGAATTGCATTGCGGCACTAAAAGGTTTAGTAACTGCCATTGAGGACGATAAGTCAAACTGAGAACTGAAAGCTTCCGCAATTTGCATGGGATCCGATAAGATGGTATCATTTTTTTGAAGTATAATATTCTTTTGAGTTTTCGTTTTATTAGTTAATTTGTTAAAAATGTTCCATGCAGATTTGGATTTGTTGTTAGAATTCATTATTCGATTATCATTTATGGCTGTATTAGAATTTTTCAGGAATAACCTGTACTCTTTTCTGACCTGCTTATAATAGGCATAGATTACCTGACTTTTTGTAATTTGGTACCAAACGTAGGTGTCTTTTAGATATTCAGAATAGTTCCTAATCTCTTTCTTTAGGGGTTCTTTTGTTTCGCGCCCGGTGCTTGCATAAACCAGTGAAAAAATATGTTGGAGAAAACGTTATACATTTCGTCAGCTTCCGTTTCACCAGCAACTTCATGCCAGTCTTCCCTACCAAGATATGCTACAAACTGCCGATAGTTTTGACTGTTATATATTCTCCGTTTAATTTTTGATTGGTCTTTAATTATGTTTACAGATTTAATTTTGATTAATATGCCATAATGGTCTGAGATGAAAGTTTTATAAATTTCACAGCTTACTTCATCAGGAGGTATATTTGAAAAAACATTGTCTATCTGAGTAGACGTTGTGGGTGTCACTCTTGTGTAGTCCTGTACAAAAGGTGTCAGACCGTACGAGCTCATGAGTTCAAGAGTCGACAAAGAATCAGTGTTACGAGACGAGAAGTCGATATTAAAATCGCCACAAATCAGAACAAAATCATACTTTACACATACGTTAAACAATATATCATCTAGCTCAGATAGGAAAAAATTTAAGTTTCCAGTCGGCGATCTGTACATACATAGTAAGAGTATCACTTTATTCATTACCTTAGCTACTGAAAAACAAAATTCACAATCCTTTTCCGTTGAATTTCTGGAATAATAAGCCTTATCCAAAGTTATGGAGTTTTTTGAAAACATAGCGGTACCGCCCCCTCTGTAGTTCGATCTTGACGAATAACATTGTAAGTGATAACCTCCAAGATGCAGGCTTTCAATATCCTTATTTTGAAGCCAATGTTCCACTGCGCAAAAAACCTCTGGGGATTTATTATTTAATACCAATTCGAGTTCGGCTACTTTATTGTTAAGGCTTTGTGTGTTCAAGTAGAGTAAAGTAAAGTAATTCATGTTTCGATTTTTGTCTTCTGCTGATGGTGTTACTTGAGGTGATGGCTCTAGTCTAGGTCCACCATTGGTTAGGAGGAAAAATTTGCTCCTTCTTTCGCAGATCTTGGATTTAATTTGTTAATAAATTCTCGATGCTTGTTGAAGTTGAGCCGGCTCACACCCACATATCTTGGCCAGAAATTGGGATTATATAATTCCTCTTTACGGTCCAAGTCAGTTACCACCACAAAAGATTTAAGACGGTCCTCTTCCGTGGGAATCTCTCGAACCATGATGTCTAGTTGTTCAAAACTGGGCTTCTTTCTGATGTATTCCTTAATAGTTACTTCAGAAGCAGTTCTTTTAACGCGATATACGTAGAGCCAGGCTTTGCGGTCACCTCCCGCGAAATTTACATCTGCCTCTCCGGTTCCTAGATTTTTCTTTTTTCTTTGATGCCTTTTGTTGACGATTTCAAAACCATCATCCGAATCATGTTGACCATTTGCTATTGGGAGTTTTTGCAAATTCCTCACAGTACTTTCATTTTCACTATCAGAACCATCAGATAAGTGACTTTTTTCCTTTTCCGCAATGCTTGCAAGGTCGGGGGCCTTGCTTTGTGGTCTATTAATAATATTTACGCTAGGTTTGCGATGTTTACTCTGTGCTACGTCCCTATAGGATTTTGGTGGTTGTTTATTTATAACATTGCTGACCTTGTTTGAATTATTGCATTCGAGCATTTTGGCCTTTTCCATTAAGAGGTCAATGTTATGCTTTAAGACGCTATTCTTGTCTTCCATTTCACTAAGCAATTTCCTCAAGTAGTCTATTTCCAGTTGCATTTTCGATTTTTCCAAGTCACATACCTCGGACATATGACTGGACTCACCCACGCTATGTGAAACCTCACCATTTTGTGGTTTGCAGCATTCGATTTTAGTTCCATCAATTACCTTTATGATAGTACCCTTTCACTTAGCACAACTTTTGTGATATATGGCGTAACAGTTGATACACACACAAACACTACAACTCTTTTTTTTTGCAGCACTTAAACCCAGATATTTTATCATCTTTCACGCTCGACTCGCTTTCGACGTCCGAATCGTCCGACATCTTAGCAAGTTATTAATAACCAATGATTATGGTAAACTAAGAATTTGTAGCATTATTTTCAATACTAAATTAATAAATGTCACATTGACAGATAAATATGATGACGCGCATGACATTTAACAGACGAATTCAGAATTCGAGAACGTATGCGATTTCGACTAATAACGGTTTCGGATGGTGACTGGTCGGTCTTGAGTGCTCTGAGAGTATTTCTGTCCTTTGTTTTTTCAACAAGAATGTTAAGATGGCAATACACTCAGATCGGTATATCTGGTGTCATCTATTATTAAAATAATTTTGGTGAATGAAAATCGTTTATATATGCGCCACCATGACACTAGCGGTGACTTTTGACTTTACTTTTACTGCCTAGGACTTCTTTGCTACTTTTTTGGTCTCAGGATTTGAAAGCCCACTTTAGGTGTTCGTATGGAGAAAACAAATGACGTACTTTTAGTCCGCTTGAAAAAAATGTTTATTTTCTTTCCATCCATCTTCCTTTCGCTCATGCCAAGAAGATTGGCAAACAACGTCAAAGTCGAATTCCCAAGGCTAACTTTTTTGAATAGGTAATGTTTGCCTGTTTGACACCGTGCACATGACTGCGATCGCTTAACTCGCTTAATAATTATAATAGCCTAATGATGGCCGTAAAGCACCGAAACGTCGGATCAAAGGAAAGAAAGGAAGTTTGGGGCCTTTTTCCAATGGGGCCTAAATACTTTACAAAAACCTTTGTTACTTTACGCTTTGGAACAGCACGTAATTCCTAAATTCCGCAACGGTAGGTTTTCGGGTATAGCACGGAATAATACCAGCTCTCGTTTTTAAAATAGCCGACGTTTCGATTTTATATTGCAATCTTCTTCAGGGATTTCTTTCAAGTTGACAACATGATTGTGTCAATAAAGTTTAAAGCACCACCACACATAATGGAGAATGGAAACAAAACCAAACAGGCACTGCCGCCTCGAATTAATTTTTTTTTGTTACTGGTGGAGGAAACGGTCGAGGCTCCATTGAATCAAGATGCTGTTTCTTCCATCCAGTAACGAAAAAATTATTTTTTATTCGAGACGGCAGTGCTCGTTTCCATTCTTTATTTATGTGTGCTGGGCAATTAAACTTTATTGACACAACTATGTTCTCAACCTAAAAAAAGCCCTGAAGAAGATTGCAATATGCAGTCGAAACGTCGGCAAATTTTTAAACGACAGCTGGTTTTATTCTGTCATATACCTGACAACTATCCATTTTAAATAACAAGGATGTTAACAACACACATTGTTTGATTGTTATTTAGTGCATGATCAGTACTCGTCTATTGCTGACTGATGCTACTGAAAAATATTTCCTGATATAGAAGGGGTTCATTTAAAAAAATGATCAACTTCGCTGTGGAATGTCATAAGAAAAAGACGAAAGAACAAAATTTCATTTACTTTCTGCCCATAATTCATAACGTGGGTTTGGAAAGGTGACTTTTTTCGCTTCAAAAGCTTTTAATGTTCTAAAGTCGTTCGGATTGGAACATTTAGAGTTATTACAGCCACTTTATACCAACAACAACAGCAAATCAAGGCGGAGTTTATAGTTTCGAAGATGTCAATTACGAGGCGAAAACTGCTGACTTTCGCCACTCTTTTCATCATAATCAGTTTCCCTCAAGAACTCGGAATTATTTCGCTTGTAGAGAGCAATTTCAGAGCTTTGGGTGTTCATTTTGCACTTGCGAATTCTGGAGCAACAACTTCTTAGCTAACGAAGGCAAAGACTCGAAAACCATAATTTTGGTCCTTTAGGTTGCCAGCCAGCCCCTAGGAGACGTAGTCTTTTTCCTTTTCACCTCATTATCATTCGAAGCGCCAAAATCACGTTTCGATGAGTTCGTGAAGTCACGACGAGCTTATCAATAAATTGCTGCAACTCATAACTGCCTTTAGTTTCGAATAAGTGAATAACGAGGCGAAAACTGCTGACTTTCGCCACTCTTCATGATAACCATCAACACCTCAAGAACTAGGGAGTATCTCACTTGTAAAGAGCAATTCCAGAACTTTGGGTGTCCATCTTGCACTTGCGACTTCCGGAGCAACAACTTCTTAGTTAACGAAAGCAGAAACTTGGAAACCGTAATTTTTGGTCAATCAGGTTGCCAGCTCCTAGGGGACTAGGGGCTGGCAACCTTTTTCTTTTCGACCTCGACCTCATTATCATCCGAAGCGCCAAAATCACGTTTCAATGAGTTCGTGAAGTCACGACGAGCTTATTGACTTGCTGCAACTTAAAGTTGACTTTAGTTTCGAAGATGTCAATTACGAGGCGAAAACTGCTGACTTTGGTCATTCTTTTCATCATAACCAGTTTCCCTCAAGAACTAGGGAGTATCTCATTTGTAGAGAGCAACTTCAGAACTTTGGGTGTCCATTTTGCCCTTGCGACTTCTGGAGCAACCACTTCTTAGTTAACGAAGTCAAAGACTCGGAAACCATAATTTTGGTCCTTCAGGCTGCCAGCCTCTAGGGGACGTGGTCTTTTTCCTTTCGACCTCATTACCATTCAAGCGCCAAAATCACGTTTCGATGAGTTCGTGAAGTCACGACGAGCTTATCGACAACTTGCTGCAACTCAAAGCTGACTTTTGTTTGGAAATAGTTAATTTCGATGCGAAAACTGCAGACTTTAGCCTCTCTCTTCCTCATAACCAGTTTACCTCAAGAACTAGGGAGTATCTCACTTGCAGAGAGCAATTTCAGAACTTTGTTCCATTTTGCACTTACGATTTCTGGAGCAACAACTTCTTAGTTAACGATGGCAAAGACTCGAAAACCATAATTTAGGTCCTTCAGGTTGCCAGCCCCTAGGGGAAGTGGTCCTTTTCCTTTCGACCGCATTATCATTCGAAGAAAGATTCGAAAGAATTCAACTCACAATTGACTTTTGTTTCGAAAAAGTGAATAACGAGGCGAAAACTGCTGACTTTGGCCAGTCTTTATCATAACCATCAATACCTCAAGAACTAGGTAGTATCTCACTTGTAAAGAGCAATTCCAGAATTTTGGGTGTCCATTTTGCACTTGCAACTTCTGAAGCAACAACTTCTTAGTTAACGAAGACTAAAGACTCGGAAACCATAATTTTGGTCCTTCAGGTTGCCAGCCCCTAGGGATGTGGTATTTTTCCTTTCGACCTCATTACCATTCGAGGCGGCAAAATCACGTTTCGATGAGTTCGTGTCGTCGCGACGAGCTTATGAACAACTTGCTGCAACTCAAAGCTGACTTTAGATTCGAAAAAGTGAATTACGATGCGAAAACTGCACACTTTGCCCACTCTTTTCATCACAACACAGTTTATCCTCAGGAACTTAGTAGTAGTGTCTCAACTGGATACCTCAAGAATGATTCCAAGCTAAGGGGTGTCTCACCTGGAAAGAATGATACCAAGTCCGAAGATATAACAAGCTGATTAGGAGGCCAAATCAGAGGCAGATAATTAGTGTACCATCCAGGATGGATGGTACAGGGAAAAGTTGAAATATTTAGTGCAGTGAATTATTAATAATGTCAGTGGCTGTGGGTAGTAAAACTACCCAAGAAAGAGGTAACTGATAGACTAAATAAGTCAAATAATTTAACACTTTCATCTCATTGTCATCCTTGTCTTGTCTTGTCGAAATAGTATGTGATATCTGACTACTGCAAGATGAACAAACACATTGTGTCTCTCTCACTCACTCCGACCTGCAAGTGTGTGTGCAATCTCTTCTTCCAGATTAAAATACAAAATATCCAAGAATTGAAAATAAAACAATTTCTAAGAAAAAAAAGCCTCTCATCGCTCGCTTTTAACAACACGATCCTCGTCCTATCTTTTTCCGCTTCCTTTCACATCACCCCAAAATCATTTATCATGCACCCCTCGGCAAAGACGCCATCCGGCGACCCTCGTCAATATCTCCCTCCCCCCTCCCCTCCGCCCCGGCATATCAAATTCGAAACCAACCAGAGCACGAGTCTATCTCCGTCTCGCTCACGGCCAAAGCAAGGACGGACGACATTTTGTGCTACTCCCCGGCTCGTTTCGAGCGCAATTCGCATTTTAGACGTCCTCTAGGCGACCTTGTCGGTAGGCCCTTCGCCACGTGGCCGCAAAGGGTCCACGGACAGGAGACCAGAATGGCGTAGTAGGTGGGAGTGGCCCTTTCGTTCTACCCCCGAAAGAGATTTGGCAAAGGGGTCGGTGCGTTCGGACGGATTAAGTGGTTTTTGTCTTTTGTTTGGCCGAAGAAGAGAGTAGTTGTGTGGGCTGTGAATGAAAGAATATGGTGGTGGGCGTATTGTCATGCAAATGGGCTTTTAATCTGGAATAAATGGGTAGTAAATAATAAATAAATCAGATTTAAACTCCCAAATAAAGTTGACTAACAATGTAATTAGAAATCATAATAATTTATGGTAAATCACATTGTTTTTTTATTGGAAACTTGTTAATGACTTAGACCTGGATATACTGTTTCCAGACCGCCATTTTCCTTAAATTGATTACAATACAGTGTAATGAGAAATTCAAAAGCTAAAAGTGTGACCATTGGCGCAAACATTCCTCGTTCGTAT
The DNA here is from genome assembly GCA_951812265.1 of Taphrorychus bicolor. Taxonomy (NCBI): domain Eukaryota; kingdom Metazoa; phylum Arthropoda; class Insecta; order Coleoptera; family Curculionidae; genus Taphrorychus; species Taphrorychus bicolor. The sequence continues at coordinate 12,968,779 of OX638306.1, read as the reverse complement.
GTTAATACTTTAAAAATAGAGCCGGTGTTAAAAGTTAGAGAGTTTGGGAGTTTTAACTTTTTTGGTTAGTCAGTTCAGTTAGGAATTTAAAACTTTGTGCTTTTTTTGGTGATGAGTGTTTTCGCGTTAGCCCTTTACGATCAATTTTACGGGGATTTAACTCTAATAACTTTTTGTCCTTTTTGCCCAACATCAAATGCGATACAGAATCTGAAAGAACAATTATTTTCCCAAAAATTATTATTCTTGTTTTATTTCGGCATCTCGATTAGTTTTCGATAAAAAATCGATTTAACCACTACAAATCGTTGCCAAAGAAGACATTCCCCATAAGGCAGGCCCGAACCCTTTCATTCTAGGTTTTTTGTAAAACGCTGTTTTAGTGAAGATGGGCATCATCAGTGCCATTAATTAATGGACAGTTTGAACCATTATTTTAATTAATTACTGCAGTAAATTAATGTGTTCTGTAAAATAAAAATACTCTTAGTTCGCTTTAATTTCACCAATTTTCAAAACATATAGTGTGTGTATTAAAAAGGTTTTTGGGATGGAGGAAGGTGTTTGGATAAAGACCTTTTATCTAGATATTCTTAAATAAAAATTAGCTTTCAACACCACGTACTTCCGTAAGTAGGAATTCTCGGGTAAGACGTTTTGCGCCAATGGTCACCATTATTCTACTAGTAGGAATTTCTATTCTACTCATTGTCTAATATAATAACTATTCAAGTTATAATTCTACAAACATGCCGAATTTGACAAAGGGGAGTAAAACATGAAGTGGGGTCACATTAAAAAAAATTTTGGATTTTTTTTTAACCCTAAATTAAATCGTTCCATCTTAGGGCGGCTTTTACAACTATCAGTGAAACTTCAATTTGAACTTAAAACACCAGATATGACCTATATTGCATTGTTTATCTGTCAGGTAAACAATGCAGTCTACGTCATTACTGGTGTTTTAATTTCAAATTGAAGTTTTATTGATAGTTGTAAAAGTCACCCTTAATAGTAAATTCAATTCTACTTTTTTTTATTCTTTCTTTTCTCTCAGAAACAAAAAATTTACTGTTTCTGTGTTCGCCAGTTTTTTGCGAAACAGGCAAACAAAATGTTACATGTAGAAACTTAACGAGAGAAGTTAAAGGGCAAAATTATGACAAAAATGATTACGAATAACACAATTAAAAAAGCTTTGTTAAAAGTGACGAAGGAAATGATAAAAAATTATGTTCAAACGCGCGAAGAAGTAGTTAAAATATTATAAAAAGGTTCAGATTCCTGAAAGAAAAGAAGAACATAGAAACAAGAGAATTCCTTATTAAGTGGAGGTTGGATTCGCGTCTCTACTCAGACACTTCCAGATTTTTTTACTTTAGTAAATTTTCCTCTTTTTAACGAGTTCAGAAATTGACAAAAAATAGTAAGAAATTTTATTACTTTGTATTTCTCTTTATCATCTCATATTAATTCTTGTCTGATTCGTTTTCGCATAGGCAAACCAAAATATCGTTTTTTTTTCTGCAAAAATCGCGGCCACGTGGTTCGAAAGGGCCGATAAACAGGGCAGCAGAACTGCGCAGAAGTATGCAACCCCCACATCGTTTTCTACCCTCGTATAATGTCCCCGGTTCGTAACATTACACGCGGAGGGTGAATTCGCTCTCATTGATCCGGCCATTTACGATTCAGTGGGGGATGGGGAGGAAAAATGCGCTTCTCGCTTGACTCTCGACGGTGATACAGCAAACACATTTAAAACATATAAAAACAAAAATTTTTATATTTTTTACCTATACAAAGACTGAAGAAGCCCGAATACTAAAGGCATACACGTGGATAAAAGTGTTCAGAGCTTGAGATTTAAAAAATACCTAAAAGTGACGCTGAACTAAAACTCTCTTTTTTTGAAATGGGGTTGAGCAAAACTGAAAATTTCGAAAATCGGAAAAATTACCTGAAATTTTCCAGTAATTTTCGTGTATTGTTGGGTTATAAAATCTAAAAATGCATCAGCAAATGCCAAATTTTCTTTCCTAATGTTCGGAAAATAATAAGAATGGTGTATGTTTGTATTTAAAAAAAAAAACAAGTTTCTCGGGTAATCGGTCAGGGTAATCTGACTGATTACCCGAGAAACTTGCTTCTTTGTAAATTATCCGGTCGAGACACTCACCATATTTGTATTTTAACTTCATCAACTTTTATATCAAAAACAAACTGGAATAATATTCCACACTATTTGTATCGATTAAAAATATTCTTTGAGATTTCTTACTGTCCCGGAAAGTTTCTATTTTAGAAAGTTTTTAAAGCGGAAAATTTCCAACGTCTATTTAAAACGTTATCTAGATTCAACAACAGTTTTGTTTTCCTTCTTGATGGCTCCACTTCTGACAGGCAATCTGCCAGAACATCAGGTTTGTGACGTAGATAGGTACCTAGTTAGCGCTAATTTATCGATTATAATCAAAATCTGCACTTAAACTGATTTTAGGTGGTGGGTCTTGTCAAGAAGACCCTTATAAGCAGGCCTTTTATGGTGTAAAATGGTTGGTGAATAATATTCATTATTCAAGCTGCCTTTTTTGGTTCGTTTTTTTTCATTATACTCCATAAGAATTGTTTGACGCTCCCATACAGTAGCCTGTGCAAACTCTACTTTGCACACGCTTCTGATTGCTTTGCACACGCCTTGGATATATTTTGTAATACGAATGATCATTTATGAAGCACAATCGCAGTTGCAGAAAATAGTATATTGTGCAACTAGTGTCGAAAATTGCACTTTTTTCACGAGTGTGACGGTTTGGACACGAGCCGTAGGCGAGTGATACAACGCCACAAGAGTTGAATAATGATTTTCGTACGTATTGCACCCTATACTTTTTCTACGACTGCGATTTTGCTTCATAAATGATCATTCATACTATAAAATATATGCAAGACTTGTGCAAAACAATCAGAAACGTGTGCAAAGTGAACTTTGCACACGCTTCTGTATGGGAAAGTGCGCTTTGAGCACGCTGTTTGCGATATGCGATTTTCACCGGCAGTTAGTAGTGCGCATTTGTTAATTTTCGAGGCAGTCCTGGAAAATAGTATATTGTGCAACTAGTATCGAAAATTGCACTTTTCACACGAGGGTGACCGTTTAGACACGAGCCGTAGCCGAGTGATACAACGTCACAAGAGTGTGAAGAGTGATTTTCGTACGTGTTACACACTATACTTTTTCTACGACTGCCATTTTGTTTTAAAAATGATCAATCGTATTATAAAATATATGCAAGGCATGTGGAAAGCAATCAGAAACTGTGTAAAGTGAACTTTGCACACTCCGGTATGGAAAAGTGCGCTTTGCAAGCTGTTTGCGATATGCGATTTTTACCGGCAGTTAGTAGTGAGCATTTCTTCATTTTCGAGGCATTCGTGGAAAATTAGTATATTGTGCAACTAGTGTCATCGAAAATTGCACTTTTCACACGAGTGTGACCGTTTGGACACAAGCCGTAGGCAAGTGATACATTGTCATAAGAGATACTTTTTCTACGACTGCTATTTGGCTTCATAAATGATTATTTGTATTATAAAATAATGGAAAGCGTGTGCAAAGCAATCAGAAGCGAGTGCAAAGTAGAGTTTGCACACGCTTTTGTACGGCAGCGTACGAAATGCGCACATTGCGCACGTTGTTTGCAACATGTGATTTTCAACGGTAGTGAGTAGTGCGCATTCGTTAGTTTTCGAGGCAGTCGTGGAAAATAGTGTAATGTGCAACTAGTGTCTAAAATTGCACTTTTCACACGAGTATGACGGTTTGGACACGAGCCGTAGGCGTGAGTCACAAGAGTTTGAAGAGTGATTTTCGTAAGTGTTGCACATTATACTTTTTCTACGACTACTATTTTGCGTCATAAATGATCATTTGTATTATAAAATATATGCAAAGCGAGTGCAAAACATTCAGAAGGGTGTGAAAAGTAAGCTTTGAGCACGTTTCTGTTTGGGAATCTGCGCAAAGCGCACTTTGCGCACGTTGTTTGCAATATGCGATTTTCAAGGGTAGTTAGTAAGTAGTACGCATTTGTCCATTTCGAGGCAGTCGTGGAAAATAGTGTATTGTGCAACTAGTGTCGAAAATTTAACTTTTCACACGAGTGTGACCGTTTGGACACGAGCAGTAGGCAAGTGATACAACGTCACAAGAGTCTGAAGTGTAACTTTGTTACATGTTGCACACTATACTTTTTTTACGACTGCTATTTTGCATCAAAAATTATCATTTGTATTATAAAATATATGCAAGTCGTGTGCCAAGCAATCAGAAGGGTGTGCAAAGTGAACTTTGCACACGCTTCTAGACGGAAGCGACTGCAAAGGGCACTTTGCGCACGTTGTTTGCGATATGCGATTTTCAACGGTAGTTAGTAGTACGAATTTGTTCATTTTCGAGGCAGTCGTGGAAAATAGTGTATTGTGCAACTAGTGTCGAAAATTGCACTGCAAGTGACGTACAACGTTGTGTGCAAAGCAATCAGAAGCGTGTGCAAAATGGACTTTACACACGCTTTTGTATAAGAGTTTGCACACGCTTCTGTTTGCAATACGTGATTTTCAAGGGTAGTTAGTAGTGCGCATTCTGGTTCATTTTCGTGGCAGTCGTAGAAAATAAACAATATAATCTTCATAAAGCTATCAGAAACGTGTGCAAAGTGGACTTTGCACACGCTTCTGCATGGGAGCATGCGCAATGTGCACTTTGTGCACGCTGTTTGCAGTATGCGATTTTCAACGGTAGTTAGTAGTGTGCAACACGTACGAAAAATTACTCTTCACACTCTTGTGACGTCGTTGTATCACTCGCCTACGGCTCGTGTCTAAATCCTCACACTCGTCTGTAAAGTGCAACTTTCGACACTAGTTGCACAATATACCCGTATGTAGCTTTCAAAGGTGCAAGTTTTCGAAGCTTTTCCGACATTTTCGGTTGGTTTGTAAAAATAAAACTCGGAGTACACGAAATTGGATTTTTAAGTCATTTCGCTTCCACAATTTTGGATATTTAGTAACGATAAACACGACAGAAATGTTCATCTTTGCAAGGTTTCTAACATAGAAACTTTCCCGGAAGTTAAAAAAGACTCGTATCTGACAAAAAATTTACGCTTTTAAAATTCAAAAATCCGAACTTTCCGAAACGGTAAGAACTCATGGAAATTTTCCGCAAAATTTTGAAACTTTCAAAACTTTTCCGAAATTTTCGGTTGATGATGCAAATAAAACTCGAAAACACAAAAATTGATGTAATTTTTCTTCTACAATTTTAAGTATTTAGCAGCGTTAGGCACGGCAAAACCTTACGCCGCTTTGGAAGTTTTCGAACATCGAAAATTTCCGGAAAGATTTAGAAATTAGGGTTGGGCTAAACTGAAACTTTCCAGAAACCCTCCAAAATTTTATTTTTCCCTTACTGGTTGAATTATGTGTAATTAACACCATTATAAGTAATCTATTTATTACTTCCAAAGTGGAAAATGCATTTTGCTAGAGAGAGAGAGAATAGAAACAACGTTTCATCGCCAAATAATCGTTGAAAATGGTCCGATCGTGCAAATAAAACTCACTGACGATACATTCATCACTTCTATCGAGTCGTTTCTTACCCCCCTGGGAAAACTTCGACATTCGACAATTTCGGAAACTTTCCGCTTCATACAACGCAATAAGAAGCGACTCAAAGAATGTTTCCGATAAATCCAAAAAGTTTCTGAAATTGGCTAGAAAATTACGGGTAATTTGTAAGTAATAAAGCTTGGAGTGCCCGAAACTAAAAACAAAAATTTACGTTTGATATCATTTCAGTTCTACCCTATTTATAGAGCTTTAGACATGCTGGAACCTTTGCGCTTTGCAAACTTTTTGAAAAGGTAAAACTAACCTGAACTATTTTCTTGTTTACTGCCCCTCCTGCATTTAATAAGTTTCTTCTTTATTTCCTTCGTTTTGAGGCTCTTTTTGGTGTCAACTTGGAAAATTTCGACTAATTCGGAAATATCTTCAAAAATAACCACTTGATTTGGTTCTACCTCCTCCGGGGCTTCAATTTCTTCGATTTTAACCGAGGTCTCATGTACTGAGGTCTTGGGCACGAGCCGTAGGCGAGTGATACGTCACAAGAGTGTGAAGAGCGATTTTCGTACGTGTTGCACACTATACTTTTCGACGACTGCTATTTTGCTTCATAGATGATCATTTGTATTATAAAATAGATGCAAGGCGTGTGCAAAACAATCAGAAGCGTGTGCAAAGGGAACTTTGCACAAGCTTCTGTATGGGAAAGTGCGCTTTGCGCACGCTGTTTGCGATATGCGATTTTCCCAGGTAGTTAGGAGTGCACATTTGTTCATTTTCGAGGCACTCGTGGAAAATTAGTATATTGTGCAACTAATGTCAAAAATTGCAGTTTTCACCCGAGTGTGATAGTTTGGACACGAGCTGTAGGCAAGTGATACAACGTCACAAGAGTATGAAGAGTGACTTTCGTACGTGTTGCACACTATACTTTTTCTACGACTTCTATTTTGCTTCATTAATGATCATTTGTACTATAAAATAAATGCAAGGCGTGTGCAAAACAATCAGAAGCGTGTGCAAAGTGAACTTTGCACACGAAGTTCAACGGGAAGTTCAACAACTCTTCTTCGGTTCGAATGGTGGTTAATTCTTCCTTGTCGCCCTTTCTCTATTTGATCAGTCCTTTTGGACAATTTTTCTTCGCGAATGTCTTCTTCGGTTGATTTTTTTAGGTTGTTCCTCGGCTTTTCTTTTTGACTTTTCCTTTTTCTACAGTTTCTTTTAGTTCCTTTTCTTCTTCCGGTCCTTGCATTTTGAGGTGCTCCATGTGGATGATATCTTCTACTTCTTCAGGCTTCGCTTCGGTTTCTCCCAAGCTTGGAACCACCAAGTAACCATCTTGAGTGGTTTGCGGTTTGGCCTCTTCGCCAATCCCTTGCACTATGCTGTCAAGTTCGGTGTTTTGCCTCCTTCTACAGTCAGAATAGAAGTTTCTTACTCTTTGGCCCCATTTTTTTCTTTTTACCCATCTTCGTGACGGTTTTCTTTTTGGGGCCTTCAAAGGTACAGTGGTTTCGATTATTTGTTCAGGGACTTTTTCAATGACGGTTTTTTCTTTAGGATTAAGTTTAAGTTCCTCAATTGGAAGAGACAATTCCTTGATGTTATTGTGGTTAATGCCTTTTTGTCTTCTTCTTACAAGGTAACAATGTGCGTTTCTTTTTGTTTTCGCTTTTTGATAACCCTAGTTTTAGTGAGCTTCTTTCTCTCACTACCAGCGACTATTTACTTCCTCAACTCCAACCGCTTCAGGCTACAGACTAGAGGTTTAAATTGCTCCTCTAGGGCTTCTTGTTTTACCACTTCTTTTTTGGGATCTTCAGTGGTATCCGCTTTAGTTCCAATTTTTCAGAAAACAATTTTTTCTCGTAATTTTTCAACGTAGGATACTTCTTCGATTGTAGGCTTTACTAGTTCTTGGGCCTCAATTGCTGGAACCTCAATTTCTTCTATTGTTACTGTACACTATAGAAGTTTGTCTTCTTTCTCTGTGGTGACAATAAAGGTAACTTCCCTAGTGCATCCAAGACGGTATCTTATAGCTTCTCTTCTGTAACCAAAATGTCGGTGGTTTCTTGTTTATATCCCTTGCGTTTTTAAATAATTTCCTTTTTGGGGGTGACTTCTTTAGGACCTTCTTTACTGTCAACTCCGGTAAATTCCGACATATAAGGGAATATCTTCTAGTAATATAAAGAAATCCACGTCCTTCTAGTAGGACGTGGATTTCTTCGGGTAGTTCTTCTCCAATGAGTGGCTGCGCCTCTTCTTTTTCGGCAACTTTTTCTTCATCTTTGGTGACCTTCTTTTTACATATTTTCTACTCCAACGGTGGACACTTCAACGTTATCCGCTCTATCAAGGAGGTCTTCAACAAAAAGAGGTTTAGTTGTTGGTATTATCAGCTCTTTAAGTATTTCTTCAGACAAGTTTACTGGTTCAATAATAGTCGAAGTAATACCCTGTCTGCCTTCTATTTCCGCTGTAAAGACTTTCTTCGTCTCTTGCTTACCAGCTTTCGTCTTTTATAACCATCTTTTTGACGACCTTCCTTTGGATTTAATCTTCATAGACTAAGACCTGCTCTGGACCTCCATCTGCAATTACTATACGTGCTATTCTTCAATCTCGGTGAGTTTCTTCACTATTTCTTCGACAGTTACTAGCATTTGAGGGGCTTTGCTTTCTTCTTACATGACAATCAGTTCAGTGTTTTCTCGTTTACTGCCCCTCCTGCATTTAATAACTTTCTTCTTTATTTCCTTCGTTTTGAGGCTCTTTTTGGTGTCAACTTTGATAATTTCGACTAGTTCGGGAATTTCCTCGAAAATAACCACTTGATTTGGTTCCACTTCCTCCGGGGCTTCAATTTCTTCGATTGTTACAGTGGTCTCAGGTGCCTTGCTCTTCTTCTGTTCGAATTGTAGTTTCTTCCTTGTCGCCCTTTCCCTTTGTGATCACTCCGTTTTGATAATCTTTCTCCGCGACTCTCTTTCTTCGCTTGATTTCTTTAGGTAGTTGCTCGGCTCATCTTTTTGACGATCTTTTTGAGTTTTCCTTTTTCTACAGTTTCTTCTAGTTCCTTTTCTTCTTCCGGTCCTTTCAGCTCAGCACTTGCTTCGATAAAGCTATTTTGAGCTGCTCCACGAGGATCATACCTTCTACTTCTTCAGGCTTCGCTTCAGTTTCTCCCAAGTTTGGAGACCACCAAGTAACCATATTGAGTGGTTTGCGGTTTGGCATCTTTGATTTTTTTCGACTTCTTTACTTTTTAGTTTTCTTTTCAACAGGCTTTTCTTCTATTTTCTTCACTGTGCTGTCACGCCCAGTATTTTGACTCCTTCTTCTACAGACAGAATAGAAGCTTCTTACTCTTTGTCGCCTTTTTTTTTTAGAGCCTTCAAGATTTCCAAGCGGTTTCGATGATTTGTTCAGGGATTTCCTCAATGACGGTTTTTTCTTCAAGTTTAAGTTTAAGTAGTGGTTCAGTTCCTCAATTGGAACAGTGATATTCTTGACCTTGTTGTGTTTAATGCTTTTTTGCCTTTTTCTTATACGGTAACAATGTGCGTTTCTTCTTGTGTGTCGCTTTTTGATAAGCCTAGATTTACTAAGCTGCTTTCTGTCACCCTAACGGCTCTTTACTTCCTCAACTTCAACCGCTTCTGGCTAGAGACTCTAGAGGTTTAAATTCCTCTTTTAGAGCTTCTTGTTTTACTACGGAAGTTTCCTAAGCTCTGCCTTCTTCTTAAACGATAAATATTTGTGTTAATTCTACTTTGCTTCAGTGGCAATTTTTGATAATTCGCTTGTTAAATGTCTCCTACTTGGGGTCTTCAGTGGTATTCACTTTAGTTTCAATTATTTTTTCCCTTAATTTTTCAATGTCGGATACTTCTTCGATTGTAGGCTTTACTAGTTCTTCAGTCTCGATTGCTGGAACCTCAACTTCTTCTGTTAGTGTACAAATTTGCCTTCTTTTTTTTATGGTGACAATAAAGGTCTTGCGCCAGACGTTTTCTTATAGTTCTCTTTTTGGTAACTTTCTTTTTTTTTACCTTGCTTCTACAATTTCTATCTCTTCGAGTAGTTCTTCGATTAAGGGGACTTCTTCGACAGGCTTTAAGACATCACCGTCGCGATCGTTGTCGCTTCTGTTTATTTTAACTTTAAGCTATAATCATTATTTGGTTTTATGTAACAAACGAACTAATCATTAATTTTGGTTTACTACTCTTGCGCTTTTTTGTAATTACCTTTTCATTCATTTTCATGTCGTCAATCGTTTCTACTTCTTCAGGTTATTCCTTGATTAGGATGCTCTATTCAACAATCTCAGGCAAACATTGATAAACAATATCTTCGGGTTTTCCCTCAATCACCACCATTGATTATGGTTTTTGTCTTTCTCTTCTGTAAGCAAAATGTCGGTGGTTTCTTGTTTATACCTATCCCTTGCGCTTTTAAATATTTTTTTTTGGGGTAACTTCCTTAGGACCTTTTTTATACTCAACTCTGGTAATTCCAACATATTCGGGAATATCTTCTAATAGTATAAAGAAATCTACGTCCTACTTGAAGGACGTGGAGAGAGATAATAATAATTTTATATAATTTTGTTTTGTTTATATTATTACCATATAGCTACAGTTCTCTCCACAATTTAATTAATCATCATGATTACGAGAAATCAGGCTTAGAACCAACATTAAGTATTCAAATCGAGTGCCCACAATTGTTTAAAATTGACATAATTTACTGTCAATATTGTCAAACTGACATAAGCCTAATACCCTGCCATTGCCCAATAACCGACAATTTTGAATCTCAGTTTTTTAAAAAGTATCAAATCTATAACGAGGCTTCAGCTGTGTTCGTGAATGATTAGATCTAGGCAGTAAAAAGTTTCCAAAATCAGAAATTAAAAAATAAAAACAGAAATTTTTCAAAATCGTAAATTTTTTAAAATCGGAAATTTTTAACAAGGGAAAAATATTCTTTATTGAAATGGAAATTTTCTGCTTCTCACTAAAGTCAATCAATAATATACCTGAGTTTAATTATGCTCAGCTTAATGAAATCATGTTATAACTGTTATATGACTGTCCCATAAAACTATCCTTCTCATAACCGAATAATTTATATTTATGGATAGCTTTAAAGCAAATTACCCCTTGAAATTTGTGTTAAAACTCACTTAATGGACATTTTCAACCCATAAAACCGTCGACGCTCAAGGCCCGATTCCGTCGCCTTCTCTCTCTCGCTCTCTCCCCCTCATTCTCAACGCCCGATTCGGTCGCCCTCTCTCTCTCGCGCTCATCTTTCTTCATTTTTCTTTTCCCTCGAATTCGTCCTTGCCGCCCGCTCCGGCCACGTGGTTTCGCAGGGTCTCCGAACAGGAGATCAGAATGACGTAAGAGATGGGAGTGGCCTGTTTCCGACCCTTGAACGTGACTCGTCAAGTGGGCCTCGCTCTCCCTCTGGGCATTATTAAACAAACGAACGTCGGGGCCATAATTAACCCGAAGAGAGCGGAGGCCCTCGATCGTGTTCGTGTGGCGGCACTCCGACACGCAACGGGGGTGGGAAGCGATCGGCATATGTTTAGTGTCTATTGGGGGTGGCGTTTGTATAGTAATTTGGGGATAATGATTCATTATTCACGCTGCGTCTTTTGTTTTTTTTTTCATTACACGTTCCGTAAGCATTGCATGCAGACACCGCCATGTTGGAAATTAAAAACAAAACAGAAGGTTAGTTGAGGTTAGACCGTCATAATGGTTTTAACGTCATTTCGACTTTGACAATTAAAACAAAACACGTGTTAACGACCGAGTTATCTAATTGATTATATTTCAATTAGATAACTCGGTCCCACATTTTGTTTTTATTGTCAAAGTCAAAGTGACGTTAAAACCATTATGGCGGCCGCGTCAGAGCGGCCATAATAGTTGAAACCTTCATTTGTTTTGCTTGTAATTTCCAACATGGCGGTGCCTTCATGCCATTCTTATGGAGTTTATATATAATGAAGAAACAAAAGACGCAAACCGCGTGACTAATATTTATTATTCACGTTGTTCCAGTCCAAAGGTTATAACATATGCTATTATGTGGTTACAACCTGACAAATGGACAGGCATGGACAAATAATTTTGTTAAGGATCAGTTTTTTCTGTCAAAGTTAATAATAACAACCAACATATAGTTTTATTTACACACTCAAGCATGATGCTCACTTATTCAATCTCTAAGCTCAAAAAAATGTGCTCGACTGATCTAACCGATCACTAAGTGTTCGGTACACAATCTAAACAAACGATATTTGTTTATGTATTAATATCAAGTGACAGGTAGTTGAGGATTCATCAAACATTACAATCTAATCGATTAATCTTCCGGCTTAGATCTAAAGCCGCAGCTTTTATCGTGTTGTTCGGGATGCCATTTCGTCATCAGCAGGAGACAGTATATAGACAAAACAAACGAGAATCGGTGTTTGATTGACGTGTCAAAATGGCTTCATTTTGTTGGTATTAACTCACAGTCCACTCGGTGAGATGTTTTTGGGAGTAATAATATTGTATTATATACCAAGAGACAGAAAGAGGTCTTTTTATCCTCAGAATGTTAAAAGCGATCAATTGGGACTAAAAAATTACTTTTCTCGAATATAAATATAATATAATTTTTAATTGAAACCACTTATTATGTAACAGTAGCGGTAGTACCAAAGCATTATGGTTATATAGATAAGCACAGTCCATTAGAGGCGGTTTTACGTGGTCCCGGTGCGATTAACGATAAAATTAATTGCTCAAATTGAAAACTGTTTGACAATGATCTATACTTTAATCGGCCCCCTGTCAATTAAGTGATCGCATTCCGTTCACTTCTATCTCTCAGTTTGTTTATAAGCCCGAACCCAACTGAATAAATTACTATCTATATCTATTTAATTTATCATTCGTTGTGCCTTTGGGTTGTTCCGTTGTATAACAGTTGCTGCTGGGTACCTATATAAGCGACGTGAATTTGCTTATTTTCTTGCAAAATAAGCAAAAACTAAAAAAAGAAACCATATGAAAAATAAAGATTTTCCATTCCTTTTACAACAGGTTTCTTATTTACCACATTTCTCCCTCAGCACCACAAATTGCTCTTTTTTGGCACAAACGGGTACCTACATATTGTAAATTTCCGCTCCAAAAAAAAATAAATTTTTCTAAATATTGGTTTGTATTTCTTTTTGACTTCATTTGATGAGGTTTTGTTTCACTTTCGAGCACTTTTGTAATAGTTATTTCCGTTACAAGACCGGATAGTAGTGCAGAACGAGATAAGCAGATTATTGAAAAGTTTATTATCATTTCAAACTATTGTTACGGAAAGTGGTAACGAGCCGAGGCCGGCCGGGATGCAGCGAGCTTGACCGACCTGCAAAGACGTCTTATATGCGCCCCGTGATTTATTTCCCTATTTACGCCATTTTGGGCGTTATTTACATGTTCGCGGATATTCATTTTTTTGATTGAATAATTATAGGGAGTTTTACAGTTTATTTCTCCAAGATAGAGTAGACAATTAGCCGATTGTCAGAGCCTCTGATAAACTAAAACAAATGTTGATATTGAGAGTTTCTTATAGTATTTTTTCTACAGATATATGATGGTACCATGACTAGTTTGGCCTCTGTGAATCAACGAAGAGCAATTATGCCTTCTCTGAAACAGATATTGTAACTGGGCTCGATCCTCGTGAGGAATGGCCATCATATCCGCCCTTGTTGTGTAACAATATACTACTACATTTCGCAACTATCGGAGTTTACAAAATGGCGTGTTTCGGCCACTTTCATTTTCATTTTTTGTCTTCAGATATTAAAAAAGTATATTTTTTTTCTCACCTAATATGAAAGAGCTTTATTACCATCATTTACAAAAAAAAATTAATAAAATGTAACATGAAAACTAGAAAAAGAACACCCGCCACCAATTTTTGTATGATCATTCCTCTCTCTTTCATATTCTAAGAGTAGGCCGTTGCTTGGGGAGCATATCTTTTAAATCAGAGACCTTTTGTTAGTAGACACCATCATGGCGATACAATTTGTTGCCAAAAGAGCGTACTTTTCTTTCGTCTTCTAAAGAAATTCTTGAATGAGGATAGTTTTTTTGAGAAAAAATGTTATGATGGAACACAAATTCCTTTGGCAAGACAGTTTTTGCGGGAGAATAGCTTCAATGTGAACAAATTTATCAGTGATAGCAGTTTCTACAGGAGAACAATTTTGAAGAAAGCAGCAAAAAGAGCAAAAGAACACATTTCTTTGCGAAGGTAGTTTTCGCGGTAGAACAACGTCAAAAAAAAGGTAAATTTCTTGGTAAGAGGAGTTTCTGTGAGGGAAAGAAACCAATTTTCTTCGGAAATGCGTTTTTTGCTGAAGAACAGATTCGAAGAGAATGCATTTCTTTGTGCAGAAGAAGAGTTTTAGGGGAGAACAAATTCTTTTGGGAAGACAGTTTCTACTGAAAAACAGATTCAAGTAGAAACAAATTTCCTTTTGAGGATAATTTTAGCAGGAGAACTGTTTTAAGGAAAAAAAGGTATTTTTGCTGAAACAGGGTTTGCGGGAGAGTAGTTTTAAGTTCAACCATCTTTGTGAGGTCAATTTTTGTGAAGAATCGTTTTAAGGGAGAACAAGTTTCTTCGGGAAGGCAATTTCTATTGAATCACAGATTCAGGGAGAACAAATATCTTTGGGAGGGCATGTTTTAGAAGTAAACAGTTCTAAAGGAAAATAAATTTCTTCAGGAGGGCAGTTTCTTGTGGAGAACAGATCCAACGAGAACAAATTTTCTTTTGAGGATAATTCGGTGGAACAAATTTCTTCGAAAAAAGCGGTTTCTACTCAACTACTCAAGAACAGATTTACGTATGGGCAGCTCCCTTAGTCCAGTAATAACCAACTGTTTTATGGAAATTTTCGAGGCCAAAGCGTTGACCACTGCAAATAAGAGGCCAAAATGCTGGTTCTGACACCTTTGTTAATTGAGGCCATGAAGAGGACAAACTTCAAAACTTCCTCTTACACCTCCACTCTATCAACCCAAAAATTCAATTCACTATGGAAATAAAAAAGGAAGGGCGCCTACCGTTTTTGGATGTTTTAGTATTAAGGAGGCCGAATGGGAAGCTTGCGCACATCGTTTATAGAAAACCAACAGACACTGACTGATAACCTCAATAACGGATCAAATCAGCATCCCAGAGAGAAAAGGGGAGTCATAAAGACTGTCTGTGAGAGCCAAGAGAATTTGAGTTGGAAGGGAAAATAAAGCGTCTGGTAAGAGACTTTGGTTGGAATGGATATAGGAAGCACGAGTTCGATAGGGCCGTCCGTCCAAGAAATGTAAAGCGCCAGGAAGGAACAACGGGAGGAGATGAAGAAAAACGCGGATGGACTAGTCTACAATTTGTATTGTATTGTATTCAACGTGAGTGGACTTATACGGTCCTCCACCGCGACCTGCGGTCTATTCTGGCTCACTCGAATTGTTACCAGCAAAGTTTACCCCTGCTAGTTCAACTAGTTGTCAGACGTTATGCCCAGACCCTCAACGAATCTGATGAGTCTCTCGGGCAACACTGCGTTTGCATCTTGAGGTTCAATAATCGTGGTTCCGAACAGTGAGTATCTCGATCCGGCAATAGCCGGGCAGTCATATAGGACGTGCTCAACTGTCTCGTCGTCCTTAAAGCACAGCCCACACTCCGTTTCTTCGGACAGTCCGAGTCTGTGCATGTGAGATCTTAGGTGGCTATGTCCTGTGTACAGTGCAGTGGCCACTCTGATTTGTCTCCTATTTATTCTGTGGGCTTTTGCCCTCCCTGTTCCCGTGATAAATTTTTTGGAGTGATAGTCCGGGTAGGTTCTCCCACCAGTCCTGGGACTTGGCATTGTTCCATTTCTGAAGTTCAGCCTTGACTAGAGAGTATGGGACTCCCAGTGCCGGCTCCGGGCCTACGAATGCAGAGCCCGCCGCCCTCCTAGCCAGAGAGTCGGTCCTCTCATTGCCTTCGTGACCACGATAGCACGGTATCCATACCATTGTGACGCTGTTCTCCTGCGAGTCCTGTGGCAGCTCCAAACAGTTTTGGAATTGCAATGTGCAAAATGCAAATGCGCGAAGAAAAACGTTCGATACCAAACTATGGCCCCATCCGTGATTATCGGTCTTATTACTGTCACGTATAGCCACATAGTTTCTTGGGGTCCCATCCCCTATTATTTGCCGCACAGATTCTTACACGACCAAAGACTAGTATAGCATACATCCACAAAGTAAGGGACAGGTTCGGCAGGCTATTGGAAAAGCACAGTGTTAAAACTGTCTTTAAACCCACTCGATCAATACAAGAGAGTTTGAGATCGACAAAAGACCGCAGAAAACCCCTATCGGCACCCGGAATTTACCGAGTTCCGTGCAGCTGTGTCTCGGTATACATTGGCACCACAAAACGCAGTGTTAACACGATGATTACGGAACACAAGAGGAGTTGCTGGCTGGGACAAACATAAAAGTCAGCAGTAGCAGCGCTCTCTCCAGAGGTCACGACATCCTACATAATATCATTCGCAACGTTTTTATCCGAGACTAATTGAGATCTTTAAACACGACAACAATTTCAACAGGAAGGAGGAAATTACGTCTCTAAATGCAGAGTGGAAGCGAGTTCTACGACTTACTTCAAGTGCGCCGAAACCCCGCGCCATCACTACCCCCACCCCACTCCTTTCACTGCAGCGCGGCGGCGAGGGAATAAATACCAAGGAACTCACCTCAGTTGAATCAGTCAACGTTGGGAAGCACAAGAGATCACTTCGCTCGTTGCCTCATCGCCTTTGATAATGTCAAACGTTTAGATTGTAGATTTACGTAGAACAAATTTTCTTTTAAGGATAATTTTTGCAGAAAAACTCTTTTTTAAAAAGAACAAACTTCTTCGAGCGTGAAATACACTTGCAAGTAGAACAAACTTCTCTATTTTTTAATTCCAGAGGCATTAGAATTCTTCTAATGGCGAATCTGAGGAGCTTTTGCTTACTTCTTCGGTGACGATAATTTCGATTCTTATCGAGTTTCGGTTTTTTAGTGACTGAAAAACGCGTTTCTTGGTAACTTTTTAAGGCTTTTTCGTCGATGATTCCTTGTTATTCAATTTCTTTGGCCAGTTTGTGAATGTGAATGTGTTATAGTTACTTTAAGAGATTGCAAAGCACTTACCCCTTTAACAACAATCCCTTGGATGTCTTGTTCATTTAGTGTAACTATAACCTGAGGTTTCTTGCCTACCGCTTCCACTGTGACATTATCTGTTTCATCACTCAAGACTTAACATTTTGCTTCTTATTTTCTTCTGGTGTAATAGTAAATCACCATCTTTGGATTGCTCGAATTCAGATGCTACCGAATCGAGTGGAATTGTACATGTTTATACAACCACCAAATCCTATGGCTTCTTATGTTCTTATAAGTGCCTTTCTGCTTAACGCTTTGTTGCTTCTTGATGGTCCTCTTTTTCTTTTAGAAAGCCCTTCGGCTACTACTGGTGTTTCAATCTCCTAGATGGTGACAGTTATTTGAGGACTTTTACCCACTACTTCTCTGAAGCCCTGACGTTTCTTGGTAATTTTCTTCGGCCTAATTCCAACATTGAGGTAGCAAAGTTTGTATTTAAGAATTTAGATAAGCAACAATAGTAATTAAAATGAGGTTTTTTAACACCTTTAGCACATCAGTAATAACTTTTTCACACAAAACCTGTTGTTTACCAATTTAATACAAGCAAAAATGGCAAGAGTTGCTATATTAGCCAAACTACCCAGTACCTAAAGAATGTTTTTCATAAAGTTTTTAAATAGTGTTAACGTTAATGCTATTAATACTACCTGACACCGCATAACTCGCAGCTTTCATTTCCTATATAGACAACAGGTATATGAGCCGTCAGCAATCCATCATCAACAATACTGACAAATTACTCTCGCTAGTTTGAGGTGGATGCCGCGTAACGAATAATTAATATACATGTAGCCCACACTCAGGTTGCATGCCAATGAATAATGAGCTTCGGTACTATTTTGCAATTACCAATTAATACCAGTCCCGGACAGGTAAATAAATTAGTGCTTCGATGCACTCCCCCAGCGTAAACCAATCGTCGCCCTTCGACGTTCGGCCCTTAATGGGCCAAGTCATTAAGACCTGTGAAGCAACTAAAAGCAAATCCTATTTTCGGATTGAAGGTTGACAGATCGGAGCCGCATTTTCGGTACGGGACTCCCTTAAAATCGGGCAAAGCCGAACTATTTTTGCAGCTGGCTCCTTTCTCATATCTAAAATTTATGCTTCTCCGTCGAGTGCACAGGGCGGGAGTTATGACAATTTTATGAACCTCTGATTACGGCTTTTTTAGACGTTCACAAAAATTATTTGCTTATTCATTGAAAGCGAGAAAGTCTTATGGTACATGGAACAGTCTTCGAGGAAACCACGCTCCATTGAACAGGCTAATTTCAGGGGTTTTGTCTGAGACCAGTTAAGTGTTAAATTAACCAAAGCTTCCGATTTATAGATGGCTTAAGTGTAACAGTACGACCAGTAGGAGCGTTAACAAATCACGACTGTGTTGTTGGTAGTTTTTTGCTCATTATACCTACTTACAGCTTTTCAAATGTTTGCTTTTGCTGATGCACCTTTTTCTACGTTCATTCAAGAATAACGTGTTTTCAGGCATTGAACATCAGCCAGGCAATAATTTGTAAACCTCCGTATCCGGTTCTACTGTTTGAGTATTCACTTCTCGTACGCGACGGCTTTATGGGCCTCGGAATGACGAAGGGCTTGTATTGTTTTTGTATATTAGGTACACCTCTATATACATTTTTAACAATACTATTCGTATTGTATATAGGCAGTGCGGGGATTGGAGTTGGAAAAATTTTGCGACAGCTTTTAGAAACCTAAAACCAAAAACAAAAAAGTTCCATCAGCCACCACGTGCTAACAACTAAGCAAACATTCTATGATTATATTAGTAAGCCAAACAGACTTAATAACAGTCAACTCTGAGGAAAAACAAACACCGAACATTATTTATCAAAAACACTTGCCGCAGCTCGTTCACTTTGACTAATTAGAGGGAGACGCAAGAACTTGAAGGGTTTAGTAAGGGCGCTTATGGTGTGTGCATTTGTGAGCCTTGTCGCCATTTTGTTGTTTCCTCTTGATCAAGTTTTGTTGTTTTTATGGTACAGTATGCCCCCCCCTGTTTAACTTATCTAACTTGCAAAATGTGAATGAATCGTCACTATTTCGTAGGGCTCGAGAGTAACCGGAAATCTTTTAACACATTGATAGACTCCACATACCTAATTAGCTGACCCTTCAGTAACCCAAGAAGGGGCAAAGAAACTGTGGCGGAACTTCATCCACCGTCTCACAGGTTGCACCGCCGAAACTTCACCCACCGACTCACAGGTGGCAGTATTAGTCAAAATCCGTAACATCATAACGCCTCTCTTTCGCCGAAGTTTCAACTATGAGCTCTCACCCCGGCGTATAAGGCAGAGGTTTACCATGCCTTACTGAAGAGTCCAAGGTAGACCCCGGGAAGAAACGCCAACACCCAACACCACATCTTCTTCATGATCTCAGCTTCTCCTTCGGAGGTTGCTGATTATCATGGCTATTCTAACTTTAGAGGCAGCTGTCCGAAATATGATAGATGAGAGCCCAAACCAGTCTCGCAGGTTACGTAGCCAGGAAATTCTACGTCGACCGACGCTTCATACATAGGCCATAAATAACGACCTCAGGTCATCCCTGATTAATAAAAATCCTTTCTGGGAATACTTTTCCCCTCTATGGCACGACATTAATCGACTCTATAAAACAGTTGTAGAGTTGAGCTTAACAAAACCTTCAAAAAGCTTAAGGGTTCTACGATGCCTAAAATCGATGACGAATGGAAACTTGATGGTGACTACCAGGTACTATATACTTCGATCTGGTTCGAGTTTTAAAACACAGTCAGATTCCTGTGGCCGAAGAACTCATTCGGAAAACCTTCAACCGTTAGAACACCGGATTATTGGAACTTTCCGTGTACGACTTTTGGTCTCCGGAATGCTATAACAACTTTCTAGAGGTTCATCGAAGTGACATGAGAATTAGACTTCTGCTTCTTTAGTTTACCCACACTTTCCGATTTCAGTAACGATGATGGTGATCACTCCAACTGGCAATAGGTGACACAGACCACTCATTGCCAGTGTGGTGGTGGTGGTGCCTCATCCTCCTGGTCGAGGATGCCGTAACATGAGTATTGCAAAAAGAGGTCTCCAGCTTGTATCCAACGTTTTAAACTGACCGATATGACACGATACCTCAGTACTTCTGGCGGGTTCAAGAATATCCATACTGATTTATTTGTAATCACGTTTTCCAAAGCTTAGACGTACTGTTTAACCAGTCGTCACAGCATTTTTATATCCTTGGGTATGTTCGGACTCCCGCTAAGAGACACCATATATTAAGAGTGTCAGCTTGAAATCTTACCTATTCAAACTCCTAAATCAATTCACACTCTCAAGTATAATTCAAAGAAATTTAGAAAGAGCTGTGGCGAAACTTCAGCCACCGACTCACAGGTGGTAGCGCTGAAAGTTCACCCACCGGCTCACAGGTGGCAGCATTAGTCGAAATTCTACATAACATCATACCGCCTTTCCTGCGCCGAATTTGTCTTATATGTGGTGGTATCAGTGGTGTTTCCCTGAATAACAAAAATCTTTTCTCGAAATACATTTCCCATCTATGCCACGTCATGTTATCAACGCAATAAGTAGTGACTCTCGACAAAAGCAACACGCAACATCTTCCGAGCACAAGGCCGCAACAAGGATCGTTTCAACGCCACGAGACTACCAGAGCAGCATCTCTCTCTCAACCACCGCACGCAGCATCCAGCAAACTCTCTCTTCACTCACTGCACCGTGGAATTATCTCAAATACATCACTCCTTGGTACCATTTTTAGCAACACTAGAACATCCTCCGTCACTAAAAAACCTCGCTCAAGCAGCAGCAACACAACTTCGTCCCCTCAGTTCGCAAAATGAGTCTCGCTTCTCTCTCATAATACAATCTCCGTTCTCGTTGTCACTGGGAGAGGAGTATTGTGGCGGAATTTTAGCCATCGACTCACAGGTGGCAGTATTAGTCGAAATTCTTCATAACATCACATCGCCTTTCTTGCGCCGAATTTGTCTTCAAATATGAGTTCCAACTATGAACTCATACCTCGGCGTATAAGGCGGGGGTCTATCACCCCTTACTGACGAATCCAACGTAGACCTCGGGACGAAACGTTAACACCACATACATAGGCTATAACGGTTTCAGATCGTCCCAGTAGTGTTTCTCTGAATAACAAAAATCTTTTCTGGGAACACATTACCCATCTATGCCACGTCATGGTACCGACGCAATATAGCTAAAGCAGAATCCCAGAGGAGCAGTCACGTCACAAGAGTTTCTAATAATGCCTGTTACAGACTCTAATGCTGTGAATTCAGAGAACTTGGTGTTGCCTCAACAACCAACAGTACTGTGCATTTTTCCACCAAGAATGTCATGTGCCCTACGGCCACACATAAACTCATATGAGCAGTTTACACAATAGATCTATTCTCAGAGAGATAAATTCTCAAACTGTGTAATAATCCCATTCACAAAACTGGTTATCATCTAGAGGCCAATGGCACTCAGCTCAAGGCAGCCCTACGGTGTCATGGGATAATCTGAACGGAAAATATGTCAACGATACTGCCCAAACCTAATCAGATTTAAAAAAAAGCTAAACAATGGTCCTTACGTCAGAGATTCCAAGGTCTCCGTCTGACTGAATGATGACGTTGTAGTGACGCAAAAACGTTCGTCTAGACTGCAGTTTCGTAAAATAAAGTTGCCCTTCAAAAAAGGGAAAACGTTGGATTCATTCGAACCGTTGAAACCTCTTTCAAGGCAATCACTTAAAAACCTTTAGAACTTAACTCGTTTCTATGAAACTTAGTGGTAAAACCCTTTAGGCTTGTATGTCTATCACACACAACCAACCTGAACTAACCTTTCTCTCATTCTTTTCAATTGTTGTTGTTGAAGACATAACCTCTTCATCGATACTGAAAATGTCTTCTGGCTTGTCTATGATGTCAGGATAATTTCAAGTTTAGTAAAATGATCCTTAACAGTAAGCGATTTTAACTTCTGAGCTCCAGTTGGGCGTAATTTTTTTGTTTTTAGTGGCTGAATCTGAGGATTTTTTATTAACCAGTAAACCCCCCCTCCCTTCCCTTCTAACCTGAAGTAGTTGTATGATCCGTTAAGCTAGTGCTGTCAGCAACAGAATTAGACACAAAGCTTTCTGACAAAAGAGTTTCGCTAGGGCATTAAAAAGATCATCAGGAAGTTTTTGACTTGGGGATTTCCTCAAGGGTCACTTCTCTCTATCCGTATGAAGTTTCGGTTTCCAGCTGAACATTTCACTTTACGCTCTATGGGAAAGATGAAAGTTACCTTGCTGACAGATGGTAAAACAAAGTTAAAAAAATAATTCATATATCTCTTTAATCAGTAAATTCATACTGCCTAGAATAGAATACTCCAATGCAAGATATCTTCTTCTATGACTGCCTCAGAAAAACATGCATAACCCGAAAATCGCATATTGCAAACTGTCAGCCACGGACAAACACACACCTCTGAACAAATGTGTTCACTTCAAAATATCGACTGAGGAAGTATTAGACCAAACAATTAAAAGTAATTAAAAAGAAATAGATAACGAGAGGAACACGTAAGAAATTAAGAATTGCAAGATAAAGTGTCCCTTGCCTTCGACTGGTGTCACCAAACCGCAGCAAAGAGCTCCATAAAAATCACTAGTTGCACCATAATACTATTTCACTTCAGTTCTATCACTGAATAAGAATTATTAGAACAAGGGATGCCATCCCGCTCCTCCTGTCGAACTTCAGAGTCAATTCTATTGAAGTACTACGATTTTAACATTTGTCTAATCAGGAATCAATTTTGTTATCAAAATTTCAACCTTGTTATGTTTTTTCGATGTTTCTACCCCATATCAATGATAGGAAATGTAAGCAAATTGGGATAGTGTTGGACTGGTGGAAACTTTGATGGGTTATTTCGATTAAGGTAAAACATATAGTTTCTGAAAGTGCGACAAAAGTCTTCTATAAACACCAATGGCATTCTTGTTACACTTACAAGATCTAAACAGGAGGGTTTATCGCTTTGCTTAATTCTCTACCTCTGATCTGCTAACAATAAAATATATCACTTTTCATCAAGATTGATACTTTTTTCTCCAGCATTTTAAATGCTTCTCGAAACTGATACTACACATATAACATCATCTGAAGAAAAGCGTTTACCGCTCAGTGTCACTTCTCAAAGGAGCAGCTTGAAACAACCATTAAACTTGTTATGGCTAAATCTAATATTTTCAACATATTTGATTTAGTTGTCCTTTTATTTATTCCCAATTTATTGATTTAGTTGTCCATAAAATTAACACTCGGGAGATGCTCAGCCCATACGTCAACACTCAGAAAGGGTTTCTATGGCTAAACAACGGAAAGTCAACAATTTGCGGTATGAAATGGCAGAGGACGTTGTAGAAGAATCATTTAATGCATGGTCGTCGCCTGTGGTTCTTGTTAAGAAGAAAAATGGTTCACAAGGTTCTGCGTCGACTACTAGGAAGCTTAACGATGCGACTAAAAAAAAAGAGCTACCCATTCTACCCATGCAGTTTACATGACTGAAGGTTGCATCCAAAATTTTAAATCAGTGATGGACCCAGGATCTACGTCACAAAAAAAATTTTCTTGGGGTTTTATCGACACCGAAAGGACGATTGCAAACGTCTTTGTGCGAGTTTGCTTGTGGGCTTCTGTTAGGTACCCATCCCACAATGTTCAATTCGGCAATAAGTACATTACATACTACATGGTATATAGGACCAGGACCTTTAATTGTTACATATCCGTCTTGCAGCACTAGATCATTAAATTTTTTTTTTGTATAGTAGTCTGGTTGGCGACTCTACACCTGCTTAGGTATTCTTCTGTTCACGACTGTCAGATCACATTTGACTCCATCTTTTCACTAAGTCCTATAATACTACAGATTTCTCTAATGTAACCACTAAGTAACTATGAAATTGCATTGGGGTCACCTCTTTTAAACGCCCATTGTTCCGACACGATCCATTTTGATAATGACATTTGACTCTATGAAATTTGGGATTATAAGTTCTATATGGGCACGCTTCAACAGGCTCAGACTTGTTTCTAGCGTGAGTCTTGAGCTTCCAAGTTGATATAAATTGTAAATTGTTCAGTGATAGAGCTCCAACCCCCCGTATGAACGATGTGTACACCTAAACTACTCTTTTCTTCATGCATCAAACCCTTGCACTCCATACGTGTAATGATAGAAAAATCGATTGTCAAAATAGCTTCACAATTGTAGCATCCTTACGTGCGCGTACTAAAATCTATCCGAACGAGTTCGACCCTCCGATCTCCCCTGACGATATTATTTTTTACGTTTTGCACCCCTCAGGCCCGAAACAAACACATACCGCCGTTCTAGAAAGGGACGTAGCCCATAACCGGCGTAATCTCGTAGAGAGATCCCTAAAGCCCTCTCGAACCGTAACATTCCGGCTCGGAGGCCCGAATTTAATGAAATAGACGAGGACCGCGGTCGAGAATGGGGCGCGGGCGCGACAGAGAACGAGAGCGCGGCAACACGTGGCAACGCGGCGGTCGGAAAAGAAAGAGGAGCAAGTCGAAAGCAAGTAGTAATTTGCGAGAGAGACGGATAGCGTGTCATTACGGCTGCCTAAAAAAAGAAAAGCGGCGATACTCGTGACTAGCACTTAAACAAAGAGGTACGCGGTGCTATGCGGCGGAACGAGGATGGAGAAAAAGCCGACTCGATGTGATGTATTTATTGCCGTCGTCGTTTGTTATTTCGTGCAGCAGCGCCGGCATTTGTTTATTTCGTTTTCTGTAGATCTTCGATATGTATCGAAGTAGGTACCGTCGTGGTGAGGCATGATAATGTATTGTGACCACGTTAGACCACCAAACGGGTGGTCTCAGCCTTGGAAACTCATTAACATTGAAACATCTTTAAAACGAAGAGACATCTCTGTCATTTGGTTTCTTTTTTCAGTCAGCTGATGGTACACAGACTTTCGAACCCATTATGGGGCTGCGTCTTCCTCGAAACCGAAACAGATTTCGACATGTCAATGGCAAATAATGGCTTTCTATTCAAGGTGACCATTTTCTAAGTCCTTCCTCGGGTTCGCATTGTGCGGAATTTGTTACGGTCGAAGTTCTTTTTTCACCATTGTTCCTGTTTTTGGGTAATTCTGGGTTACATCTGCAAATTGTTTGTTCAAATCCTGCATGCATTTTATTATCAAACACTAAAAAGCCCAGGCTGTAATTTGATTTACTGCCACTAAAGTAATTACAAAACTAAAAAGAGAGTGCGAGCGAAAGTGCTAGAGTAGCAAGAGGCAAACAAGTTAAAACAGTGCATTGACACAAAAAATCACATTACCTCCAAGTTGCGCATTCAACTGTCTCGTCGGCCTCACTCGCTATGGTTGCCGCGATGGCTCGACATAGCGTTAAAAAATCGTAGCGGCAACGTCTATGACCGCGACAACCGACAACGTCGCATCGCCTACATACACAGATTAATGTTAAAATATTTCGGGATTCACCTTGCGATTTCACCGGGTTAGAATACTCGAATTTCGTCGAAATTTGCACAGTGGACACTGTGAACCCTCCCGACCACTACACCGCAAAGAAAATCCGGAAAAGTGACAGTTTTAAGGTGAAAATCCCAAATTAGGCTGCAACGTGCTCACTTCTAAAACATTTCGACCGTACTAGCTGGCCGAAAGAGTCGAGCTTGGGCTTCGACCCGCCTGGATCTAACCCCGCCCCTAACCAATCAACTCGTCCGATCCGCGCTGACGTCACGCGGAAACGGACGACAGCGACCGAAAGACGCTTTCGGCCGAGCAGGGAACTCGCTTACCATTTTGTTGTGTGTGCAGTGTGTGTGTTTGATTTTGTTTTCAAATTTTATTTTCGGCCCGCTTGATGGATTTTGTTGGTAACGGGCCAGACGAAGCTGCACAATTTCGGCAGCTGTCTTATTTGGAAGGGCGGGAGGGAGGCCGGTTTGATGAATGGGCATCACCGTGGACAAGAATTGATATTTATTGCAGCTGTAAAGTGTTTATTAAAGGTGTTCGTAAATGGTGGTGGGCAGTCGTTGGCTGGGGTAATGTTTGTTTTTATTGCAGGGGTATTAAAGTGCACCATTTTGCCATCACGATGGGTTGTAACGACGAAATGTCGCGTGGCTTGGGTACCTATCGTCCGTGTCTGTGTAGATGGTGCGCCAAACATGCCTTCTGCGTCAGTTGTGGTCGTTTAGTGTTCACCAATGGGGCATGAAAACCAATTGTGACTAAGTAATATAAAGAGGCAGCAAAATGTAATACCAATAAAGAAAAAAAGTACCTACCTACCTAACGAATTTAAATTTATTTATTTCAGAAAAGTTATGTCGCTTTATATACCCACAGGGCCCTGATGCAAAATACCCTTAATGCAATACTACATCAGGATATACCCATATCAACAACATGCCAGAAATATAAATTCCTTATAGAATATCTGTAAGAAATAGATTAAATGGTAAAATTAGCGCCCATTCCTTAAGTGGGTATAAAACGTGCTCTTGGTCCAGAAATAGAACAAAAATTGAGTTCTAGATTTTCTTCAAGAGGTTTTTTTCTTTTATAAATAATGAAGGCCTTTTATACTGAGTACAAAAAAATATAAGAAGAGCGTGATATTGACACAAAAATTTCGAAACAGGTCAACGGTAAGGCTTCGACGCCTATTTAGATGTCAATAACAAGTGAAAGGTTTATACATTCATCGCTTTACATGTTGAAGACTCGCAGTAAATCTTGCGTTTCTTCAATTTTTCTTCTCTGACTTTCAAGATAACTTTCTGTTCAACTTCGGTAACAGTTTTGACAATATCGGGCTGTATACCTTCTTTCTTAATAGTTACACTTTCCGATGATTTCTTCTTTATTTCCCCCTTTTATATTTCCCTTCGTTTTCACACTTCTTTTCTTTTTGGGCTTGTGGTGTGCTCCACGTCTTCAGATAGTTCTTCAACAGTCTTGGATGGAAGTTGTTGTGGGATCTCCTCTTCGGGCTTCAAGTTTTTCACCCTCTTTTTTCAGTGTTATAATTTCTGTGGCTTGTCTCCTTTTTGTTTCTTCATCTTGCGTTTCCTAACCATAGTTTTCTTATTTATCCCTTGTTCGATTGTGAACGATTTTTGTATTTCTACACGAAGTTGTTCAAAGGTACAACCTCCATAGTCAAGCCTGAATTCTAAAATTGTCACTGTCTTTTTCTACTGTTATAGTAGTCTCAGGTAGTTCATCCTTTTTTTCTGTAGTTAAAATTTTAGTTTTCTGTCGCTTGTCGCCATTTTTTGTTAGTTTTGGTAACTTTCCTTTTAGAAACCCTCTTTTCAATCACCACAGTCTCTTGAATTTGCAGTATTGCTCCTGCACTAAGTGTACTGTAATAAAACTTTATAGTAATAAGTACCGTAATGAAATTTCATTACAGGACTAGATACAGTTATGAAATTTAATGAAATTTCATTACAGAACTAGATACAGTTATGAAATTATCCGGATTTTTCAAATATATTTGCTGACAAAGCAGTCAGTTTTACCAATGTATATGGATTTATAGGTTTTCCACAGATTCTATAAGACTTTGTGATTTCAAAGCAACTGAAAGCGAGGTATTATATCGAATATTTTTCTTGAAAATCTCGGCGGGTTTTAAGTTCGAAACACTCTCTTTTATTTTATTAGTTTTTCTTAACTTTAGTTGTTTTTCTACCATTTTTACATATAAGGTTTCTACAGA
This sequence comes from Taphrorychus bicolor, assembly GCA_951812265.1. NCBI lineage: Eukaryota > Metazoa > Arthropoda > Insecta > Coleoptera > Curculionidae > Taphrorychus > Taphrorychus bicolor. The sequence goes on along the minus strand of OX638306.1, from coordinate 12,940,978 downwards.
GCCTACACTAAATTCTTCAGTATAACGCAGCTGAAAACGAGGTGTCATTTGCCCTATTTAACCAAAGAAAACAAATCACTTTTTGTTGGTATTCTTTTGTTACGATTTTAATTAATTTTTAACCAATTTTTGCTTATATGATTTCTGCAGATTTTACGAGTGTCACTACAGCAAATTACAGAGTTTAAAGCATCTGAAATGTGGTTTGCCTTATTTAATTAAAATAAACAAAATAAATTTTCTTGGCTAATTTTAAGTTCAAAACATCCTTTTGATTATAGAACAATTTTAGTTGATTTTTTTAACAATTTTTACTCATTTTTCGTTTAAAGGTGTATATGATTTCTGTAGGTTTTTAGCAGTTAAAACAAGTTGTCATATGGGCTATTTAACTCAAAAAATGTCTTGGTTAATTTAAGTTCAAAACACACTCGTTTGATATTTTAAAAAATTTTGCTAATTTTTTTTTAAAAATTTGTAGAATTTCTTTAAGTTCTACAGAGTTAAAAGCATCTAAAAATGAGGAGCAATTTGTCCTATTACTCGAAAAACAAATACATTTTCTTGGCTAATTATAAGTTCAAATCATTCATTTACTTGTTTTTTTTTACAAATTTTGCAATTTCTTTTGGTTAAGGAACTATAGAGTTTTTACAATTTGTAGATGAAATTTATAAGTTCAAAACAGTTGAAATAGCATGCTTACAGTCCCCTAAGAACGTAACAAACTGAGTTCGAATGAATTTAACCTCTAATGAGATTTTTTAAAAATGATCAAAAAACGCGATTCTAAAAGTGCTTAAAAATCGACCTTCGAACGGGTTTATCTCCGAAAATGGTGCACATATGGAACTTTTGATGGTGGGAGGTGCGAGAGGACATCAAGAAGAGGAAAAAACAGTTAGATTCACTCCGATAGGTTGAGGCGTTCTCAAGTTACAGGCGGTCAAAGTTGAGAATTGAGAAAAAAGTCATAATTCACCGTAAAACTGCTTAAAATTCGACCTCTGAAGCGGTTTATTTCCGAAAATATTGCACCTGCCGAACTTCCGATGGTGAGAGGTGAAAGAGGACATCAAAAAGAGGAAAAAGATAAGAATTCACTCTGATCGGTCGAGGTGTTCTCAAGTTACAGGCGGTCAAAGTTGGGAATTGAGGAAAAAGTGGTATAATACCCCGCTTTGGACATTTTCGAAAAAATTTCGGAAAAACGTTTTTGCTGTTTTTAATAAAAATGGCAAGCTTGAAGTTGCCTAAGAACGTAACAAACACAATTCGAATAAATTTAATCGCTAAAGAGGTTTTTTAAAAATGGTCAAAAAACGCGCTTCTAAAAGTGCTTAAAAATCGACTTCCGAAGGGGTTTATCTCCGAAAATGGTGCACGTATGGAACTTTTGATGGTGGGAGGTGCGAGAGGACGTCAAGAAGAGGAAAAACAGTTAAATTCACTCCGATAGGTTGAGGCGTTCTCAAGTTACAGGCGGTCAAAGTTGAGAATTGAGAAAAAAAAGTCGTAATTCACCTGTAAAACCGCTTAAAAATCGACCTCTGAAGCGGTCTATTTCCGAAAATATTGCACCTGCCGAACTTCCGATGGTGAGAGGTGAAAGAGGACCTCAAAAAGAGATGAATTCACTACGATCGGTGGAGGTGTTCTCAAGTTACAGGCGGTCAAAGTTGAGAATTGAGGAAAAAGTCGTATAATACCCCGCTTTGGAGATTTTCGAAAAAAATTCGGAAAAACGTTTTTGCTGTTTTTAATCAAAATGGCACGCTTGAAGTTGCCTAAGAACGTAACAAACACAATTCGAATAAATTTAATCGCTAAAGAGGTTTTTTAAAAATGGTCAAAAAACGCGCTTCTAAAAGTGCTTAAAAATCGACCTCCGAAGGGGTTTATCTCCGAAAATGGTGCACGTATGGAACTTTTGATGGTGGGAGGTGCGAGAGGACATCAAGAAGAGGAAAAACAGTTAAATTCACTCCGATAGGTTGAGGCGTTCTCAAGTTACAGGCGGTCAAAGTTGAGAAATGAGAAAAAAGTCGCTATACACCCTCCCCTTTGCACATTTTCGAAAAAATTTCTGAACATTTTTTTTTGCTGTTTTTGATCGGAATGGCACGCTTGCAGTCGCATAAAAACGTACCAAACACAATTCGAATGTTTAACCTCTAAAGAGGTTTTTTTAAATTGGTCAAAAAAACGCGATTTAAAAAGAGCTTAAAATCGACCTTCGAAGGGGTCTATCTCCGAAAATATTGCACCTACGGAGCTTCCGCTGGTGTGAGGTGAAAGAGGACATCAAGATGAGGAAAAAACAGTTGGATTCACTCCGATCGGTTGTCAAGTTACTACGGTCAAAGTTGGGAATTGAATAAAAAGTCGTAATACGCCCCCCCCCCAAGTGAACATTTTGAAAAAAAAATCGGAAAACTGTTTTTGCTCTTTTTGATCGAAATGGCACGCTTGCAGTCCGTTAAGAACGTGACAAACTCAATTCGAATGAATTTAACCTCTAAAAAATTCTAAAAGTGCTTAAAACCTACTGAACTTTCGATGGTGGTAGGTGAAAGAGGACGTCAAGAAGAGGACTGTTTTGTCCTCAGTCTGTTGTTTTGTCTGTTGGATTCATTCCGATCGGTCGAGGCGTTTTCAAGTTACACGGGGTCAAAGTTGAAAATTGAGAAAAAAGTCGTAATTCCTTTGGACATTTTCGAAAAAAATTCGTAAAAATTTTTTGCTGTTTTTGATCAGAATGGCACGCTTGCAGTCCCTTAATTATGTAACAAACTGAATTGAAATGAATTTAACCTCTAAAAAGGTTTTTTTAAAAATGGTCCAAAAACTTGATTCTAAAAGTGCCTTCGACCTCCGAAGGGGTCTACCTCCGAAAATATTGCATCTACGGAACTTCCGATGGTGGGAGGTGAAAGAGGACATCAAGAAAAGGACAAAACGGTTGGATTCACTCCGATCGGTTGAGGCGTTCCCACGTGAGAGTGGTCAAAACAGCAAAAAAATTCAGGAAAATTTTTTTTGCTGTTTTTAATCAGAATGGCACGCTTGCAGTCTACCCAGGAAGTGAAAACATATCGAAAATGTGAGAGTTGACCCCAAAACGAAGGTAATAAAGAAGAAAGTTATTATACGCAGACGCAGTAGTAAATAAGAAAACACTGAACTGATGGTCGTTGAAGAAGAAGGCACAGCCCCCCAAATCACCAGTTACTGTCGAAGAAATAGACTTCTTTGGATAAATAGTAAAGTCCCTAAGATTTATTAACAGCCTGCAGAGATTGTAGAAGAAGCTCCAAACCAGGTCCATGTCTATGAAGATAAGATCCAAAAGAAAGGTCGTAAAGAAGAAGGTCACAAAAACACGCAAAGTTGATAAGCAAGAGAAGAAAAAAGTATTTGCAGTGATGGAAGGAGAAGGCAGGAAATCTATTACTTCCACTATTACTGAACAAGTAGACGTGTTTGAAAAACTGCTTGAAGAGCTGGTAAACAGGAAAACCTGACAAACAAGAGGACCTTGATGAAGTGGATATCGTTAAGGTGTTCCACAAAGAAGGTCTTGAGAAGAAATTAATCAAAAATAAGATCACCAGACAACTTTCCGAAGAGGAGAAAAGGTGCAACTACAGTTAAGTTAGGAAGCAACCAGAAACTATAACTTTTTGACCTGTGAGCTGCCTCCTGAGCGAAAAATTTAACTGGACAACTCCACCAATGCGGCCTTGTGGACCTTTGAGTCTACTGTGAGTTTCTGAGGGAACATTTTGACTGCATTCCAACGATCAGGCCGTTCTATTCTACACTTATATTAGTTCAGATTACAGAGCAACGACAATAGATTCTGCGAATTTTACTGCAAAAAATGACCAAATGTGCATTTTTCAAAGCTTCTAATGTATTTCTGAGGCAACTTGAAAATGATGTGGCGAAAAGAAAAAAGTTACCATAAAAAAATCTCTTGGTGACACCTTTCTTGTCACGAAAGAAATTTTGTGTTCTTCTGTGACAAAGACGTACAGTAACACAAGAATAAATTGCAGTTCCAACAAATGAAGCCGAAAAAGTAATCCACATTGAAGAACTTCAGAAAAAATAATTAACACTGAAGTGGATATAGCTGAAGTGTTCAAGAAGAAGACGTTTAAAAAGCCAACCATTAAAAAAGCCGCAAAATCAAAAAGAATCCATATGTTACAGTTCTGAAAACTCGTGTGGTACTACTTTCCACTACCTAGGACCGCAACAAACTCAATTCGAACAAATTTAACCTCTAAAGACGTTTTTTTTTTAAATAGTCAAAAAACGCGATTCTAAAAGTGCTTAGATATCGACCTCCGAAAAGGTCTATCTTCGAAAATGGTGCACCTATGGAACTTCCGGTGGTGGGAGGTGTAAAAGAGGACATAAAGAAGAGAAAAAAAGTTGGATTCACTTTGATTGTTCGAGGCGTTCTCAAGTTACAGGCGGTCAAAGTTGAGAATTGAGGAAAAAGTCGTAAGACCCTCCTCATTAGACATTTTTGAAAAAATTTGTGAATAATTTTTTTGCTGTTTCTGATCAGAATGGCACGCTGGCAATCTCCTAAGAATAGAATGTCACGAATAAACATGTGCGATCTAATTTATATGCAAAGTTACTATTTTTGAATGTGCGTTAATTTACGTTTTAAATTTATATTTTTTGAAATGGGTATCGGGTTGTCGTTACCTCCCCCGAAGAATCCTATATGCTGATTTACTCACTGGATGGGGCGTTTAATACTAGGGGAGTTTATTGAAATTTTATTGAATAGTTCTTACCAAAATTTTAGGTAGACCAGGACCATATATTGCAATTCACCGGGCTCCTGTAAGGATATGGAGCGCCCGCGTGCTGATGGTATCATTTGCGCCCCATTGCGGTGATTGTAATATACAGTGCGTCCCCGGATAGGTGAAACGACTCTTGTAAAAAGTAAAAAAGTTTCGATTTAAATTGTAATTTTTTGGGGTTGAGCCCTGCTTGGTCAAGTTTTGAAAAATCAAGAGTGACCTTTCTGTGAGACATACGACAAAAAGTTATTAATAAATATTGCTTAGAATCATCAGTTAAGACTCCATACCAAATTTCAAAATTCTCATATATCTGTTACAAGAAAGCTAAAAAAATAAAAAAAAATGTTAAAAGTTGAAAAATCACAGTAGTCGGAGGTTTCTGAAATTTGGTATAGAGGCTTAACTGGTGATTCTAAGCAACTTTTGTTAATAACTTTTTGTCGTATGTCTCACAGAAAGGTCACTTTACTCTATAAAAAAGAGGTTTTCTGAAATTTTCCAAGGCACCCTTGAGTTTTCAAACCCAACACCAGGAATCTGAACCCCAAAAAATTACAATTTAAATCGGAACTGTTTTACTTTTTACAAGAGTCGTTTCACCTATCCGGGGACATACTATATACAGAGTGAACAGAGTGTTTGTTAATGATGTGCTAACGTTTCAAGGGCATTGAATGATTTCTGAAGTAATTATACATATAAAGAAACGTAAAACTTTGACATAGACCTACGTCCAAACGTTGAAAAAAAAATTATAATATAGTAGATGTTTTTATGTTCAAAGCAAACATAATTTTTCTGTAAAAACATACATATATTTGAACTATAGTATCAACATAATAGTAAAGATGGGAACAAGTGCACAAGAAAGAGAAGTAATACAAACAATTAAATAATAAAAAAAATAAATAAATTGAACCTTCCTACATTTTAAATGGTTGGCACGTAGGCTTCTGGATTCTTGGACCCTGGTGGTTGTATGGTTGGTTGTTATCTTAGGTTCTGGTCCTTTTGTTTGATTAAAATGAGTTACAGCGGTTGCTTCTAACTTCGTTGTTTATTTTGACGTTTCGACACAAATTAGTGCCTTCATCAGAGTATTAAAGTCGTAATTTTACAACTTGGGCCTGACGTCAAAAGGTATGAAAATTACGTACATCGCAGAGTTATTATAATACGTATGATATACCTATTATCGTAACACGATATAACCAACATTACACGAAAGCTGCCAAATATAAGGCCTCAAACACAATCAACTATTAAACTTGCGTAGCAAATACCTATTTTTTGTCAATTCTAAAAATCGAAATAAAAACATTTTTCTCTTTGATTTACAAAAGTAATGTTTTAGATAGGGGTATGAACTTTAGGATGGGTAAGATTCTATTAGAATTATATATGATAAGTATCTACGTAAGAAAGTAAATTGAAAAAGAAACAAAGGATTGTCACTTTTTAGTGTCTTTGTGGTCTCAGAATAATGGATAATCAAAATTACCTATTTACATAAAATAATAATGTAAAAGCCATCTTTTGCGGTCATGCGCATAATGCATGACCATTTCCATGTGCATAACGCATGACAATTTCCTCTTGAATCGGGGAAAAATCTTAGCTAATTAATTAAGTAAAAGTATACGCACACCTTTACTTAATTTATAGTATAAAATTCTTAATAAGCTCAGGCAACCCTACCGGGTTTATTGGCGTGAATATTATACTAACCTGAACAAATAATGAAGTTAATGTGTGTAACTGACTCTCTTTTTATATTTCAATATAATGATTTATATTTATATTTAAACTAGACTTACAACCATATATATATTTTACAAACTAATTCAATTAGGTCCTTAGAGGTGGGAAACGTGTTATACAATTAGCTCCCAAAGCCTTAAAAATTGGGAGAAAGCTACATTAAAATTAATAAAAAAAAAAACGTGATATTAAATCGGACAGAATACCTTTTTGGATAACAAAGCTATGAAGCAAAAATTAAATAGAACCAATATAACCGATTTTATGAAGAACAAAATTTGAGACATGTAAGTTATGTTTACAATCATCATAATTTAGTAAGTCTTTGACGAATTAGTTATTAAAGTAGAGATAATTGAGATTGCTAAATAGTCACTAAGGTAGTTACTAAGGTAAGTGAAATACTCTCTGCTAAATCTCTTCCTCCTCCGAGCCGTCCTCCGCAGTATTAAACTCGGTATCGGAATCATCGGAATGAGCCCCTGGCGAAATTATAAGCTGAGCAACCTCCGAGCAGACAATAGTTTTCATTGCCTTCCATCCTTGATGATTTTGTTTACATGCTCAACATATTTTTTCCAATTGTCCCCTGCTGTGACGTGTCCTACAACATTGCTTCACGTAACCAGCACTTTCTCTACAGTCCCGTTTGAATGTTAAATTTATAGATCATAAATCCTTTTACATTGCGACCACATTTCTATAGCGTTATACTGACAATGGTAAGGTGACAAACGTAGTATTTTATGTCCAGAAGGTTTCACATATTCGTCCAATTCAAATTTCTTTTGTGGTAACGAATAGCCCAAATTTCGTCTTTCATAGCCAGTCAATTAATTTATATTTTGGTCAGGATTTGTTTGGAATTCCCTCATAAAGGCCGAAGTGGTGAGAAGCGTTATCCATAATAGTTGAAGATCTTGGAGGTAAGTTTGGAACTCACCGGGTTTTAAACCATTTTTCGAAATTGACTCTGCTCATAGAATCATCGTAATCACCCTTCTTGGAACCCTTTTAAAAATTAAACTGGTCCCTTTAAGAAAGCCGTGTTCATTGCCGGCGTCCACCACTATATAACGACACCTAAATATAATCTTTTTTAGATATTACTAAATACATTAAAAGAAACATTAACCACAAATCATCGCAAGATTGTTAGATTTTTTCCATTTAAACCCTCTATACACTATGTCACCACTGAGTAACTAACAAGTGAAGAATCCACTTAGTTCTTCAAGGAGTTGTCTTCGAAGGTTTGCAATAGTTACATATTCATTTCATGCTAACATACGGTAAAAAATGTCTCCAATTTTGTTCTTCATAAAATCAGTTATTTTGGTTTTATTTACTTTTTGCTTCATAGACTTGTTAGCCAAATAATCCTTGTCCATCTGAACACCACGTTTTTTCATTCATTTCAACGTAGTTTTCTTATTTTTCAACGCATTTGAGGCTGTTTGCAACACGTTCCCACAATCAATTGGAACACCATTTGTTACTTGAACCTTCTCCATCTCCAAGAAAGCCAAAACGTTATTTAGAATTAATAGCTGTGCGTGCTGATTGTAACGTTGTGGAGCCATAATAGTATGGTTTTCAAAGTTTTTTTGAGTTAAAACTTTTGACAAACATGTTTGACGTATTCTATCTTTTGACAATAATCGATCAGGTAAAAGGTACAGACATTTATTTAAGACCTGCCTTTAATTACTTTATTTTTCCTTTCATCCATTTTACATATGACAAACAAAGCAAGAAAAAAAAGGTGAAGGGTCCAAGTTGTAAAATTAAGACTTTACAACATACGGAATACTTAATTTAAAGTTATATTTGAACAAAAGCAGGAAGGAATGGTATAAAGGAATAAATGGAAAAACATAAAGATTACTACAAGTACAAAAGTAAATTTTTTTTATAAGTTTAAGCTTAGAAAATGATCTCTCCCCTGACGCTACCTATACTGGAAGTGTTAACAGGATGCGTAGAATAATGACGACATTGGGAAAGGTAGATGTTATATCATTTTCAAAGATAAACTGAAACATAATGAAGGGATTTTGTTTTTCCGGATCAGATTCTAAAGAATACAGTTTTATTGCGAAAAGTTTATTGTACAAATCGGTTCCGTCAATATCGGATCTACCCATGATGTCTTTTAGTTTAATGTGCAGATCTTTACAACTTTGCATAAGAGTGTCTTTGTCATTATGTACTTATCAACATATCATTAAAAAAACAAAAGATATCTTTTTAGGAATTAAGTTCTTCAAATCGGCCTTTTAAAGGTGCGATTTCGTTGCGACGTCCAGCGTTCGCTCAATTTCAAAACTTTGATTAGTAAAGCAAATTTTATATATATGGATCAAGGAGCATTAGCGGATTGCATCTGGGAAGAATACGAAGACGAGGATGTCCTTAGTTTAGAGTCATCAATGGGTGAAGAAACTCTCAAATTATTCCAGGCAAGAATCGAAGAAGGATACTCAAGATACGAATTTCACTTTCAGAAAGAGTTAGAGGTGGAAAGCATCATGACAGTGGCTAGACCTTAAAGAGCGTGTAAAAAATTTAGGTCCAATTATTTTGTGGTGTGTGGTACCCTACGATAGCGTTTATACCGGGTGTCCAGCAGAACCCTGGACATAGGAGATTAACATGGGAAATCGGTTTTTATTTTTTTGCGCCTGTACGGTTGATTTGATTGAAAAACTTTTAAGAGTAAAGTTGTAGAGTTTATAGTCAGTTATCATCCTGTAATTTTTTCAATACCACAGTTTTGCCTATTTTTTGGAAAAACGCCTCGAAAAGTGCAAAAATTTGAATTTGGCGCGTCACCCCCACCATGCATGTGCAGTGTCGCCAACATAATAATTTCTTATGTCAGACTCAGAGCCGATTTTCCTTTCTTATTAATTTGGAGGGACTATCATGTAGTAATTAACGTGATTATGCAGAGAAAATTAACTGAAAACCTGACGATAATGTTCTTAAATTGTAGGTAAGTAAAAGTTACGTTTATAATAATCATAATTAGTAAAAGGAAAATCATTCCAATTTGTGTATGGCTGGTTGTCTAATTCATTTTAGTTTAGCAATACGACAACCACGATGACATGACAATTTGTCTCTTGTCACCAATTAAGGGTGTTCGTTGTTGTTGTTATTGAGGTGAATTCATCTATCTCCAAATGTTTTACTTCAAAAGTGTCTATTTTGCAGTGCTGTGTGACGCGAGGCCCCATCCTGCATGCAAAAAACCCTTGCTAAGTGCTGGACTCTTCTATGACAGACAAAATCTCATTGGAAAACCAAATACAGCGCGCCCCAAAATGCCAATCCACACATTGACAACTTCTCGACGTTGGTCTCGGTTGTCCTGCACTGTATGTGGATTTTAGAGAGTCCAAACTCATTCATTTTGTTGATTTGAGGGACCCATTAATCCAAATTAACAGTCATTGGTGGAACAAATGTTTATAGCAAATAAGCAAGACCAGAAGCAGATAGCGATGGATGTTTGATCTGCTAAGACCAGTTTCTTTCATGTTTTATCTATGTATCTGGAGACTATAGTGCCTGTGAAAAAACTCTTTTCAGTGACAACAAATCTTGCCAAACTGGCCACAAACAACTTGGAAAACTGGCCAAAAATTGGTTTCATTCCAATCGATTGCTGCTGAATGCAAGACACACAGGATGGTGTTTGCATTGAGGGAGATTGGAACCGTAAATGACCACGTATCCCAGGTTAAATTTCTTGGGGTTCTTGTGGATGAGAGTGCCAAATGGGATTTACACACTGATAACTTGGCTTCAAGACTCAATACAAGTTTGTACCTGCTACGTCAGCTTTCAGATAGGATATCTCGTACGGTACTTAGATCGGCTTACTTTGCATCTTCTCATGCATGGCTCTCTTATGCTGTAGTTGTTTGGGGCCACGCCTCGGGGGCTAAGCGTTTGTTCGGGCTTCAGCGAAGAGCGGTCAGATTGTTGGCTGGCCTGGGCTACAGGGATGACTGCAGAGCGCACTTCAGAGAGCTAGGCATACTAACCCTGCCCTCCATGTTTATATTGGAGAATTTGCTGTTTGTGAAAAATAACATGTATCTGTTTTCTGCTCACGAGGACATGCATGCTTACCTTACTAGAGACCGAAAAAGTTTAATAACCTCATATTGTCGTTTGAGAAGGTGCCAGAATGGTCCTGGCTACTGGGCGGTAAAATATTTCAACTGCCCATAAAAATTGAAGCATTGACAGTGGATAGTTTCCGAAAGGAAATTAAGCAAATTTTAATGGTAAATGTTTTTTATTGTGATGAAGAGTATTTTAAGTATTTTAATCAAAATTATTAATTTTTTTTTCTTCTCTCTGTATAGTCTATTTTAGGATGTTGACTGTAAGCTTTTAGTATTAAGTAAATAATGGCATCTGGACTGAATTTATTTAAATTTAATTTGTAGACTATTCTATTTTTGAGGTATGTACATTGCTGTTTTGGTGATTGTAAACATGAATAAATTTGAATTGAATTGAATTGAATCTTAATAAAGGTGATAGTGTTTTTATAGGAATAATTGTTGTTATCTGTGTTATTACCTAAATTTATGTTACATTTCTTTTTCATGTCCACTTGTTAATTTCTTCTGTTAAGAAATTTATGTATAGATTGATTATGGAAATATACTTATTTTGGTACTTGTTGCATCCACTTTTTCACACACAATTTCCTCGAAATAAAAATGTAATGTATACAGAAACCTTGTATTTATTGATATTAAAAGTAAGGAAATTAGGAACCATTTTGTTGATACAGTGTAAAATTTTATTTTTATTATTTTTTATTTAAATGTTTCATTAGTTATGAATTTTGAGGAGAGAAAACTTGTTTTAAAACAATACTGGGCTGGTAATTCCTTTGCTCAAATTCGAGACAACATTGTTGCATTGTTTCCTGAACAACCAATATCAGCATGCAGTTCACTTTAGGCGGTGGTTGCTCGTTTTGAGGAAACTGGGAGTATTAAGCCGATATGTTCCTGTGAGCGAAAGCGATGACTTCAAGCTGGTGCGGCTCCAGAGGATGAAAATGTGGCAAAACTTGTTGTTCTTGCTGCAGTAAACAATGATCCTTCCAAGAGTATTCGACAGATTGGCCAAGAAACTAGACTTAGTGGATCGACCATCCATAATTATCTGCAAAAAGGAGGTTTTGAAAGCTACAAAAAAGAGAACCATCAACAACTCGTACCGACCCACCTTTTCCCCCAAATGGAGTTTTGTGAAATCCTAACCGAAAAAATTATTGCAGCCCCAAGATTTGTTAGAAACATTTGTTTCAGGGATGAATGCTAATTTGGATTGACTGGCTCTTCAAATCAACAAAATGATCGGATTTGGGCACTCCAAAACCCACATATAGTGCATGACAATCGGGACCAACGTCGAGCAACTATAACGTGTGGATCGGCATTTTGGGGCGCCATGTTATAGGTCCATTTTTCATTGATTGCAGTTTGAACGCCAACAAATCTGGCAATATGCTTCGCAATGACATTTTGCCTGCTGTAGAAGCCATCCAGCCATTAGAACGGGTTTTTTACATGCAAGATTCACACCATCCTCTGTGTCTTGCATTCAGCAGCAATCGGTTGGAATAAAACCAATTTTTCGCCAGTTTTTCAAGTTGTTTGTGGCCAGTTTGGCAAGATTTGTTGTCACTGAAAAGAGTTTCTTTCACAGGCACTATAGTCTCCAGATACATAGATAAAACATGAAAGAAACTGGTCTTAGCAGATCAAACATCCATCGCTATCTGCTTACTGGTCTTGCTTATTTGCTATAAACATTTGTTACACCAATGAATGATAATTTGGATTAATGGGTCCCTCAAATCAACAAAATGAATGAGTTTTGACTCTCTAAAATCCACATACAGTGCAGGACAACCGAGACCAACGTCGAGAAGTTGTCAATGTGTGGATTGGCATTTTGGGGCCCACTGTATTTGGCTTTCCAATGAGATTTTGTCTGTCATAGAAGAGTCCAGCACTTAGCAAGGGTTTTTTACATGCAGGATGGGGCCTCGCGTCACACAGCACTGCAAAATAGACACTTTTGAAGTAAAACATTTGGAGATAGACGAATTCACCTCAATAACAACAACAACGAACACCCTTAATTGGTGACAAGAGACAAATGGTCATGTCATCGTGGTTGTCGTATTGCTAAACTAAAATGAATTAGACAACCAGCCATACACAAATTGGAATGATTTTCCTTTTACTAATTATGATAATTATAAACGTAACTTTTACTTACCTATAATTTAAGAACATTATCGTCATTTTTTCAGTTAATTTTCTCTGCATAATCACGTTAATTACTACATGATAGTCCCTCAAAATAAATAAGAAAGGAAAATCGGCTCTGAATCTGACATATGAAATTATTATGTTGGCGACACTGCACATGCATGGTGGGGGTGACGCGCCAAATACAATATTTTGCACTTTTCGAGGCGTTTTTCCAAAAAATAGGCAAAACTGTGGTATTGAAAAAATTACAGGATGATAACTGACTATAAACTCTACAACTTTACTCTTAAAAGTTTTTCAATCAAATCAACGGTACAGGCGCAAAAAAATAAAAACCGATTTCCCATGTTAATCTCCTATGTCCAGGGTTCTGCTGGACACCCGGTATAACGACCTTTAAAATCAAAAACCAATACAAATAAATTAAATAAATTGTTTAGCTTAGTTTATTATATATCCGACATGTACTTAACAACATGACGTCCAAAAAGAAATGCGTTTAAAGTAAAAAAATATCCACACAAAACTTGCTACATTTTAGCATTGATACTGCTGATAGTGAGTACGGACGGGTTTATTTGGGCTGCGCCTTTTATTATTTTCTTCTATTATCAATCGAAATTGAGACATATTTTTACCTCGCTAATAAATAGTATAAGTAGGTACCCATTATTCGAGCTAATAAGTGAAGTGCTAAATTTCGTAACTCACTAAATATGTCGGATCGAAAGGAAGATAAACCTACCGTGAAGATTAAAAATTCTGCAAACCTCGCAAATATCAGCAGAAGCAGGCATCATTCTATTGCCACTATGAGCACCGAATTGATAAACGAAACAATAGGTGTTTATGCTAAGCAGATAAGACCAACGGAGGCGTCTGAAGTAAATAAACAAGCAAACCAGCAGCCTAAACCGGGCGGATCTAAAATGGACCATACAATAAAGGGTCCTAAGTCATGGTTAGCGGCTTTTAAACCTAACAGAGTAATAAGAACTCCTCCCGAATCGCCATCTATTGAACTCACATCGGAAAAAGATGAACTTATTGGCAATAGCAAAAAAAGACTGCGTTCTTCCGCAAGTCCCGAAATCGGAAAAACAACTAAAAAGCATTGTGAAGCAAATAGTAATCAGGAAAATATAGGTGTATCTGCTGAATTTGAATCCTTGCAGCTGAACGAAACTATTGAGTCATTTTTCCATCAATATGACAAAATATCACATGTTATAAATGAAGGTACAGAGCAAAATGAATATTTTCAAATTACAAAAAGTCAATTTCTTTGTTTAAAAAAAGTAGAAGTCAATCAAACTTAATAAGCGAACATTTATGCAACAAGTTGGATTTAAAACTTCAAAAAATCGATCTTCCTTTGTCAGGAATTAGTCAATTTATGACACAAATTAATAATCGTACAAGGACAAAAATTAAATCAAGGTTTAGTGAATTCAAAACTAGTTTGTAATTTGTGGTTTTACCTATTCTTACTGAAAGACTACCATTGTCAAGGTTTGATGCACGTTTGCTCCGCATTCCTAACGAAATTCAACTAGCTGACGAACAATTTAACGAACCTAAGCAAATCGATGTCTTATTAGGCGCGGAAATATTTTATAGTCTGTTAGAAAGTGGCAAAATAAAATTAGGCGATTCTCTTCCCTGGTTACAAGAAACGGCTTTAGGATAGGTAGTTTCACGAAGTCTCACTCCTTGTGCAGCACGTAAACAGAAAGTTGTATGTAACTTATGAACTCATTATTCTAATAAAATGTTACACGATTCCTTGACAAAATTTTGGCAGCTCGAAGAGTTTGACAATTCTAAGCTTCTTTCAAAAGAAGAAAACTACTGTGAAGAATACTTTAAAAGGACGACAGTCAGAGATAGCGAGAATAGCTTTGTTGTGAGATATCCTTTTAAAGATACATCGGAAACTACTTTGGGAGATTCGAAAATGATTGCATTAAAGCGATTACATCATCTTGAGAAACGATTAGATAAAAGTTCGGAATTTAAAAATCACTATTTTAATTTCATGCGCGAGTACGAAAACTTAGGGCATATGACACTTGAAGGTTTACTCGAAAGCGATAGATCTCTGCCTAATAACAGCTGTTTTTTAACGCATAGTGCAGTATTAAAAAATTCAGTAACTACAAAATGTCGTGTAGTGTTCGATGCGAGCTGTAAAACAAGTTCGGGGGTATCCCTGAATGACACTCTTATGGTAGGCCCTACAGTGCAAGAAGATTTGTATTCGATTTTACTACGTGTACGACTTAGGAAAATAGTTTTGAGTGCGGACATCAAGATGATGTATCGTTGTATAAAAATTGACGAAAATGACAGAGATTATCAGAAGATCTTATGGAGATGGAACACAGAAGATCCTGTTAAGGTTTACAAACTTAATACGGTGACATATGGTACTTCGAGCGCACCTTTTCAGGCTACACGTTGTCTAGCTGAATTAGCTGAAGAAAGTAAAAATGACTACCCTCGAACATCCAATATAATTAAACGTTCATTTTATATGGACGACTTGCTAGTCAGTGTTGAGTCTGAGAAGGAGGCCTTGGAGTTTTATACAGAACTTAGCGGTATTTTGGGGCATGCGAACTTTAAATTGAAAAAATGGTCGTCAAATTGTCGCACGGTCTTAAATAAAATTTTAGAACTAAACAATAATGAAAACAATGACAATTTGATTCTTTTTCACGATGACAAACAATTGAAGACTTTAGGCATTGCCTGGGATCCGAATGAAGATCTTTTAAAGTATTCAATTGACGTGAAAGTAAATTCTTCTAGAGTAACAAAAAGACTGATTCTGTCAACAATATCGCAGATTTTTGATCCGCTGGGTCTAATAGGACCAGCCTTAATTAGAGCAAAACTAATCATTCAACAGTTGTGGAGATTGGAGATTGATTGGGATCAAGAAGTTCCTGTTGATCTCAACCAATATTGGCACGAGTTTTCAACTCAAATTCAGTATTTGAATAAAGTTAAAATTGAAACGCTTGTCGTTCTTCCAGAAACAGTCTGTATTGAGTTATATGGATTTAGTGACAGCTCGGAAAAGGCCTACGGTGTCTGTATTTACGTTGTATCAGTGGATAGATCAGGTAATCGTGAAATTAAACTTTTAACCGCGAAGTCAAGAGTCGCTCCTGCAAAACAAATCACTCTTCCTCGACTCGAGCTTCTCGCAGCTTATAATTTGGCAAAGTTAATGCACAAAGTAACTTTGACCTTGGACATAGAAATCTCTCGAATAAAGTATTTTACTGACTCCAATATTGTTTTATCATGGTTGAAGATTGAGCCTAACAAACTAAAAACATTTGTGGAAAATCGTGGGTCAAAAATTACAGAAGTGTCAATAGTGGATGATTGGGAATATGTACGGAGCAAAGACAATCCTGCGGATATAATATCCTGGGGATTGAGTCCGAGGGAGCTAGTAGGATGTGACTTTTGGTTTCGCGGTCCAGATTTCTTGCGGGAAACTCAGGAAAACAACTCTTGTTTTGATTCGGAAACAAAACTCTCGGATAGTACTGAAATAGTCGTACGAGACTCTTTACCTGAATTAAAGACCGTTGTAAATATAACCACAACTGACGTAAATATTAATGCATTGGATATTTTTTATAAATTTTCAACTCTGCATAAATTACAAAAAGTGGTAGGCTACATAAAAAGATTTAAAAACCAAACTCTGAAAAAGATCAAGAATTGTTCTAGTTTTTTATCGGTTGAAGAATTGAATGAATCTCTGTTTGTTCTAGTTAAATTGGCACAGCAAGATGTTTTTCACAAAGAAATTTCGGATTTGACTCGGCAAAACAAAATTTCGAATGATAGTAGACTTTTAAATTTAAACCCATTTTTGGATTCAGTAGGGGTACTTAGAGTGGGAGGACGTCTAACAAACGCTAACGTTAGCTTTGATAAGCGACATCCGATTATTCTTCCTTGCAAACATAAACTTACAGATCTAATAATAATGAATGAACACACTTAATGAGGCATCTTCATGCTGGAGTTCAAAACTTGCTATCGATAATCTGACTTAAATTTTGGATAGTAAATGGAAAGAATGCGGTTAAACGAAATCTGAACAAGTGCGTGAGATGTTTCAAGGTGAAGCCAAAACCTTCAAAGTTTCTCATGGGCTCTCTTCCTGCGTCGCGAGTAACTCCTTCACGACCCTTTTCAGAATATGGAGTAGACTACGCAGGGCCAATACTGGTTAAAGAGGGCACTTTGCGACAGTCGAAAAAGGTAAAAACCTTCATATGTATTTTTGTATGTTTTGCAACGCGAGCGGTCCATATTGAACTGGTAAAAGACTTTAGTACTGCTGCATTTCTAAATGCATTAAAAAGATTCTGCTCAAAACGGGGGAAACCATCGGACATATATTCCGACAATGGCTCAAACTTTGTTGGGGCAAATAATCATTTTTTGGAACTATATAATTTAATAAATGATAAAAAAACATTCTGACTCTGTTGCTGCATTTCTAGCTAGAGATCGAATCAGGTGGCATTTTTTGCCAGCACGTAGTGCTCATATGGGGGGATTGTGGGAGGCTGCTGTGAAGTCGACCAAATTCCACCTACGCCGCGTTCTTGGTGAGTCAACTTTGACTTACGAGGAGATGTACACACTGCTTGTTGAGATTGAAGCATGCTTGAATTCACGCCCTTTAACGCCTATTTCTGATGACATAAATGATTATTCACCATTAACCCCTGCTCATTTCCTAATTGGCGACTCACTGGCCAGCATACCCCAAGGAGATGTCAAGACTGCTTCAATGTCACACCTAACTCGTTATGAAAGGCTACAACAACTTCAACAACAATTCTGGAATAGCTGGTCCAGAGACTATTTGTCTAATTTACAAGTGCGTAACAAATGGAAGAAACCCGTTGACGGCTCAGTGGTCGTCGGTTCATTGGTCCTGCTGATGGAGGATAACACTTTCCCATTTCGATGGCCCTTGGCTCGCGTAGTGCAACTGCATGAAGGTCTAGATCATATAGTGCGGGTAGTGTCAGTGCGTCTTCCAAATGGAACAATAATAACCCGAAGGTCTTTGACAAAAATTTGCCCGCTACCTATAAACGATTAGTAAAAAACATTTTAAAAAGTCATTGTTGTAATTAGCGTCCTTAAGTTATAAGTTGTTGGTGAAGTTAGCGGGATTAGGACAAATTTATTTGAAAATGGCCGACGTTTCGACTATTTATTTAGTCTTCATCAGGGCTATTCTCACTTAGAGAGGGTAGTCAGTTAAAGTACGATTTAAGATAGTTACGGTACCAAACTCCATTCGATTGTTCGGTGACCCTGGTATCCTAGGCTCGACAAAACACTCATCCGCTGCCCAAGGTACAAAATTTGCAAATGAATTATTCGCAAAGATACCAGGGTCACCGAACAATCGAATGGAGTTTGCTACCGTAACTATCTTAAATCGTACTTTAACTGACTACCCTCTCTAAGTGAGAATAGCCCTGATGAAGACTAAATAAATAGTCGAAACGTCGGCCATTTTCAAATAAAGAAGAGGTGCATTATTTGTCCTAATCCCGCTAACTTCACCAACAAATTTTAAAAAGTGGAGTCTTTTTAACGGGGCGGCATGTTAGGACGTGTATTTTGTTGAGGAAAAAGCCGAACTCGTGGCAACGTTGCAGGGGAGAAACTATCGAGGAGGCGTCGCGAGGAAAGGGGAAGCAGCGACTGACAGGAGACAGAGGAAGAACTCGCTCGAAAAAGATTTTGCACACGTTGGCACGTTCACGTTTTTGTTTATGCAAATATTGTTGTTAAATTGCATTTTATACTTTAAAATAACTTCTAAATCGTTTTGAAAGTTGTTGTGTTTTATTTGTGTAACGACAGCGGCATCACAGGTCCCTGGAACTGCACTTTCAGGGTGGTCCGAACGTGAGGCAAGCGACCATCACATTAACACTTGCAGTCTCCTAACGGCCCGTTTTATACCTTTGGATTAAACTGGAGATTCCACGTTTGGTTTTACTTTAAATTTATCTAGAGATTAATCGCCACTTTTCGGCTTCATAAAAATATCCGTTTTACACCCTCTAGTACTAAAAAACTCAAACCAGACAAAAATGACGTTAAGAATCAGAAGGAAGACTAGCTGGCAAGAGTCACAATTGTCTGCCGTACTACAGCCGAATACTGTTGAGATTTATACGAAGAGTCGCCTTTGGTTCCAATGTTCGAAATGTGAACGTTCGAGTAGGCGTTGGAATCCCGACATCAGCCCGGTTGGTCTTAACTGCGCATGCGCAAAATTTATTAAAAGGATTGTGGGTTACTGGGTTCTTTTGTTTACGGTTCCGGCCATTTTGACAATCAAAAATTACGTTTTGCAAATAATTTACAGTAATTTTTAATTTCAGCAAAGTTGGTGTAATAGAATTGCTGTTTTCAATTAGTAAAAGGAATCTTTGTTTAGCAAGAATTGCGCGAGATTCGTTAACGCAACGTGTCAAGTGACGGATTTATTGGATTCTCGTATTTCGAGAAAGCGTCATGCAGGTACACCAGCCGGCACCCAGTTTTCCTGTTTCTGCTCCACTCATTTCTCAATAATATCGATTTTTCTTATTATCAAATGATCTACACACACTTTTCAGTACAGTCTTTGCTTGTGTAGTACCTAAAGATGTAAGTATCCAGTATCTAGGTGTGTAATAATTTGGTATGGTGTTGGTGTGAAAGAATGGAAGGTAGGGGCAGCATGAGTTTGAGGTAGTTTTTGAAATAGTCCCTACAAAGGAACATTGTGTTCACAGCTGTTGACAACCCTGGACTTGTTGTAAAGACTGTAAAGCATACATGAGTCCACAGTAAGGTTAGGGCTCATGTGTGCTTTACAACTTTTCTTTTATTCAACAGCTCATAAGTATGGCACTCTCTTTTCATTTTGTTCATCACTTATGCCATTTGCATTTGCTAGTATGATTAAGTAGGGCTATCGGCTATCCTTACCCCTAATTTGAAATGATAAACACTGGTTGTGGTAGGTAAGTTAAAAATTCTCGTTTTTTAGGAAGGGTTTAGTAAGTCCTACACACTGGAGAGTATATAGAACCTTTGTTTAAAAGAGAAAAAGGATATATTTTAATCAAGTTCCAGCAGATGCTCTATTAGGCCAGAGATCCACTATCCCAGTTAATAATGTATTTATATCCTATTCATATGGAAGCAAAGTGACTCTCGTCTTGCTAGACAATTATGCTATGGGTACATCCACAGTGCAGTTAAGGTTTGTATAAAGATTTTGATACTTACATTAAAACTACTAGGACCATAAATAGATTATGCCTATGCCATTTTCAATGTGTGCACAATAAGCTCTCCTCTCATTTTTGACTCAAAAGCAAGTAGCTGGTTTGGCAATTTATGCTGCATTAGCTTTTCTGCATACTTATGTCTATGTCAGCTACCTTACTAGAAATGTATTTATGAAGATTTACGGGAGCACTATTTACTAAGAAGCATATTAGAAGGCATACTTTTGTACCAAAAAACTAACAATATAAGGATGCATCTTAGCACTTAAGTTAAATTATTACATTTCTTTTGCAATGACTAAAGTTCAGAAGCCTGTTACTGTTAAGGTACCAAATTAATTTTTTTTTAGTGAGATATGAGGGTAAATAACATAAAAACATATTGTGTAAACCCTGTTTTTTATCTCTTTTTTTACTTACCTCTTATCTTGTTTTAGGGTTTCAGAATAGTCTTGAGAAGGGGTTTTTTTGTGGAAATGAGATGTGGCAGAGTTTTTTCCTTATGTAGTACCAACCTAGGATTCAACCATGGAAAGGCGACTTATAAATAGATAATAAAGGAAAAGATTTGTGTGTTTCAAAGAAATTCCAGGGTGCCACTAAGGTTTCAAGCATGTAAGTTAGCATCAAATTTCATACTTGATTAAACCCTCCTTTTAATCTAAACTAAGAATCAATTGAAATGATACACCTTAAATTTTGAATGAACTTTAAAACTGTCTACCTCTAAAGCCACTCAACCGATTTTCATTGGAGTTGCCATTTTGGTAAGATCCGTGTATAAACTGCTTTAAGTGGTTATGTACTCGCTTATATGTTTTGCAGGTTACATAATACAGGGTTCAACAAAACTTGATGCACGTTTGTAAAATCTTTTTGAGCAGATAATTTTGCGGAAAAAAAATTCAGAACATGTTTTGCTACGGGAGTATGTGGAGACGCGTCATACCTTGGGACATATTTGGTGTTTTTTTGGATATTTTGTCTGGTTCCATAGATATTTAGTTTTTAACGAGGTATCATTGAACACTGGAGCTCCAATTTGCCCCATAATACAAATATTGATAAAATTTTTATATGGAATATAAAGACTATGCAGCGAGCTGGATCTTACCAAAATGGCTTTTACAACGAAAATCGGTTGAGTGGCTTTAGAGAGAGACAGTTTTAAATTTCATTCAAAATTTGGGGTGTATCGTTTCAATTGATTCTTAGTTTAGTTTATAGATTGCTCACATTGTTAACACTTAACACACTCAATAATTTTCGCTCAGTTGATTCCTGAATGTAGTGCCTATTTTTTTGTCTCTTCGTCAAGTCTAGCCAACAAGCTATGAAATGTGTTGCCAGTTTAACAAAAGTCCTTTTTTCACTTGAATAATCCTTTTTTGCGATTGTCTTACTATATGCACATATTCTGCTCAAAAACTCATTTTTTTCTGTGTAATAATAATCCTGAAAATTGTGATCAAATACTTATTGGTCAATTATGGATTTGCAATACGCTTCATTAATAAAAAATGACGGTTTTGTATTTCATATATTTTATACTTTATTTTCAGTATGATGAAAAATCATGAAAAAAAGTAAAATGTTTAAGTACAAAGATAACGTGCAGGTGAAGAAGTTAGTAATTCCTCTCTATTATATATGCCTTCTACTAATTACTCCTGCTGGAAAGTAAGCAGAGGATCGAAAAATTAATAGGGAGCATATGACTTAATCAATTAATAGGCATTCCGTGATCACATTATTACATTAATTATGATTAAGCAGTCTTTTGATCAAATGTGCTCAAAACAATTAATTTTTATATTAAATTGAGAATTTTATTCGCCAATTCAATTGTTACATATTCAACATTAGAAAAATGTATCGGTGTTTTTATTTGTTACAGGGTTGATAAACATTGGTCTAAGTGAAGGACAAAGAAAGTCTGTCATACTGGCTTCCAATTTCCTGGGAAGGAAAACGAAAGTAGTTCGGATATGGAGTTTCCATCCTGCATTGAAACCCACAGTTTAAATTTGAAGATGAATGAAGACAAGCGCGTAAAAAAGGTCGCGCCACTTCTGCATGCTGAAGAACTGTACTGCTATGACGTCTATAAAACTCTTGGGTACCACTAGCCTATAAAAAGATATCTTCAATTGAGTAATGGTCAATGAAACAATACAACTATTTTACGGTAATCTGAAAAACAAAAAATGTGGATTTCTTCATTCAGAGGTTTAGGAAACATATGTTGAAGATATGTGATATTAAGGTTTGAAATGTGAGGTAAATTAAAAACACATATTTTATATATGCCATGTTTATTTGTGCACCAAAATCAAATTAAACGACATTGATTTTTTACTTATTTTACTTAAAAAAACGTATAAGTTATGTATTCAACGTATAGGTTATTGTAGTGTTATTTACAGTGTATTTCAGAAAGCAATTTTCAATAATTCCAAAGGATCCTTCGATTAAGTTTTATTTCTTTGTAAAGCTATTAAAGTCAAATAAGACGATGTAAGGTTAATTTGTTATTATTATTTTTTTTTGTGTCAGTTATTACAAGTCTTGATAAGTATATAAGAATTATAAAAACCATACCTAAATAAAAATAAATTAAAAACTAAAGAGCAAAATAATTTTTTAACATCCTGTATTCAATAACTGATTTTGAGATTTTTTTTAAAAATTATCTACGTTTTAACAATCTGTGCTTTGAAGTAGAGCTAACATGATAATTATTATAAATTATTATTGTCATATTATATAATAAAACAATCTTTCCAGTAGATGATCTATGGATTCATTAGATAGTAGTTCCTTTTTCCTGATAACTATTAGAAGAGATCTCAAAGATTTTATTCGGGTCTTGGACCCTCTTAATTGTTTTGCCTTTGAAAATAATGTGACGCTCTTGCGACGAACATATTTTGCCTTCTGCGGTTCCTCCATGTCAATGGTTGTACACTCATCAAACTTGAATTTTGGACCTAGAGATTGACAGGAAATAAATATATTAACGGTCATACATTCCGCCAAAGCGATAAGGGCGGTCGGTTAATGAAAACAACTATTAAGACGTAGTGACTATTAACTGTGAAAATGAAACTTAACTATGAAAATAACTATTAAGACTTATCCATGCTGGAGCAAAAAACTGACATATATATTATATAATTTTAAATAGAACATAAATAACTTTACTCCCTCATCTGACTGTATTGTCTGTATAAGTACCATATTTTAATTAGAAAGAGCAATGCCTTATTAAGGCACTTGCTCTTTCTAATTAAATTTAAAAATTAATTATTAATTATTGCAGATACAGGGAGATTCAGAATCTGATATAAAAAATACAGGACTGTATCTAAAAAAAATTGAAGCAATGTTGTTTGCATGAAAATGAAACGTCGGATTTTAAATTTGAAAATACCGTGTTGAAGAAAGCAAAAAGTGGCTATGAAGAAGTGTTAAATTGTTTTTAATTAACTCATTAAATTAAGGCTAGAAAAAATAAAAACGTTTTGTGAATATTTCCAAAACCAGCCGAAGTTTTCAAAATTTGAAAACAACTTTTATACACTTCTAATTGCGCAACTTTGCCCTAATTTAACCTTCGTTGTATCTCTTCAAATAACCAAGATCCCCATGGTTAAACTCCAAACGATCACCCTGTATTTCTTCCTTTAATGTTACAAAAGTTCATACAAGGTTATAGGAAATTATATACAGGGTCAGAGTCTGGCAATAGGGACTGATAGTTTCCAAAGTCTTATGATAAGGATACCACTCAGAATGTCATCAAAACTTGTGGAAAAAAGTTACACAGTTTGGACAAGAAAGCCCATGCTGCAATGTATCTTTTGCTTCACATTGTTTTTCCAAAGTTGGTCGAAAATCTAACATTTATAAAATCCTTTGAGTTTTGAAAAGATAAAATTCAAAGTTGAAGTGCCAAATTGCATAAATCCTCTGAAGGACAGTTGATGTTGCCCAAACTCCATGGTGTTGTTTGTCAATATTTTCTAGTATCCTATCATCCTGTAGGTTGTGGATGTACCTAAATGTTCTAGGTATATAATATCAGTGTTATTGAACCTTTAATTGATACATAGAAGAAAAATATTGTAAGCATGACATGCTCTATAGGGTCTACAGAACAAATTACTTTGTGCTGTTTATACATCAGAATAACAATATGGCCTTAAGCATAAGAATATGGTTTTACTTAGGAATGAGCTTAGGAATAACCTACCTACAATATTATTTAAACATAAAACCATTTAAATTGAAAGATAGCTTAATCCTTAGGTAAGCATTAAGCAATATTTGTTTAATAATCAAATGTTTTGGTTAATGCGTAACCAACCATTATCTTATTCTTTCCGAGATTCTTTCATTCTTAAACGTTATTCTTTATTCTCATGAATAAACCCACCATTTATAGCTAAAAAAAATAAATCAATGTTTTTTTTTCTCTACATATTGTGTCACTATTTCTGATCTCTATCTAAATCTCTCATCATGTAAGGCTCGGAAAACTATCAGTACCCAACAGTTAAATTTAACAGGTAGTTCTAAATTTAGAAGAAAAACAAAAATTAGTTTTGCATAAAGAATAATTTCTAATCACCTGGACTGTGGGAGCAGCATATTTTCTCAACTTTTTCTTTCCCAGGTCTTCTGCCATAAAGTGCCATTCGCCTATAAAGTGGCTCCGGATGATGAAGTCAATTTCTCCTAGATGCATAACCCCACAACCAACACTAAAATCTATGCCAGAAATTTTAACCACTGGTTCCTATAGAAATCTGAAAAGATTTAAAAAAAAATTATTAGCTACCTCCAATTCTATTAAATAACTCTTATGACAAGCTTCAACACTTCTTAAATTATAATCCTCCTCATCATTCCCTGGGTTGGAATCCATTATTGCTCTTATTATGTTCAAAATATGAGTTCAAAGTTTATGGTAGTTGGTAGTATATTACCTACACCAACAACATTTAAGTAAAAATAAAAATAGGTAGTACTTCATATCATATAAGTAGCTACCTAAATACCTAACTAACTACTTTTCCAATACTCATTCAACTAGATACATATGAGAGAAAATTCCTTTTTCTCTCATATTTATTTTAGAAAAATAGACTTTTTAATAAAGTGCAAAAATGCTAGGTACTGATGTTGCTATAGTAGGGCATCTATTTAATTGTGAAGATTTCTTCCAAAGCCTTTAGTTACGCAATATTGCCAATAAAAATGTTATCCCTTAGTTATCTACATACAAATCTACAAGTATAAAAAAAAAGTAAATACATACTACATCTACTCACCCCAAGAAAACTCCATCCACTGGAGGTTTTGGTTTTTCAGCATTTCACACTTTTCACACTATGCATTGCACGTTTATAATTTTGTTCTTCTTGGCATCCACGTTTTTTTTTATGGATCTTTGGGCTTGTTAATAATTGCAAATAGAATAATGTTGAAAGATTCCGGAATCTTCAGTTTCAAGTTTAAAGTAATCATTTAATAGCACAGAACTTAGCAGAACAGCAGAAAAAAGCAAAATAGTACAGCAATAAACTGAAAGGCTATTGAAATAATTTAAATTTGAAATTAAAACAACCCCAACACAAACTAAAGCTGCTAAAAAGCCAAATGTTACAACTAAAATTGTATTTTTTGGATGCTTACGATTTACAATTTTATAAATTGTACGATGATCAGGAAAGAGGTTCTATACTAACACCAAGCGCTTTTGCATTTTACGTCACGAAAATTATGACGATGTTGTTTGGCTGAGAAATTCCTTTAGCCAACGTTGATTGGCTCGACGTCGGCAGAAATGAAGCTTAACTGTGACGCATGCGGATTAGTTAGCAACCGGGCTGATCTTCGGGTTCCAAGCTACATTTTTGAGGCCTTGACTACTTCTATATTCAATTGTTTTCTATTTGACTACAGCGAACCATCCTGAGGGCGACGTCACAAACAACGGAATTTGGTTAAAAGCGAAACGGAGCGTAATTTGATAGTTGAATTTAAACCAATCAGATAAAAGCTAAAATAGGAATTGACATGTGTAATGACGTTATTGACATTTCTGCTCCGTTCCGTTCCGCTGTATGTGACGGCGGCTTGAGCTCCAGACATCAGTCCATCTCACTCATCCATGTGTCGGACTGTTGAAATGCGCTGTGTCCTGCACTCGAAGTCTGGGAACCCTGCGACTTCATAAGCTCTAACCTCAAACTCATAAAAAAGTTAAGAAATTCGGTTTTTCGACTCACCAAAATTTCTTCATGATATTATCTTTACCAATGTTACAATTGCAAAAGCAGTTAAAAAGGTTTATTGGGGTTGTGAAGACTGTAAAGTGTAGTGTATCGTCTAAAATAATTGCTGTAAATGGCTAATAATTCATTTACGCCGACTACGCGACATAAAAACTTCTCGAGCAAGGCAAGCACAGTTTTAATACCTCTAGTGAAAGAATATGCACACACATTGGAGAATAAAAAAAGGCAATGCTGTTACATGGAGGGAGAAACGGAAAGTTCAAAAAACTTGAAAGGAAAGTGGGAAAACATGAAGAAAGAGACTAAAAAAAAGTTTTCATTCAACAAGCAGGAACTCTATCAGACTGGAGGAGGATCCTTCACTCAAGTCACATTAACAAACCAGGACTTTGATATAAAGGCATTATTGGGTCCTTCAGTTGCAGGCCTAACAAATAAATTTGATTCGGATTCCTTTGCAAATTCCGTACCAGAACTAAGAGAATCAAGTATAGTAGTTGATGTCGACAATTGTAAGTTGGAACATAACTGATTTTTCTATTTAATCTTCTTTTAATTTCATTTCTATATTTTTGTAGCTGTTGGTGCTACAATTGAGTTTAACATAACCCAAGAATACCTGATGTAGGTAAGTAAAAGCAACTGCCTATAATTGAGGTATTTTGTTTTTTTTTTAATTTTTTTTTTCAGATGATTGCGTAGGTCTGAGCATAGATTCTTCATTAATAAAATTTCATTTACAAAATTCATCCACTCAACTGCCATCCACACAACTGTCATCCACATAATCTCATCTGCACAGCTTCCATCCACTCTACTAGCCTCTAATAGTTTTGGTAAGTAGGCTCCTCTCTAGGCCCCTTTATATTAATAATTACTATTTAACATATGCTATGCGCCCATTACCCTCTATCTATAAGTTTGGCTGTCATTTTATTTAAATTTTTTTATTAAAAAACATTTTTTTGTAGATGAAGACGTTTGTCGGATACCCAACTCAAATATGAACAGTGGCAACACCGCGCACAGCTAGGAGCGAGCGAGAAAAATACAACAACCGGCAACATTCATTCATCATCGAATCCTCATCTTACTAACATCATTGTAAATCGTAGATCAATAAAAACATCAGTTTTTTGTTGTAAATCAGTAGAAATCTAATTTCTAATCATAAATCATCGAAACCCAACAACGTTAGAGAAAACAATTCTGAAATTCAGCGGGCAGAACATGTGTCAACAGACAACTGGGCTAAAGTTCTCAAAACACCAAAATCATCTAATTTGTGCAACAAAGGTGGGTTTGAACTATTGTTCACTTTAGTATTTTCGAATATACAGGGTCATCCAACCAGGCAATATGGGGGCAGACTTTGGAGGATAAATATTGAGTATTTATACCTATGTTTCTTCTAGAAAAAAAGTTACCCGGCCAGTTAGGAAATCGGATATTGCAAATGAGTGCAAGGGGAGAATATCAGCATTAGCTGCAGTAAAATTAGAACTATTCCAGCTGCAAATTCAGAGTCTGAAAGAAGAAAATAGACCAAAACAGAAGGAACATGAAGATAAGTTACAACAGCAAAAAGAAATTCACGAATTAGAAATAGAAAGAAAGAAACTTCAGTTGGATCTACTGAAAAAAGAAATACTAAAATAATTTATTTTTAGTTTATTCAAAAAATTTCAAAAAAGTTTTAGCAATCCTTTACTTCACGTTTCAAATGATATCAGCTCGGATTTCAGGGATAAAATAAAAACACGTGTTCTATATCTGATACATATTTTTAGGATTTAGAAGAAATATCAATAAAGAAATATTTTAATTTGTTGATCCTCTGTTCCAATAAATACCATCTCTATAATCCTCTGAAATTACAAAACTATTTGACATTATTGGGTGTGTATTGTATGTATGCCATGTAAATGGAGGCATAGAGTAAATGGAGGCATGATAAATGTATTACCAGTCTGACCTACAAAATGTTATTCTCAGGTTTGAAAAATTAGAAAATTGTACATTTTGCAATGGGTCGTACAAAGAATAATAATTCCAAAATACACTTAAGCTCATTTTTATTTTTTTATAATAATAACATTTTATAGTTCAGCAAAGTATTTAATGATGTGGTTTCGAACTTGTTGACCATTTCCTTCAGGTACTTCATGTCCTAGAGCTTCATCATTATTACCTTCATCTTCTTCCTCATTCTCATCTAAAGGAGGCTCTGGATCATTATTTTGCAAGGCAATATTATGTAGTACGGCTGTAGCCATTATGACGGTTAATACAGCTTGTAATTTTAACCTCATTTCTAGTCGTAAAACTTGGAATCTTCGTTTCCAAACTCCGTACTGCCGTTTCACTATGTTTCGTGTACGTATATGTGCTTCGTTGTATAACATTTCACTTCTGGTCCTTGGCTCACTGACTGGAATAAGCACGTGTTCATTTAAAGTATATCCAGAATCCCCCAATAAATAACTGTTTCCAAAAGCTCCTTGATTAAGTAAAGCTTTTATTCTAGAATTGCTATAGATATGTCTGTCATTGGCAGCACCAGGCCACCGAGCAACAATATTTGTAATTTTCAAATCTGCATCTGACACTGTCTGAACATTGACAGAGAAATGACCTTTTCGATTTCTGAAATTTTCAGCTTCTTCTCCACCTTAAAATAAAACAAGAACACTAGGAAACAGCTCACAAAAAATTTGGAGGAGAGGGCGTGTATAGACTATATTACCTGGAGACTGAATCCGTATATGCGTACAGTCTATGGCTCCAATAACATTTGGAAACCTGGCTATATTATGAAATGCCCGTTTGCATTGATCTATTTCTTGTGGATTTGCTGGTAACTTTATGACTTCAGGAGCCAAGCTTGCTATGGCTTCTGATACTGTTTTTTTTGCACACAGAAGCAGTTGACTTATGAATTCCAGTAAAGTCACTTGCGACTATCACCATGCTTCCTGCAGCATAAAATCGAAGTGCAAGTAACAGCTGTGTCTCAGGAGTTAGTGCTTCATTTCTAAAAAAGTCACATTAACTGCTAGATAGTAGTGGTCTTTGATGATAGGTAAGTATGTAACAATAATGTAATATTTCTTACTGAGTCGTATTCCGTTCCAGTAAACCTGCAATCCTCTCTAATATAGAGTTTGCAGAATTTTTTGAGATCCTAAACCTGTCAGTAAATTCCTCCTCTGTCAAATCCTCAAGATTAATTCTTCTGTGGAAATTTCGTGGCGCTCTCCATGGCTCTACAATGTTTAAGATATCTTCGAGTTCATTTTCGTCATCTAAGATTTCTTCAAACACATCAAAAATAACATCCATTTTAATTCGGTAATGACTTGAGTCACTTGAGAAACTTTTTATACTTTCCACTGCTCAAATGTACAAAAAAAATATTAAAATTAAATATAAACAAAAATGTGAGGTTAAATACGCCAGGTCAGGAATCGTCAAAATTGTCAAATTCTTCAGTTACTACAACAAACTGAAGTTTTACTCGCGGCCATCCACCAGTTGAAGTTTAAGCTTTAGATTGACAGTAACAGTGAGGTGTAAAACGACGAAATATCGATAAACCGGAGTTTTTCTCAAATCCTGTAGATTAACCATACCTATAAAACCGGCCCTAAGAACGTAACGAACACAATTCGAATGAATTTAACTTCTAAAGAGGTTTTTTTAAAAATGGGCTTAAAAATCGACCTCCGAAGGGATCTATCTCCGAAAATATTGCACCTACAGAACTTGCGATGGTGGGTGGGAGGTGAAAGAGGACAAAGAAGAGAAAAAAACACTTGGATTCACTTCGATTGTTCGAGGCGTTCTCAAGTTACAGGCAGTCAAAGTTGAGAATTGAGGAAAAAGTCGTAAGACTCTCCCCATTGGACATTTTCGAAAAAATTTGTGAATAATATTTTTGATGTTTTTGATCAGAATGGCACGCTTGCAATCTCCTAAGAATGGAATGTCACCAATAAACATGTATGATCGTATTTATATGCAAAGTTACTATTTTTGAATGGGTATCGGGTTGTCGTTACCTCTCCCGAAGAATCCTATAAGCTGATTTACTCACTGGATGGGGCTTTTAAAACTAGGTGAAATAGGACATCAAGAAGAGAAAAAAACATTTGGATTCACCCCGATCGGTTGAGGTGTTCTCAACTTACAGGCGGTCAAAATTGTGAAAAAGTCCTAATACACCCTCCCCTTTGGACATTTTCAAAAAAATTTCGGAAAATTTGTTTTGCTCTTTTTGATCGGAATGGCACTTCCGATGGTGGGAGGGGAAAGAGGACATCAAGAAGAGAAAAAAACAATCGGATTCCCTCAGATCGGAGAAGGCGTTCTCAAGTTACAGTACCTCCCCTTTGGACATTTTCGAAAAAATTTCGGAATTTTTTTTCTGCTGTTTTTGATCGGAATGGCACGCTTGCAGTCCCCTAAGAATGTAACAAACTCAATTCCAATGTATTTAACTTCTAAAGAGGTTGTTTAAAAAATGGTGGTGAAAGAGGACAAAACAGTTGGATTCACACCGATCACTCGAGGCGTTCTCAAGTAACAGGCGGTTAAAGTTGAGAATTGAGAAAAGAGTCGTAGAAGTGTGAGAAAAGAGTCATCAAAAAAAAAATCAAATTTTTTTTGGTTTTTGATCGGAAGGGTACGCTTGCAGCACCCTAAGAACATAACAAACTCAATTCGAATGAATTTAACGTCTAAAAAGGTTTTTTTTTTTAAAATGGTTAAAGAACGCACTTCCATAAGTGCTTCAAAATCGGCTTCCGAAGGGGTCTATCTCCGAAAATATTGCACCTACGGAACTTCCGATGGTGGGAGGTGAAAGCGGACATCAACAAGAGGACAAATCAGTTGGATGCACTTTGATCGGTCAAGGCGTTCTCACGTTACAGGCGGTCAATAAACTTGTTATTTACTTTCTCAGTCAAAATGGTTAGTAGGTGACAGCGGAAATTTACTGTGGTCTAGACAACGTGGAATTTCCGCTAAAATTTGTTGAAACTTACGCTCCTCTTATGGGAAAATTTATGCATGAGGAAAATATTCGTCAAAATTTAAAAAAAGTGGGCGTGGCACCATAAAAAAATTTTCTCCCGCCCTCCCCCCCCCCCCCTCCTTTACAGAAAGCTGGCTCCGCCACAACTCTACAAAGTTCAGGAATTAATAAAGAACTGAAAATATGAATTGGAAAAGATAGCAAAAAAATATGGCCGCCAAATGGAGTTTGACCTTAAGGTTAAATTTAAAAATTTTGATATCTTTAAAGTCTCTAAATTTATTGTTTTTTTACTAAGATCTGATATACAGTGTAGTCCTGCAGGTTTTTAAGCAGAATGGCAGTCAAGTTTAAAAGTGTTTAATACTCGATTGTCACTTCAATTTATTTTTTTTTCTGTCAAAAATTCAGTCAACTTGATAACTATTATTATCGAATAGTGTGACAAACAGGAATCAAAATTGTTGATGTTCAAGTTTTAGAACATTTTTTGAACGGTAGAAAGGTTTTCTTTGTACTACTTAACTTTTACCCTCCATCTACATGTAAGTAAAATTTAAGCCTCATCCATACCCACCTCTTCTCATGGAAAATAACTCTTCTTTAAAACCAAGCGTAAACCACCATTTTGCGCATTCAAATAAAAACCCGAAAAGGTAATTTTCCAAATAATTTGTGAATTTGTCGAAAGTCGTTTTGCTTTTGCAAAACGACAAATGCAATGCAAAAACTAATTTAAACTAACCTGAAGGGTTGAATAATTATATGAAACATTAAAAGTTTGGTTCGGTTTTGCTTCACGAACTATGTCTATATATACGAATATTCATATAAATTCGCAGACGTTGCAAAATCCGCCCCTGCACGAATGAAATCGCTTGTTTGTTGCCTCATTACCAAGTTCCGCTCTTTCGTTATCCATCAACTTCCGCTTGATTCTACAGCGAACTGTAAACCGCTTTACGGTAGACCTAATTACAAAATTGTTTTAAATCGTTAAACACGGTTTATGACTTGACTACACAACCGCTATAATGGACCTTACAAGCAAGAATTACTCAGTAACAGAAGAAGAAAAATGTGCTTGTATGATAGGTATATTACTGGAGTTTTATGAGGCCCTATGGAAGTGATTGGTTAGGAAGTAGTAACTAAACAAAATAGAATATTGTGCAAGTAGCGTCGAAAACTGCACTTTTCACACGAGTGCGAGGCGTAGATGAGTCACACAACGTGTGCAAAGTGCTGTTTTCAATACGCGATTTTCAGCGGTAGTTAGTAGTGCGTTTTTGTCAATCTTCAAGGCATGTTTTAGAAAAAGTAAATGCTCGCATGTTGTTAGAAAAAATTGTTAAGGTCGTGTAACAGTTTGGTTTTGCCATTAGAATTATGAGAATAAACCTACCTTCTTGACTGCTCTTACTGCATTACACTCGATAAATTTACCGTTGATTAGTGGGCTATTATTGCAAAGTACATTTTAGCTTGTTGACTGATCTTCCTCTGGTTGATTTCTGAAAGGCAGTCTGAGCCCTTTTGCTTTATTAATTAATTTTCATCTTGCCGTTAATAATATTGGGTTTATTTACATTTGCTATTTTCGAGGTTATATTGTGATCGGCACGGCTGTTCGGTGTCAGTGCTGTCATTGTCTGAAGTTTGACATACTGTCGTTTCAAATAGCTCGGAACTTCCCGCACCTGGTTCCTTTATTCAGTTAAAATATCTCAAATCTGTATGGACTTGGAGCTCTGAGAGCGTGGCGCTCAGGTTTTTTATTACAGTTGGGAAGCGGCAAATGTTACATTTTGGATTTATGTTACATTTTTGGGGAGGATCGCCATTTGTTGTTTCTATCCAGTTTCTAAATCTATGACGCCATCTATGGTGACAGTACGGACAGTGACTTTTGCCTTCTTGCTTTTATCATTAATGCCAATTAATATTACACCAATACTACACCATTACAACACCACACACTACTCGGAAGGGTAACCATTGTATATTGTTAAATTTGTTTTATTATTAATATATGACCACACCACGTCACACAGTGCTTTCATTTTGCTATTGTCCTTTTGGGTAAGAATAAAACGTCTCAGTCGTCAATAAAATGTGGATTAACTTCTAAACTACAAATGTACATCAGAAGCACATCTAATAAGGATTTGACATAATAAAGTGACTAAACAATAAATAACAAAATAGATCATCAATCTCTTTTTATTTTCCTAGATTAGTTACAAAATGGAAACATTTATTGACGGTGTAATAGCTATTTATGTAACGTTATGTAAAGTGCGTAATGAGACGAATTATTTAGATGGATTCATATATAATATGGATGATTAATTTAGACAATTAATTTGCTATTAATTTAACTTTTAGAAAAAATATATCTGAAATACCTTTCACTAACAAAATGTCCAGTCAGTGTCAAAGTCCAAAAATATCCACTGTATCTGCTTTTAGAGAGTAACTTCGGAGTAAATAAAGTTTAGTGACTCCGGGGTAAGTATTAGAGTAAGCACGCATAAATGCTCGCTTGCATTTCCGGGGCCCAGTTGACTTTAGGGAGCAAAATTCTCAAAAAATTAATGAAAATCTAAGTACCACAGAAAGCCTGACATTTCCTTAAAGGCTACAAAAGAAGTTTTGACTGAATTCGCCAATAAATAGATTTCTCAAAAAAAAAAAATTTAGAATTTCAGGCACAACAAGGACACACAACTTACATTAAAGGTTACAAGAAGTCCTTAATTTTGTTGGATTCAGAAGGAAATTGGAATTTTAAATAAAACAGAGAAACGGACTTTAACTTGAAGACTACAAAAGAACTTAGTGTTGATTGAATTCGTCAATAACTAAAATTCAAAAAAAAGTTTATAATTTTAAGCACAACAAGGAAGCTGACATTACCTTAAAGGCTACAAGAAAATCTTAACTTTGTTGGATTCAGAAGGAAATTGGAATTTTAAATAAAACAGAGAAAGGGACTTTAAAGGCTACAACACAACTTAGTGTTGACTGAATTCGTCAACAACTACAATTCTAAAAGAAATATTTAGAATTTTAGGCACAACAAGGAAGCTGACATTACTTAAAAGACTACAAGAAAATCTTAATTTTGTTGGATTCAGAAGGAAATTGGAATTTTAAATAAAACAGAGTAAGGGACTTTAAAGGCTACAACACAAATTAGTGTTGACTGAATTCGTCAACAACTGAAATTCTACAAAAAATTTTTTAGAATTTTAGTCACAACAAACAAAGCTGACGTTACCTTAAAGGTTACTAGAAAATCTTAATTTTGTTGTATTCAGAAGGAAATTGGAATTTTAAATAAAACAGAGAAAGGGATTTTAACTTGAAGGCTACAAAGGAACTTAGTGTTGACTGAATTCGTCAACAACTGACATTCTAAAAAAAAAAATTAGAATTTTAGGCACAACAAGGAAGCTGACATTACCTTAAAGTCTACAAGAAAATCTTAATTTTGTTGGATTCAGAAGGAAATTGGAATTTTAAATAAAACAGAGAAAGGGACTTTAACTTGAAGGCTACAAAAGAAATAAGTGTTGACTGAATTCGTCAACAACTGAAATTCTAACAAAAAATATTTAGAATTTTAGCCTCACAAGGAAGCTGACATTACCTTAAAGGCTACAAGAAAATCTTAATTTTGCTGTATTTAGAAGGGAATTGAAATTTGAATAAAACAGAGAAAGGAACTTTAACTTGAAGGCTACAAAAGAACTTAGTGTAGACTGAATTCGTCAATAATGAAAATTCTAAAAAAATTATTTACAATTTTAGGCACAACAAGGAAGCTGATATTACCTTATAAGCTACAAGAAAATCTTAATTTTGTTGGATTCAGAAGGAAATTGGAATTATAAATAAAACAGAGAAACGGACTTTAACTTGAAGACTACAAAAGAACTTAGTGTTGACTGCATTTATCAATAGCTAAAATTAAAGAAAAAATTAGAATTTTAAGCACAACCAGGAAGCTGACATTACCTTAAAGGCTACAAGAAAATCTTAATTTTGTTGTATTCAGAAGGAAACTGGAATTTTAAATAAAACAGAGAAAGGGACTTTAACTTGAAGGCTACAAAAAATTCAGTGTTGACTGAATTCGTCAACAACTAAAATTCAAAAAAAAATATTTAGAATTTTAGGCACAACAAGGAAGCTGACATTAATTTATAGGCTACAAGAAAGTCTTAATTTTGTTGGATTCAGAAGGAAATTGGAATTATAAATAAAACAGAGAAAGGGACTTTAACTTGAAGGCTACAAAAGAACTTAGTGTTGACTGAATTCGTCAACAACTGAAATTCTAACAAAAAATATTTAGAATTTTAGCCTCACAAGGAAGCTGACATTACCTTAAAGGCTACAAGAAAATCTTAATTTTGCTGTATTTAGAAGGGAATTGAAATTTGAATAAAACAGAGAAAGGGACTTAAACTTGAAGGCTACAAAAGAACTTAGTGTAGACTGAATTCGTCAATAATGAAAATTCAAAAAAAATTATTTAGAATTTTAGGCACAAGGAAGCTGACATTATTTTATAGGCTACAAGAAAATGTTAATTTCGTTAATCTCAGAAGGAAATTGAAATTTTAAATAAAACAGAATTGAACTTGAAAGCTACAAAAGAACTTAGTGTTGACTGCATTTATCAATAGCTAAAATTAAAGAAAAAATTAGAATTTTAAGCACAACCAGGAAGCTGACATTACCTTAAAGGCTACAAGAAAGTCTTAATTTTGTTGTATTGAGAAGGAAATTGGAATTTTAAATAAAACAGAGAAAGGGACTTTGACTTGAAGTCTAAAAAAGAACTTAATGTTGACTGAATTCATCAATAGCAAAAAAAAATAGAATTTTAGGCACAACAAGGAAGCTGATATTACCTTATAAGCTACAAGAAAATCTTAATTTTGTTGGATTCAGAAGGAAATTGGAATTATAAATAAAACAGAGAAACGGACTTTAACTTGAAGACTACAAAAGAACTTAGTGTTGACTGCATTTATCAATAGCTAAAATTAAAGAAAAAATTAGAATTTTAAGTACAACCAGGAAGCTGACATTACCTTAAAGGCTACAAGAAAATCTTAATTTTGTTGTATTCAGAAGGAAACTGGAATTTTAGATAAAACAGAGAAAGGGACTTTAACTTGAAGGCTACAAAAGAAATAAGTGTTGACTGAATTCGTCAACAACTGAAATTCTAACAAAAAATATTTAGAATTTTAGCCTCACAAGGAAGCTGACATTACCTTATAGGCTACAAGAAAGTCTTAATTTTGTTGGATTCAGAAGGAAACTGGAATTTTAAATAAAACAGAGAAGGGGACTTTAAAGGCTACAACACAACTTAGTGTTGACTGAATTCGTCAACAACTAAAATTCTAGAAAAAATATTTAGAATTTTAGGCACAACAAGAAAGCTGGCATTACTTCAAAGGCTACAAGAAAATATTAATTTTGTTAGATTCAGAAGGAAATTGGAATTTTAAATAAAACAGAGAAAGGGACTTTAAGGGCTATAACACAAATTAGTGTTGACTGAATTCGTCAACAACTAAAATTCAAAAAAGAATATTTAGAATTTTAGGCACAACAAGGAAGCTGATATTACCTTATAAGCTACAACAAAACTTAATTTTGTTGGATTCAGAAGGAAATTGGAATTATAAATAAAACAGAGAAAGGGACTTTAACTTGAAGGTTTCAAAAGAACTTAGTGTTGACTGAATTCGTCAACAACTGAAATTCTAACAAAAAATATTTAGAATTTTAGCCTCACAAGGAAGCTGACATTACCTTAAAGGCTACAAGAAAATCTTAATTTTGCTGTATTTAGAAGGGAATTGAAATTTGAATAAAACAGAGAAAGGGACTTAAACTTGAAGGCTACAAAAGAACTTAGTGTAGACTGAATTCGTCAATAATGAAAATTCTAAAAAAATTATTTAGAATTTTAGGCACAACAAGGAAGCTGACATTATTTTATAGGCTACAAGAAAATATTAATTTCGTTAATCTCAGAAGGAAATTGAAATTTTAAATAAAACAGAAAGGGACTTGAACTTGAAAGCTACAAAAGAACTTAGTGTTGACTGCATTTATCAATAGCTAAAATTAAAGAAAAAATTAGAATTTTAAGCACAACCAGGAAGCTGACATTACCTCAAAGGCTACAAGAAAATCTTAATTTTGTTGTATTGAGAAGGAAATTGGAATTTTAAATAAAACAGAGAAAGGGACTTTGACTTGAAGTCTAAAAAAGAACTTAGTGTTGACTGAATTCATCAATAGCAAAAAAAAATAGCATTTTAAGCACAACAAGGAAGCTGACATTACCTTAAAGTCTACAAGAAAATCTTAATTTTGTTGGATTCAAAAGAAAATTGGAATTTTAAATAAAACAGAGATAGGGACTTTAAAGGCTACAACACAAATTAGTGTTGACTGAATTCGTCAACAACAAAAATCTAAACTAAAACTAAAATCAACTAAAATATAAATCTAAAAAAAAATAATCTAAAAAAATATTTAGAATTTTAGGCACAACAATGAAGCTGATATTACCTTATAAGCTACAAGAAAATCTTAATTTTGTTGGATTCAGAAGGAAATTGGAATTATAAATAAAACAGAGAAACGGACTTTAACTTGAAGACTACAAAAGAACTTAGTGTTGACTGCATTTATCAATAGCTAAAATTAAAGAAAAAATTAGAATTTTAAGTACAACCAGGAAGCTGACATTACCTTAAAGGCTACAAGAAAATCTTAATTTTGTTGTATTCAGAAGGAAACTGGAATTTTAAATAAAACAGAGAAAGGGACTATAAAGGCTACAACACAACTTAGTGTTGACTGAATTCGTCAACAACTAAAATTCAAAAAAAAAAAATTTAGAATTTTAAGCACAACAAGGAAGCTGACATTACTTTAAAGGCTACAAGAAAATATTAATTTTGTTGGATTCAGAAGGAAACTGGAATTTTAAATAAAACAGAGAAGGGGACTTTAAAGGCTACAACACAACTTAGTGTTGACTGAATTCGTCAACAACTAAAATTCTAAAAAGAATATTTAGAATATTAGGCACAACAAGGAAGCTGACATTACCTTATAGGCTTCAAGAAAAATCTTAATTTTGTTGGATTCAGAAGGAAATTGGAATTTTAAATAAAACAGAGAGGGACTTTAAAGGCTACAACACAACTTAGTGTTGACTGAATTCGTCAACAACTAAAATTCTAGAAAAAGTATTTACAGTTTTAGGCACAACAAGGAAGCTGACATTACCTTAAAGGCTACAAGAAAATCTTAATTTTGTTGGATTCAGAAGGAAATTGGAATTTTAAATAAAACAGAGAAAGGGACTTTACAGGCTACAACACAAATTAATGTTGGCTGAATTCGTCAACAACTAAAATTCTAAAAAGAATATTTAGAATTTTAGGCACAACAAGGAAGCTGACATTACCTTATAGGCTACAAGAAAATCTTAATTTTGTTGGATTCAGAAGGAAATTGGAATTATAAATAAAACAGAGAAACGGACTTTAACTTGAAGACTACAAAAGAACTTAGTGTTGACTGAATTCGTCAACAACTGAAATAAAAAAAAAATATTTAGAATTGTATTCACAACAAACAAGCTGACATTACCTTAAAGGTTACTAGAAAATTTTAATTTTGTTGAATTCTGAAGGAAATTGGAATTTTAAATAAAACAGAGAAAAGGACTTTAACTTGAAAGCTGCAAAAGAACTTAGTGTTGACTGAATTCGTCAACAACTAAAATTCTAAAAATAAATATTTAGAATTTTAGGCACAACAAGGAAGCTGACATTACCTTAAAAACTACAAGAAAGTATTAATTTTGTTAGATTCAGCAGGAAACTGGAATTTTGAATAAGACAAAGGAAAAGACATTGACTTGACGGCTACAAAAGAACCGTAAAGACTTACATTTTTAAAAAATTATTGGAATTCAAGACTCCATAGAGGGGCTGACATAACCTTAAATAAATTTAGTTTTGATTAAATTCTTCAACACTTGGGTTTCTTAAAAAATATTTAGAACTTTAGGCACACTTTATGCACGGATGTCTCAAAATGAAGCGCTATCAAAGACATGTCATAATTCAATCATTTCCGGGAGAGTTCTATTCTCTCTTCTATAAGAGAGATATTGTTTGTCTCTCTTGTGTCGTATGAATGATAAAAGCAGTTAAGGTGCAGATTAACGTTTTCTTGTGAATATAAAAATATTGTGAATGTAAAATAATATATAAAAGCGGACTTTGTAAATAGACAAAAGTTACTGGAAGTAAATTCTCCCGCTGGAGCACCCTGCAACAAGGCGTTTTATGACCCAACCCAAAAATCATGCAGATGAAACGTTCCTGAATGATAGACACCTCAGACTCATCCGAGCCTTGACCCTCACAAGTCTTTATATTGAAGAAAATTTCAAACCTTTTTATTTTGAGTGGAGCATGCAGAAGCAGGAAGGATCACATCCATTGAATGTGATTAGAAATTTAGTAACATCGGACTAATACCCAGCAAAGTTTAACACGCCATTAACGGTCCAGACGAGAGGGGCGAGACTCCATGCAGACTCTCATATAGTGTTGAAGGGGAAGAAAACGCTCGTATACTTGGTGCTAGATTAATTAAAATTCTTTTGGCGGACCGGTTTCGGCTCTAAGCCATCTTCAGCGTCCAAAATTCGTCAGATCGAGGCTGTCCTGGTGGAGAAGAGCGTCTCCACCAAGACAGCTTTCAACATTTGAACACCGCGCACCCGGCGACAACCTGTCTCTTATAGTGGTTGATTATCGACCTATTGGCATTACATTATAAAGAAAATTCACACTAAATCACCCCAGCCCCGAACATGAGCTCGGCCTCATCAGTCTCATGCACTACAATATTTGTGTCATCAGCATGCAAAAAGACACTATCCCGACTGATAGGGCCTGGCAAGTCATTAATAAAAATAATGTGAAAGTAAGTGGTCCCAATACGTTGCCTCTAATCTACCCTAATCACAAACTTGCTCAGTTAAAAAAATTACAAAACTATAGAAATAATAATAATTTTACGTGTAAAAGTGAGATAAACTAAAACCAGCTGGTTGTTTGTTAAACCGGACCTTTTCCCATTTCGCCTTATACGCTTATCGATGTTTTGCTTGACGATACGATGAATCCTCAGATCATCCGCCTTTCCTTTGGGTCCCTCGGGTCTGCGCCCGTCCGTGTGTTTGACAGACAAGCGCGTCCATTACGAATTCTTTATGACCTCCCTCGGCCCCACATGTGTGGGTAAACGCGGCTTTAAATACGGCTATCGGCCGCTTTTATTGGCCTTTAAACCTGCATAAATCCTTCGTGTTATGGCCTTTTGGCGATTGTTAATGTTGTACGATGATGACATGATCAAGCGTAGGTTTAAGCAATTAATTGTTGCGTTATGAACTCTCTGCATAGGGATTCTATGGAACCTGTGGTGTTTCTGATAAAACTAAAAAAATAACAGAACTTTTAGGCATGATTTGACTGTTATCAAAAGCATTTTTCATTAGCAGTTGTGAAGAGTTTTGCTTTCGTGCGGTAAAGAACCACTTTCCGCACTTGTTAGGTAATAGTATGTTGTTCAACGAGTGACGAAAATGCTTTTTGACGAGTAGAACACTATACTTTTTCTTCGACCATGCTAACATTAGTTCCTCAGTTACTTTAAAAATAATCTTTATAGAGTATTTTTTTGGAAAACTAAGGAGCGTCATTGCCAAAATACCGATTAATCAAACGCGCGCCTACTCGATGTCCGATGCGCCGCCGCCATGCTATGTATTCGCCAACTATTATCGCAATTATTATTGAATAATTGGTTTATTAGTTACATTGCGCAATATGATTGTAAATATACGAAATTTGATATCAAATTACACTTTTAAATTGAATCTTTCAAATTCAGTATTTGAAAATTGATGTTGCATCGAACTCCGCGCCATGCGCCTCCGTACAACGGAACAAATAATAATCAACGCCACCTCGATTGTCACTGAGTTTCGTTTGATCAAATTTCCAACACTTTAATTTGCTTTTCTGAGACCCTGTAAGGCAAAATATACATATTTTTGTGTGATTGAGGCGAAGTTAGAACAACTTACTTTCGTCACTAGAGACGAAAATTAACGTTATGGGATTTTCTCTCACTAGAGACGAAAGTTATGTTTTCGGTTAGGGCAAGGTATGACGAAAGTTGTTCATTTTTACAGGGTCGTAGAAAGATAACTATTTTCTACGACTGCATCGAAAATGAACAAATGCGCACTTCTAACTACCGCTGAAAATCGCATATTACAAATAGTGTGTGCAAAGTCCTCTTTGCACACGCTATAATTTATAATATTTTTTGTAATAAAATCGCAGTCGTAGAAAAAGTATAGTCTGCAACACGTACAAAAATCACTCTTCACACTCTGTGAGGTTCTATCACTCGCTTACGGCTCGTGTCAAAACGGTCACACTCGTGTGAAAAGTCCAATTTTCGACACTAGTTGCGCAATATACTATTTCATCACGGGTTGTGAAAAGTTTTGTTTTCGTGCGTGCGGTAGAGAACCACTTTCCGCACTTGTTAGGTAAATAACTATTTTCTACGACTGCATCGAAAAATTTTGGCTTTCGTGCGTGCGGTAAAGACCCAGTTTCCGCACTTGTTAGGTAAATAACTGTTTTCTACGACTGTGAAAAGACAACTTTTGTCATATCTTGCCCTAGCCGAAACTTTTCGCCTTTAGTGAGAGAAAATCCCATCGCGTTAACTTTCGTCTTTAGTGACGAAAGTAAGTTGTTCTAATTTCGCCTCTATATCACTAGTTGCACAATATACTATTTGATCACCACTTGTGAAAAGTTTTGCTTTCGTGCGTGTGGTGGAGAACCACTCTCCGCACTTGTTGCACAGAAGGGTGTGCCAAGTCCACTTTGCACAGGCTTCTGATTGTTTGGCACACGCCTTGTGTATGATTTATAATACGAGTGATCATTTATGAAACAAAATCGCAGTCGTAGAAAAAGTATAGTCAAGAATCACTCTTCACCTTCTTGTGACGTTGTATTATTCGTCTACGGCTCGTGTCCAAAATTTTCGACACTAGTTACACAATATAATATTGCATCACCTGTTGTGAAAAGTTTTGCTTTCGTGCGTGCGGTAAAGACCCACTTTCCGCATTTGTTACTTAAATAACTGTCTAAAAATAGACAACTTTTGTCGTATCTTGCCCTAGCCGAAAACGTAATTTTCGCCACTAGTGAGAGAAAATCCCATAGCGTTAACTTTCGTCTCTAGTGACGAAAGTAAGTTGTTCTAATTTCGCCTGTATATTCGCCTGTAAATGCGATTCTGATCTAATCTTGTGATCATCTAACATCTCATCATTCATCACCTACGCAATCATCTCATCTAACACCATGAAAAATGGTAATATCACCCAAAACATGAATATTTTGCCTCACCGGGCCTCAGAAAAGTAAATTAAAGTGTTGAAAATTTGACCAAACTAAATTCAGACACATTTTGATTTTGACAATTCGCGCCTTAATTTTCGAAGAAATACCCTGTAAAGATTATTTTTTTGATGGTTGAAGAAAAAGAGTAGGGTTTAACTTGTCAAAAAAACATTTTACATCGCTCGAGCATATTACTAAACTCGGCTTGGCTTCGTTTATTCAACTGTTTTCTTGCGAGAGAAATAGTATATTGTGCAATTAGTATCAAAAATTGCACTTTTCACACGAGTGTGACGGTTTGGACACGAGCCGTACGCGAGTGATACAACGTCACAAGAATGTGCAGAGTGATTTTCGTACGTGTTGCACACTATGCTTTTTCTACGACTGCGATTTTGCTTCATAAATGATCATTCGTATTATAAAATATATGCAAGGCGTGTGCAAAACAATCAGAAGCGTCTGAAAAGTGGACTTTGCACACGCTTCTGTATAGGAACGTGCGCACGCTGTTTGCAATATACGATTTTCAACAGTAGTTAGTAGTGCGCATTTGTTCATTTTCGAGGCAGTCGTAGTAACGTCGTAATTTTAGTC
Organism: Taphrorychus bicolor; assembly: GCA_951812265.1. NCBI lineage: Eukaryota > Metazoa > Arthropoda > Insecta > Coleoptera > Curculionidae > Taphrorychus > Taphrorychus bicolor. The sequence goes on along the minus strand of OX638306.1, from coordinate 12,897,206 downwards.
ACTCATTAAACAACAAACTATTCAAAGTTCAATCCAAAGTGTTTTCTGGGCTTTGAAGCCGTGGTCCAATGCGGAATTTCTTCCTGGCGTTTTGACTACAGCTGCGGCAGACATTATCAAAGGCGATGAGGCAATGGGCGATGTGATCTCCCGTGCTTCCTGACGTTGACTCAGTCAGTTTGTCACACTCACCCAGTCAACGTCGGGAAACACGGGAGATCACCTCGCCTATCGCCTCATCGCCTTTGATAATGTCTGCCGCAGCTGTAGACGAAACGTCAGGAAGAAATTCCATTGGACCACGGCTTCAAAGCCGGGAAAACCCTTTAGATTGTATTTTGACCGGCTCTGAAAGCTTTCACAGTTTTTTTTCGATTGAAAAAAAGGGAGTATTCTTTCTTTTTTTTCGCGATTTCTAACTTTGAACTTTGAACCTTTATAACTTGAGAAATAATCAACTGATCGAAGTGAATCCAATTTTTTATTCCTTTTCTTGTTGTCCCCTTTCAAATACCGCAGTCCAAATGGTTCAGTGATTTCGGAGATAGCACCCTTCGATGGTCGATTTTTGCGCTCTATTGAGATCAATCATTTTAACAAATCTTCTCATTCAGATGAAAAACAACAAAAAAAAATCAAGATTTTCTTGATATTGATCAAGGAGGGGGGGGGGGGGTGCGGAGTGGATATTCCTTAGATTTTTAGCGATTTTTAACATTGAACCTCTATAATTCAGGAAATTACATGTACTATCTTTACCCGTTCTGCGTGTTCCTATAGTTATAAGACAACCTCTATTGTAATTAATAAAACATTAGACAAGCACGTAGCTAGATGTGATATAAAAGCTCAAAAAATGTGAGCGAATACAACGGAAAAGAACAAAAAATATGATTGATGGTCAAGGCTCAAGAGGACAAAAAAGAAAAATGATGCAAAAATAAAAAAATCTAACAACAAATTAAAAAATTAAAAGAAACATAATTTTTAATAAACTGAATAAAACCCTAGTTTTGCACATGCAAAGGAAATTAAAGCAAAATGACAATTGAAAGCGCGAAAACCAACATGAAAATAAATGAAAAAGAAAAGAAAAACTATTCTACCTAAAAAACGATAAAACCTAAAAATATTAAATTAAAATAGAAGATACAAGATGGTTGAAGAATAAAAATAAAACTGTATAAAGAGAAGGCAGAGCACATCTAGAGACGACAGAAAAAAAAGAGCAAAAAAAATAAAATAAAAATTACGCAAAAATGTTTTGAGATGCTACGCCCACTTTTTATTAAATTTTGACGAATATTTCCTTCATGCATACATTTTCCCATAAGAGGAGTGTAATTTTCAAAGAAATTCATCAAAAATTCCACGTTGTCTAGACAACGGTTAATCCTCTACTAACCATTTTGATTGAAAAAGTCAGTAACAAGTTCATTGCCTGTAACTTGAGAACGCTTCGACCGATCGGACTGAATGCAACTGTTTTTTCTTCTTCTTGATGTCCTCTTTCACCTCCCACCATCGGAAGATCCGTAGATGGAATATTTTTAGAGATAGGCCCCTCGGAAGTCGATTTTTAAGCACTTTTAGAATCGCGTTTTTGAAATACTTTTTTTAAAAAATCTCATTAGATATTAAATTCATTCGAATTGAGTTTGTTACTTTTTAGGGGATTGCAAGGGTACCATTCCGATCAAAAACAGCAAAAAAAAATCCGATTTTTTTTTCGAAAATGTGAGAGGGGGCATTTCGACTTTTTTCTCAATTCTCAACTTTGACCGCCTGTAACTTAAGAACGCCTCCACCGATCGGAGTAAATCCAACTGTTTTTTTTCCACTTCTTGATGTCCTCTTTCGCTCCCAACCATCGGAAGTTCCGTAGGTCCAATATTTTCGGAGATAGACCCCTTCGGAGGTCGATTTTTAAGCACTTAAACCATTTAAAAAAAAACTCTTTAGAGGTTAAATTCATTCGGATTCAGTTTGTTACGTTCCTAGTGGATTGCAAGCATACTATTCCGATCGAAAACGGCAAAAAATTTTTCCTATTTTTTTTCGAAAATGTCCAAAGGGGGGGGGGGGTAATACGACTTTTTTCTCAATTCTTAACTTTGACCGCCTGTAATTGGAGAACGCCTCGACCGATCGGAGTGGATCCAACTGTTTTTCCTCTTCTTCATGTTCTCTTTCACCTCCCATCATTGGAAGTTCTGTAGGTGCAATATTTTCAGAGATAGACCCCTTCGGAGGTCGATTTTTGGGCACTTTTAGAATCGCGTTTTTGACTATTTTTAAGAAAACCTCTTTAGAGGTTAAATTCATTCGAATTGAGTTTGTTATGTTCTTAGAGGATTGCAAGCTTGACATTCCGATCAAAAACCGTAAAAAAAATGTTCTGAAATGTTTTCGAAAATGTCCAAAGGTGTGGATTTCCCATTTTTTGTCAATTCTCAAATTTGACCGCCTGTAACTTGAGAACGCCTCGACCGATTGGAGTGAATCCAATAGTTTTTCCTTCTTCTTCATGTTCTCTTTCTCCTCCTACCATTGGAAGTTCTGTAGGTGCAACATTTTCAAAGATAAACTCTTTCGGAAGTCGATATTTGGGCACTTTTAGAATCGATTTTTTGACCATTTCTAAAAAAACCGCTTTATAGGTTAAATTGATTCGAATTGAGTTTGTTACATTCTTAGGGGAATGCAATTGTGTCATTTCGATCAAAAATACAAAAAAATGTTTTTAAAATTTGTTCAAAAATGTTCAAAAAGCATTTCAACTTTTTCTCAATTCTCAACTTTGACCGCCTGTAATTTGAGAACGCCTCCACCTATCGCAGTGAATCCAACTGTTTTTTCCTCTTCTTGATGTCCTCTTCCACCTTCTACCATTGGAAGTTCTGTAGGTGCAATATTTTCGAGATAGACCCATTTGGAGGTCGGCTTTTGGGCACTTTTAGAATCGCGTTTTTTTATCATTTTTAAAACACCTCTTTAGAGGTTAAATTCATTCGAATTGAGTTTGTTACGTTCTTAGGCATTGCAATTATGCCATTTCAATCAAAAACACAAAAAAATATTTTTTCGAAAATGTCCAAAGGGGGGTCTGAGAGTCCAAATGTATTTAGACTCTTTTCTCTTTTCTCAATTCTCAAACCCCCGCCCCCTCACTGGATCCGCCACTGGATTTGAAAACACATTTTAAGTTTACATTCAATTGACCAAAAAAGGCGGCTTTCTTTCAATTTAGCAAATAAATAACTAATTTTTTCTTTTTTTTTGTGGCTATTTTCAACTGTGAACCTCTATAAATCGAGAAGTAGAAGAACGATTGGAGTGAATCCAAAGCTTTTCCTTTTCTTCTTGTCCTCTTTCAGATACCGCAAAACGGCAATCCCATTGGTGTAGTACTCTCGGAGATAGACCCCTTCGATAGTCGATTTTTGCACCTTCTTAAAATCAGCTTTACAACACATCGTTACAAAGGTAACTTAACATTTATCCATCAATCAACTTCGGTTTGCTCCGTTCAGAAGGGATCAAAATTGTCTTATTCAGGTGGAAAACAGCAAAATTTCAAAATTTTCTTTAAATTGACCAATTGAAAGGGGGGGGGGGGGTATTTTTAGAAGTAGTAGACCGATTTGGGTGATTCCAACGTTTTTTTTTTCTTTTCTTATTCGTTATCTCTTTTCGTTCGGTAGTTTCGGAGGTGGACCCCTTTGATGGTCCCTTTTTTAATCAGATTTAAAAACGCATTTAAAAAAAAACAAATTTATCGTTTACCTTTCACTCAAATCCGGTTTGCTCTGTTCAGAAATGATCAAAATTGTCTTATTCGGATGGAAAACAGCAAAAAAGAATTTAAAAGTTTTCTTAAAGTTGACCAAAGAATGAAGAAACATAAATTGTAAGTGTCGGAAAAAAGGTAAAAAGGCGGAAGCTACAGTAACTCTGGAGAAGAGGACCTATAGAAGGGAAATCATTGAAGATGTATCTAAAAAGACTGTCACGAAGAAAGTAAGTAAAGTAGAAACTAAAAAAGTACCTTGTGAACTGGAAGAGAAGGTTTTCTTCTAGAAGAGAAAACTCCAGGACAGGCCTTTGCTTCAATGATAGTGACCAATGAAAAAGGTAAACAAGAAGAAAGTAGTTAAAGGCGAGGAAGATACTTCTAAAAAGTCACAAGACGTACTCGAAGAATTACCTGACCAGAAAGAAGATAATAAAAAGGCCATTTATCGAAGAGAGAAAAGTAGTTTTTCGAAATTGTGGCAGCCGAGGAACAACGAAGAAATAAAGAATGAAAAAACATAAATTGTAAGTGTCGGAAAAAAGGTAAAAAGGCGGAATCTACAGTAACTCTGGAGAAGAGGACCTATAGAAGGGAAATCATTGAAGATGTATCTAAAAAGACTGTCACGAAGAAAGTAAGTACAGTAGAAACTAAAAAAGTACTATTTGAATAGGAAGAGAAGGTTTTCTTCTAGAAGAGAAAGTTCCAGAACAGGCCCTTGCTTCAATTAGAGTGACCAAAGAAAAAGGTAAACGAGAAGAAAGTAGTTATAGGCGAGGAAGATACTTGTGAAAAGCCACGAGACATACTCGAAGAATTACCTGACCAGAAGGAAGATAATAAAAAGACCATTTATCGAAAAGAGAAAAGTAGTTTTTCGAAATAGTGTTAGCCGAGGAACAACGAAGAAACGAAGAAGGAAAAACATAAATTGTAAGTGTCGAAAAAAAAGGTAAAAATCCGGAAGCTATAGTAACTGTGGAAAAAAGGATCTGTAGCAGGGAAAAATATTGAAGATGTATCTAAGAATATTGTCACGAAGAAAGTAGGTAAAGTAGAAACTAAAAAGTACCTTTTGAACAGGAAGAGAAGGTTTTCTTCTAGAAGAAAAAATTCCAGGATAGGCCGTTGCTTCAATTAGAGTGACTAAAGAAAAGGGTAAATAAGAAGAAAGTAGTTAAAGGCGAGGAAGATACTTCTGAAAAAGCACGAGACGTACTCGAAGAATTACCTGACCATAAAGAAGACAATAAAAGGCCATTTACCGATAAGAGAAAAGTAGTTTTTCGAAATTGTGGCAGCCGAGGAACAACGAAGAAATAAAGAATCAAGAAACATAAATTGTAAGTGTCGGAAAAAAGGTAAAAAGGCGGAAGCTACAGTAACTCTGGAGAAGAGGATCTATAGAAGGGAAATCATTGAAGATGTATCTAAAAAGACTGTCACGAAGAAAGTAAGTACAGTAGAAACTAAAAAAGTACTATTTGAATAGGAAGAGAAGGTTTTCTTCTAGAAGAGAAAGTTCCAGAACAGGCCCTTGCTTCAATTAGAGTGACCAAAGAAAAAGGTAAACGAGAAGAAAGTAGTTATAGGCGAGGAAGATACTTGTGAAAAGCCACGAGACATACTCGAAGAATTACCTGACCAGAAGGAAGATAATAAAAAGACCATTTATCGAAAAGAGAAAAGTAGTTTTTCGAAATAGTGTTAGCCGAGGAACAACGAAGAAACGAAGAAGGAAAAACATAAATTGTAAGTGTCGAAAAAAAAGGTAAAAATCCGGAAGCTATAGTAACTGTGGAAAAAAGGATCTGTAGCAGGGAAAAATATTGAAGATGTATCTAAGAATATTGTCACGAAGAAAGTAGGTAAAGTAGAAACTAAAAAGTACCTTTTGAACAGGAAGAGAAGGTTTTCTTCTAGAAGAAAAAATTCCAGGATAGGCCGTTGCTTCAATTAGAGTGACTAAAGAAAAGGGTAAACAAGAAGAAAGTAGTTAAAGGCGAAGAAGATACTTCTGATAAGCCACGAGACGTACTCGAAGAATTACCACACAGAAAGAAGATAATAAAAAGGTCATTTATCGAAAATAGAAAAGTAGTTTTTCGAAATTGTGGCAGCCGAAGAACAACGAAGAGACATAAATTGTAAGTGTCGAAAAAAAAAAGGTAAAAAGCCGGAAGCTACAGTAACTGTAGAGAAGAGGATCTGTAGATGGGAAAATCATTGAAGATGTATCTAGGATGATTGTCACGAAGAAAGTAGATAAACTAGAAACTAAAAAAGTACCTTTTGAATAGGAAGAGAAGGTTTTCTTCTAGAAGATAAAATTTCAGGACAGGCAGTTGCTTCAAATAGAGTGACCAAAGAAACAGGTGAACAAGAAGAAAGTAGTTAAAGGCGAGAAAGATACTTCTGAAAAGCCACGAGACGTACTCGAAGAATTACATGGCCAGAAAGAAGGTAATAAAAAGGCCATTTATCGAAGAGAGAAAAGTAGTTTTTCGAAATTATGACAGCCGAGGAACAACGAAGAAACAAAGAAGAAGAAATATAAATTGTAAGTGTCGAAAAAAAATAAAAAGCCGGAAGCTACAGTAACTGTGGAGAAGAGGATCTATAGGAGGGAAAATCATTGATTATGTATCTAAGAAGATTGTCACGAAGAAAGTAGGTAAAGTAGAAACTAAAAAAGTATCTTTTGAACAGGAAGAGAAGGTTTTCTTCTAGAAGAGAAAATTCCAGGACTTTGCTTCAATTAGAGTGATCAAAGAAAAAGGTAAATAAGAAGAAAGTAGTTAAAGGCGAGGAAGATACTTCTAAAAAACCACGAGACGTACTCGAAGAATTACCTGACCATAAAGAAGATAATAAAAGGCCATTTACCGATAAGAGAAAAGTAGTTTTTCGAATATGTGGCAGCCGAGGAACAACGAAGAAATAAAGAAGAAGAAACATAAATTGTAAGTGTCAAAAAAAAGGTATTATAAGTTGCTTTAATTACAGAGTGCCAAAGAAAAAGGTAAACAAGAAGAAAAGTAGTTAAAGGCGAAGAAGGTACTTCTGAAAAGCCACGAGGCGTACTCGAAGAATTACCTGACCAAACAGAAGATAATAAAAAGGCCATTTATCGAAAAAAGAAAAGTAGTTTTACGAAATTTTAGCAGCCGAGAGAACATAAACATAAAGTATAAACGGCCAAACATAAAGTATAAGTGTTGAAAAAACAAATAAAAAAGGTAAATACCGGAAGCTACAGTAACTGTAGAGAAGAGGGTCTATAGACGAGAAATCATTGAAGATGTATCTAAGAAGATTGTCACGAAGAAAGTAGGTAAAGTAGAAACTAAAAAAGTACCTTTTGAACAGGAAGAGAAGGTTTTCTTCTAGAAGAGAACATTCCAGGACTTTGCTTCAATTAGAGTGACCAAAGAAAAAGGTAAATAAGAAGAAAGTAGTTAAAGGCGAGGAAGATACTTCTGAAAAAGCACGAGACGTACTCGAAGAATTACCTGACCATAAAGAAGACAATAAAAGGCCATTTACCGATAAGAGAAAAGTAGTTTTTCGAAATTGTGGCAGCCGAGGAACAACGAAGAAATAAAGAATCAAGAAACATAAATTGTAAGTGTCGGAAAAAAGGTAAAAAGGCGGAAGCTACAGTAACTCTGGAGAAGAGGATCTATAGAAGGGAAATCATTGAAGATGTATCTAAAAAGACTGTCACGAAGAAAGTAAGTAAAGTAGAAACTAAAAAAGTACCTTGTGAACTGGAAGAGAAGGTTTTCTTCTAGAAGAGAAAACTCCAGGACAGGCCTTTGCTTCAATGATAGTGACCAATGAAAAAGGTAAACAAGAAAAAATTAGTTAAAGGCGAGGAAGATACTTCTAAAAAGTCACGAGACGTACTCGAAGAATTACCTGACCAGAAAGAAGATAATAAAAAGGCCATTTATCGAAGAGAGAAAAGTAGTTTTTCGAAATTGTGGCAGCCGAGGAACAATGAAGAAACAAAGAAGAAGAAACATAAATTGTAAGTGTCGAAAAAAAAAAGGTAAAAGAGCCGGAAGCTGCAGTAACTGTGGAGAAGAGGATCTATAGAAGGAAAAATCATTGAAGATGTATCTAAGAAGATTGTCACGAAGAAAGTAGGTACAGTAGAAACTAAAAAAGTACTATTTGAATAGGAAGAGAAGGTTTTCTTCTAGAAGAGAAAGTTCCAGAACAGGCCTTTGCTTCAATTAGAGTGACCAAAGAAAAAGGTAAACGAGAAGAAAGTAGTTATAGGCGAGGAAGATACTTGTGAAAAGCCACGAGACATACTCGAAGAATTACCTGACCAGAAGGAAGATAATAAAAAGACCATTTATCGAAAAGAGAAAAGTAGTTTTTCGAAATAGTGTTAGCCGAGGAACAACGAAGAAACGAAGAAGGAAAAACATAAATTGTAAGTGTCGAAAAAAAAGGTAAAAATCCGGAAGCTATAGTAACTGTGGAAAAAAGGATCTGTAGCAGGGAAAAATATTGAAGATGTATCTAAGAATATTGTCACGAAGAAAGTAGGTAAAGTAGAAACTAAAAAGTACCTTTTGAACAGGAAGAGAAGGTTTTCTTCTAGAAGAGAAAATTCCAGGACTTTGCTTCAATTAGAGTGATCAAAGAAAAAGGTAAATAAGAAGAAAGTAGTTAAAGGCGAGGAAGATACTTCTGAAAAACCACGAGACGTACTCGAAGAATTACCTGACCATAAAGAAGATAATAAAAGGCCATTTACCGATAAGAGAAAAGTAGTTTTTCGAATATGTGGCAGCCGAGGAACAACGAAGAAATAAAGAAGAAGAAACATAAATTGTAAGTGTCAAAAAAAAGGTATTATAAGTTGCTTTAATTACAGAGTGCCAAAGAAAAAGGTAAACAAGAAGAAAAGTAGTTAAAGGCGAAGAAGGTACTTCTGAAAAGCCACGAGGCGTACTCGAAGAATTACCTGACCAAACAGAAGATAATAAAAAGGCCATTTATCGAAAAAAGAAAAGTAGTTTTACGAAATTTTAGCAGCCGAGAGAACATAAACATAAAGTATAAACGGCCAAACATAAAGTATAAGTGTTGAAAAAACAAATAAAAAAGGTAAATACCGGAAGCTACAGTAACTGTAGAGAAGAGGATCTATAGACGAGAAATCATTGAAGATGTATCTAAGAAGATTGTCACGAAGAAAGTAGGTAAAGTAGAAACTAAAAAAGTACCTTTTGAACAGGAAGAGAAGGTTTTCTTCTAGAAGAGAACATTCCAGGACTTTGCTTCAATTAGAGTGACCAAAGAAAAAGGTAAATAAGAAGAAAGTAGTTAAAGGCGAGGAAGATACTTCTGAAAAAGCACGAGACGTACTCGAAGAATTACCTGACCATAAAGAAGACAATAAAAGGCCATTTACCGATAAGAGAAAAGTAGTTTTTCGAAATTGTGGCAGCCGAGGAACAACGAAGAAATAAAGAATCAAGAAACATAAATTGTAAGTGTCGGAAAAAAGGTAAAAAGGCGGAAGCTACAGTAACTCTGGAGAAGAGGATCTATAGAAGGGAAATCATTGAAGATGTATCTAAAAAGACTGTCACGAAGAAAGTAAGTAAAGTAGAAACTAAAAAAGTACCTTGTGAACTGGAAGAGAAGGTTTTCTTCTAGAAGAGAAAACTCCAGGACAGGCCTTTGCTTCAATGATAGTGACCAATGAAAAAGGTAAACAAGAAAAAATTAGTTAAAGGCGAGGAAGATACTTCTAAAAAGTCACGAGACGTACTCGAAGAATTACCTGACCAGAAAGAAGATAATAAAAAGGCCATTTATCGAAGAGAGAAAAGTAGTTTTTCGAAATTGTGGCAGCCGAGGAACAATGAAGAAACAAAGAAGAAGAAACATAAATTGTAAGTGTCGAAAAAAAAAAGGTAAAAGAGCCGGAAGCTGCAGTAACTGTGGAGAAGAGGATCTATAGAAGGAAAAATCATTGAAGATGTATCTAAGAAGATTGTCAGGAAGAAAGTAGGTACAGTAGAAACTAAAAAAGTACTATTTGAATAGGAAGAGAAGGTTTTCTTCTAGAAGAGAAAGTTCCAGAACAGGCCTTTGCTTCAATTAGAGTGACCAAAGAAAAAGGTAAACGAGAAGAAAGTAGTTATAGGCGAGGAAGATACTTGTGAAAAGCCACGAGACATACTCGAAGAATTACCTGACCAGAAGGAAGATAATAAAAAGACCATTTATCGAAAAGAGAAAAGTAGTTTTTCGAAATAGTGTTAGCCGAGGAACAACGAAGAAACGAAGAAGGAAAAACATAAATTGTAAGTGTCGAAAAAAAAGGTAAAAATCCGGAAGCTATAGTAACTGTGGAAAAAAGGATCTGTAGCAGGGAAAAATATTGAAGATGTATCTAAGAATATTGTCACGAAGAAAGTAGGTAAAGTAGAAACTAAAAAGTACCTTTTGAACAGGAAGAGAAGGTTTTCTTCTAGAAGAAAAAATTCCAGGATAGGCCGTTGCTTCAATTAGAGTGACTAAAGAAAAGGGTAAACAAGAAGAAAGTAGTTAAAGGCGAAGAAGATACTTCTGAAAAGCCACGAGGCGTACTCGAAGAATTACCACACAGAAAGAAGATAATAAAAAGGTCATTTATCGAAAATAGAAAAGTAGTTTTTCGAAATTGTGGCAGCCGAAGAACAACGAAGAGACATAAATTGTAAGTGTCGAAAAAAAAGGTAAAAAGCCGGAAGCTACAGTAACGGTAGAGAAGAGAATCTGTAGAAGGGAAAATCATTGAAGATGTATCTAGGATGATTGTCACGAAGAAAGTAGATAAACTAGAAACTAAAAAAGTACGTTTTGAATAGGAAGAGAAGGTTTTCTTCTAGAAGATAAAATTTCAGGACAGGCAGTTGCTTCAAATAGAGTGACCAAAGAAACAGGTGAACAAGAAGAAAGTAGTTAAAGGCGAGGAAGATACTGCTGAAAAGCCACGAGACGTACTCGAAGAATTACATGGCCAGAAACAAGGTAATAAAAAGGCCATTTATCGAAGAGAGAAAAGTAGTTTTTCGAAATTCTGGCAAACGAGGAACAACGAAGAAATAAAGAAGAAGAAATATAAATTGTAAGTGTCGAAAAAATAATAAAAAGCCGGAAGCTACAGTAACTGTGGCGAAGAGGATCTATAGGAGGGAAAATCATTGATTATGTATCTAAGAAGATTGTCACGAAGAAAGTAGGTAAAGTAGAAACTAAAAAAGTACCTTGTGAACTGGAAGAGAAGGTTTTCTTCTAGAAGAGAAAATTCCAGGACTTTGCTTCAATTAGAGTGATCAAAGAAAAAGGTAAATAAGAAGAAAGTAGTTAAAGGCGAGGAAGATACTTCTGAGAAACCACGAGACGTACTCGAAGAATTACCTGACCATAAAGAAGATAATAAAAGGCCATTTACCGATAAGAGAAAAGTAGTTTTTCGAAAATGTGGCAACCGAGGAACGACGAAGAAATAAAGAAGAAGAAACATAAATTGTAAGTGTCGAAAAAAAAGGTATTTTAAGTTGCTTTAATTACAGAGTGACCAAAGAAAAAGGTAAACAAGAAGAAAAGTAGTTAAAGGCGAAGAAGATACTTCTGAAAATCCACGAGACGTACTCGAAGAATTACCTGACCAAATAGAAGATAATAAAAAGGCCATTTATCGAAAAAAGAAGAGTAGTTTTACGAAATTTTAGCAGCCGAGAGAACATAAACATAAAGTATAAACGGCCAAACATAAAGTATAAGTGTTGAAAAAAACAAATAAAAAAGGTAAATACCGGAAGCTACAGTAACTGTAGAGAAGAGGATCTGTAGAAGGGAAAATCATTGAAGACATATGTATCTAAGAAGATTTTCACGAAGAAAGTAGGTAAAGTAGAAACTAAAAGAGTACCTTTTGAACAGGAAGAGAAGGTTTTTTTCTAGAAGAGAAATTTCCAGAACTTTGTTTCAATTAGAGTGACCAAAGAAAAAGGTAAATAAGAAGAAAGTAGTTAAAAGCGAGGAAGATACTTCTGAAAAACCACGAGATGTACTCGAAGAATTACCTGATCATAAAGAAGATAATAAAAGGCCATTTACCGATAAGAGAAAAGTAGTTTCTCGAAATTGTGGCAGCCGAGGAACAACGAAGAAATAAAGAAAAAGAAACATAAATTGTAAGTGTCGAAAGAAAAATATATTATAAGTTGCTTTAATTACAGAGTGACCAAAGAAACAGGTGAACAAGAAGAAAGTAGTTAACGGCGAACAAGATACTTCTGAAAAGCCACGAGACGTACTTGAAGAATTACATGGCCAGAAAGAAGGTAATAAAAAGACCATTTATCGAAGAGAGAAAAGTAGTTTTTCGAAATTATGACAGCCGAGGAACAACGAAGAAACAAAGAAGAAGAAATATAAATTGTAAGTGTCGAAAAAAAATAAAAAGCCGGAAGCTACAGTAACTGTGGAGAAGAGGATCTATAGGAGGGAAAATCATTGATGATGTATCTAAGAAGATTGTCACGAAGAAAGTAGGTAAAATAGAAACTAAAAAAGTATCTTTTGAACAGGAGGAGAAGGTTTTCTTCTAGAAGAGAAAATTTCAGGACTTTGCTTCAATTAGAGTGATCAAAGGAAAAGGTAAATAAGAAGAAAGTAGTTAAAGGCGAGGAAGATACTTCTGAAAAACCACGAGACGTACTCGAAGAATTACCTGACCATAAAGAAGATAATAAAAGGCCATTTACCGATAAGAGAAAAGTAGTTTTTCGAAAATGTGGCAGCCGAGGAACAACGACGAAATAAAGAAGAAGAATCATAAATTGTAAGTGTCGAAAAAAAAGGTATTATAAGTTGCTTTAATTACAGAGTCACCAAAGAAAAAGGTAAACAAGAAGAAAAGTAGTTAAAGGCGAAGAAGATACTTCTGAAAATCCACGAGACGTACTCGAAGAATTACCTGACCAAACAGAAGATAATAAAAAGGCCATTTATAGAAAAAAGAAAAGTAGTTTTACGAAATTTTAGCAGCCGAGAGAACATAAACATAAAGTATAAATGGCCAAACATAAAGTATAAGTGTTGAAAAAACAAATAAAAAAGGTAAATACCGGAAGCTACAGTAACTGTAGAGAAGAGGATCTGTAGAAGGGAAAATCATTGAAGATGTATCTAAGAAGATTGTCACGAAGAGAGTAGGTAAAGTAGAAACTAAAAAGTACCTTTTGAACAGGAAGAGAAGGTTTTTTTCTAGAAGAGAAAATTCCAGGACTTTGCTTCAATTAGAGTGATCAAAGAAAAAGGTAAATAAGAAGAAAGTAGTTAAAGGCGAGGAAGATACTTCTGAGAAACCACGAGACGTACTCGAAGAATTACCTGACCATAAAGAAGATAATAAAAGGCCATTTACCGATAAGAGAAAAGTAGTTTTTCGAAAATGTGGCAACCGAGGAACAACGAAGAAGAAACATAAATTGTAAGTGTCGAAAAAAAAGGTATTATAAGTTGCTATAAGTTAATTACAGAGTGACCAAAGAAAAAGGTAAACAAGAAGAAAAGTAGTTAAAGGCGAAGAAGATACTTCTGAAAAGTAACGAGACGTACTCGAAGAATTACCTGACCAAACCGAAGATAATAAAAAGGCCATTTATCGAAAAAAGAAAAGTAGTTTTACGAAATTTTAGCAGCCGAGAGAACATAAACATAAAGTATAAACGGCCAAACATAAAGTATAAGTGTTGAAAAAACAAATAAAAAAGGTAAATACCGGAAGCTACAGTAACTGTAGAGAAGAGGATCTGTAGAAGGGAAAATCATTGAAGATGTATCTAAGAAGATTGTCACGAAAAGAGTAGGTAAAGTAGAAACTAAAAAGTACTTTTGAACAGGAAGAGAAGGTTTTCTTCTAGAAGAGAAAATTCCAGAACAGTCCGTTGCTTCAGTTAGAGTGACCAAAGAGTAAAGTAGTTTTTCGAAATTATGACAGACGAGGAACAAAGAAGAAGAAACATGAAATTTTAAGTGTCGAAAAAGAAGGAAAAAAAGCCGGAGATAACAGCAACTATTGAGAAGAGAGCCTGTAGAAAGAGAAAGCATTGAAGTCGTCGAAGAACAATTGTAGTCGAAGACTGCGTTTCTAAAAAGAAGATAATTGGAATATGTGACAGCCGAGGTAGATACCTGAAACTGTGTTAACTGTGGAAGAACTAGAGTTCCCTGAAGCGCTTGAGTTTGCGAAAGAATTTTTAAAGATGTGATAAAGAAAAAGAAATTTAAAGAAAAAGTGATAAAGATGAAAGAACTGTAATTGCTACTGTTAAAAAAGAAGGCAAAAACCAGTCGAACTAATAAATAACGTAAGTGAGCAAAAAGCAACACAAGATAGCCTTGATAAAGACGTCAAATAAACGTCGAAACGTCGGCAAAAAGAGTAGAAATTTATTTTCGTTTGAGTTCTGTCCCTGCTACATAGAGTTTGGAAAATTTTTATTTATAGTTTGAAGTTAGTAAGATTTTACCAATTTTTGCTTTTATTTCCTTTCCACGGGTTAACATGTTCTCAATTTGTGAGTTTTGGGAAAGTTTTGCCTTGAATGTCGAAATGTCGTACCGCGGTACTTTTCTTACTAATTCTAGAAAAACTCTGAAACTATGCTAGCCCACCCATGACAGAAAACAAAAAAATACCCACGACACCCAGCCCATCAAGGTCCCGGGGTAGGTAGATAGATAGGTATGTATACCCATCAATAATTCCATCTATTCGAGTTTCGAGAAAGTGGCCGGGCAAAAAGCCGACGATTAAGATCATTTGCCCGAATAAGTCATCTTGGTTAACGATCTAAGTGGCCATCTGACCATGTGGGCACCGCGACAAATGGGTTGCGCGTGCCGTAATATCCATATTTAATTGAGGACCGACGTGGAAATGACGGCCGGGCATTTTTATTGATCGCCATCACGCCAAGCGCGCCTCTTGTGCCCAGTTAATGATGATCACGTGTCTGCCTGGGCAAGATAAAAAAGTTGTGCCAATAAAAAGTAGAGTACGGTCAATTAGGAACTCACTACATAATATATAAGTTTATTTATGGTATTTACGTTCGTATTTTTTTTTTTTACTATTGTGCTTAATTGAGCTTTTTCCGCATGCAATTTAGTATGGAAAGTGCCACTTGTCCACATGACGTGCAGAAAAAGTATTTTTCTGCACATTTTGTTACTGTGCTTAATTCGTCCTTTACCGCCCGCAATTTAGTATAGAAAGTGTCACTTTCCCATGCTAAGAGCAAAAAATACATTTTTCCAAAAACAGTTTTTTTAATTAATCAATTTATGAATAACACTTGAGAAAAGTATAAAGTGTATATAAAAAAAAACTCGTATAGCAAGCCATGGAATTAAAACTCTTGTCTGAGATAAGTTAAAAAAAAATTAAAATCAGAATCTTTTCGACTTTCTATTGTTTTTATGAAGTCATCGCAGACCTACTGTTCTAATTCCATGGCCTGCTTGAAGTTTTTTTTTAAATAAACCACGGTATCTTTTCCGCACTCGAAACTTTGCGTCGTTCGGGTCAACGGCAATCGCGTGCGGTAAAGTATCACTTTTCGCACTATTTTATAACTTTGCCACCAATGGAATTTCATAGGAACGTAATGATATCTATAGTGCGCCACTAAATTAATAAACTTGCGGCTTATGCCCGTTTGCATATTTATAGTTTTGTGGCACCAACATCTTACCAAGCATAATTTTAAGATGCCAATTTTCTCCCGTTAAATACCACTTTTACAATTAAACTTTGAACTCAAAATTTGACATTGTTTTTCCGTCAAAATCTTTCGTTTATCTTCAAACTAAAGTTTAAACTCAACTTGTAAAAGTCGCCCTAGGAGCATGTTAAGTATTGGTTTTCTAACCTATTTTTTAAAAGGTTTTGTGCAGTATTGTTTTTTCGCAGACAAGTGTTTGGTTCTATCTTGTCCCTATCTATTTAAATTCTAACCAATCAAAGCACAATTATTAGTTGGAGACTGTCTTCAGATTATTGTGAGAACAGGCCCCTAGGGATAAATAAAATTGATGGTGCAGCATGTTTTCCTCTCTTGGGCATTCTTGTCCTTACATTCCTATTGAGAAAACAAAGGATGGGTACACTCTCAGAGCGCATTACGACCTCCATCCAAAAACGCTGTTGACCTTGATGCAAAAATATGGAGGCGCGGATCTCATGCACTATGCGCGTGTGCGAGAGTTGTTGCTAAATCTCTAAACGTACTTGATTAGAATTACACACTTGTGAAGGTATCGACAACATTGGATGTCACGAATCACGAACCAGGTGCTACGTCCTGGTTCGTGAATCCTGGGGAGTACGTGGCATCTGTGTACAAGATATTGTGTTTCCATTCCTTCTAACCAATCCAGAACAGGTGATTTTAACTAGCTTTTCTAAGGGGCATACAAGCAGTCTAGTCAAATAAGACTGTGAAGGCTTTCACGACCGGTCAAAATACAATGTAAATTGTTTTCCGGGCTTTGAAGCCGTTTCGTCTACAGCTGCGGCAGACATTATCAAAGGCGATGAGCGAAGTCATCTCCTGTGCTTCCCGACGTCGACTGATTCGACTGTGGTAAGCTCCATGGTATTTATTTCCAAGTCGCAGCCGCCGCGCTTCATTGGAAGGACTAGGGTGGGGGGATAGTGGTGGCGAGTGGAAGTATGTCGTAGAACTTACCCCCACCCCAGTCCCAGCTTCAAATAAAATCTTTAATTAAATTGCTTGACACCCTATATCTTCAAAACTTTCCCAAAACAGACACAATATAATATGAACTTTTCTGGTTTAATTTACATGGGGAAAGAGCCCTGAGATTTACGACATCCCTACCATTAAGCAGCACCCTGTATATTGGGCTTTATCATTTTGAGCAAAACAATTTTTTTTTTAATGTGCTACAACTCTGAACTTTACTCCCTTCTTGATCTGTTCTAGCAGCTCTAATATATAATATTGGAGGGTTTAAGCATCGAATAAAGTCTTACTGAAACGGTGGCAGACTTCGAGTTCAGTTACAAAATTAATACTAGAATCATACTATAAGTTTTTCTACTATCTGTGGTGCTTTAGCTTTTTCGTGGTGGCCTAGGTTTTTTTTGAGTCAAAAGTTTGTTTTTTAATTTTTTTTCTAATGGGTTTCTGTGTCACCCAAAACCTTACTGATGAGCAAGACTACTAAATTAATACTAGTAACCTACTATAAGTTTTTCTATTTTTTTTTTCGCCACACGTTTGTTTTTTTTTCTTTTTTCCCGTTATGTACTAGTAGCTCGAATATTGGAGGGTTCAAGTTTGGATTAAAATCTTACTGAGACCCCGCAAGCGTCGAGTCTAGTTACAAAATTGATACTAGAATCATACTATAAGTTTTTCTACTATTTGTTGTGCCTTAGGTTTTTTTGAGTTTCTTTCTATTCTGATCTCTCTTATTAGTTTTAATACTGAGGAGACGCAGTTTATAAAACTAGTTACTTCTAGAATCCTTCTGTAAGTTGTTATACTGTTTATGGTGCTCTATTTTTTTTTGTGGTGCTCAAGGTTTTTTTTTGAATCAATTTTTCGTTTCTTGATATGTTCGTTCAGCTCTAATGTTAGGTTTGTGTGTCTACCAAAACCTTACTGATGAGCAGCAGGCCGCATACCTTTTTACTAAATTGATACTAGTAACCTACTACTTGATGACCTACTACTGATACTAGTAACCTACTAATTGAGTGAAAGATCGTTTTTTTACTCCCTTCTGGATCTGTTCTAGCAGCTCTAATATAATATTGGAAGGTTTAAGCATTGAATAAAGTGTTTCTGAGACGTTGCAGGCTTCTAGTCTAGTTACAAAATTTATACTAGAATCATTCTATAAGTTTTTCCACTGTTTGTGCTGCTCTATTTTTTTTGTGGTGTCCTAGGTTTTTTTTGTTTCGATTTTTTTTTTTTTTTTAGTTCGAATATTGGAGGGTTCAAGTATGGAATAAAGTCTTACAGAGACGCCACAGGCGTCGAGTCTAGTTACAAAATTGATACTAGAATCATACTTTAAGTTTTTCTACTATTTGTCGTGCCCTAGATTTTTAGCATACTCAATAGCTCTATAGCATACTTTTCAAATAGTTCTCGCCTCGCTGTAGATTTAGAAGCTTGTTTTTACCAAAATTATTTATTATTTTAAGAAAAAAAGAAGAAATTTCGACTTTTGATGGCTTTTGGGCGGTGTTGCCATTTTTTACCCACGTTTTTTTTCCTTTATTTTAGATCTTAATAATTATTTTTAAAGAATGTGTCACAACCAAACTTTTTCTAACCGTGCTTCAGTTATTAGAAAATCTTTAAAATCGAAACTAAAATTTTGATTTTAAACAAAAAATCTTTCTTTAAACCAATGCGTCAAAACCCCCCATTTGCTCTAACCGTTCTTGAGTTATGGTGTTGTATATGATGAGTCATGGATGGAATGCCACTGGTGGAAGCACAGCTGGTGGTCCCAGCCATGGTGGAAACACCACTGATCTCAGATCGTTGTAGCCTATGTATGTGGTGTTGGCGTTTCGTCCCGGGGTCTACCTTGGACTCGTCAGTAAGGTGACCCCTGTCTTATACCCCGGGATGATACTTATATTTGTAACTTGCATTTGAAGACAAATTCGGCGCAAGAAAGGCGGTGTGATGTTGTGAAGGATTTCGACTAATGCTGCCACCTGTGAGTCGGCAGATGAAGTTCCGCCACAATACTTCCCTACCAGTGACAACGACAACGGAGGTTATATGATGCGAACTGAGAGGACGAAGCTGTGTTGCTGTTGCTTGAGCGAGGTGAGTGATGGAGAATGTGCCAGTGTTGCCGAGAATAGCTCCAGGGAGTGATGTGTGTGTGAGATAATTCCGCGGTGCAGTGAGTGAAGGAAGAGTTTGTTGGATGCTTCGCGGGATGGGTGCGAGAGAGATGCTGCTCTGGTAGTCTCGTGGCGTTGAAGTGATCCTTGTTGCTCCTTGTGCTCTGAAGATTGCGTGTTGTTTTTGTCGAGGGTCACCAATTATAGCGTCGATTAATGATGAGCCATGGATGGAAGACGTATAATTTCGCAGAAAAGATTGTTGTTATTCAGAGTAAGACCACTGGTACGATCTGAGATCCTTGTCGCTTATATATGTGGTGTTGGTGATTCGTCCCGGCGCACAGTGGTCGGACGGACCCAGTTTGACGCGCAAAAAGGAAATTTCTAAAATGATTAAACTTATTGAAATATTGTGTAACTCTAATTCTAGAATAATCGAAGAGTAAGAAAAATGATAGCAAAGTCGATTATTAACGAACCATGTTTCAAGATAATATCATTTGCTCTTGAGCGTGTATACAGCTTAAATCTATTAGATCGTTAAGTATCATTTTAAACTGTATGTTATAAAACTGAATCGTAATAAATTTGCAAAATTTTATTTTTGTGTTAATTGCCGATATCTAGGGTATTTAATTTTAGTTTTTATTTCTTTCAAGTCGTTTTGTGTTGGCTCTATCTAGGTGTGAAAAAGCAGTTCTTTTAGTTAATTTTTGATTTTTTGCCCTAATTTTTTTATTTACAGATTTTTAAAGCTTTTTTATTATTATTACTATACAAAAGAAAGCATCTACTACCAACTACTAAAAGAATTAGCTGCGCCTAGTTGCGCCTAAGGTATTTTTGTAACTTTTTTGTGCGTCTTACAGAGTCGCATTAGGTGTATAATTTTGAAGTTGCGCAACTTTTTCGAAATTGAAGCGACTTCGTATTTTCAATAGTTTAGGATATAAGCCCCACATACATCATGTTAATCCTGATACACTATATCGACAGTTTCAACCAGAAAAAAAATCATTTTAATATACCGGGTGACACCCCAGGCGAGAACGTGACGTCATTATAATGTCAACTTTTGGTGATTTGATGATCAACTTTTTCGACATTCGTTATTCGAAGTCACCTGACGAAAAAATGACGTCGATTTTTCGACCTGATAATGATGACCCATAGTGACGTCATATTTTTAATTATAAAAAAGTGTAAAAAAGTTTAAAAAATTGTGAAAAAAAAATGTAAAAAAAGTGTGCAGAAAAATGCGTAGGAAAAATTGTAAAAAACAGTGTAAAATAAACATAAAAAATGTTTAAAAATATTTTTAAAAAATTGTAAAAAGAAAGTGGAGAAAAAACGAAAGGAAAAATTGTAAAAAAATGTTAACAAAAAAATGTAAAAAAAGTGTAAAAAAAGTGTTAAGAAAAAGTTAAAACAAAACTGCAAAAAGAGTGTAAAGTAGATATAAACAAAAAATGTAAAAAAAGTGTAGAAAAAGGTGTTCAAAAATATACAAATATATATAAATACATTTTACGGTTTGATTTCAAAAAAGAACGTCTTTTAGGAAAGTTTCCTAAATTTGAAACAATTTTGGCCAAAATTTGGAAATAATTTACTACCTAAAATTTAAATACATTACTTGTTTTAGACTTATTTTTTTTATAATTTTCCACTTTTCTTAACCTTTTCTAATTATAAATTTTTAAATACAAGTTTTCAACTTGTCTTCTTTTTCATTTCTTATTGTTCTTTTAATATTTAAATCTGATTACTTTATCATCGTTTCGTTAAATTGATTTTTTAATGGAAATAAATTGCAATTTGCCTTATTTTCATCCTTTAGAAGTAATAAAATTAATTCTATTGGGACAATTTTGACCTAAAATCTGTTTTTTTTACGATTAATGAGTCCTGATTTCATTTTTTTTCATACGGTGTTGACCCGAAACAGAAGATCTAAAACGAGTCCCAAATAAATTTTTTTGAAAAAATAAAAATTATGGTCCGAACGAAACCTTATTTAGCAATTTTTTAAAGCTTCAAAGCAATATGGCCTAAACTTAGAAATATTTTAGATTTATGTCTCTATCTGCCTGTATTTTTTTTTCAATAATTTCCCAATAAAATTGCTCTACATTTTTTACTTTCGATGATTTTCGATATGATTCCTTTAAATTTTTATTCTCTCAAATTTTTTTCCATCAATTTAAATTCGACTTTTTATATTTTTTCAAAGTAATTTTGACACAAAAAATGAGCTTTTCCTACGTTTAAACAAATCATAATGTAAGATGAATTAATTTTGGCCCAAAATTGAATATTTTAAAATAACAATACCTAGTTTTTGCAATTGAAATACGGAATAAAAATGTTAAGTATCATTTTAAACTGTATGTTATAAAACTGAATCCAAATAAATTTGCAAAATTTAATTTTTGTATTAATTGCTGATATCTAGGGTATTTAATTTTATTTTTTATTTCTTTCAAGTCGTTTTGGGTTAGCTTTATCTAGGAGTGAAAAAGCAATTAAATTTTTTTTTAAGTTAAATTTTGATTTTTGACTTTAATTTTTTTTACAGATTTTTAGAGCTTTTTTATTATTATTACTATGCAAAAGAAAGCATCTACTACCAACTACTAAAAGAATTAGCTGCGCCTAGTTGCGCCTAAGATATTTTTGTAACTTTTTTGTGCGTCTTACAGAGTCGCATTAGGTGTATAATTTTGAAGTTGCGCAACTTTTTCGAAATTGACGCGACTTCGTATTTTCAATAGTTTAGGATATAAGCCCCACATACATCATGTTAATCCTGATACACTATATCGACAGTTTCAACCAGAAAAAAAATCATTTTAATATACCGGGTGACACCCCAGGCGAGAACGTGACGTCATTATAATGTCAACTTTTGGTGATCATTCGTTATTCGAAGTCACCTGACGAAAAAATGACGTCGATTTTTCGACCTGATAATGATGACCCATAGTGACGTCATATTTTTAATTATAAAAAAGTGTAAAGAAGTTTAAAAAATTGTGAAAAAAAATGTAAAAAAAGTGTGCAGAAAAAGGCGTAGGAAAAATTGTAAAAAACAGTGTAAAATAAATAAAAAAATATGTAAAAATATTTTTAAAAAATTGTAAAAAGAAAGTGGAGAAAAAACGAAAGGAAAAATTGTAAAAAAATGTTAACAAAAAAATGTAAAAAAAGTGTAAAAAAAGTGTTAAGAAAAAGTTAAAACAAAACTGCAAAAAGAGTGAAAAGTAGATATAAACAAAAAAATGTAAAAAAAGTGTAGAAAAAGGTGTTCAAAAATATACAAATATATATAAATACAGTTAACATATTTTACTCACTTATATGTAGTAGATAAAAAATGGTTCCTGAATTTTCAAGTTTCTTATAGGGGCTTGATTTAAAAAAAGAACGTCTTTTAGGAAAGTTTCCTAAATTTGAAACAATTTTGGCCAAAATTTGGAAATAATTTACTACCTACAATTTAAATACATTACTTGTTTTAGACTTATTTTTTTTTATAATTTTCCACTTTTCTTAACCTTTTCTAATTATAAATTTTTAAATACAAGTTTTCAACTTGTCTTCTTTTTCTTTTCTTATTGTTCTTTTAATATTTAAATCTGATTCCTATGCTGATTACTTTATCATCGTTTCGTTAAATTGATTTTTTAATGGAAATAAATTGCAATTTGCCTTATTTTCATCCTTTAGAAGTAATAAAACTAATTCTATTGGGACAATTTTGACCTAAAATCTGTTTTTTTTACGATTAATGAGTCCTGATTTCATTTTTTTTCATACGGTGTTGACCCGAAACAGAAGATCTAAAACGAGTTCTAAATAAATTTTTTTTAAAAAATAAAAATTATGGTCCGAACGAAACCTTATTTAGCAATTTTTTAAAGCTTCAAAGCAATACTGGCCTAAACTTAGAAATATTTTAGATTTATGTCTCTATCTGCCTGTATTTTTTTTTCAATAATTTCCCAATAAAATTGCTCTACATTTTTTACTTTCGATGATTTTCGATATGATTCCTTTAAATTTTTATACTTTCAAATTTTTTTCCATCGATTTAAATTCGACTTTTTATATTTTTTCAAAGTAATTTTGACACAAAAAATGAGCTTTTCCTACGTTTAAACAAATCATAATGTAAGATGAATTAATTTTGGCCCAAAATTGAATATTTTAAAATAATAATACCTAGTTTTTGCAATTGAAATACGGAATAAAAATGCCAGGTCCGTATTTAAAAAAAATGTGTTGGTAACGATAACTCAGTTATTAAAAAATACATGATATATGCTATGTGCCATATTTTAGAGATTAAAAGGTTATTACATTTCATAATTTTTTATTTTCCTCTATCAAGAATATTTTACAAAAATCAGGTGATTATTTTGTTTGCAGTTTTGAGAAATTTGCACATTTTTCCAAATAACTCGGAAACTCTGAAAATGTGGCAACCTCAAAGTGGAATCTTAAAGTACTCAACAAAAGGTAACTTTTCTCTTTTTAGCAAATTTTTAGATGATTTTGGCCTACAGTTCGAAATAATGTCAATCTACGGCTTTAGCTATTTGCAACTTTTTTCTATACGTTTCTGATTATTCCAGATTTGTTTAACTTTTAGATCATTTTTTCGATTATTATTTATTTCTTATTGTTTTATTGTTATCATTTATTATTATTCTCATTTTTTACGATCTGGAAATATTAGAATAATTGAAATAGGAAACGTTTTTAAGTTAATTTTTAAGGTGTACTAACATTAAAATAACCTGAGCTGGTAATTTTTTGATAAATCTGGCAACTTTTGCGGCCATGTTTTGGGCCCAAATTCTCGAGACTCGAATAGTCGAATAGTGCTTTTTATCGTGTTTCACATATATTTTTTTAATTGTTCCTGAATTTCCGTGATTTTCTATTAATATTCTTTGTCACGTCTTCTGCATTTTTTTGTTTTTTTTTCTTATATATTCGTTATCATTCGACTTTTTATTGGGTTTAATTTTTCAAGGCAATTTTGATTGATAACTAAGTTATTTTTATAAAGAATCATTTTTGAATTTTCAATTTTTTTACTCGGTATTGACCCGAAATATCCCCAACAATTCAAAGAAAAATTTATTTTGCAAAATTTATGTTCTAAAAGGATTTTTTTTAGTAAATTTTTGCAAGCTTTTATATTGTTTTGACTTAAAATTAGAAATTGAAATTAAAGCTTCAGAGAATTTGAAATAAAACGTGTTTTTTTGTAATTTATAGATTCAAATTAGCTTCAGTTAATTCAGGTTAGGTGAATTTGACGTCACAAAACAACGTCATTTTGTCGTCACAAAGTAACGTTATTTTGACGTTGCAAAATGACGTTATCGATCTGTGACTTACCCCGTTATTACGCCGTTGTTTCGACGTCATCCCATGACGTCTTTGGTGACCAATGCTTACCAAAAAAATTACGTCAAAATGACGTCACCTTCCTGACTGGGACAAGAATTACTAGCCAAGCGATAACTCTGGTTAAAAGAATGCTAACATTTTGAAATTTTGGGGATGAATATCTTAGTACCTACAAATTGCACATAAGTATGACTAATTTGCGTTACCGGATTCACCGGAAGTAACGTCACTTTCATTATTACAAATGAAGCACCCTGTATGTTTGTCAATTTTCGGATTCGACGTCGAATTCTAGGTTATTAACATGTAATACTGTATTGCGTTTTCGAGAAAATCGCTCCCAAACGTTCCATATCATCAATAATAAATGTTGATTTTTATGGAAACAAATGAATATCAATTAACCTCGATATCACAGATGATTATTTTTTTGGGTTCTTTACCAACTATCATTAAAAAAAAGTTTTTCCAAGTCGTCATGGAAAAAGTGGAAAGTTGATTTTTTGAAGACATTTATCTCCATAACCTCCAATAGAAACACCTATTTTATTCCTAACATTTGGATTTCTTATTCAATTTCGCACATTATTTCTTAAAGTGTATGAGTAAAACCAGTCGTTTTCGAGAAATTGTACCACAAATAAAAGGTCCATTAGAAGTTATGGAGATTGTCTTCAAAAAATCAACTCTCCATTTTTTTCATGACATCTCGGAAATACTTTTTTTTTAATGTTGGTAGGTAGAGACCTAAAAAAATAGTTATCTGTACAATCGAGGCTGATTGATATTCATTTGTGCGCATAAAAATCAACATTAATTATTGCTGTTATGGA
This sequence comes from Taphrorychus bicolor, assembly GCA_951812265.1. Taxonomy (NCBI): domain Eukaryota; kingdom Metazoa; phylum Arthropoda; class Insecta; order Coleoptera; family Curculionidae; genus Taphrorychus; species Taphrorychus bicolor. Next base: position 12,872,221 of record OX638306.1, on the reverse strand, counting down.
AAGTTTCGGCGCGATTTGCTCGAAAACGGTAAGAGCTAGACATACGGGGTGTTCATTATAAAACTTCATCTAGCAGGCTATGAAATTTTGGCAGAAAAGGATGACATAATCAAAATAAATAGACTTTTGTTTCTTCATCCTTTTCTTTTGACATTTCACAGCCAACTAGATGAAGTTTTATATTGAACACCCCGTACTAGTTCAATGTTGTTCTTGTTAATAACTTGGAATTCGACGTAGAATCCGAAAATGGACAAATATACAGGGTGTTCTATTTAAAATAATAAAAGTTACGTCACTTCCGCTAAAACCGGAAACGCAAATTAGTAGTACTTATGTGCAATTTGTAGGTAGGTATTAAGTTACTATATTCATCCCAAAAATTTCATATTATTAGCATTCTTTAAACCAGAGTTATCGCTTGGCTAGTAATTCTTGTGTCACCCGGTATGTTTATAGCTTGCGTCTTACTATCAATCAAGTCAACAACCGTAAGTTAAATCCTCGTGTCGCAACTTGGACTGATGTGATATGATATGTGATGATAAGCTGCCTTGTGAAACTTGTATTTTAATGTAATATTAACAAGTTAAAAATGCTAATTTTCCTTAAGGCGTTTGGTGCATTCCACACCTTCTTCGATGTTTGCATAAAGAACACTTCAAGTCTTCAATTCAGCTTGCTGTTTGCTAAATTGAGCAGTCTCTGGATGGATTCATCGGATGAATTCAATCTTGAGGTGGGTACGGCATGAAGATTTTTGTGAGGACTGTGAGGTATAACTGGCAAAATTTAATTTTAAACATTTCCAGACCACATGAAGCACCTGAGAAGACAATCTTCTTACTTAATTTCACATAATAATGCAAATCAGAATTTTGCGCGTGAAATGAGGTCCGTCCGACCACTGTGCGGCGTCTACCTTGGACTCGGCAGTAACGCATGGTACACCCATGCCTTTAATGCCGGGGTGAGAGTTCATAGTTGTAACTTGTATTTGAAGACAAATTGGGGGCAAGAAAGGCGGTGTGATGTTATGAAGGATTTCGACTAATGCTGCCACCTGTGAGTCGATGGGTAAAGTTTCGGCACTGACACCTGTGAGTCCTACCAGTGACAACGAGAACGGAGGTTGTATGATGAGAAAGAAGCAAGTCTAATTTTGCGAACTGAGGGGACGAAGTTGTGTTGCTGTTGCTTGAGCGAGGTGAGTGATGGTGGATGTGCCGGTGTTGCCGAGAATGGTGCCAGGGAGTGAAGTGTGTGAGGTAATTCCGCGGTGCAGTAAGTGAAGAGAGAATTTGCTGGATGCTGCGTGCGGTGGGTGCGAGAGAGATGCTGCTCTGGTGATCTCGTGGCGTTGAAGCGACCCTTATTGCGCCGTTGATAAGCTCCTAGCCCTGAAAATGGATAGCGCTGAAGCGTCGGTCTAATACTCGACCGTCAGCGGCACGGGCGGTTCGTGGTAACGCGGTACCATGAAGCTCTGACGAGTAGGAGGGTCGCGGCGGTGAGCGCAGAAGGCCGCGAGGCCGTCTGGAGCCAGGGTCGGTGCAGAACTTAGTGGTAGTAGCAAATACTCCAGCGAGGCCCTGGAGGACTGACGTGGAGAAGGGTTTCGTGTGGACAGCCGTTGCACACGAGTCAGTCGATCCTAAGCCCTAGGCGAAAGCCGATGTTGATGCGATGTAGTTTAATTAAACGAATCGTATCTCTCGATTCGACGCGATAGAACACACCCGTCGGGCGAAAGGAAATTCGGTTCCTATTCCGGAACCTCGCATCGGAAAAAATCGGGCCCTCGCAAGAGAGTTCGTCGGGGTAACCTAAAAGGACCCGGAGACGCCGTCGGATGAACCGAAAAGAGTTTTCTTTTCTGCACATGGAATCCTCCAGCAAGGAGATATAGTTTGGAACGCGAAGAGCACCGCAGTTGCCGCGGTGTCCGGATCTTCCCCTCGGACCTTGAAAATCCGGGAGAGGGCCACGTGGGGGCGTCGCGCCAGTTCGTACCCATATCCGCAGCAGGTCTCCAAGGTGAAGAGCCTCTAGTCCATAGAATAATGTAGGTAAGGGAAGTCAGCAATTTGGATCTGTAACTTTGGGATAAGGATTGACTCTGAGGGGCGTGCCAGGCTTGGCGAGGAAGCGGGTCCTTGTTAACAAACCGGACCTGGGCGAGGTGGAAAGGTTCGTTTCTTCGCGGAGGCCAAAGATTGTTGTTATTCAGGGAAACAGTACTGGAACGATCTGAGATCATTGTAGCCTTGGACAGGGCAGTAAGGCGTAGTAGACTCCTGCCTTACACGCCGGGGTGAGAATTCTGTAACTTGTATTTGAAGACAAATTCGGCGCATGAAAGGCGGTGTGATGTTATGAAGTTTTTCGATTAATGCTGCCATCTGTGAGTCGGTGGGTGAAGATTCGGCACTGCCATCTGTGAGTCGGTGGATGAAGTTTCGCCACAGAGTTATTAAAGGAAAAGTTTAATTTTGGCGAAAAAAATAACCCCGAAGTTTAAAACTGATGCAATTATTATTAGTCAATGGAGGACAGATCATAGAAATGTTTTGAAAAATAAAATTTTGATTTTAAACCGAAAACAAACAAAATATTACTTTTAGGACAAAATAAGTGGTAAGGCGAAAGATATTGTGTGGACAAGTTACCTACCACCAACTGTTTGAAATACTCGAAACCTTTGTAAGCCTCAAAACTACTTCAAATTCAGACAAGGAGCATGGAAATTGAAGTTTGATGTTCTCAGTAATCCCAGTAGATTCTACTGCTACAAAATCTAAAAAGGAGTGGGGATTGTTACAAGGTATAATATGATTATTTTGCTAGAATATTTAAACATTTGTAGGCGTGAATTATGAGTCATATACCTTGCACCAGATCCATGTGAGTCAAGCTTTCTTGTGTCTACAAGCAAATAATTATAAAAAAAACTTTGGTGATTAAAGTGGTCAGAAGTTAGGTTCTGACCACTTTACACTTCACGTGAACTATTCTTCTTTTTTATGTCCGGTCTCCCAAACGTTAGCGATTACTATAGAGAGTGCGCCTCTATCTTCTGCAACCCTGAATAGGTCAACGGTGCTCCGGATGCCTGTCCACTCCCTGATATTCCTGAGCCAAGGTAAGCAATTTTGCGACATTTCACTGTGACCAATATTTGTCTCCCCACCCCTGCTCGTCTGAATACTTCCTCATTGGCCAGCAGATCAGTCCATGGGACACGCAGCATTCTACGATGAATCCACTTTTCAAATGCTTCCAGTCGATTTAGTGAGCTAGTCTTTAAGGTCCATCATTCCACTCCATACATAAGAACCGACCAAATAAAACACCTCACCATACGCTGGCGTAACTTAAGGTTCAGGTTATCGTCGCAAAAGAGTGTTCTAATTCGTTGGAAAGTTGTTCTTGCCATCTCGATAAAGCATCTTATCTCAACCTCCTAGGGTGTCCGCTAATATACTTCCCAGATATTTAAACTGGCTGACACGTTCTATTACCTTTGCCTCGAGATTCAGCTGTTCGTTCTCGTAGGTATTTCGACTAAATATCATAAACTTTTGGCCAGCTACACTGATTCTGTCCAACCAACAGTTGCTGCAAGCCATCCATGATATCACTCAGGACAACAGTGTCATCCGCATATCTAATGGTATTCAGCACAACGCCGTTTATTTTTATTTCGCACTCTGCCTCTTTCATGGCTTCTTTAAAGATTTTATGTCCCTACCATCCAATTGGATGTCCAGCAGCATACTCATCAATTCAGAATGACGCACCCTGTCAAAGGCCCTTTCATAGTCTATAAAACAAGCAAATACAGAATTCTGGAGAAGGACATTTATTTCAAAAAGGGCTTCGCGGGTTCCAAAGGCTTGAGATGTTTTAGTTAAATTGTAAATTGTCATATTCGGTGTCATGATGAACTTAAATGTCATTTGAATGCTGTGAAGGTGGTAACGAAAAAAGATTCTGACGTGTCGGCATCGATTAAACTTCAGATTGGAGTGTACGATAGGTTGTAAAACGCAAATGTTTGTCGATCTGAAGTTTAAACCTCAAACTGAAGCTTTACTGATAGTTGTTCTTAGGACGATTTTCACAACTATCAGTAAAACTTTAGTTTAAACTCCAGATTTGATGTACATTGTATTGTTTATCTGTCAAAATGTTTCGTTTATCTTCAAACGAACAAACAGCATAACTTAGGCATGTTTATGCAAATACTTATATTACTTGTATAAAAGTTGAACTTCAGTTTGTGTTTAAACTTGGGCTTAAAAGAAAAACTCCCAACTGAAAGAGACAAACACAAATCGCCGATGTTGGCGAATCAAATCAACGAAATCCCTGGGTATGCAGTACGGACTCGTATTTTTAAACTCGTCGCGCTTATTTTAATGCTCGAAAGTGACCTTAGACTTTGTTTTTGTGTAAACGGAATGTTAATCAGTGTATTTTGGTTCAGATACTTTGAAGCCGACGCTGCTATTTGCTAAACATTAAACGAGTTTAAATATTTGGTTAGTCAGCTGTAAGCTTTATAAATTAAATGTAATCACCCGGGCGTCAAATGGGTCATTAAACCGACTCGTCCGGAGTATTTTTAAGAAATTGTTGGTAACTTGAGAGAGTGCCAGATAATGTCGGGTCGATTATTCTAACAGTTTTGCAGATTTCAGGCAACGCAGCCTTATCACGAGTACCCGGCGTGCAGCTGATACCCTTGAGCCGGTACGACTGCAAGTCAAAAAATATTGATCGTACATTGAATAAATTTGCAGTTGTAAGATCGTTCGTTGTCGGTTTCACGGTTATCGACTGTTCATGCTAATTTTCTAGAAGGTCTAAGCCACAAATTTATTAAATCAGTGGCGTACGACAGACACTATGACAGTCCACATTGGGGTAACAAAGTTGTCTTTACGTATCTTAAAGATTGGCTTCAACCGTCTCAGACTTTCGAAAAAAAGTGGAATCTAGTTTATTAAAAATTAGTTGCCTTTCCCATGCCCATTCATTCAGAGAAACGTACCTTTTACTTACTCTTAGACATGGCTCTGGTCCAGTAAAGCATGTCTGGCAACCCCGCTTGACCGATTAGTCGGCACGCTTATTCCCCTCAATGCACCTACAACCAGGAATCCATCCCAGAGTTACCCTTTTTATTTCTGCCAGTGACTCTAGAGCATCCCTGCAGTCCTGAACGAGCTTTGAACTCGTTTCGCTCCTGAAGATGGCTCGCAGAGTCAGTAGAAGATGTAGTTGTCTTGCTCTGCTCCATGTCTGACTTCTGTTCGTTTGGCCACCTCGAGTATTGCCTCCGCCTGAAAAACCGTCGTGTGGCTTCTCAAGGGGAAGTCATCGCCTCTACATGGCCTGTTTTGTAAATTCCGGCTCCTGTCGACTGTATATTAGCCATTCTTGATCCGTCTGTACACCATACTTGATTATTCTCAAAAGGTTGCTGAAGCAGCTCTTTCTTGAATTCGTCCCTTGTTGGAGTGTTTACCCCAAATGCGTAATCGCGTGGGCGTCCCTCCTGCGACAGGACAATTGAGACGTCTTCCACTGGCCGCAGCAATCCATCGTCCTGCAGAACGCCATCGCCTCCCTCTTAACCCAGATTGGAAGTTCCGGCAGACCCAGTACCGCATTGAGTGCTGCTCCCGGTGTTGTTCTGAATACACCCGTTATGGCTAGCCAGACCGTTCTCTGCAGTCTCCCCAACCTTAGCTCATAGCATGCCCTGTCCACCGCTGGCCACCAGACCACGGCCCCATAGATTATCCTCGGTCTGACTACCGCAGTGTAGAGGCAGTGCAGGACGTGTAGCTTTAGACCACACTTCCTGCTCACTGCCCTGCGTAGTTGCCATGTCAGTGCTGTTGCCTTATTGAATGCCCTTTCCACGTGACTTTTCCAGAACAGCACGCTGTCGATGGTCACCCCCAGGTACTTAGCCTCAGGCTTTAGTAGCAGAGGTTCACCGTATAGCGTGGGTGAGCGGAATCCTGTAGTTTTCCTTCTTTTGGTGTAGAGCACAAACTCTGTCTTGCCAGGGTTAATTGACAGTCCCGTCTCGGGACACCATTCTTCTACATGCCCTTTGCATTTGATCACAAATGCTGCCAACGACTTTTTTGGTATCATGACTAGCTCGTGTTCCACATACGCTTGCGCACTGAACCCCTCGGCTTGTAGCCTCTAGGGCTGTTACGGACTGATTTATATATGTGTACAAATTTCAAATAAAATTGTGTAGCATTGTGCACCAATAAAAATCAAAGATTTTCAATGATGCTTATGGCGTTTTCGATTGACAATTTTAGTGCATAACTAGTATATTTCCATACTACTTCACTGACGTTAAATAAAAAGACAACAATACATTCATTTTGCACTAATTCTGCCAATCGAAAATGCTATCAGTTGTTTGCAATGTTTGCATATACCTGTATATACGGAGAACCTTCCAATAGATTTGAATAGATCGAAAATGAAGCTCCCCAGTTGGCTATAAAAATCTTGTAGATATAGTCCATTTCAAATAGACATTCATCTAGTAAGCTCAGAAATTGACATATAAATGACATGTTTACATGGATAGAATAGGACGAGTCTGTCAATTCCTCAGCCTGCTAGAAGAACATCTATTTGAAATGGCCCATAGTAAAATAGCAAAATCTGTTGGCACATAGTGTAGACACTAATAATTTATTGTTTCTGCTCCATTTTCTAACAAGATTAGATTACAGAGTTCTTTGTTAAGGTAAGAATGAAAAGAGCAGAGTTGCCAACCTTTCCAATTCAGCGTCGCCAGATCAAGAAAAAAAATCGCCAACTCTAAGAAAGAGAAAATCGCCATTATTTCGCCGCGCCAAGTGAGAATTTTGACAACCTTGATGGGTCAAAAAATTCTTTTGACAAATTCCATTGGCCAGCAATTCTCATTTTCACTCCTTCCTTAAAAATAAGCGTTAGGTGAGGTGAAGATGACAAGTCAGGACAAAGGCGGATGCCGCGGAAGGACGGCTGGAGCTGGACATGAACATGAACAAGAAAGAATAACGAAACAAATCAAACAGCCAAGACAGAGAAAGACGAACACGTAACAGAATTAACTGACAGAAAGAGGTCTTTGAATATTCAGAGTAAAAAGGGTAAAATGTATAAAAAGAGCAAAAGAAAAACAGAACTCGAACTGGTTCATGATTTGTCGCCACATTTTCACCAATCAAAGCTTAAATTCCGCCAATTTTGTAGCCAATCGCCATTTCCAATTCGAAGTCGCAAAAAGTGACAAAAAGTCGCCACTTTGGCTAAAAGTAGCCATGGTTGACAACTCTGGAAAAGAGCGAGCAGTGTGACTCTCGCCTTGCTACATGCGAGTGGTTCAAGCAGTTACAAAAAATGTATTCGAAATACGAGGTCCGCTTCAGTTGTGTAGTTTTCTGTGCAGTTTTTTGATAATGTGCAGTAAAATGGGCTTATTTACAATTGGGGTGTAGCCGTGCAGTTCGTTAATGGATTGTGTAGCATTTTGCACAATTGTGTAGCTTGTAACAACCCTCTCCAAAAGACCATCTATTAAGAGACATCATAATCGAGGTGATAAGTCTTTTGGACAGACGGCCTCGACCTCGATTTCCCTCCGGTGATCTCCCAGAGAAGCCGTAACCCTAAGGTTGCAGAGGGCTGATCTTTGACCCAGCTTTGCCAACTGTGTTGGGGTTCCCCGGGCCCTAAGGGCTTCGCAGATTTTGTTTGTTCTGGCTTTGTTCTGTCAATGTCGAAAAAGAGTACCAACAGCACTTCCTTATTCGAGAATACCTTCTCTATTATATGCACTACAAAGTGGACTGTAATATTGCGTACGTTCAGCCGACGGCAGCAGCTTAGAAGTTTAGTCAGCGAACGCTGAAAATCGGCATCTGATTGGCCAATTTCAGGGTTCGCTGACTAAACTTCTCAGCTGCTGCCGTGGGCGGAACGTACGCAATGTAACTAAGTATGTATCACTTGATTAGTTGAAGTCGTGGGTAATAACCCGTATGTAAAGTATTATTACTCACGTGTAGTTGATCGGGTCAATAGATATTAACAACTATTAAAAACTCTATATACAATTCTATATTATTTCTCTATACTATATTTTTACGCTATTTATTAAAAACTAGGGAGTAATATTCACATTATTAAACAGTCATAGAAAAAAATATATTATACAACAAGCATTTAATGAAAGACGTTATTCTCGAGGGTAACGTTTGAGCGCACGGGCGAAGCGAGTGGCAAAAGTAGCCCGAGAGAATAAGGCTGATTAAATGCGAGTTACGAGAATACTATACTTTATCCACGACCAAGATTCCTGGTTTTCTCAAATATGATAGGTTATAGGTGCCACAAAGATAATTCACAATTTTAAAACCGCGACTGGTTTCGCTAATCGACGGCGCGACGTTTGATGCGTCAGATAAATGACGGTCTAATCGCCCGTGCATGTTCATTTCAATGCTACGAGAGTCAAAGATAAATTACTCCATTTTATGGTCTATTTTAAGTATTTTTCAGTAAAAAGTACATTTTTTAGTGAAAAAGAGAAACTGTAACCTATATTTGTCTCAATACTTCCTTATAGAAGGATAATTATTTGAATGAACCAGTGGTAACTACTGATTTCATGTTTACGGCGGTTTACTTTTTGAGTTGCCAGTTGCCTATGACATGTTTCGTTTCCATTATTCACTTGTGAATAATATTCATTACAATAAATTTGTAATAATAATGTTCATTATTCACAAGTGAATAAAGATTGCATTAATCTTGAGAATGATCAAGAATAATGTGATTATTATAGTATGGTTGTGAAAAAAATATTTTTCAAAAGTTTAAAAAAGGAAACCATCCACTTTTTATTTTAAATCAATAAGCTACATAAACACTGCATCGGACAGAAAATAGAAATGTTCATTTACGTCGGTCTTTAATTCCAGACGTATAAGGGCAAGGAAAGGATCGAAGTCAAGGGGGCGAAAACGCCGCGTCAAAGGAGTCGCAACTTCCACCGGCAGGGGTGAAACTCGTGAAGCGTAACCAAGGAAACCAACAAATAATTCCGCTTCGCGGGTCACGAACACGCTTCCGGAAGTTGCATCAAGGCCGTTTACTCGGAAATTGTTTCCTTTATTGGCGCTATCATTAGTGGATCTATATAGGCTGCTGAGGGTGTTAATTAAGTGACGACGAATCGTCTTGAAGACAAATCGATTTTTAATATGGGCAGAGTGCATTAGGAAAAGAAACAAATATTGATAAAAGACGCACTTGGTTGAGTGAAAAGGGTGAGAGCGTGATGGCTCGAAGGACCAAAAATGTCAAACGCACAAGAAGAGATGAGAGAATTTATTTTTTAACGTAAAGGGAGTCTGCAAAATGACTAGTTTTAGTATTCAGTGCGAGTTTCTAAAATGGAACAAATTCAGTAAAAAAAACCGTTTTATTTTTTGGAAAAACGATTGGACCCGTCGATTTGTATTTTAGATTGCCTTCTTTTTTTTGTAAAATAAACCATTATGCAGGTTGTCCCAATTTGGAGATATGACGTCATCAATTGGTTTTTTAAATGACAACTGCTATTTTTTGTCAGCTATTTTCATAGTGTACATCAAGTTATACATAGTAGCCAATTTTCAAATTTTTGTAAAGTGCCAGTCGCAAGATAATTAACAAAATTTATTTTATTTCAATCATCAATTCACATTAGTCATTTGCCTACTGAATTTACCCCAAGCTACCCTTTCATAGATTACCTTTGACTTTCTGGTAACGATAATTTCTACCAGCATTAAGTACGTTTCATTAATGTCAATATCAAATGTACAATTGACAGCGTTTTACTTTTCTTAAATATCTTTGCTTAAATACTTGATAATAATAACTTAAGAACTCGTTCAACGTAAGGTCTTACTTAACTAAAGTCACAAGATTGAAATTTTAATGATGATTGGATACGGAGATAGAATACGAACACACAATGAAGTAGTTCAATTATTCAGAGACAAGCATCGTGATTTGCCACTCTTATCTCGAAGTACTGTAAGTAAGATAGAAAAACGGTTTCAGGAAAACGGACATGTAGGAAAAGATTAATTCATCGAAAGAGTGCGCTAAGGGAGGATGTCAAAGTTAATGTACTATTATCTGTTCAACAAAATCCTAATATTTCCACCAGGCAGCTAGCTAATGACCAGGAAATTAGCCAAACTTCAGGAGTAAAAATTCTCAAAGCCCAAAAGTTGCATCCTTACAAACTAAAAATTCTGCAGGAATTGACCGAAGATGATCCTGATAGAAGACTTCAGTTTTGCGAGCAAATGATGGATCTCCTGAACATAAACGTTGTGAACACAAACAATATTGTGTTCTCTGACGAATCGACGTTTACGCTAAATGAGTGCAAGAATCCCCACTGGATGAGAGAAGGTCACAGTCAACGACCAGAAAAAGTCAATGTTTGGGCAGGAATTGTCGATAATCGAGTTATAGGACCAACCTTTTTTGAAAAAAATCTCAACGGAGCGAGATATTTGGAAGAGGAACTAATTCCAAATTTGGTTGCTTTATTTTCTTGTCCTATAGAAGAAGATGTCGTCAACAGAAATATCTGGTTTCAACAAGATGGTGCTCCTCCCCATTTTGTCAGACCTGTTCGCCAATATCTGGATGAAATATTTCCGGACCGATGGATTGGTAGAAGAGGCCCCATTGAATGGCCACCCAGGTCACCAGACCTGACTCAATTGGATTTTTTTTTGTGGGGTTACTTAAAAAGCAAAGTTTACCAAACGAAACCTGAAAATGTTCAGAAAGCACGACTAAGGCATGAGTGCAGATTAATTTCCCCCGAAGTAATTGCAAACGTGCAAAACGAGTTTCAGTTACGTTTAGGGTATTGCCAACTAGTGAATAGACATCATTTTGAGCATTTATTGTAGAATATTTACTAATATGAATTGATGTTTCAAATAAAATAAATTTTGTTAATTATCTTGCGACTGGCAGTTTATAAAAATTTGCCAATTGGCAACTATGTATAACTTGATGTTCACTATGAAAATAGCTAACCCAAAACTGCAGTTGTTATTTAAAAAACAATCGATGACGCGGCAAAAAGGCGGCAATCTAAAATATAAATCGACGGGTCCGACGGCGTTTTTCCAAAAAATAAACTTTTTTTTTTTTTACAGAATTTGTTCCAATTTAGAAACTCACACTGTATATGTGTATCATCCACCGACCATCATACAACCTGTCCATACACCAAGTGCACTTCGTAGAAAAATCATACTTGGCCGATGATGTAAATTGATAGCTGATCATTTGTTGGTTTTCGGCGTTTAGGTCGTCTTTCCTACTGGATACAGTATAAGTTATAACTATCATTACTAAATCTATACGTAAATTAAGTGCCAACGAATCGTCTTGAAGACGAACCGATTTTTAATATGGGCCCGAGTGAAACAGGTAAAAGAAACAAAAATCATAAAAGACGCACTTTGTTGAGTGGAAATGGTGAGAACGTGCCGGCTCGAAGGACCAAAAATGTGGAGCTCACAAGCCAAAGAAGTTAGAGAATTTATCATTTTCTAAAGTAAAAAGAGTGCAAAACGACCAGTTCCAGGATATATCAACGTTACTACAGGAACAGTTGATAACAAGCCGGAAAAGACTTTGCCGGCCAAGGCTGGAAAAGACATTCCTCACCTAGGCCGACAAATGGATTTTTGAACTGTTTTTAGTACAGCGCATGTGACGAGCATAAAATCTTATGTTCAACGTTGCCGAAAAATGTGAATTTAGGCACTGCGTTCGCAAATTCCAGGGAGAAACTAATTTTCTGGATATTTCATCAGCCAAAAACCAAAAAAAGTTAGTAGAAACCACCCTAAATATTTCTTCACTGTAGCAATATTAATTCAAAAAAGAAAAAGGTCTATTTAGATAGATTATTTAAAGGGGGAAGTTGGTTTATGCATGTGAAAAAAAGTCTACTTTTACCCCCTCTCCTCTAGCTAACCTCACATTGAAATGTCAAATGGCAACTCACTTCGTTGCAACAGGCATAGAATTCCCTATTCAACAACGGTGCTAAAAAATGCAAATTTAGGCAATGCAAACGCAATTTACAACAAAAAACTAGTTTTCTTGAAATTTGATCTTTCAGGCTCTAAACAATCAAATGGATGAAAATGGTATTCCTTTAATCAATGAGGGAAAACTTCGTTTCTAACAAAAACATGCTCACCTACTTTATGCTTTACGTGTTAAGGAATGACTCAACCATCGATATCGTTATCGAAGATGTTCCATAGAATGGCCGCCGAAATCGCCAGACTTGACGCCTCTTTTTTTTTCTTTTGGAACCTGCAATAGAATACAAAACTAACCTGAAACATAAAAACACTAACTAGAAAACAGACTGTATCAGTCCTCTTTTGCCACTAATGAGACACAGTTAGAGCATTTAAAACACATGTTTTGGCTTTTTTTCTTCAAAAACTAATAAAATCTATCTTTTTTTTAGGTATTTTTCCTAGTAATTTGTGCGAACTCTGTCTAAATTCACAATTTTCGGTACCGTTGAATAGCGAATTTCAGGCCCGTTGCAATGATGCTTCTCTCGAAGTGGGTTGCCATTTGACATTTTAAAGTGAGTAGATTAGCTGGAGGAGAGGGGGTAAAAGTAGACATTTTTTCCACATGCACATTCCCCTTGAAATCTAAAAGGTCATGTTTTTTCTTGATTTATATAGGGAAAAAAAAAGATATTTAGGGTAGGTAGTTTGTTCGTCTTGAAATGAACTTTGTTTATGTATGACGAAATATATGGGGTATTCATTATAAAACTTCATCTAGCAGGCTATGAAATTTTGTCTGAAAAGGATGACACAATTAAAATAAATGGACTTTTGTTTCTCCATCCTTTTCTTTTGACATTTCACAGTCAACTAGATGAAGTTTTATAATGAACACCCCGTACATTTGTCTGAAAACCCATTATTTAAGTTGTCAAATATCTAATGCAAGTAACTGTCTCATATCCATTTTCCCGACACTCCTTAAGGTACACTCAAGTTTAAGATAAAGGAAAGATCTTTGACGGATAAACAATCCAACACATGCACAATCCGGAGTTTAAACTTCAGATGTAAACAGTATATTATACTTATAACTACAACAAGTATTTAATGTGTGAGAGTCGTTTCGGGCAACTTGTGCCACTCGCTTCGCTCGTGGGCTCAAACTTTACCCACAAGGATAACGCTCGTTAAATGCGAGTTGAATACTATACTTTATCTACGACCAAGATTCCGTTTTTTCTCAAATATGATAGGTTAGAGGTGCCACAAAGATAATTCACAATTTTAAACTAGCGACCGGTTTCGCTAATCGACGGCGCAACGTTTGATGCGTCAGATAGAGGACGGTCTAATCGCCCGTGCATGTTCATTTCAATGCTACGAGGATGGACGGTTAATTGCTTCATTTCATGGCCAATTTTAAGTATTTTTCAGTGAAAAAGGACATTTTTTAGTGAAACATAGTCACTGTAACCTACATTTGTTGCATACATCCTAATAGAAAGATAATTGTTTTAACGAACCAGTGGTAACTACCGGTTTCATATTTAGGGCAGTTTACTTTTTGATTAGCCAGTTGCCTACGACATGTTTCGTTTCCATGACTTTACAAGTGAATAAAGATTAGCATTAAACTTGAGAATGTACACGAATAATGTGATTATTGTAGTATGTCCGTGGATAAAATGTTTTTAAGTGTTGTTTAAGGGCGGACTGTTACCAAAATATCCTTCTGACTGTCACACGCAAAACTTCGCTATTCTTAAGTGTTTAGGTTTAATAAAATATTTGTATACGCCAATGGTTAGCCATAAGAATTACTTTGTTACGCCAATGGAGGCAGTTCGTTACGACCACGCCCGCTAGGGAGCTAGTGAGATATTTGGTTTTTTTTTTAATGAAAGAGGTTGGCAGCATTGTTGTCGTTTTTTCATTCATCATTCATAGCCCAACAAAATTTGTTCATATAATATTTTTTCTTATAAATATATAATTCATATCATCGTTATGTAGTGCTTGTTTCCAGTCAGTATAAAAATATAGGACTTTTGGTACCGTGTACCCGAAGCTCATCATTTCAACCAGGGGTAACATTAATCCCCAACAGTTAAGCAATATTTAAAAATTAATTATAATATTTGGGATCATTGTCTATATATACCATGTTCATTATAAAACTTCATCTAGCCAGCTATGAATTTTTGACAAAAAGAAAGAGAGTTATAAAAATACGTCGTAATTTGACTCGCCATCAAAACAGATTTTTCATTGCCACTGTCCAATCAGCTTTCAGTGTTTCAACGTTATTAGCGGCTATCTTGTCTTGTCTTTATCCTTGTTGGTAAACTTTCCCGTTTCCTACATTTTTGTTGTAGTTTTCTAGTTTTACCAAGAAAATTTTTACTAAAAACAGTAATTTTTATTGCTATAAAATCTGTTTTGTGTTTGGACAACATGGCTTCCGCCTTAGAACATAAAGTTTTTATGCAGTAGAGCTACTATCGAACTGGAATCAAAGAGGATATGGCGAATGGATTTATTCCATTCGAAACTGCATGGAGGATTTCCAAACTTTGCTGAGGTGTATATGTTCAAGAAAACTTTGGAGCATGTTCTAGAATTGTTTACTAAAACGGGTAGTTCACAAAGAAGACCACGCAGTGGATCGCACACGAACCGTACCGATGAAATGTTTCCACAGGCACAAAAAATAATTCAAAATGCACCTGGTACTTCTATATAACGGTTACAACATCAAATAGGCCTTTCCGTAGGTGCCAACCATGCAATTATTTTGCATAAAGATCTGCAAGTGTACCCAAATCGCTTCACAGAAGTGCAAGAATTGCATGAAGCTGACTTTCCCCAAAGACTGCAATTTTGCAATTGATATATTGATAGGGATAATAATCAGAATATTTCCCAAAAATCCATACTTAGTTATGAGGCATGGTTTGAGTTAAGCGGTTATGTAAACCCGCAAAACATGAGAACGGATTGGGAGTTTGGGCAGGAATCATAGCTCACTGACTAATACGTCCAATTTTCTTTGAAGGTGGCAGATAACTAGGACACTTCAAGTATTACCAACTGAATACTTGTACACTGAAAAAAAACAGCTTGGTAATACTAAATAACTGCTTGTTATTTAGAAATTTGTTTAAAATTACAATATCATATTAAAAGTCACTATTGCCAATTAATCTCAAATATGCGTTATTTACTAAAACAAAATCACTAAATTTGGTTTGTTAATAATAAATCTGTAATTTATTTGAGTTAGATTTTGTTACCAAAACCAAATTAGTTAACTGGCAACAATTGATTTGGTTACCATATGTTTTAAAAACTTCTTGAACAAAACACGCAGATTTTTTATTTTTCGAGTATAATGGCCGAAGGCGAAGAGTTGCTAAAAAGTTTTTTAACTGAAATAAAGAGTGAATCTGAATCAATCCTAGGAATTCTCGAAGGTAATGTATACCATTACATTTTATATATGTGTATGGCCATCGTTCAGCAATGAAACTATACTGAAAGTTGCCTTGTGGCGAATTCCAGAACTCAGCGGAGTATCTAGATGTCCATAACATGACCAGCTTAACCGGTAGACGCTCCGACGGTGAGTTCTGGACTTAGCCCTTACTTTTCACATGTTTTAAATAGTCGTTTGAGGTTGTGGCTGTTTTCTATAATATATATTTATAAATAACAATACCGCCATTGTATTACACCGCCATGTGCAAAAGCTCATGCACTGATGCGCTTTGTTCGTATGTTTACTCGTATAATAAACCATTTTATTAACTGTAACCAAATCTTGTTCTTTATCAATAATTGCTTATTGGCAGACAACACTAATTTCTTTAGATTAAAAAAATGGTTATTTTTTTCAATCGGACTAAAGTACGTCATTTCTTTTCTCCACACGCGCACCTAAAGTGGGTTTTCTAATCCTGAGACCAAAAAAATAGCAAAAAGGTCCTATAGGCGTAAAAGTAAATTCAAAAGTCACCGCTAGTGTAGTTGTGACGCATTTATAAACGATTTACATTTGCCAGAAATATTAATTTGAGACTTTGAGCACTAGATGACACCAAACAATACGACGTGGCGGATTGAGGTAACAAGCATGCGTGGTGTAAAGAAAGTTTGCGTGAACATTTCGAAACTAATCATTCAGGCGTAGATTTTTTATTTTTCTGCTCGCTTAAAAAAGTAGTATGTTACACGGAGTAAAAGGTATTTTCGTGCCTCGACCAGTTGCAGGCCTCAGCTCTTCCTCCGTCATCTCTGAGCTCAGCACAAAAAGACCCTCTTTTACTCCTAGTGATATAATTTACTATTAACGAAACAATCGCCTCTTTCTTTTCAGTTGATCGGCTCGACAAATTTGGTGCATGCGGCGTGCGCTTTTAAATACAGGCGAGCACAATATTAATAGAAAAAACATAATAATGTTAGAAAGTAGAAATGTAAAAAGTTACTCTATTTACACTAAAATTCTGGGTCCAAACTAATAACGTTTTGCACGATAGTATAGAATGCAATTTATGTATAGGTTATGGATATATATTTATTTGTATTTTTTGTATAGCTAATGGAATTAAGACTTTAGACTTATTAAAAGAAGTTGTACTGAATGCTGAGTCGGATTTTAAAGAACTTGTACCCTGTATGGGTACCAGATTACAAATTAGAAAAAAAACTGAGAGAACGTGATAATGATTCTGCAGATGTTTCTCTCACCCATAATGAGCCAGTGTAAGTTTATGTCAAATTTTTCAAAAATTTTTTGCCTGTACATACTTACTTAGCTTATTATGTTGTGGCAAATTTTACATTAAATTTTTTTTTTGTTTCGCAATTCATATACTCATATACACTTTTCAGAAATATAACCTATGCAAATATTATACAGAGCTCGGAGAGCGCCTCAACACAGTCATCCGAGGTTTTCTTTCATAATAATATGAATGATTACGCCTCAAATGAAGTCAGTACCAACAGGTATATACAATATTATGTTCTTATAAAAAAAGAAAAATATTTACTTATAAGAAACTTAGTTAAAACTAAAGCAATGTCTCATAAAGCGTTTTTAGAAAAGAAGTGGCAGTTTTGATGTGAGTCTTTTGTGCGGAATAGTCATTAAGCACATGTATTTATGAAGAGAAAAGAAAATTCCTATTATTACTAACAAAATTTTAGTTTGTCAGGGATGTTTTCAAGGCCACATTATATAAGAGATTTTAATATACACACTTTTTATATAATAAAAATAAAAAAATTATACTTTCTAATGGTTTAATAGTAAACTAAAGATTAGTAAGTTGTTTTAATTTTCAGCTGTCAATATCAGGAAGAATCACTAAATGAACCAGCCAAGAAGCTAATTATTTTAGAGAATATTCACTTACTTAGTCCCAGCACCAGTTCACATAGTTCCACCTCCAACATAGTCGGCACTTTTTTGCGAAATAGCGAAGGATGCACAACTTTCGATGGAGCTCTATTAGATTTTAATTTGGGAGATTGCCTAGAAAAGTGTGCTGCAGGAAGGGCCATTAAAACTATTTATGACACCAATAAAAACCTTGATTCTCGATGTCAGGCCTATCTGTGTGAGATAATAATTCAACATTTTATTCATCAAGTCCCGTTTAAGTGAGTAGTATATACAATACATTTTAGTTTATAATATATTTTAGTTAGTTATTTTATATACTAGTACCTTTTATGAAAGTTAGCACTGTATTCTGAAACTGTGTTTATTTATGTAAATTGTAAATTATGTATTATATATGCTCATTTTGGTCTTACAATTTTAGGCGATTGACGAATAGCGACTTGAAGAACTTGTCACTTTCTATAGTACAATTATTCCCTAATGAATTGCCCCAAGTTTACTATACCGATCCAATAAATAAGAGAAACTCGAAAAACAAAAAAAGCGTTATAGCACGCGGTAAGCTTGTTGACAAATATAGAAACAAGTTAAGTTTTTTGAGGAAGGTTCTAACTACTCGAAGTCCTGAAGACGAGAGTGATAATGATGGCGACTATACCGATGGAGTGAGAAGTTCTATAAGTGATGGTAAGTATATTAATTTAAACGTAATTACATAATCGTAACTATCATGTGTTCATTATAAAACTTCATCTAGCTGGCTGTGAAATGTAAAAAGGAAAGGATGCAATAACAAAAGTCCATTTACTTTGCCTATGTCATCATTTCCTCTCAAAATTTCAAAGCCTGGTAGATGAGGTTTTGTAATGAACACCCCGTATATGTGTGATATTATTTGCAGAACCAAGTTGTGAGACGGAGCTCATATGGCTTAAAAGCAATTATGAGCCATGGGCTGAGGTCGAAATTAAATGGAACTTGACTAGTAATTTTAGAGACCAATTGCTAAAGAAAGATATAGATATCGCGCAATTTCTAAAAGAGTTTCCCATTGTGGAACAACCGTTGTTACTCCAATAACTGGTCCAATAACCAGTTACTACAATAACTGGAATGACCGAAAGCTTTTCCTCAAATTATTTTTGTAGAATGTGCATAAGCTCTATATATTTAACTCAACATATGACTTCAGAAATTCAAAATTTAACTAGGGATAAAGTTACTTATAATGATCATTTGTCGCAAAAATTGTATGGAATAAAGGAGTACTGCGTGTGGAACGAACTGCCGTATTTTCATAACATGGAAAATATTCATTTCGATGTGATGCATGATATTTTTGAGGGTATTTGTAGATATGAGTTCGGAAAAATTTTGAACTATTTTATAACTAACAAAAAATATTTCACCCTTGACACGCTGAACAATCGAATCAAATACTTTGATTACCATAATGAAATAGATATTGGAAATAAATTTCCACCTATTCCTGTGCATCAAATTCAGAAGGAAATGATGATCATGTAATGTCTTCAGAAATGCATGCTTTTGTAACTTATTTTGGCATGTTAATTTATGATCTTATTAATCCTTCTGATGAGGTTTGGTACCTGTATTTATTATTATTTAATATTGTTCGGTCAATTTTCAAAGACAGTTATAATAAAGAAGATTTAGTAAAATTAAATCAAATGATTACTGAACATCATACGTTGTATATCACTTTTTTTCACGGCACTTTAACACCTAAGCATCATTTTCTTCTACATTACTCAAGAGCCATAAAGCAATTTGGACCCTTACATCGTCTTTCTTCAATTAGATATGAAGCCTTCCATAAAATAAGCAAATCTAATGCCTCTATAATAAATTCCAGGAGAAATATTGCACTTACCCTTAGTATTAAGCATCAGTTAAGACTAGCAAACCGATTATTATCAAATAAAGGATTTGAAGATGACGTGGTAATAGGGACTTTTTCTTCCTTAAAGATTGACCATAATTTATATTATAAATTATTGGTTGATACTGAAAATACATTTGTAGTAAATTCAATACGAGTTAAAGGGTTTATCTATAAACCTAGTTTTGTAATTCAAGTAGGTCTTAGTTACTTCGAACCGAAATTTGGCAAAATTGAGTACATTTTGTATAATAGCGACGAAAATATAAAAACCATATATAAACAAATTTGTAACCTAGGCAAAAACTCTGATTTGGAAGCTTATGAGGTAATTGAGGAAACAATAAGTTCTCAATACGCTATTATAGATCCCAAAGAGGTTTCGTGCACTCCCACGTGTATCCACACTATAGGAGACGTTAATAAATATATTACCTGTATGAACCAAGAATAGGTATTATATTTAGTGTTAGGTCGTTTATGTAAAGGAAGAGAGTTTTAGTTTACAAACATGTTATTAGATATAGGTATACAGGATGTTCAATTTAAAATGTTGTACATAAGGATCTTATAGGGTTATTCAGGTTATTCTAAACCGGCGGAGGTATACGTGCCCCACGTACATCATATTAAACTGGACACACTGTAGAGCACTGGATACATTTATTTTTTATTTTTTTATACATAGGTATTTATGTCGTTTGTTTATGTTTGTTGTATAGGCTCGAGTTTTAAAAATTAGGTTTTTTATTTATTCAGGTTATTCATAGCTTAGTTTTATAGCAAAGTTGTTTATTCTATATATAGTATTCGTTGCAAGGTGTCCCTGGGAAAAAGGACACAACCTGACCTGAACCATAAAATATAATAATTATCATAAAATAGAGTGATATTTTTTTAGTTCCTATATTTTATATTGTACGTAATGTAATGTTTATTTAAAAAATAATATACTTTTTTTAAAATGGATGCCTTTTAATGCCCTTTAATATTTACTAATTATAAATAAATGCATCAAAGCAGATATTAACTGCTAATAAAATATCATTATTAACAAACAAACGTTTATTATAATTCAAAATTTAATGTTAACGTATAACAAAAGAGTTTTTAAACAAAAATTAATATAACTTAACTATTAACAAATAAGTATTAGTGAATAATAAGCAATTAATTGAGTAAGAGTTATAGTAAACATTTGATTTGGTACACTGGAATATATGTATAATAACAATTAATAAACGAAAGTCCTAGTTACCAAATATTTATTTTTTAATACCAGACAAATTTGCATTATTACCAAATAAATATTCACACGTACTGTGAGTAGTTTTTCTGAAATTAATGTTTTGTAATATATAAAAAGTATTTATTACTCATGTGTTAAGCAATCCGTGATTTACGGTTAACAAATATTTAATAAGCCATATTTCAATAACGGGTTTAGTAACAGTTACTAAATGTTATTTAATGTAACAAAACACTTTTTTCAGTGATAAGCTACTGGATTTTGCTGGGATTTGGAGAAAGTATTTTATAATTGTTGATATGTTGATAATAAAAGTTTTATAATTGACAAATATTTATTCAACTAACTTCTATTTTTATACATTTATAAAATATGTTTAATAACTAAGATCAATTTATTGTTAAACAGTCGATAAGTGAATAGAAACATATGACTTCTCAAAACTCAATAAAAGTCAAAATAAATTAACAAAATATGATTAGCTTTACTACAAGTCTTATCGAACACGTTAAACACATATACCATTGAACCCATATGTCAATTTTCCATATACCAATAATAAGAGGCACAAACCCTTTTCGAAAACTGCAATTCGGGTCAGTTTGATAACTATCAGCTGAGTTTCTACCAATCATATTGAGTGGAAATCAGATTCAAAGTGTCATCAATCTGGTTTCCTGAAAATCACCTGCAAGAATCGGTCTAATCCAGGATCAATATTTCCGAAAAGTCCTGTTGTGACAAAGTTTGTGACTCGAATTTTATCACTCATAATCCTATATTAGTATAGACACAGTAGGACTTTTTGGAATTGGTAAACCTGGATCAGATTTATGTTTACAGCTGACTTTCATTCAACCAGATTGATGACGGATAGATCAGAGAATGCAATGAGTTCCAAACAGCAGTAAATCTTGGTGATGACTTAGAGGAGAAACAATAAACTAAATTACCGGAATCTTTATTGCAGAACTGTTACAGCAAACAGGAGAGACTATAATTGCAATACAAAAATAAATAAAATAGAAAAACCATGATTAAAACCCAATAAAAAGTCGAATTTAGATCAATGAAAACAAATATATGAGAAAAATGGAATGGAAGTTCGAATCCGATTCGTCCATATCGGACGCGTGTTTTGGCTTGCTGCTGAAATTTACTGCTTTGAGTGAGAAAAAATAAGTGGAAAATTGTGATTTTTTCACATAATATTGCAGAATTAGAACTAAACGGATATAAAATAGTTTACAGTTTTTGTGGTATACCTACTCCCATAAGTAAACAAACAGGACGATGCCGATGGAGATAATACGTGTCTTGGTTGTGGGCGTGTATTTGACGATGACGTCTTCAATTCAATATATCGTATGTAAAAAATATTACCATGGAAAATGTGAAAGCGTAAATATGAGGGGGTTACACATAAGGAAAATGACAAGGAGATGTAAATTGTGTTGCTAAGGGAGGTGATGAGGCCAAGAAAAAGGAGCAGGATTGAAGAATGTTATATTGATCAAGATGTAATTGATATGATAAGTTCGAGTTTCGAGAAATGAATAAAAAAATCCACCTTTGAGGAAAATCAAAAGTTAAAAAGAGTAATTATGGAATTGAAAAACATTAAAGCAAATGGGGAGTTGGTTTTATCTACGGGTCCAAAGTCTTACTCACAACCAGTAAAAAAATAATAATAATGTTCTAGTCACTAAGCAAAAGGGTGAGCAACTGGAAGCAAAGAAGATTAAAGAGGATTTCAGAAAAAAGGTAAATCCAGCTAAAATTGGAGTTGGCGCGACGATGGGGCATTCCACAAAAAGTGGCTGCATTATTTTAAAGTGTGGGAATGAGAAAAAAATTGATACCATCCAAGCATCCGTTATACAGGAAAACCTTGGAGAACACTATCAGGTGGATAAACCAAAAATACGAGTACATCAGCATCGAATTAAGGTGGTAGGGGTAAATGAAACGAGTATTAAAATAGCGATGAAACTTATCAAACAAAGTGAATTAAGCAATATTGCGAAAGAGCAGAAGATGAAAATACTTAGAAAAAACAATTGTCTTCAATAAAAGGTTTAATCTAGTGCTTGAGGTTGAGTCAAATACATATAAAAACGTAAAAGTGAATATTGGATGGAATCGATGCCGAATTTGTAATGAGTATGCGGTTGTGAGATGTTTTAACTGTTGGAAATTTGGCTTTAGGGAAAGACTCTGTAAGGACAAAAAGGTTTGTGGTAAATGTAGCAGCACTGAACATGGCACTGAGGACTGTAAATGTCAGGACAGTAAGTGTAATAATTGTGAGGACTCTAACATAAAATATGGTTTGAACCTGGATATAAAACATACAACATGGGATGTAACACAGTGAGAGACATGTAATCGACTGGAAAAGTTACAACAGAGAAAATTCATAAGATAGCAGTTAGATTCTCAAAATGATATGAACTTGTCAATTGTTCTTCTTTAATTGCCAGGGGTTCCTAAATAATAAAGATAATATCATGGTGCTCATAAACAACTGAAAACCCATGCTGATACTATTGGCAGAAACTCATGTATCTGAAAATGTGGACAATTGTGAATTGCGTGTTGATGGATATCGCATTGAACAATGTGAAACGACAAACACTCGGACTGGTGGTGTAATGGTGTTAATTCGTAGTGACACGAAATGTAAATTCAGAAACAAACAGTGTTTGGCTAACATGGTATGGTTGTTGTCCGTTGAGATCACTAGCGATGTATATTGGTAACTTTGTACTACGTTGTATCATCCCCGACAAAAGGAGAATTCAAAATTTGTGGATTACTTTGCTGATTATCTCGAGCTGGTGAGTGAGTATGATGGAGTGAATTTAATTGTGGGATATTTCAATTTTGACTTGCTTAAAACTTCTTATTACGGTGACAATTTTTTTGGAAAAAGTTTACCTGAAGGGATTCACGCAATTGGTGGGCTCCCCCACAAGAATCACCATCAATAATAGGGCTTCACTCATTGATTCATGGGGCTGGTACAGTTGAGGGAACTTAAAAACATTTATAATAATATCAATTTTTAGAATAAATATAATAATAAACTTCGCTTAGCTGAAACAAACTATATAATGGAAGTTGACTTGAAGGTTATGTTAAAACACTGTCATGGGAATATAAATTGAAACGACATTTGTCACAAATGTCAACAAGTGACATTTTTGAGAAACTCTGCGTATTCTTGTACATTATGTAGGTTATCTTGAAAAATATGGTAAAACGCACTACTTTAGAGTTTAGACGTTTCTATTCCGAACTAACCTAACCAAAGAATCCCTCATAGAAAAACAAAGCGGCCCTGACAGGCCGCTTTGCTTTTAACTAACCAGATCAAAGGAAAAACATAACTGAAATAACCTAACCAAAACAAAACTAGAATTGAACTAACCTAACCAAAGGAAAACTAGAACTGAACTAACATGAACTAACCTGAACTTACCTGAAACAACCTAAACTAACCTTAACTAGCCTAACCAAAAGATTTCTCATAGAAAAACAAAGCGGCCCTAACGGGCTATGAGGGGCCGCTTGGCCCTTTATAGCAACGTAGGCCTGTATGGCCAAAGCGGCCCTGTTTGTCTTTAATAAACTGATCAAGAAAAAATGTAACTTTTACCATATTTTTCAAAATAATCTACATAATTTACAAGATTACTCAGAGTTTTTCACCAATGTCACTTGTTGACATTTGTGACAAATGTTTCAATTTATATCCCCATGACAGTGTTGAGTTTGTTTCCGGTAAGCGAACTTTATTATTATATTTACTCTAAAAGTTGATATTATTATATATGTTTTTAAGTTCTATCACCACCTATAATTTTCTATTTTGTCCATTTTATTAATTACTAAAGAAAATTTTCGAAAAAAATTAGTAATAACGATTTCTCTCAAGTGTACCAGAGCCGATTTCATAATTACTAACAACAGATACTTACATCATACGGGCCACACTACTCCAAAGATAAGTGATCTTTGTATTTTGTCTTTGTCATTGAAAAAAAAAAAAGTACATAACATTGTATAAAATGAATATGAGGAAATATAATGAAGAATTTCTTCGAACTTTATTGTTGAATATATCTTGGAATAATAATGTGTCGGATGTCAATGTGATGGCAGACTAACTTGTCCTGTATTCACTATATCTGTCGCATGACAGATATAGTGAATAAAATGTGTCCAAAACAAAGAATGAGGGCGACGTCACATACAACGGAATTGGGTTAAAACGGAACGGAGCTTAATTTGACAGTTGAATTTAAACCAATCAGATAAAAGCTAAAATAGGAATTGACGTGTGTAATGACGTTATTGACAAGTGTATTGACGTTATTGACATGTGTAATGACGGCGGCCTGAGAGTTAAGCACAAGTACAGAAATAAGAAGTGGATTACTGAAGACATCAGAAGTATGATGAAGGTTAGGAATGATCTATACAAGCGATCAGTACAGGAGAGAAATGACCATCTTTGGGAAGAGTATATAAACGTTAGAAATAATATAACTACTGTCACGCGGTTCGTTTGTTTGATTGGGGTTTTCCCTATCTAAGGTAATACCATTTACCATATGGGTGTTACCATCAGATCCTTAATAAGGTAGGTCCTGTAGCTCGGTAGGCAATAACGTTATTTAAAGAATAAGAACTTACATCAGCTTCAGCCAAAAAGACGCCTTGGAGAGAATAGGGAGATAGATCAGGCATGGAAGGACATTCATGCCGGCTCTTTGTCCTGGATTGAAGGGATGAAATTCCTTCACTGTTACGGCCTTTCATTTGTTCAATATTTGTGGGCATGTCTGCCGGGATGGTTGTCATAATATTAGACTTTGTTGTTTCCATTTTATCGACACATAGTAAAATAAACAAAATTAAAAAAGTTCGAAACTACTAGGCTTCTGCGAATTCACCTTTTAGGCCTGGAAGTTCCTCACTTTAAACCAGCTTTACACCTCAAAAATAAGTTAAACTGAGGTCAAATCAGGTCATTTACCGGTGCACTTAAAAATTAAGCAAAAGGCTTCTGGTGTTGGGCTTGACCATGCCGTTGAAGCTAAGTTCAAAGTCGCCTTCCAATAATTGATATAAGTTTGTGGTTGGCCGTCGCAGAATGTGCCGATACGGAATCCAAGAAATCGTCTTGGTGAGGGCACAGGGCTCTTTTATCAAACTTCTTGTGGAATCTTGTAGAAATCCCAGCAGGCACACATCAGCAACCGAACAGTAAACAAGAACGCAGATCAAGGACTGGAAGGCCGCCGTCACATACAGCGGAACGGAACGGAGCGGAACGGAGCAGAAATGTTAATCTCTAAGAATCATTAAAGTTTTTGGATAAATCGAAAGAAAAAACGTGGATATTTTCTTGTATTTGAGAGAGCTCTTCTTGTCTTTTCCACGTGTCTCTCCCCTTGTCGACCCACCGTTGTTCTTTTCTCTTTCACTTCCGGGCGACCACGACATCGATTGGTCGGGTGGACATCACGTGACGCAGCGAGCGTTTTATATTTACCTTTCGTCAGAATCTCCTGTATCTTCTCATCATACTGTGTGGCATCCATGCATATAGCGGAGATAAGAGGAGAAACATCAAAATCGGGAACTGCAGAGCACGCTTGGCGCGAACACCATAATATTAAGTGGTCGGAAGCCAAAATTGTGCGTAGGGAACAACACTGGAAGAAACGAAAGTTTAAGGAAGCAGTCTTCATTGGAAGCAATGAGGGCGTCTTTAGTAAACTAAGTTGCGAGGTCTCTTTGGTATGGCATTCGTTGATACGGCGGACGAGTGCTGGAAGTATGGTCAAGGAACAGTTGCTGCAATACTGTGATACGAATAACATTTTAGTTGCAAACCAGTCGGGTTTTCGCAGGGGCCATTCTTGCGAGTTTGTTATCGTCAACATTTGTGATGAGTTTGGTAAATGTGTAGATAAGAATAATTATGTCCTGGCTGTGTTTCTTGCTATCGTAGAGCTTTTGAAACCATAAATAGAGAATTATTGTTAAGTAAATTGGTTTGCATGGATATTAATGGTACTGTCCTGAAATGGTGCAAATCGAATTTATGTGGTAGAACACAGGTAGTTAAATACAAAAAATAGCAAGTCAGAGTCCACAAGGGACAGTCATTGGGCCGTTAATGTTTTTATTGTATATAAATGATATAGTTAAGACTGCAAAGCATGCTAAAATGGAATTATTTGCCGATGACACAATGATTTATGTCAGTGGCGAAAATATGGATCACTTGGTGAAAAAAATAAATTGTGACATTCAGATCCATTTTCCCAACACCCCCTAAAGGACACTTTTATGTCTCAAGTTTAAGATAACCGAGGAAAGATCTTTGACAGATAAAGAATCCAACACATGCTCGGAGTTTAAGCTTGAGATGTAAAAAGCTTTTTAAGTATTATTCTCGGCTCTTAACAAAATATCCTTCAAACTGTCACACGCAAAACTTCGCTTTTCTTAAGCAATATGTAAAAATCTATTATATTATCTGGGATTTTGGTGCTACAGGTTAAATCGTATGAAAGTCGCCTTAACTTAAAAATATCGAAATCTTCTCTATTGGGCAAAATTACCATTATTTAGCTTCTAATTTCTCGCAAAACTGTCTGACTTGTTTGAATCTAAGAGACATATATTTGGTTGCTTGATAGTAGTCTCCTCAAAAGTAAACCCATAAGTAAATGTTCAAAAAATTTTCTAAAAATTAAATAAAAACTGCTTAACTGCCGACGTTTCGTCGTTTATTGACTTCTCAAGGCTAAAAACACAACAGCATTATCTTATAAATCCAAAATGCTGTTCTAGTGAATTGCCTTTTTAGGACAAGAATTAGAACAAGAAGTTCAAAATGGTAACTTACATACAGGGTGATTCACGTTATTCGACACGGAAGATTATGTCTAAACTTTTAGATTTTAAAAAAGTTTTGTATATGGAATGGATGAGGGTCTATTGGAAGTACATTTTAAAATTATTGTCATTGTATACAGGTGGTCCCAAAAGTATAAAATTGATTAAAGTTTTATTTTTTAAACAAAATACCTAGTATATTAATGTATTTTCGGTATCTACGGACCAAAGTAAAGGTAGTTTTATTAAGGTTTATGGCATCTAAACCGTACTGTTCTTCAGATATTCGTGATTTTGTGAAAATGCAGCATCAAATTTAATGTTTAAAATCTCAGCACTTGGTTCCTTTTCAACCACCGAAATTGGCTGGTGGGCTACTAGTACATTGAATTTTTTGCGGTATGTATTAAATATTAACTACTGTGTAACAATTGTAAAAAAATGAACACTAACTTATTGCAAACTTCAAACAGTAATAACTCGTTTAATTTAAATTAGACACCCTGTATTTTATAGTATCATTAGATGCAGAATTTAGTTTCCTATCAAAAACTATTAAACATTCCTATAGCTTGGTCGTTGCATTTTCTTGGAAATCTTGATATTTTTCTGAATTTGCGATGCATGACATAAACGAATGTAGTAATCTAATTTACCTGTTCAGGTCTGTTCAGGTGTTCCCTGATTTTGACAAAGCAAAATTTATTGTCATTTCTAGTTGTCACATATTAATTTAAAGTTAAATATTTTTTTACTGTTATAATTGGTGGTTAACAGGGCGTTTTTTATTTAATCAAAAAGCTGATTTACGCAACAAAAGAACGAGTCGATATGATCTTCATTCTAGGAAAATGCTTGGAAAATTGTCTTTTAGCATCAAGGGTTTATGCTGAAAGGTTCACAAAACATACCCATATAGAACGGAAAGTGAAATGTTGCGCCTTGGCGATATCTTTCAGCGCCATCTGTTAATAGAAAGGCATAGTTTTAGGAATCCTGGCGCATTCACCATTTTTTATTCCGCTTTTCGGAAGGCACCACATTATACAGGGTGTTTCAGAAGAAGATGCATGTGATGAAGTATGTTATTCTACATTTCATTTTAAGCAAATATGTTCCTTTATACACTTATATCGGCAGAGGATTTATGTAGGATATACTCAAATTATATCCCAAGTTTATAGGAACATTTTTGCTTAAAAAATATATAGAATAAGATATTGAAGCACATATCTTCTTCCTGAAACAACATATTGCTCTATCTAATAGATTATGGTATTGTATTTATAGGGAGACGTTTTTGGTGTGAATAATCTTAAACAATTTATATTTAACAGCCTACTATTAATAGTATTAATAGTTTACGGACTATTTAGTACTTATATATTGTGATTGAAGTTAGAAGGATTAAGATAAAAGTGACACAGATTTTGTTTTATCTGCTGTGAGTTCGAGTCTCTACCAGATTAAGCAAATACTATAACCTGAATCCAGTTAACTTAAATTGGGATACAAATAAGTAGTGTTTTAAATAAAGTCGCTATTAATATTTCATTGTGTGGTAATTAAATTTTATTCTCTAAAACATACTTGAAAATAACAAAATTATGTGGTATTCTATTTTTTGCAAAATACTACAACTGCAAAATAAATAATGAAAAAACACTATGCATCCCTGCTTAAACTTAAAAAATCAAAAATGTTTCCATATATTTTTAAACTTGTGTATAAAGCAAAAATAAGTATTTTTTTACTGGTTTTAGCTGGTAGAAATCATGTACCAGTTCCCATTTTATAAGCAGGTTATAAGCTTATTTCAAGTTATACTTTTTAAACGAGAAGCATAAAGATAAAAACATAGAAAAGTACTGTTAGTAAAACCTCCAAAAATTAGTCAGAAAGAAGAGAAAATATTCTTATTTTTTGTTAATTATTTTTCGTTTATTTATGATTCATATCATAATGGCACCAAGGTTTCTTAACACCTAAATTAATAGGTTATAAGATTATAATTTTATGTGTTTTTAGAGGCCTTCTATCAAACAGTGTTTGATTTTGAAATCAGTAATCCAGCACAGTTTAAATTCTATGAAATAAAAAAAAAACATAAAAGTGCTGTGGCATTAACTAAAATTAACTGAAATATAGATAATTCTTACAATTTAGGTATCTAAATATATACAGCTATGTATCTATTTCAATACTATTTCTCTAAACTTGTGTTTAGAGACATAGGTTTAGTGTACACAAGACAGCATTTCAAAACAAAGAAAAGAGATAAATTCAAATGTGGGTTTTTTCACAAATATTGTTACACTAAGGGCCGGTAGTTTGAATTTCGATTACCTACTATATTTTGATTATCTATGACTTATATTATTATGTCTGTAACATTTGACCGATGATTACTTAATCAAGTTCGTGATCGGGATTCAAAATACCAGCCCGTAGTAGGTAGTATTTGTTTAAATGGACAGAAAATCATCAATTTCTGTCACCTCCCAAAATTATTGTAACAACTGACAAGACTTACGTAATATGTTACTATAATTATTAGTACACTAGTAAATTATAATCATTAAATTTCTCATGTTTGAATATTGTGCAATAAGGCATAATAACTCATTTATGTGTATTATGACTCACTTTATGGAGTATTATACCTGTTAATGTTTGAGTATCTGGAATAAATCTTCTTTGATGGATTGCATTGCCAGAGAAAGAAGGCGAGTTAAGTTGACTGTGTGCTTAGGGTTCTTCAGATGCATTTCCATGATTTTGTAGAATCTCTTTATTTGATGATGTATAAATCCATGTTTTTCAAATGTACCATCAATGTTTTTCAGAGTTTTAATTTCTTTGATATACTCTGCAAATATTTTTGATGTAGATATGTATTTGTTTTTGCTGAAATAACATGTGAACATTAGGAAACAATGCTTTCTATCATACATGTGCAATTGTATAATAGATAAAATATCAATTTCTTATATATTTTTTAATAAAATTAACTTTTTACCCAAATATTTTATGCTTTCCGTATCATGTTCAACATGGTAATCTGGCTCATATAAACCGTTTCTTTTTTTGAATGCCATATTCATAAGAGAATTTTAGATAGTAAATAAACTAGAATGATGATGGGCTGAATATGCAAACTTTCGCAAAAATCACCTTATTTTCAATTTTTTTATGAGATACTGTATGTCCAAATACATTCAAAACGAGAAAATCCCATAAAGTATATTTTACAAAGGTATTCCTTATAAATTTGACAAATTTTACCTTGGGGTATACATAAAACAGGAAAAGCGCCTAGAGTAAGATTTCTACCATCCTCCACCAAGTAACCACATAATTGCAATACTTAACTCTCTTGAACTAAATGATACACTCAATAAGCAGCAAGTGGAAATCATTGAAACTAAACGAAATTTGTGCCCAAATTTGAGTACTGCCAAGTTGAGGAAGACGTGAATTTTAAGTGTCCCGTCATTGTCAACTTCAACTTAACCCAGTTTTTTGGTATTTTTTGAAGAAAACTGTAATCTTTGAAAATGGAGTACTAGTGGCGCTCTCACACAATAGGAAGGCAAACTCAAAACAGTTAACCGAGCCTTCCATTTGACCTTTCCTTTCTATATGGGTATGTTTTGTGGTGACAACTTGAAACGATTAAGAAGAAGCAAAAAAACGTGACGTGACAGCTCACCAGCTCTAAGGTATTTACCTGGCTTGTGGTATTATTTTCTGAAGTAGATATAAAAGACATGATTATCACAACTAAACTGCTAGCCAATTGCTTTGCAACACTCGATTTTTGCACCAAGTTTGAGGGAGCATAACTCTGATATGGACCAACGGATTTCTTCGAACAAAGCGAATTTGAGTAGACCTGACCCTGCACTACTTTACGCGGTATATTTAAACAAGATAAGTTATTC
Source organism: Taphrorychus bicolor (assembly GCA_951812265.1). NCBI lineage: Eukaryota > Metazoa > Arthropoda > Insecta > Coleoptera > Curculionidae > Taphrorychus > Taphrorychus bicolor. Next base: position 12,840,633 of record OX638306.1, on the reverse strand, counting down.
GGGTGAAATTATACAGGGTGGAAAATAAGGCGATGTAATTTTGCGGGGCTGGTACAGTTGAGGGAAGTCGTTATTACTCATTTTTTTCGAAAATTTTATTTAAGCATTAATAGAATGGGCAAAATTGAAAATTATAGTTGGTGGTAGAACTTAAAAACATTTATAATAATATAAATTTTTAGAATAAATATAATAATAAGCTTCGTTTACCTGATGTAAGTTCATTTGAAGGTTATGTTAAAACACTATCATGGGAATATAAATTGAAACGACATTTGTCACAAATGTCAACAAGTGACATTTTTGAGAAACTCTGAGTAACCTTGTAAATTATGTAGATTATCTTGAAAAATATGGTAAAACCCACTACTTTAGAGTTTCGTCGTTTTTAATCCGAACTAACCTAACCAAAGGATCCCTCATAGAAAAACATAACTGAACTAACCTAACCAAAAGAAAACTAGAACTGAACTAACCTGATCTAACCTGAACTAACCTGATCAAAAGAAAAACATAACTGAACTAACCTAACCAAAGGGAAACTAGAACTGAACTAACTTGATCTAACCTAAATTAACCTGAACTAACCTAACCAAAAGATATCTAATAGAAAAACAAAGCTTGGCCCCTTATAGCAACGTAGGCCTGTATGGCCAAAGCGGCCCTAACGGGCCGCTTTTTTTTTTAATTAACCTAATCAAAGAAAAAATTAAACTTTTACCATATTTTTCAAAATAATCTACACAATTTACTCACCGTTTTTGACTAATGTCACTTGTTGACAGAGTATTTTATGATTATATTTATTTTATACATTGATATTATTATAAATGTTTTTAAGTTCTACCACCACCTATAATTTTCTATTTAGTTCATTTTATTAGTTCCTAAAGAAAATTTTCGAAAAAAATGAGTAATAACGATTTCCCTCAAGTGTACCAGAGCTTAATTTTGCTTTGCACTTTTCGTTTGCACAACTTTCAGAAAATAAATAAAAAATAATTTTTTGATACAGGGCTATAAAGAATGATGTAACACCTCGGGATTTTTTCCGATATATTGGCTAGTTCGATAAATATTCCATATTTTCGAAAAAGTCCCAAAGTACAGATGACAATTTTTTTTCAATGCATTAGGCAGAATCGATGAAGTAAGATCACAAGAAATTATTCATGAGCTAAAAATGACGGCTCTGATACACTTGAGGAAAACCGTTAGTACTAATTTTTTTCGAAAATTTTCTTTAGAAATTAATAAAATGGACAAAATAGAAAATTATATTTGGTGGTAGAACTTAAAAACATTTATAATAATATCAACTTTTAGAATAAATATAATAATAAGCTTCGCTTAGCTGAAACAAACTATATATTGGAAGTTGACTTGAAGGTTATGTTAAAACACTATCACGGGAATATCAATTGAAACGCCATTTGTCACAAATGTCAACAAGTGACATTTTTGAGAAACTCTGAGTAACCTTGTAAATTATGTAGATTATCTTGAAAAATATGGTAAAACCCACTACTATAGAGTTTAGTCGTTTTTAATCCGAACTAACCTAACCAAAGGATCCCTCATAGAAAAACATAACTGAACTAACCTAACCAAAAGAAAACTAGAAGTGAACTAACCTAATCTAACCTGGACCAACCTGATCAAAAGAAAAACATAACTGAACTAACCTAACCAAAGGGAAACTAGAACTGAACTAACCTGAACCAACTTGATCTAACCTAAATTAACCTGAACTAACCTAGCCAAAAGATTTCTATTAGAAAAACAAAGCTTGACCCCTTATAGCAACGTAGGCCTGTATGGCCAAAGCGGCACTAACGCTTTTTCTTTAATTAACCTGATCAAAGAAAAATTATAACTTTTACCATATTTTTCAAAATAATCTACACAATTTACTCAGAGTTTTTCACTAATGCCACTTGTTGACAGAGTATTTTATTATTATATTTATTTTATACATTGATATTATTATAAATGTTTTTAAGTTCTACCACCACCTATAATTTTCTATTTTGTCCATTTTATTAGTTCCTAAAGAAAATTTTCGAAAAAAATGAGTAATAACGATTTCTCTCAAGTGTACCAGAGCTTAATTTTGCTTATACTTTTCGTTTGCACAACTTTCAGAAAATAAATAAAAAATAATTTTTTGATACAGGGCTATAAAGAATGATGTAACACCTCGGGATTTTTTCCGATATATTGGCTAGTTCGATAAATATTCCATATTTTCGAAAAAGTCCCAAAGTACAGATGACAATTTTTTTTCAATGCATTAGGCAGAATCGATGAAGTAAGATCACAAGAAATTATTCATGAGCTAAAAATGACGGCTCTGATACACTTGAGGAAAACCGTTAATACTAATTTTTTTCGAAAATTTTCTTTAGAAATTAGTAAAATGGACAAAATAGAAAATTATACTTGGTGGTAGGACTTAAAAACATTTATAATAATATCAACTTTTAGAATAAATATAATAATAAACTTCGCTTAGCTGAAACAAACTATATAATGGAAGTTGACTTGAAGGTTATGTTAAAACACTATCATGGGAATATCAATTGAAACGACATTTGTCACAAATGTCAACAAGTGACATTTTTGAGAAACTCTGAGTAACCTTGTAAATTATGTAGATTATCTTGGAAAATATGGTAAAACCCACTACTTTAGAGTTTAGTCGTTTTTAATCCGAACTAACCTAACCAAAGGATCCTTCATAGAAAAACATAACTGAACTAACCTAACCAAAAGAAAACTAGAAGTGAACTAACCTAATCTAACCTAAACTAACCTGACTAAAAGAAAAACATAACTGAAGTAACCTAACCAAAGGGAAACTAGAACTGAACTAACCTGAACCAACTTGATCTAACCTAAATTAACCTGAACTAACCTAGCCAAAAGATTTCTATTTGAAAAACAAAGCTTGACCCCTTATAGCAACGTAGGCCTGTATGGCCAAAGCGGCCCTAACGGGCCGCTTTTTCTTTAATTAACCTGATCAAAGAAAAATTATAACTTTTACCATATTTTTCAAAATAATCTACACAATTTACTCAGAGTTTTTCACTAATGCCACTTGTTGACAGAGTATTTTATTATTATATTTATTTTATACATTGATATTATTATAAATGTTTTTAAGTTCTACCACCACCTATAATTTTCTATTTTGTCCATTTTATTAGTTCCTAAAGAAAATTTGCGAAAAAAATGAGTAATAACGATTTCCCTCAAGTGTACCAGAGCTTAATTTTGCTTTGCACTTTTCGTTTGCACAACTTTCAGAAAATAAATAAAAAATAATTTTTTGATACAAGGCTATAAAGAATGATGTAACACCTCGGGATTTTTTCCGATATATTGGCTAGTTCGATAAATATTCCATATTTTCGAAAAAGTCCCAAAGTACAGGTGACAATTTTTTTTCAATGCATTAGGCAGAATCGATGAAGTAAGATCACAGGAAATTATTCATGAGCTAAAAATGACGCTCTGGTACACTTGACGAAAACCGTTGTTACTCATTTTTTTCGAAAATTTTTTTTTAGAAATTAATAAAATGGACAAAATAGAAAATTACACTTGGTGGTAGAACTTAAAAACATTTATAATAATATCAACTTTTAGAATAAATATGATAATAAAGTTCGCTTACCTGAAACAAACTAAACACTGTCATAAGGATATAAATTGAAACGACATTTGTCACAAATGTCAACAAGTGTCATTAGTGAAAAACTCTGAGTAAATTATGTAAATTATTTTGAAAAATATGGTTATATTTTTTCTTTGATCAGGTTAAGTAAAGACAAAGCGGCCAGTCAGGGACGCTTTGGCTATATAGGTCTACGTTGCTATAAGGGGCCAAGCGGCCCGTCAGGGCCGCTTTGTTTTTCTATGAGCAATCTTTTGGTTAGATTAGATCAGGTTGGTTCAGGTTAGTTCAGTGCTAGTTTTCCTTCGGTTAGGTTAGTTCAGTTATGTTTTTTCTGTGATCAGATTACTTAAAAACTAAGCGGCCGCTTTGTTTTTCTATGAGGGATCCTTTGGTTAGGTTAGTTCGGATTAGAAACGTCTAAACTCTCAAGTAGTGCATTTTATCATATTTTTCAAGATAATCTACATAATTTACAAGGTTACCCAGAGTTTCTCAAAAATGTCACTTGTTGACATTTGTGACAAATATTGTTTCAATTTATATTCCCATGACAATGGTTTAACATGACCTTCAAGTCAACCATTGTATAGTTTGTTTCAGGTAAGCGAAGCTTATTAATATATTTGATATTAATGACTAAAAATTGATATTATTCTAATGTTTTTGTCGACGACCACTTAATAATATACTGATATTCAGCTTGTTGACAAAAGTTAAATAGGGCTCATGTAGTATCAGAGGGATATATGAGTTGAAACAGCGGGAATAATATCATTATTCCCGCTCGCCATTTAAGTTATACATGTTGCCTTGGCAACCAGTAGGAGTAGGCAACAATGCAATATCAAATGCCGCAGCCTAAAAAATGCACTGGTGGCACCGGTTTTGCCGTCAAACGCGAGTGTCACTTTGACATTTCAATAATTTTATTTACACTACCTATAGATTTTATAATTTGTAATTATTAGACAATGGCCGTGGACAAAGTATAGTATTATACTATTAAGTTCTACCACCACCTATAATTTTCTATTTTGTCCATTCTATTAAAAAATGAGTAATAACGACTTCCCTCAACTGTACCAGCCCCAAAATGACTTATACATGCGGTAGATATACCAGCGGACAGAAAAATGATGAAAGTTTACAATCATTTTCAATCTGTTAAAATCCACCCATGATGTATATTATTCATGAAGGTTTTTATTGCTTTTGAAATTATATTGTAACATTTCTGAGCATTTTCATAATTATCTATTACTAGACAAGATATTTGGAAGGTTGACCTTGAAACATTTACTACATCATACGACAGAATTGCATTTCAAATGTTATTGATGTAAAATGGACTTATACAGAAAAAATTGTTCCACTTCTTAGATATTACAAGATATCAGTAAAAATAAAAAACGGTTCCGAGAAAACACTTGGTTTAACAACTTTTCATTCGCAAATTTGAAAAACGAGAACAACCCTTATAAATAATGTTCATCATGTGTGTACTCGTATGTTTGATCAGATTAGAAAGTGTGGTGCAAGTTTAACATTTTTCTTGCCCCTGGTATATCTGACGGATGTGGAAGCCATTTTTATCGCATGAATAAGTTCCTGTGATCTCACTGCATCGATCACGAATGGAGCATTGAATAAAAACATCATGTTGAATTCTTTTCATGCTAAAATGTTCGAAAAAATGGACTTTTTCCAAAACATGGTATATTTATCGAAAAAAATTCGAACAAGTGCCAAAGTGTTAGATCATTCTTCATAATCCTGTATTAAAAAGCCAATTTAGATTTTTTTCCTGAAAGTTGTGCAAATGAGAAATATACGCAAAATTGCATCATCTTATTTTCAACCAGTATAATTTCACCTGAGTAACTTACCTTCTTTGATCATATCACGTAAATTAGGACAAGGACGGGTTTACTCAAATTCGTTTCGAACAAAGAAATCCGTTGGTCCATTTCAGAAATATGTTTTCTCAAACTTGGTGAAAAAATCGAGTGTTGCAAAGCGTTTGGCCAGTTTAGATTTAGTAGCGTTTATTTACAATATTGCGGCTTCGCAACAGGAGGCTAGATGAAATTTTCTAATGAACACCCCGTATAGATAATGCTGGGATTTTGGTGCTACAGGTTAATTCGTATGAAAATCGCTTTAACTTAAAAATATCGAAATCTTTGTATATTTCTAATCTTCTAATTTCTCGCAAAATTCTCTTATTTTGTTGAATCTAACAAGTATATATTTGGTTGCTTGATGTAGTCTCCTTAAAAGCATACCTAGGTAAATATTCCAAAAGTTAACTGCCGACGTTTCGTCGCTTATTCACTTCTTTCTCAAGGCTAAAAAAACACAACAGCAATACCTTATGAATCCAAAACGCTGTTCTAGTGATAGTGTCAATGCGTTTTTCATTTGCATAACGTTGCTGTCGGCAGTTTCTACTTAATTTGTGGATAACCACTTTGAGGTACATACTTTACTATCGTCCTCTAATATATCATAAGGCAATACTATATACCCAGACGAATATATTGCTTCAGAATGTCGCTAAAATTTTGAAAAAATGCTATAACAATAATGACTAAATTAAACATGTATGTTGACAAATTATCTCACGTGGCTCATCGTCAGGCTCCTACAGTCCCATCATCGACAAGAATAATGGTCGAAAACAAAACCGGTTCCGCCGGCCCAAAATAATGGTGGACTCCCCTGAGTTTATTGAGTTGGGGTCCGGGAGTCAAATTGGCCATAAATCATCACGCATTCGTGACAACTAAATCTGGATCAGATTGCGGCCCTCTTTGTTTGTATACCACTTTCGCAAATCTGCCTGTTTATAGGGCTTTTAGCCGATTTTTTCCAAATGCGGAGACATATGGGTACTAACAAGTACATAATAGTATGTAAAACATTTTGATTATCATACTAATGTTGGCAATATCATTACGCATACTAATGGTTACTAACAAGGCTCGTTTGTGTGCAAGGTACCATTGAAAAAAAAAGGATAAACCGACTTATTTGTTGTGTCAGTCATTACCAGAAGAAGGGGGGGAGGTTTGTGTAGACAGACACTGTGCGTGAGGCATTATTGCATGGGCACGCTGCATTGTTGAAAGTTTATTGCTAATTTCAAATTGTAATCAAAAGGCTCGATAAATTATGCATTCAGACTTCTCAAGGTTATTTGCTGAAAATACATTAGAAGCGCGCTGTAGGAAATATTATGCAAATTGTGACTGCTAAAAAATAGTTACTATAATCAGGCCTGGATTGACCAGGAAGCTCGTGTTTTGTGGCCCTAACTATGGTCCCAAACTACTGAAGAACAAAGAGTAAATGTCTAAAAACTATACTTACTTAACGTGTATTTTTTACTTAAATGTTTGAGACTGAAAACCTAAAAAAAACTAAATTATCGATTTTTCTATAAGAAAACACATAACATCAGAGCATCAGAAGTTAATTAACGCAGGTCTATAACAGTCTGTTTATATAAACACTAAAACTAAGTAACTGAAGGTCAAAAAATCGTTTTCTTGTAGTTACAGGGTCATTGGGTATTTTGGCCACCCACCTTGCTTTTCATTTTTCTGAAACTTAACGATAAAAATTGGAATACCAAGAGTGGACTGGGACGGATTGGCGCCGGTGCCCCAGTCACCATTCTTGCCCTCACTCATAGCTAAACACAGGATCGGCAGAAATTCAAAATTTAAAGGCAGTAAAGAGTCCCGAACAATCGGAAAAACTTGCGTCCTGCAGGAAAGATTTTGTCCGGGTTCTAGTTTGGTTCCATGTTAGAACTTACCGAATATCGTCAATAATTTTCTAATGGGTTCTAAGCGAGGAGGTATTTAAAGAAAGTTAAGGTGAATTTTACGGAATTTTTTGATAGTTTTTTCATAAATTTAAAATTTACCGGTCATTTTCCCTAAAGATAATACCTATTTACTTCATACTGTATCATTTAGGACACTTTTACGTACTTGATTTTAATCCGGCAAATAGCTTTTACAGGACTGGATATCATAAAGAAGTGCGACACATCCTGTGGCGGTATTCAATAAATGTTGTACATCATACGTCCGGTAACGTGTTACAGTAGCAAATAATTTGAAGTTCTATAAAAATTACGTAAGTCCTGAAAAAGAAGCCAAAAACAGCTGACGATCGACATGCCCATTTACTCGACGGAAATGAACTGGGCATTTACGAGATTTGAAAATTATTTGAAAGTTCTACGTTGCCAACTTGTGGACGCATCAGACGTCACGTGATTAGATAAATTTTAGCATTTTTAAGTTTATGCAGGATACATATTATTTATATTATAACAGAACATATATTATAAAATCGATAAAATTCACAATAAATTGAATTTTTTAACACTCACAAACGGTAATAGAAACTACATCTGTCAACCTTGCATTTAACCTTACTTTTTGGGGACGCTTTCAAGTTTTTTTCATCTTGATCCTGTTCGTTCTTTGCTAAATTTAAACTTTCAGTTTAGTGTTTGTTTAGTGTAATTTACTCAAATCATTAATCGGTCTGCATAAATACTGTTTGGTTTAATCTAATTCAACATTGCTTGGCTGGGTATTCCGGTGCGGCGTCTTTTGTGCTGTGTTTGCTGCTGCAGATTCGGGATTGTTCCTATTTCTGACTGAGATTTGTTTAGGATACCTAGGTATGTAAGTTTGTTTTGCAATTAACCAGATGTTCAGGGGTTTTGCCTGTATCCAGGCCCTCTAATGAGCTCCAATAGGAGTTCCATATTATTTTACCCATACCAAGACATATACCTACCAGGCCACAACTACCAGAAGTTTCTTTCAGTAAGTGCTTATACTTTATTTGCTTTAACTAATCTTTGTGTGTTTAATTCCATATGGCTTTACTTATCCTATTAAATATTCCATGTCCTCTGAAAACAAAACAAAGTTGTAGTACCTATAACTAGGTATGTGGGTCCATGAAATATACTTAAATTCTCAGGGGGATCTTTACAACAACTCTAAAGCTTTTTATTTCTCTTTGTGGAAACTCAAAGTATAATAGTTCTCTAAAACAGAATCTAGCCTTCAATGTAGCCCTTACTTAGTTATTATGTAGATACCTATCTTCTTTTTAAATTTTAATGACTTTATATACTCCTTTGAACACATGAAATATTGCTCCCTGCAATAAAACAAAACTCGTTGTCGTCAATCGTGCCGGAATCAAGAAATAACTTCTGTAGCTATATAAATTGAAGTGAAGTGAATAATTTTTTTTACGCTTTCTTTGTCCCAAAGACTAAACATCTAAAACATCTTGCAACTAGCCTTCGAATCAGGGCAATGGAAAATTTTGCTATTTATTTAATTTTGTCGACTTTCGTTCCCGCCAATAAACATGTCACATTTGGCATAACCTAAAAATTTGTCGATGTCAGATTCAAAACGTCACTCATCCTTCAACTAGCACGTGGGGCTCAGTAAACATGCGCAGTAAAATCTCGTCGACCAACTGCGAGATTTTCATAGCCAACTGAGGAGCTTCATTTTTTATTTACTGTGAGGGATTGACGTTCGCCGTATATTTAAATAATAGGTATATGTACAGTAGTCGTTTCGAAATTCCAGACTCGGGTAGCGCCTCATCCGTAAACATCTTACTCCTATGTAAAACTATATTTACCGGACTTATAACGTATAAGTTATGTGCGTTATAAGTCCGGTAAATATAATTTTTCAGTAGGAGTAAGATGTTTCTGGACGAGGCGATAGCCGAGTCTTGAATTTCGTAGGTATTTACATTATAAGTCCGGTAAATATAGTTTCTGGACGAGGCAATAGCCGAGTCTTGAATTTCGAAGCGACTACTGTAAGACGTTACCGGTCGCGTGACGTAATAGTTATTTACGTTATAAGTCCGGTAAATATAGTTTTACAGTAGGAGTAAGATGTTTCTGAACGAGGCGATAGCTGAGTCTGGAATTTCGAAACGAGTACTGTAAAACCTTACCGGACGTATGACGTACCAATTATTTATGTTATAAGTACGGTAAATATAGTTTTACAGTAGGAGTAAGATGTTGAGTCTGGAATTTTGAAATGACTACTGTAACACGTTATCGGAAGTATGACGTAGTAATTATTTACGTTATAAGTCCGGTAAATATAGTTTTACAGTAGGAGTAAGATGTTTCTGGACGAGGCGATAGCTGAGTCTGGAATTTCGAAGCGAGTACTGTAAAACGTTACCGGACGTATGACGTACTAATTATTTATGTTATAAGTCCGGTAAATATAGTTTTACAGTAGGAGTAAGATGTTGAGTCTGGAATTTTGAAACGACTACTGTAACACATTACCGGAAGTATAACGTACTAGTTATTTACGTTATAAGTCCGGTACATATAGTTTTACAGTAGAAGTAAAATGTTTCTGGACGAGGCGATAGCCGAGTCTGGAATTTTGAAACGACTACTGTAACACGTCACCGGAAGTATGACGTACTAATTATTTACGTTATAAGTCCGGTAAATTTAGTTTTACAGTAGGAGTAAGATGTTTCTGGACGAGGCGATAGCCGAGTCTGGAATTTCGAAAGAAGTACTGTAAAACGTTACCGGACTTATGACGTACTAATTATTTATGTTATAATGCCGGTAAATATAGTTTTACAGTAGGACTAAGATGTTGAGTCTGGAATTTCGAAACGACTACTGTAACACATTGCGATAGCCGAGTCTGGAATTTCGAAAGAAGTACTGTAAAACGTTACCGGACGTATGACGTACTAATTATTTATGTTATAAGTCCGGTAAATATAGTTTTACAGTAGGAGTAAGATGTTGAGTCTGGAATTTCGGAACGACTACTGCAACACATTACCGGAAGTATGACGTACTAGTTATTTACGTTATAAGTCCGGTACATATAGTTTTACAGTAGGAGTAAAATGTTTCTGGACGAGGCGATAGCCAAGTCTGGAATTTTGAAACGACTACTGTAACACGTTACCGGAAGTATGACGTACTAATTATTTACGTTATAAGTCCGGTAAATTTAGTTTTACAGTAGGAGTAAGATGTTTCTGGACGAGGCGATAGCCGAGTCTGGAATTTCGAAAGAAGTACTGTAAAACGTTACCGGACTTATGACGTACTAATTATTTATGTTATAATGCCGGTAAATATAGTTTTACAGTAGGAGTAAGATGTTGAGTCTGGAATTTCGAAACGACTACTGTAACACATTACCGGAAGTATGACGTACTAGTTATTTACGTTATAAGTCCTGTAAATATAGTTTTACAGTAGGAGTAAGATGTTTCTGGACGAGGCGATAGCCGAGTCTGGAATTTTGAAACGACCACTGTAACACGTTACCGGAAGTATGACGTACTAATTATTTACGTTATAAGTCCGGTAAATATAATTTTACAGTAGGAGTAAGATGTTTCTGGACGAGGCGATAGCCGAGTCTCGAATTTCGAAACGAGTACTGTAAAACGTTACCGGACGTATGACGTACTAATTATTTATGTTATAAGGCCGGTAAATATAGTTTTACAGTAGGAATAAGATGTTGAGTCTGGAATTTCGGAACGACTACTGCAACACATTACTGGAAGTATGACGTACTAGTTATTTACGTTATAAGTCCGGTACATATAGTTTTACACTAGGAGTAAAATGTTTCTGGACGAGGCGATAGCCGAGTCTGGAATTTTGAAACGACCACTGTAACACATTACCGGAAGTATGACGTACTAATTATTTACGTTATAAGTCCGGTAAATATAGTTTTACAGTAGGAGTAAGATGTTCTGGACGAGGCGATAGCCGAGTCTGGAATTTCGAGACGAGTACTGTAAAACGTTACCGGACGTATGACGTACTAGTTATTTTCGATATAAGTTCGGTAAATATAGTTTTACAGTAGGAGTAAGATGTTTCTGGACGAGGCGATAGCCGAGTCTGGAATTTCGAAATGAGTACTGTAAAACGTTACCGGACGTATGACGTACTAATTATTTATGTTATAAGTCCGGTAAATATAGTTTTACAGTAGGAGTAAGATGTTGAGTCTGGAATTTCGAAACGACTACTGTAACACATTACCGGAAGTCTGACGTAGTAGTTATTTACCTTATAAGTCCGGTACATATAGTTTTACAGTAGGAGTAAAATGTTTCTGGACGAGGCGATAGCCGAGTCTGGAATTTTGAAACGACTACTGTAACATGTTACCGGAAGTATGACGTACTAATTATTTACGTTATAAGTCCGGTAAATATAGTTTTACAGTAGGAGTAAGATGTTTCTGAACGAGGCGATAGCCGAGTCTGGAATTTCGAAACGAGTACTGTAAAACGTTACCGGACGTAGGACGTACTAGCTATTATCGATATAAGTCCGGTAAATATAGTTTTACAGTAGGAGTAAGATGTTTCTGGACGAGGCGATAGCGGGGTCTGGAATTTCGAAACGAGTAAATATAGTAAATATAGTTTTACAGTAGGAGTAAGATGTTGAGTCTGGAATTTCGAAACGACTACTGTAACACATTACCGGAAGTATGACGTACTAGTTATTTACGTTATAAGTCCGCTACATATAGTTTTACAGTAGGAGTAAACTGTTTCTAGACGAGGCGATAGCCGAGTCTGGATTTTAAAACGACTACTGTAACACGTTACCGGAAGTATGACGTACTAATTATTTACGTTATAAGTCCGGTAAATATAGTTTTACAGTAGGAGTAAGATGTTTCTGGGCGAGGCGATAGCCGAGTCTGGAATTTCGAAACGAGTACTGTAAAACGTTACCGGACGTATGACGTACTAGTTATTTTCGATATAAGTCCGGTATATATAGTTTTACAGTAGGAGTAAGATGTTTCTGGACGAGGCGATAGCTGAATCTGGAATTTCGAAACGAGTACTGTAAAACGTTACCGGACGTATGACGTACTAGTTATTTATGTTATAAGTTCGGTAAATATGATTTTACAGTAGGGGTAAGATGTTTCTGGACGAGGCGCTAGCCGAGTCTGGGCTTTTGAAACGTCTACTGTAAAACGTTACCGGACGTATGACGTACTAGTTATTTACGTTATAAGTCTGGTAAATACAGTTTTACAGTAAGAGTAAGATGTTTCTGGACGAGGCGGTAACGTGTTACAGTAGTCGTTTCAAAATACCAGACCCGGCTAGCGCCCCGTCCGGAAACATCTTACCCCTACTGTAAAACTATATTTACCGGACTTATAACGTAAACAACTATTACAGTAGGAATAAGATTTTTCTGAACTAGGCGATAGCCGAGCCTGGAATTTCAAAATGAATACTGTAACACATTACCGAAAGTGTGACGTACTAGTTATTTATGTTATAAGTCCGGTAAATATAGTTTTACAGTAAGAGTAAGATGTTTCCGGACGAGGCGATAGCCGAGTCTGGAATTTCGAAACGACTACTATAGCACGTTACCGTACGTATGACGTACAACATTTTACTTCATACTGTATCATTTGGAACACTTTTACGTACTTGATTTTAATCCGATAAATAGCTTTTTACAGGAATGGATATCGTAAAGAAATTTTACAGTATTGAGTAATGAGTAATGGCACATCTTCAATAAATCAATTATATCCATGGTAACTTGTACCGGTACCGCTGCAGGATACCGTAATGAAACTATTTGTCAAATTGGCGGATTTGTCAAAAATATATTCGCGGCGCATAAAATTATTTTTTTCCTGTTTTTAATAAGTATGAAGTAAAATGTTGTACATCATACGTCCGGTAACGTGTTACAGTAGTCGTTTCGAAATTCCAGACTCGGCTCGCGCCTCGTCCGGAAACATCATACTCCTACTGTAAAGCTATATCTACCGGACTTATAACGTAAATAACTATTACTTCATACTTATTAAAAACAGGAAAATATCAATTTTATGCGCGGCGATTATATTTTTTAGAAATCCGGTATGATTTCATTACGGTATCCTGTACAGTAATGATATTTTATTAAGGTACTCAATAGTGAAAAATTTCTTTACGGTATCTAGTCCTGTAAAAAGCTATTTACCGAACTAAAATCAAGTACGTAAAAGTGTCCTAAATGATACAGTATGAAGTAATATTTATTTACGTTATAAGTCCGGTAAATATAGTTTTACAGTAAGAGTAAGATTTTTCTGGACGAGGCGATAGCGAGTCTGGAATTTTGAAATGAGTACTGTAAAACGTTACCGTACGTATGACGTACAACATTTTACTTCAAAGTTGTTAAAAAATTATTTTTATGCGTAAATATTAATTTTATGCGAGGCGAATATATTTTTGAGCAATCCGGTATAGTTTCATTACGGTATCCTGTGTTGTAATGAAATTTCATTACGTCACTCAATACTGTAAAATTTCTTTACCGTATCCAGTCCTGTAAAAAGCTAATTATCGGACCAAAATCAAGCACGTAAAAGTGTCGTAAATGATACAGTATGAAGTAAAATTATTCGTGAGATTTGTTATGTGCACATCGGAAATTTAGTGAAAATTAATAAAATTTAAGGAAAATTTACTCGGAATTTAGTATAAGGTAAAGTGAATTATACGGTATTTTTGCATACACATTTTATGAAGTGACTTTCCCTCAAGTTTAGAACAAAACTTCAGACCACGAATGCCGTTTCGTTAAAATTGCGAAAAAATGCGTTTTAATCGTTAATGTATTCTTTTGATTGGGTGCTTTGTGAGGGTTTTATTCGAATTTGGCCCAAAAAGTAAATGTTTTAATGATTATCAATAAGAAATATTGCTTTTTGTTGAAATTTGATTTTTGTTCAGAATGCATTATTTTGCTACATAAATATTTTTTTTAGATTGATTTTAGAGATTTCAGTCTAAAAATTAAGTATCTTTAAAATAACCAAAAAAGGCTTTTTCGAGACGATTTGGTTCTTGGTTAAACTAACAAGCAATGATCGAAAAAGTGTTGATGGTTAAAATTCATCGTTTAAAACTTTGCTTAAATATGCTTCTTGTTGGACCATAATTTTTTCAATAAAAATTGGTTTTTGACTTGTTGGAGCAGTTCTATTTTGTTCCAATACCGTATAAATAACTTTCTTTAAAATTGCAAAAAAAAAGTTTCTATTTTTGTATTAAACGTAAAGGTTTTTTTTCCAGTTTTGAAACAAAAACTGTTTTTTTTTAATAACTACGATTATTTTAATTGATTTTGGCCCAAAAAAATTTATATTTTTTTTTTAAAGCGAACTTTTGTCCTGGTATCAATTTTATTACAAAACGCGATTTTGTCAATTGATTTTGGAGCGAAATTTGAGATTTTAGTCTCTAAATTTAGTTTCATTAAAATTTGCGAAAAAAGTGCGTTTTAATCGTTACAAAACGTTTCATTTCGTTAAAATCGTTACAAAAAATTTAATTTTTGATTGAATAATTTGTGAGGCTTTTGATCGATTTTGGCCTAAAAAATTAATTTTTCAATGATTTTACAAAAGAGCCTGAACCAAAAAGTGAATGAGAGTGAACTAACCTGAACTAAACACTCGTCTGCTCGTGTTCTGTACAACATCTCCCGTGTCTTTTAAAACAATAGAATGCGCAGTACCCTTTTAACCATGTGGTTTTGGGAGACCCTGTATATAAAAATGGCTTCAAATTCCTTATAATTAAACAAACAATCACAAATGATTTATTAGCTTATAAACTGCATAATTTTAATTCTACAGCCTGCGTAAAGAAGCGAATGCTTAGCACTCTAATTGAAGCAACATCTTCGAGGATTATTTTTTCCTCCTTAAGCGACACTTATACTTTCTTTTTCTATATAATTTTCTTCTTTTTCACAATCTTATTAGATAAATCTTTAATGCTTTTCTTTTGTCTAGAGCCATTTAAAAGTTACAATTCTTCTTAAAGACGCCTTGAATGACTTCCTAGAACATCTTAACAACTCATTCAGTGAATTTTTCGAGCACTTCTTCACTAATTACTTTAGTTTCTGAAAGTGAAAAAATCACAGCAACATAATATAAAAAACAACATACTCAGATAGAAGCTAAAAAAATCGAGAAATATCCTAAATTGAATAGGAGTCAACGACGTTCGACTTTTCAATTTGCGGCTTTTATTTCTCCCAGAATTGACCTTTAAGTTCCTTAAAATCTCGTGTTTTTCTTGGTTCTTATTGTGCATCTCTTTCAGTTTTATTAGAGTTTTCATTTTTTTTTTTAAACTGAAAAGTAAGTAGAATGAAAAGAAAACTGTTGAAAAAAAGAATAAATATCTGGGACTGAAATGTTGAATATTTTTGTTTATGATTTGTTGCATTTCGTTTCAGTATTCTTAGGTCACCATACATTTTGATTTTTTATAGTAAACAAACAGACCTCATCAGGCATCAGAAAAATTGAAATTATGATTGGGAAAATGATATTATAGAGTCGGAAAATGACGTGTCTTCAGGAAAACACCACTGGGACGATCCGAGTGGTGTTTTTCGAGATCGTTGTAGGTTATGTATGTGGTGTTGGCGCTTCTTCCCAGAGGGCTCGTCAGTAAGGCGTGGTAGACACCCCTGGTGAATGTTCATAGTTGGAACTTGTATCTGAAGAGAAATTCGGCGCAAAAAAGGCGGTGTGATGTTATGAAGAATTTCGACTAATGCTGCCACCTGTGAGTCGGTGGATGAAGTTCCGCAACAATATCGATTGCTCTAAGCGTTAACAAAAGCCACAAAACATAAAATAGAATAAGAACAACAATTGTGGTAAAAAAACTGGATAAAAGAAACGAGCAAGACCAAATAGTAACAAACATGAGCATTAAAACAGGAAAAAAAATCAAAATCTCTGGAGTTTGAAGCGACTTTGGTGCTGGGCTGATTTTTATTTGTGATCATTGGTAAGTTTAACTACTGACAAGAAATTACTGCGAAAACGTATCCTCTTGTGTAAGGCTTTCTAGAATTTGGATCGGCCATAGGCGTTTATTTGAAAAGTTTATACAGTGGGCTGTAAAATCTTAAAAGAAAAGGATAAAAGAACAAAGGACCATTTACGTGGATTATGTCATCCTCTTCTGTCAAAATTCATAGCCTTTTAGATAACTTTCTCTAATGAGCACGGGGTTTATCTAAACACATATCTCAGAACTTGATCTTTAGACTTTTTAGAATTGAATGTGGAATCAATTTTTATCCTGGAAACAGAAAATCCCGATGAAAGTTACGTCAACGTCCTTTACGTATATTAGCTACAGGTCTATTGTACCAAAAAAAAAAAACAAAGATGGGAATGTAAAAAAAAAATTAAAAAATGGTAAACTGAACACGATTTAGGTTAAATTTAAATCAGATTAAATGACTCCTTTATATACGTGTTCTGAATTATTATTAAATCATTGTTCAGACACACCCCTCGTTTTCAAATTTACTAATCCGGTTATTTCGTTTTACGCCCTCTCTTTTTATTTCTTTCACGCCGGGAATTCTTTTATAGCGTCAAATTTATTGCAGGGTCTGGCCATTTAATCAAAGCGCTGCTCATCCAAGCGTTCCTTCATTAAAAATTTTAATAATTGCAAAATCGTTAAAACAGTAGAATTTTTAATTACTTTTGCGTACTTACTATAAGGACATACCCGTTGTTACTATATAAGGAATCACTTTTATGCTTCCAATTTAAAATCCACGTTCCAAGGTTAACTGATGACGAAATTGTGACAGATAAACAATATAATATAAAAGGGACCCTAAAGAGTACATTAGGGACTTCAGAACAATGGCACAAAAATTATGTTATATGTTATTTTCATTCCTATATCTCTCATTATTGACATCTAATTACCTTTGAGCACAGGTTGAGAAGATACGATAAAAAAGTCAAATATTTAGTAACATATTTAATGTCCCTATAAGAATTGAAATTAATATTTTGTATAGCGTTTCGGACATAATAATTTTCCTACTAAAGAAAAAGTCAAGCTTCTGCTGGGAATCGAACTCAGACTCGCTCACTGGTCAGAGTTTCCGTTCGACAAGTGGAATGTCTATAGTTCGATTCCCAGCAAAAGCTTGATTTTTTATTTAGTACAAATTATTATTTCCGAAATGCTATTAAAAATATCAAAAAAAAAAAATGTCATATTCAGATTTTCAACGCTAAACATGGATGACAACAGAAAATGAATGAGATATATTATGCCCGTCCCTGTTCTCCTCGGAGCTGCACGCTCCTTTCGCTCGTTCTTGTTTGCTTGAAAGCTCTGGCAAGCTGCTTTCCCCCATTTAATGACGCCATTTATATTTCAATTTTAATTAGTGAAGGTACCTGCTTTCTATAATATTGAGGATAACATTTACGCCGCACAGTTTTGCGGCTTCACGCTGGGTTTTTAACTCAATTTGTAGCATTTTAGACGCGCTTGGGTTGGTTTTTTTTCTCGCTCGTTGGATAACATTATAGAACCAATATCTGCGCAATATGTAATTATTATATAAATTTAGATCATAGTAATAATTGGCTTGGCAACTTGCAACAGTAATAATAAAGTAAACAGATTTATTTTTAGTTTCATAACAAGAAATTCAATTAAGTACCTCGTTTTATACGTACGACACGAGCCTTTACCGAATGGGTACCGATTGGGGACAAGGAGAGTCAGTCAAATTTATAATGCGAAATTAGGAAGGAGGTCATCGGCGTCGTTGGGTGCAACTCGCATGTGTGTAATGGTGCAATTTAGGTTTTGTAGTGACATTTCGTGCCGTTCGTTATTGCCGACTTTTACACGATTTCTAATATTAACAGGCGACGGGGCAATAAATCAAAGTGTGTAAATTAGTAACGAACGGATTGGAAAAGTGTGCATGTGTGCTGCTGCCAGTAGTAAATAGCTGCAGTTGATTAAGCGAAAAATAAATTTAATGGTGAAAAAGAGGAGAAAATGAGCCAAGAAATTTATCATTTCCAACATTTCTTAACATTTTACTCGTGTAGAAAGTCGTATATATAATAAAACTACCGAAAATAGAAAGTGTAAAGTGTAAAGTACACAGTTGTTTTATCATATAGTACTACTATTTGTACAATACAATACAAAAACTACAAAAAAATATCGCGTTGCAATAAAGGGCGGGTCAACTCCTTTTCAAAAAATTCAACAGCCGCCAAGCTACTCGGCTTTACTCAGAGATGCTCTGGGATCACTTGTCATTGTTGTGTCAAATGTCGTGCTGTCAAACTGTATGACTGTCAATTGTAATAGACGATTCCGTCATTTGACATGTGTGCCCCTCAAGGCAATATGGCGGATTACCTTAAAAAATGTCACTTTCAAACGAAACCTCAAAATCGATCTTTATCATCATCTTTCAGGTTTGATTTAAGATATCTTTAACTACAATTATCCCCTAAAGTCTCTAAGCCGCCTAATCATCATCTGATTCATCTGAAGTGCTGCTTTGAATTATGCCCTAATCCCTTATTGGAAACGTCTTATTCTTGTAATGTCGTTTATGTTCAAATGCGTACTGAATGAGATAATTGAAATACCGTTCAATTCTTTTGATTTCCTGATCTGCCTGGTTAGTGAACAATGAACATGGAAATGGAAATGCTTGGGTTTGAATTTCAAGCCTTAAAGGAAGCAAAAATAACTTAGCAAGGCATGGAACATAGTATTGAAGCTTAGGCTTAAGGTCTAAATAAGCTGAAAATGTGATATTTATTAATAAGGATCATTTTTATAAGTGAAGTGGCTACCATTTAAAATTTTCTTAAAAAATGCACTAGTGTTTTGTTTAATTTTTTATTATTCTAAAATAGTAAATTCCTAACTTCCTTTTGAAAGAGAAAGAAAATTTGGCACATTCAATCCTTAAATTCTGAATGAACTAACGTATTACCTGATTGTTCATAACTGGTAAGTTCAACAGTAATTATTCTTAAAAAGTATTTAGATAGGTATATATACTGGAGCATACCTACTTATTTATGTTTAAAATTGTAGGAAAACCTGCATTGCCCTGAAAGGCAAACCCAGGCTGGTTGTTCAGCTAGAATTTCGGTTCTTGAAAGGAATTTTAGAAGAGCTAAGTGTGATCCAAACACAGGTATGATTTGTAAATAGAGCTTAGGTAATAAGTATATTCCTACGTTGTTTATTTTAGACAAAGGAAGTTTTATACAATAATTTTAAGAGCCTCGAGTCAAAAGTTGTGTCAGCAAGACAAATACATACTTTGATAATGAGGTAGTTTAATTTTAACTTAAAACACACAAAATCTGATATTAACAATGAGCATTTTAGAAATAATTAGTTAACCAAAATCATGCCTTTTTACAGGCCCTCCAAAAAGTTGTAGATATGTAATTGGTTCTAATCCATACAATATTGTTTGTTTATAGTTTTTCATTGTAAGAATGTCTAGCCACTTATGTTATATGTCCAGCCTTAAACTTATATGTCCAGCCTTAAATATACTATTATATGTATAGATTATATATATTATAGATATTTATACTAAAATACTTTAAACATTTTATTTACTTTTAAACATACTACTATCCTTTTATGAATTATCCTATTATAAAAGTCCTGCTGAACTTGCCATTTAAATAATTATCTCCTAAATTCATCTTTAGTCCAACTATGTACAAGACATGCTTATATTTTTTTCATCATAAGAAGGTTCTGTGGACGTTTAAACATACTAAAATACTTTAAATATAATATCTGCTTTTAAACATATCACTATTTTTGTTTAAAGGTGGTAGACAATGATGTACTATTAAGCGAAACATCTTGGACTTTCATTGTCTTTTTGAGTTTTTTTACACGACGTTTTGCGCAGTGGAATCTCTGCTCGTTTTCAAGTGAGACTGGAATCTCTGCTTGTTTCAGTTTCACTTGAAAACGAGCAGAGATTCCACTGCTCGAAACGTCGTGTAAAAAAAATCAATATAGACAATCGAAGTCTAAGATGTTTCGTTTAATACCACTATTTCAGTACATACTATCCTTTTATAAAAGTCCTGTTAAACTTACAATTTAAAGACTTCTCTAAATTTGTCATTAGACCAACCACGTAGAATCCTTTTACAAGACTTTCATGTCATATTGCATATTTCATGTCTTACATTCAAGAATTTGGTACATTGGCTGGAGTAAAAGCATTACGAAAATGTTTTATAATGTTTCAAAGATGAGCTTCAATTGTTGTTGACTAAGTGTGGATTTGTGCTGGTTAAATTATAAACACTACTAAGTGGGGTTTTATAATGCCATTTTGGAGCTTCCGATCCAATTGTCTTTGAAGTCAGGACAGGGTGTCAAAGTTGTAAAAAGTACACAAATTGTTTTTGGATATGAGGCAGGTAAATATATTAAAATTAAGTATATTATTTCACTGTAAAATTATATGATACACAACATGTTTTTATATGCAGTTCTGAGCATGTCAATAAAAGTGATATTAAGTAACAATTAATACAACTTTAATAATACTACAAATTTACACTAATAATATTAACAGGTAAGTGCATATTATGCTGGTACCAACTCTACAGGAGGGAGATTTGAAACTGTTATTAACCATTGAGGATTATCCAAAAAGCAAATAACAAAACTTAAATAAAACACAAATTTATTTCTAATGGATAATTTAATGTTGATGGCCCCAATTGTTAGTGGTTAAACTTTTGTTGGAAAACTTGTATGATTGTTGTAATGCAATTGTTGTGCTCAAAAAAAAAATAAAAGTAAATACATAAAATTATTGAAATAAAAAAAAAATTACTTAAATAAAGTCGATAATACATTATAGCGCAGTCAACTTACTCTACAAGCATATAATGTAAAGAATGCAATAGCAAGCCTCTGCAAAGAGTCAACGCGCCTGTGTATCCCATGTAGTGGACAGAGATGCCCATCAGGACTGGTCAGCTGTTTCGGGGCCCCTCCCGAAAATGGACCGGAAATAAGATATGTTTTGACTGATCAGACTTATTAAAAATATAGGAATAATTTCAAACATAAATGCACTACTTAGGTACCTACCTATATAAACAAACTCTTATTATACCTAATAAAATAAAAGCATTTGACATAATAACGATAATTTGAATAAACTTCTTTTGGATTATAAGCTTGGTATAAGCCTTATCTCAAGCCTTAGTGTCAAAATCTCTGACTTGACTAAAATACATAGATACTTATAGAGTAGTTACTATTGCAAGATGTCTGAGAGACACTCCATAGCAAGTTTATGAACTGTATACTGTAACAAGCAATAAATGAGAGCATCAAGAAACCTAATTTTTTGATAACATTTATCAAATTTACTTAAACAGAAATAAGATATCATATTTCAAAACTTTTCTTTGTGCTTTACACCTCATGAAGCAATTATGCTAATTTTACCAGCTTTTTAAAGTGAACAAATGCATTGTATATTTGGCATTCAGGATTTTAAGGCATGTCAGTGCCTATGGAATGTTCATTTTTGTCCTTGTGTGCTTATGTCAAAAAGATTGGTAAACAATGTCAAAGACAAATTTCCAAGGCTAATGAGGTGCGATACTTTTGTGAATAGGTAAATACAAGTCATTCACTTATTTTAGTCATCTCATTATCTGTGAAATCCTCATTTTTTTTTAAACCTAAGTACCTATCTCCTTTCAGCACATGTTGACAAAAATCAATAAAAATGTAAAAGTCTAATTTCCAATGCTTACTTGAGGTCAATAACAATGTATTGTAACAATGACTTATACCTTTTGCACTTATTTTTGGCATCTCGTTACCTTCAAAATCTTCATTTTTTTGTATATGTATCTCTTTTCCGGACATGATGAGAAGATACGATAAAAATGTCAAAGTCAGATTTCCAGCGCCTACTTGACGGCAATAAAAAGTTAATGGTTTATACATGTAACAGTAGGAGTTCAACAGAAAAGTTCAGGAAGAAGTTCTCAAGTTGGGTATGAATTTTTGACCCAAAAAGTTGGAGTAATAAAAGCATTTAAATAAAATTTATTTCACTTGAGTTGTCACCCCACCACTTTCTTTCAACAACTCAAAGAAAGAGATCGCTCACATTAAAACACAAGTGAAAATAATTTGCATTTTGCATTCATGCACTTTCTTATATCTGCAGTTATATCTGGAGTTACCTATGTACTTTTATGGCAGTCATGATAATTTTATGACAGTTTTTGCCTCCTTTGCAACAAAATGTTTGCACTTGACCAATATATGTACATTTTTTAACTTGGTGAGAGATTCCTTGATTCACAGCCCACTTGATTCTGTTGAACCACAACCTTGCAAATGAGACTCATTGTGTAGGTAAATTGATATTATTATCTTGTCTTATCACATGTTCTCACAGCACCTAACATGAGAGGTAAATCACTTCATAAAATATGTTCAAATTCATTGCACTAAGTGTCAAATAAAATTTCCCTAAAATCAATTAAATTTCACTAAATATCCTATGTGCCCACAATAAAAATCACCAGTATTTATACCTCTGGGGTAAATGACTGGTGAATTTTGAGGAAATCAATTAAAACATTTAATTTAATTCACCATAAATTCTTCTGAATACCTACCACTAAATCTGCAAAATGTGGACACCCAGTGATTCCTCCCTTAACCTAACATAATCTTGATAAGCACCTTTAATAAGAAAATTTTCGTTAATCAGATTTCTGACGGAATTGAAAAGTTATGTGGTTATGCTAATGCCCAGTTTTATAAAGTCAAGTTGTCCTGCCCTAAGTACATACTAAATATAAGGAGAAAACACAGCTGACAATTGGTTGAATTTCTGCCTGTATGGTTAAACACAATGGGTTCGTTTTGTGAAAAAAAAAACAGCAGGCCCTAAATTGATATATGAGAATTCAGAAACATATAGGAATTCACACCATTTGAAGCATATGCGTCTTGAAGTTAAGCCTGTAGCAAAAACTATAAAAAAACCGCATAAACTATAACTTTGGCTAAAGCAATAGCTTAATTTAAATTGATCTTACCTTACTTAAAATTACATAAGCCTCCTTGGTGACTTGTTATGCATAGATCGAAAGAACTGCACCAGATTCATACATTTTAAAAGCTTGTAGACTTTTATATGCTTTTAGCTGCTGCTTAGTACCTACGTATAATAACTGTGCTTTAAAATAAAATAGTCTGCAAGATCCAGTAAAGTCACATTTGGCAAATCACAAATTGGGAAACTCAAATCTTGTGACGAAAGGGAGTAAGGATCAATATTGTTTATAATTTCCGCTTTCTGGTCATAAAAATACTTGACATCACCAGTAAGCTTAAAGTAATATTCACTTCTAAACATTTTTGGCACAAAAATTAGAAATCCACGACTTTTACAATAAGTTTTAATGTTCAAACCAACAAAATCGATGTTATTCAATCGTTTACACATTCAAATTAATAAACCGGCGGCGGAGTTGCCATTCTTACTATTTTCTTTTATACTTAAATTTATTTATGTTGTTTTAAAACCGGTAAGGGGAAAAATAATGTGATGAATACCAAGAGGAAAATATTATTTTAATAAAAGATTTATTACCCTAAAAATACCAGCAACATAACCTGAACTAACCTGAATTATCAGGATCCGTGTTGACCATTTCTGTATAAACCCAGAAAGTTTCGTATGTTTGGCTACATGGTTTGTTTGTCCCACAATAAAGTATGGCGGACCTAATCAGAAACAGCTGTTCTGAGGAATTGGAATGGACCATTATGTCCATTATGTGTACTGGTGCACTCCATTGACACAACTATGTTAAAAAAAAGCCCTGAAGAAGATTGTAATATACAATCGAAACGTCGGCAATTTTTAACGAGAGCTGGTTTTATTCAGTCCTATACCCGTAAACCTGTTCCTATTCATTGTAAAAGAATGATGTTTCTTCTTCCTCTACTTTGATCTGTTCTAGCAGAATTGAATCGAAAATATTTATCCTGCCTAACCGCACTCTCCAGCTTATTTTTCAACTTTGAATACTTTGTAATAAAACTATATGGAAAACAAAAAGACGAGTTTTATTTATTGAACGTGAGTTGAATCTAATTACAGACTTGTGGAGGAACTTCATCTGCCGACTCACAGGTGGAAGCGCCAAAACTTCACCCACCAATCAGGTGGCAGTATTAATCGAAATCCTTCATAACATCACACCGCTTTTCCTGCGGCGAATGAGTCTTCAAATACAAGTTTCAACTATGAACTCTCATCCAGGCCTCCAAGGCAGGGATATATCACGTCTTACTGACGAGTCTATGGTAAACACCTCAACTTAGGCTATAGCGATCTCAGATCGTCCCAGTGGTGTTTTCCTGAATAACAAAAACTTTTCTGGGAATACAGTTTTCGTCAATGGCTCATCAATTACAACACTATAATTGGTGACCCAATAATTTCAATGCCATGAGACTGCCAGATCAGCATCTCTCTCGCACCCACCGCACGCAGCATCCAGCAAACTCTGATCACTCGCTGCATCGCGGAATTATTTCACAGACATCACTTCCTGATACTATTCTCGGCAATACTGGGACATCCTCCGTTTCTTACTTCGCTCAAGCAACAGAAACTCGTCCCTTCAGTTCGCAAAATAAGCCTCGCTTCGTCATACCCCTTCCATCATACATCCTCAGTCCTCGTTGTCACTGGCAGGGAAGTATTGTGGCGGAACTTCATCCACCGACTCACAGGTGGCAGCGCCGAAACTTCACCCACCGACTCACAGATGGCAGCGTTAGTCGAAATTTTTCATAACATCACACCCCCTTTCCTGCGCCGAATTTGTCTTAAAATACAGTTCCAACTATGATCTTTCACCCAGGCGTATAAGGCATGGGTCTACCACGCCTTACTGACAAATCCAAGGTAGTAACAGTGGTATTTTTCTGAATAAAAAGATAATTTCTGGGAACACATTTCCCATCTATGGCACGTCATTATCCGAAGCCATAATATCCTCCCAATTCTAATTTCAATTTTTCTGGTGCCTGATGAGGTCTGTTTGTCTGCTGTAAAGATTCAAAATGAATGGTGACAAAAGAATGTGAAAACGAAATGCAACAAATTATAAACAAAAATATTATTCAACATTTCAGTCCCAGATATTTATATTAGTTTATCCAACATTCTCCTTATTTTTCAATTTAAAAAAAAAGGAAAACTTTAATCGAACTAAAAGAGAAGCACAATAAGAAACAAGATTTTAAGAAACTTAAAGGTACATTCTGGTAGAAATAAACGCGGCAAATGGAAAAGACGAACGTCGTTGACGCCTATTTAGTTTTGGATATTTCTCGATTTTTTTGGCTTTATCTTGGTATGTTGTTTTTTATTTTATGTAGCTGTGATTAATTTTTGTTCTGTTGGGTAATCGTTAAAATTTTGCCTCAAACAGTAGAGCAAAAATGCACTGTATAAAGAAGTGAGACACAAAAAAAACGAGCTAAAGTTAAAAATTGAAAGCTAAAAAGAGAGAGAAAGAAAATAACAAAAGTATAATCAAAGAGGATTTACTAGAGGATAGAGAAGGTCAAGTAATTGGGACCCCCACAGATGGAAGTGCGCAAATTAAACTTAAAAATTTATATAAAGGATTTACAAAGATTTTGCATTTAGAAAATTCTTCAAAACCGGTTTTTTTGTTAGTTCATTACTTTTAAATTTTTGTAGTTTTGCAAGAAATAGGAAAGTCTGTTAAAACAGTTCAATTTAGAATAAAACTTTTTTTTCTCCCTAGTACCTGTACATATTTACATTCTACCTATTTTTCAAATTAAAAAAAAGGAAAACTTTAATAGAACTGAAAGAGAAGCACAATAAGAAACAAGATTTTAAGACATTTAAAGGTACATTCTGGTAGAAATAAAAGCCGCAAATGGAAAAGACGAACGTCGTTGACTCCTATTCAGTTTTGGAATTTCTCGTTTTTTTTTTAGCTTTATCTTGGTATGTTGTTTTTACATCATGTAGCTGTGATAAATTTTTGTTCTGTTGGGTAGTCGTTTACATTTTGCCACAAACAGTAGCGCAAAAATGCACCGTATAAAGAAGTGAGACACGAAAAAACCGAGCAAAAGTTAAAAATTGAAAGCTAAAAAGAGAGAGAGAGAAAGAAAAGAACAAAAGTATAATCAAGGATAAGGATTTACTAGAAGATAGGGAAAGTCAAGAAATTGGAACCCCCACAGATGGAAGTGAGCAAATTAAACTTAAAAATTTATATAGAGGATTTATAAAGATTTTGAATTTAGAACGTTCTTCAAAACCGGTTTTTTGTTAATTAATTGTTTTTAAATTTTTGCACTTTTGCAAGAAATAGGAAACTCTACCAAACTCGATAAGATCAAAACGAAAATAAATGAAATATGTCAAATATTTTAATTTCTTCATTTTAAGTGTGTCAAGGATATTTTCTCCTGGTTTTTTTCTTCTTTCCTGGTAGCTACTAGTGGTTTTGTGATGATTGTTGAACTAGAGAATTTGCCACCGAACTTTCTCTTTAATTCGAATTTGTATGATTTAAAGAGCACTAGATATTGATTACAAAATATTGGCCAGAAAAAGGTCAATAGGTGTAGAAAGGTAACAAAAAAATAAAAAGACATTCAAAGATTATTGTTAAACTTAAACAAAAAGAAATAAATTTCAAAATAATTTACCACATTTTGCCCTTCATCTATCATTATTTAGGATTAATTTTGATTTCACTTTTTCACTTATGAAACCTGAAAACTGATAAAATGATTATCTGTTATCAAAGCCAGAAAGCACGTAGATAGAAAAACCATAAAATCATAAGAGACATAATTCAAAGGATTATGCCCTACCTAACTACTTTTATAGATTTTAAGCGTGCCTTTAGTATATATAGTAGGTACCTAATGTATACCTAAAATGCCAACACCACATACATAGGCTACAACGATCTCAGATCGTCCCAGTTTAGTTTCCCTGAATAACAAAAACTTTTCTGGGAATACATTTTCCATCAATGGTTCCTCATTTCTTCTTCTTGATCTCAGCTTCTCCTTCGGAGGTTGTTGAGCACCATGGCTATTCTAACTTTAGAGGCAGCAGTCCGAAATAGTTCGACAGATGAGTGGTCAAACCAGTCTCGCAGGTTACGTAGCCAGGAAATTCTACGTCGATCAACGTTTCTGCGTCCCACGATCTTCCCCTGCATGATGACCTGCAGAATTTCATATTTTGAATTGCGCAGAACATGCCCAAGACACTCTAGTTTTCTTCTCTTAATTGTGAAAAGAATTTCCATTTCTTTATCCATTCTTTCCAGAACTTGTTCGTTCGTAATGCGGTCCATCCAGGAGATCCTTAACATTCGGCGGTACACCCACCACTCAAACGATTTTAGTCTGTTCGATGTTTCCTTGTTCAGTGTCCATCTTTCAAGACCATACAGTAACTGGAAAGACGTAACACCGCACCATTCTCACTCTCAAAGTCAAAGATAGATCTCGGGCTGCCAGCAGTTTTCTCAGTTTCATAATGTTGTCTTCGCTTGCTCAATTCTTTACAAGATTTCTTGTATGTGTGCAACATTTTCATTTATGATAGTTCCTAGGTATTTGAAGTGCTCAACCGTCTTATTGCGTATAGTCAGCTGACCACTGATTAGGTCAGGGGATATTATTAGCATTTTTGTTTTATTGATATTAATATTTAGCCCATAACCTTCGCTAACTACTGTTACTTTGTCTACCAGTCTCTGCAGATCTTTGAGGCAGCTTGCTATTACAGCGGTATCGTCAGCGTACCTGATGTTGTTGACAGTTCTGCCATTGATTGCTATACCCTCCAGCTCCTCTTCCAATGCCTCCCGAAAAACAAACTCCGAGTAAATATTAAACAGCATAGGAGAGAGAACACACCCCTGTCTGACTCCCTTCCGAATACTAATTTGCTCTGTCAAAGCATTGTCATATTTCATTCTAGAAGTTTGTCCCCAGTAGATATTTGATATTATTCGGAATTCGTTGTAATCAATGCCAAGTCTTTGGAGTATATCCAGAAGCTTTTCATGCTTGACATTGTCGAACACCTTACTATAATTTATGAAGCATACGTAAAAGCAGCCATTCTCTGGGAATTACTCCTGATAAATGCTATTGAATAGATCCACTATGACACTGATTGAACGCTCATCCAGCAGCTTGAAGACCTCAGAATGCACATCATCTGGCCCTACTGCTTTACTGGATTTTGAGGTTTTGATGGCATACTCTACTTCTTCCTTCGTTATGTCTGGAGCGTTCTCTTATATAGTTATGTCATATGTCTCCGTTCTTTGGTCATTAAACAGTTGAGTTAGATATTGCTGCCACAGGCTCAGTCTGGCATCGAAGTCAGCCACCAGTGCGCCCTTTTCATCTTTCAGTGTGCCAGTTTTCTTCCCTCTCACCACACCGGTGACTTCTTTTATTTTTTTATGTAGGCCGAAACTGTCGTACTTTTGTTCCAATGCTTCAATTTCCTTGCACCTTTCAGCCATCCAGACCTCCTTTGCTATTCTTATCTTACTTCTAATTGTGTTCTGTATCTCCTTGTACTTGGCGTTATCCCTGCCTTTGTATCTTCTTCTTTCTTCCATCAGTGCCAAAATTTCCCCTGTCATCCATCTCTGCCTAGTTCAGTTCTTGCCCATTTACAACTCTATAATTGATGACCCTCAACAAAAGCAACACGCACTCTTTCGACCACAAGGCCGCAACAAGGATCGCTTCAACGCCACCAGACTATCAAAGCAGCATCTCTCTTGCATCCACCGCACGCAGCATCCAGCAAAGTCTCTTCACCCACTGCACTGCGGAATTATCTCACTATCTACTATTCTCGGCAACACTGACATCCTCCATCACTCACCTCGCTCAAGCAACACAACTGCGTCCCCTCAGTTCGCAAAATGGGCTTCGCTTCTCTCCCATCATACAAACTTCGTTCTCGTTGTCACTGGGAGGAGACTATTGTGGCGGAACTTCATCTACCGACTCACAGGTGGCAGCGCTGAAACTTCACCCATCGACCATAATATCACACCGCCTTTCCTGCGCCGAGTTTGTCTTCAAATACACGTTCCAAATATGAACTCTCACTCCGGCGTATAAGGCAGGGGTCTACCGACGCCTTACTAACGAGTCCAAGGTAGACCTCGGGACGACACGCCAACACCACATACGTAGACTACAACGACCTCAGGTTGTGTTTCCGTGAATAACAAAAATCTTTACTGGCAATACATTTCCCGTCTATGGCACATCATTATTCCTCGCCATACAACTAATGACAAAATCAAACAACAGTCTGCAAGACTTTTGAGGCCTTGTATCTCAAAGGTGACCGACTGCTCGCTTCCACGGCATACACATGGCACCAAAGATATTGTTTTCCTGAAGCAGATACCATATCTCAAGTGTCATTCAATCAGTGCAAAATAGTAACTTCTGGATATTGAAATGCTTAACTGAGCTTCAATGACCGGGACAGAGCATAACATCCCGGAAAAGATTTCCTAATTGACTCCTGGACGCTTATTCTATAGGAAAGAGTGAAAGTGAAAGTGAGAATTGCTGGCCAATGGAATTCGCCAACAGAATTTTTTGAACAATCAAGGTTGTCAAAATTCTCACTTTCTCTTTCACTCTTTCCTATAGAATAATGCCCATGGGCTAAAAACCGATTCTTCCTTATCCTCCTTAAGTCTCCTCCCTCTAATGTCCATAATCCATAATACATGTTTTCTTTAAATTGAAGGACACCTGATTAGCAATAAACTACCTCTTTATTATTATCGACATATCTCTATGCATTCTATTACCAACAAAATATAGAAAACTACTAGTAGAATGCATAGTAGTAAAAATAACTGGTCAATCCACAAAATGGTTGCATTATCTGCATAAAAAGTCAATTTTCTCTCAACCCAACATTATCGTTAACTCCTTCTTCTTAGAAGCTGATGTTAATGTTCAAAAGACATAAACCAATTAAACGATTGAACACAAGAAAGAAAAACATGAAAAGCAAGAAGCAAGATGCAAATTACACTTAAAAAGGAAGGCAGGAAGGAAAAAAACTCAAAACGTAATTCCAATCGCTGTGTCCAATGCAAATTACAAGAAAAAGCTGAGTAGAGCACTGACATCGATATTGAGTTCAGTCGGAAGTTTGCTCAGTAATGAAATTGAACAGTTGAGCATTTTTTTTTCATTGTGAAACCTCCTGTATGATAATGTTTTCTAATGAACAACCCCTACTTGTAAATTAGGCTTCCAACTATAGTTAAGAAGCATTTTTGTAATTGTAATTTTTGCTTGTCGAGTGTTAAATAGTGTCACATTGAATATTTTTGAATTATTCGTTAGGTTTTGAAAACAATTGGAACCACCCAGGTAGTCACATGACACCAATCACCAATAATAAAAATAACTTTATTAAGCAATCAGTTGCAAGTGTGCGAGCTTTCGTCTTTTCAATCTCTAATTTATCCACCAAAGTATACGGTTTATCGATTGGACGGTGCTGAGCAGGAGAGCACAGAGGACTGGCACTCACAGACTTCAAGACAAAACTATACATGGAGTGTGACGAAAATATTCCCTCCTAGGGTCCATATACTTCATCCAATATCTTTTGTTATTTTCGAAGTTTCTAGAACTAAAATAAAGGTTGTTTTTTTCTACAAATTTAGATTTTTGGCCAGCTTGGTGGTTAAATTGGCCCCACAGGATAAACCGCAGCCGTCGCCCACTCGCAGGGCCCCGAAAGGCTCCCCATCGTGCCGTATCGCCTGCCTGCAGCCACAGGTTCATCCTTTACGCCTGTCGAGTCGCGGGCGAGTCGCTTTATCTCTTTTATTCATTGTTTTGACGTTATTGATCAAGGTCCCTTTGAAATATTTATGTGTCCTCGCTATTCGCAGTCGCCACGAACTTTGATCAAGTTTTAATGAACATCCGCGTAACTTTTTGAAAAAGCTGTAGACTGAACGGTGGCTGTAAAGGTCTTGAAATCTTGAAACGTTTTGAGACGAAACTTTTTTTTCAAACTCATGTCTGCAACTAGTTTCCAATCGCATCTACGAAATTGCGTAAAATCCCTAATTATTCCACTCCTCAGTTTTACGAATCTGGCCCCAGAAGGAATTTTAGGGCCCCCATTCTTGAATTATATCGAAGAGAACTTGCGACGGAAAGTAGGCGTGGCTCATTAAACATTTTAGAAAACCTGTATAGAAAGAGACTTACTCCTTGGAGAACCTGAAGGACCTCTGTTTTCCTTGATTGAGAGAAAAGCAAAACCTAACTTGACCTATTAGATTTGAACCAGTCCCTATATGAGCTCCTATAGAGTATTCCCTACTCTTGCTTTCAAGAATTGGGATCCTGGTGAGAAACACACCTACTCCGCATGGTGGTTAAATATCCCAAAACTTTCTCCTGCAAGCCCTCAGTTAGTTTACCAATTTAATCATGATTGATAAAACTGAGTGCAATTGACATAATAGTATGGTTGGAAATCTATTTTCAAGCGTCTCAAGTCTGGAATGTGTTATTGGTCCGATATATTACGAAAGGTCATTTTGAGAAAACAATTCAAGTGCTGGAAAAACTCCTTTGTTCCTTCTCGTGAATAAAGTACTTGGATTTTTTCCAAAAAATCGTTAGTACTCGAGAAACCATCAAATTTCAGATTCCACGGACTAACAATTGTAATATTTATAATCACTCTGAATGAAATCCCTATAAGGATCATTACATTACATAAGACTTATTTCCTAATGGCTTTAAACTAGATAGACTGAAGAAAAAGAAAAAATGAAGACAACTCTCATACACAATATGATGTCATATACACGATAACGAATGAATCTCATGTACACAATAATCTGAAAAGCCGCCTTGCTTGAACTGTAGAAAGACATCGATAACGGTAAGCCTGCAACTTATTAATAGCCTTTGCGGCGAGGAGTGAATTTATATTGGTCGCGGAGACGGTCACCCCGGAAACCGTGTTGTCAAGGTCTACTAAATCGCCAGGTTTGTAGGGTTGTCACATAGAATTCGCGACTACCTTAGATCAACGAGAAAAAGCTATTAGTTTGCTGCTGACGAAAATGCACTATTGGCTAAAAAATTGTATCAGGACCGAGAGAAGAGATTTGAAAAAAGGGCGTTTGAAAAGCTTATAGAAACTTTTGAGAAAACTGGAAGTGTGGTACACAAAAAGTTGACAGACAGGGACTATCAAGAACCGAAGCAAACGAACTAAATGTTCTCTTAGTTGTGATTGAAAACCCGCATTTTGGTCAAAGGCTGCATCAGTATTTAATTATCAGGAAATAGCTTAGAATGCCTGCAGGGAATTAACGGTGGGTACCTGGCATTTTAAGGAAATTTTTGGTACTCTTTGGATCTCTTATACATACCCATTCAATTATTTTTGTCATCTAGTTAACTTCAATTTTTGTTCATACCCATCTCCTTTTAGCACATGTTGAGAAGATAGGATAAGAATGTCAAAGTTAATTTTACAACTCCAATTTGACGTCAATGATAAGTGAATGGCTTGTAGATAGAGATATTTCTTCCAACCCTTTTTCTATCTAATCTACAAAAGGATTTAATAAATAAACATTTTGTGCGTGATGCAAGGCTTTCATGTCTAGAACAGACCAAGACCAGAGAATTTTAATTTCTGAACTCCCTTGTATTGTATTGAATGTGAGTTGGCCTATACAGTCCTCCACCGCGACCTGCGGTCTATTGTGGCTCACTCGAAGTGTTACCAGCAAAGTTTGCCCCTGCTTGCTCCACTAGTTGTCATCCGTTATGCCCAGACCCTCAACGAATCTGATGAGTCTCTCGGGTGACACTGCGTTTGCATCTAGAGGTTTAATAATCGTGTTTTTAGTGAGTAACTCGATCTGGCAATAGCCGGGCAGTCACATATGAGGACGTGCTCAACTTTCTCGTCGTCCTCCAATCACAGCCGACACTCCGTCTCTTCGGACAGTCTTCAGACTATGTACAGTGCAGTGGCTACTCTGATTTGTCTCCTATTTAGTCTGAGGAATGTTTGGGCTTTTGCTCTCCCTGTTCCCGTGATAAATTTTTTGGAGTGTGATAGTCCGGGTAGGGCCCCCACCAGTCCTGGGACTTGGTATTGCTCTATTTCTGGAGTTCAGTCTTGACCAGAGAGTATGGGACTCCCAGCGCCGGCTCCGGGCCTACGAATGCAGGTCCGCCGCCCTCCTAGCTAGAGAGTCGGCCCTCTCATTGCGTTCGTGACCACGATGGCCTGGGATCCATACCTGTGTGACGCTTTTCTCCTGCGATAGAGTGTTCAGAATCCTGTGGCAGTTCCAGACTGTTTTGGAATTGCAGCGCAAAGACATAAGCGCTAGAAGCGTTCCCCGACTATCCGAGCAGATCTTTATTGATCTATTGTCCTCCCTCCTCTAATAGGTGTCAAGCACACAATTCAATGGCATGTATCTCTGCCTGAAACACTGTGGTGAATTGGCCCAAGCCCTCTGCTATGCAGATGCCATCCGATCTCCCATACACTCCGGAGCCAGCCCCTTCGTCGGTTTTGGATCCGACCGTGTACCAGGTACTTCCTGCCAGTTGTAGATCTTCGCCTCGTTCGTCCCACTCTGCAAGTGAAGAAACCCTGACGACGTAGCGAGTGTCCAATGTACGATTGATGCCAATAGGTCGGAGACCATGTTCAATACCGCAAGGCTTCCAAGCCAGCCTGGGCATTGTTAATCCCACTATCGAATGAATGCGGTGCTATGTTTGTCAGTTATTGCAGCCGGTATGTCGCCTTCATTGACTTTCGTTCCAGGAGTGTTGGAAGTGGAAGCAAGTCGAGCATGCGCTCCATGGCTGCCGTGGGTGTCATTCTCATTGCCCCCGTGATGCAGAGACATATTCCTCTTTGCAGAGAATATGTCTCTGCCAATCATATGCTTGGACCTCGACTATCCTGTAACGAAGTTACTAATTTTCTGTATAAGTGTGCGCAAAAAGCTAGGAATAATTGGAAACCTACCTTAAATTCTTTTATGCGTGTAATTTAGGCTTAATCTCTTGTTGCTAGAGTAACCTAGAAGTTGTTGCAGATTACCGTAAACCGTAAAATACAGAATTTCTGTATTTTACATTAATCTGCATCATTTTTCCTTAGACCGGGCAATGACGTTGATACTCGACGAGTGCAATCTCGATAGTTCAACAAACGGACACAGATGGTGCCACCGGGAGACTTTTCTCGGTGCTGCCATGAAATGTTTCTTGAGTACCCAAACTTCCCCGAGCTCTGGTTGTGTCAAAGCTTAACTGACGAGCCGTAAACGGCGAAACTAGTCTGGGGATGGGCACAATAGAGCTTGCGAAATGATGGTTTATCAGTCGTTTAATAGGTCGAAAACAGCGTTAACCAAGAAGTTGATTATCGGATTTGTTTATATTCAATATGTTTCACTTGGACTATGATTGTTGTGGTAATACGAGAATGATATAAAAGCACGCATTTGCTCTGTTTGAGGGACTCAGTTGCCAGCCATCCAGCCACCAACACCTCTGAGCCAGACAGCCCATACTAGCGCCTGAAGACCTGAAACCCGATCCTGAAAGTAAGTTAGAGGTTAAAGGTGTAAATCTGCCTAATTTACAGTCGAAGTTAACTAAACCGGATGGAATATTTCGCCTGGTAACAACTCGGTCGTCTCTTCCTACATTAGCAAATTCGTTGTTCCTTTTCTAACTCACTGGAGCATTTTGGTGGGTCTATTAGAACTTATTATAATTTCAATCACGTAAACGAAAGAGACAGCTGGGAACAACAACCGTAACCCCTTTATAATTCCGTCCATAAACTGATCCGACTATCCTTATCCGCCGCATCCGTTTCCGAGGTACAAGGATATCTAATGATTCATTGGGTAAAGTAGGGTTTAGGTTAGAAGTTATTGTTAAAGTGTTATTATTATTATTGTTAAAAATAAACCCATTTTATCATTCTGTTGTTTTTGTGGTTTCTGGTTGGTTGAAAGATGAATGTCAACTGTCACATGTCAGATGCCTAATAGGCTATTTTCAACGAATCGCTCCATTTATACCATCAGTGGAACTAGAATTTTGTCTCCATCTGTTTAAAAGCTAAACTGGAGCAAGTGGGCCCTTCACCGCATTAATCCGAAGGGTGGTGAAAGGACTGAGGTGTGGACAAACTCCCGCTATTGTGAATCTGATATTGTCATCGTTTAATCATATAGTGATCAGTCTGGATTCTAACATGTTGCGAATCCAGTTGGTTATTGTTGGTTCAATCCTTCTCGTTTTACTGGCGCTGAGGAGGGAGTCTGTAGATTCATTATTAAAGGCCCCTTCGATGTCTACGAACTCCCTTACTCGAACACAATAATTCGAATTACGACTTGCTTTATCTGCAAAAAGACATCAATAACGGTAAGCCTGCAACTTATTATTAGCCTTTGCGGCGAGAAGTAAATTCCTATTGGTCACGGAGACGGTCACCCTGGTAACCGTGCTGTCAAACCTTGTTAAGGTTTACTAAAACTTCACGTCTGTAGGGTTGACCTATAGAATTCATGACGATTTTTAACCAATCTATTGGTGTGTTAAAAATTTTGTTGATAAAATTCTGGGGTTAGTTCAACCACGCTAAAGTCTAATTGGTTGCGTTAGTTAGAATTCAGCTTAGTTCAAGTTAGTTCAGATTAACCTAAAGTCTAATTGGTGCGTTAGCATTTGAACCAGTCTTAGAAGATCTATCTTCGTAGACTTTTAGGTATTAATTGATTCCAATTCCGTGGAGCCTCAATTTACAAACAAAATAAGCATTTCTTAATCTATAAACGATGCTTTTAAAACGCGTTATTTGGTTTCGTTCTTAAGAAAATAATTTAACACATTCAAAAATGCTACAATTTTATGATATTCAAATGTTACGAAAGTTTTCGATCTTTGTTTTCTGAAATTGTTGTAACACTAGAATTTTATGCGGAAGAGGGAGAGGCAGTGATTGCGCAATCAATCTGCAAAGAAAGAGGAAAAATTCCCTTTTTTAATATTGCCAGATGCCTCTATTATTGACCTGCGCTCACAAATTAGTTTCAAAAATCAAGCTTCTAGATCAACAAATTATTTTTCAAGTTTAAGGAATCAGCAAACTACATTTTATTTGTAACCCGCAAGAATATAGTGCATACATTCCGAATACAGAGTGTGATAAATAGTATATTACACAACAAGCATTTAATGAGAGTCGTTATTCTCGAGGGTAACGTTTGAGCCCACGAGCGAAGCGAGTGGCACAAGTTGCCCGAGAGAATAACGCTCATTAAATGCGCGTTGAATACTATACTTTATCCACGACCAAGATTCCGGGATTTCCCAAATATGGTAGGTTATAGGTGCCACAAAGATAATTCACAATTTCAAAATCACGACTGGTTTCGGTAATCGACGGCGCGACGTTCCAGAAGGAAAAATCGTTCCTGGAGATGACAAATAACAGCTGACACAAGAGCTTCTGCTTTCAATAAAAAAAGAGATGGAAATGGACTGATTGAAGCTATAATGGGCTAGAGAGGAAAAGCAGAATAAGTCACAAATGTTTGTTCCTATTTGGTTACACAAAATGGAAACTAGGGCTGAGAACGGTAGTAATTTTTCCGCTTTGGAAACTTTCCAATATTGAAATTTTCCGGAAAGGTAAGGCGCGACTTAAAAAACACAAAAAGAGCAGCAGTGGGTTTCTAAGTTTGGTAACACCTTTTTGAAACACTCTGTATAAGGCGGAATAGGCTTTGCGGACCTCTAGAAGGAGAAATCGCTCCTGGAGATGAAAAATAACAGCTGACCAATGAGGTAAAAGAGATTCTGCTTTCTGTGAAAAAGAGATGGAAATGGACTGATTGAAACTATAATGGGCTAGAGAGGAAAAGCAGAATCAATCACAAATTTTAGTTTCCATTTGGTAACAAAAAATGGAAACTAGGGCTAGGCACGGTAGTAACTTTGCCGCTTTGGAAACTTTCCAATATCGCAATTTTCCGGAAAGCTAAGACGCGACTTAAGAAACACAGAAGAAGCAGTGCGATTCTAAGCTTGGTAACACCTTTTTGAAACGCTCTGTATAAGGCGGAATAGGCTTTGTGGACCTCCAGAAGGAGAAATAGCTCCTGGAGATGAAAAAATAACAGCTGACCAATGAGGTAAAAGAGCTTCTGTTTTCTGTGAAAAAAAGAGATGGAAATGGACTGATTGAAACTATAATGGGCTAGAGAGGAAAAGCAGAATTAGTCACAAATTTTTGTTTCCATTTGGCTACAAAAAATGGAAACTAG
The DNA here is from genome assembly GCA_951812265.1 of Taphrorychus bicolor. Lineage (NCBI taxonomy): Eukaryota > Metazoa > Arthropoda > Insecta > Coleoptera > Curculionidae > Taphrorychus > Taphrorychus bicolor. The sequence goes on along the minus strand of OX638306.1, from coordinate 12,802,455 downwards.
GGCTGGAAAAGGTCATAATTTTTCCGCTTTGGAAACTTTCCAATATCGAAATTTTCCGGAAAGGTAAGACGCGACTTAAAAAACACAAAAAGAGCAGCAGTGCGTTTCTAAGTGTGGTAACACCTGTTTGAAACACACTGTATAAAGGGGAATAGGCTTTGTGAACCTCCAGAAGGAAAAATCGCTCCTGGAGAAAAGAAATAACATTTGACCAATGAGGTAATTAGTATATTATACAACATGCATTTAATGAGAGTCGTTATTCTCGAGGGGAACGTTTGAGCCCACGAGCGAGTGGCACAAGTTGCCCGAGAGGATAACGCTCATTAAATGCGAGTAGAATTCTAGGCTTTATCCACGACCAAGATTCCGGGTTTTCCTCAAATACGGTAGGTTAATGGTGCCACAAAGGTAATTCACAATTTTAAAACCACGACTGGTTTCGCTAATCGACGGCGCGACGTATGATGCGTCAGATAGATGACGGTCTAGTCACCCGTGCATATTCATTTTAATGCTACGAGGGTGAACGGTAAATTCATTAATTTCATGGCTAATTTTTGAGTATTTTTTAGTGAAAAGTTAATTTTTTAGTGAAAAAGAGACACTGTAACCTACATTTGTCTCAACAGATTCTAATAGAAGGATAATTATTTGACTGAACCAGTGGCAACTACCGATTTCATGTTTAGGGCGGTTTACTTTTTGAGTTTGGTGAGTTTTTGAGTGAGGTGAGAAAATAAAGTTTTTGAGATAGTTGCCTACGACACGTTCCGTTTCCATGACAACTCATTATTCACTGATAAATAATGTTTATTATTCACAACTGAATAAAGATTAATCTTGAGAATGTACAAGAATAATGTAATTGTTATAGTATGGCCTTGAAAAAAAACTATTATTTAACTAATAATAATAACTATTAACAGGAATTTTGCCCTTAATAACTAAAGATGTATTTACAAATTTCCCGAAAGTTTTCGCAATTTGTCTTCTGAAAATTTTGCAACACTGCAATTTAATGCGGAAAGGAAAGAGACAATGTTTGCGCAGATGGTTTGCAAAGAGTGAGAGAGAAAAAGTTCTCAATTTTTATTTTACCAGATGCCTCTATTATTGACTAGAGGTCAAGAATTTGTTTTAAGAATCAAGCTTCTGGATCAACAAATTTTTTTCGACTTTGTATGATCAGCAAACTACATTTTATTTGCAACAGGCCTGAACTAACCTGAATGTGTGAGAAAAAACCAGTTAATAGGAATTTCGCCCTTAATAACTAACAATCTATTTACAAATTTCCAGAAAGTTTTCGGAACTTTCGGAACTTTCTTTTCTGAAAATGTTGCAACACTACAATTTTATACGGGAAGGAGAGAGACAGTGATTGCGCAAACAGTCTGCGAAGAGAGAGAAAAAATTCTCAATTTTTATTTTGCCAGATGCCTCTATTATTGACTAGAGGCCAACAATTTGTTTTAGGGATCAAGTTTCTAGATCAACCTATTTTTATCGAGTTTGTACGGTTAGCAAACAGGAATTTTTGTACTAATAACGATCTATTCGCAAACTTTCGGAAAGTTTCCGGAGTTTTCAGGAAAATTCCTCGAAAGTTTCCGAACTTTATTTTCTAACATTCCAGTTTTATGATGAAAGGAGAGAGGCAGTGATTGCGCAAACAGTCTGCGAAGAGAGAGAGAAAAAATTCTCAATTTTTTGATTTTGCCAGATGCCTGTATTATTGACTAGGGTCATAATTTTGTTTTAGGAATCAAGTTTCTAGAGCAACCCATTTTTATCGAGTTTGTAGGGTTAGCAAACAGGCATTTTTGTACTAAATGACTAACGAACTATTTACAAACTTTCGGAAAGTTTCCCGAGTTTTCAGGAACATTTCTGGAAAGTTTTCAATTATTATTTTCTGAAAAGTTTACTGCATTTTTATTTTATGAGGAAAGGAGAGAGGCAGTGATTACACAAACAGTCTGCGAAGAAAGAGAGAAAAAAGTTATAAATTTTTATTTTGCCAGATGCCTCTATTATTGACTAGGGTCATAATTTTGTTTTAGGAATCAAGTTTCTAGAGCAACCCATTTTTATCGAGTTTGTAGGGTTAGCAAACAGGCGTTTTTGTACTAAATGACTAACATACTATTTACAAACTTTCGCGAGAGAGAGAGAGAGAGAGAGAGAGAGAGAGAGAGAGAGAGAGAGAGAGAGACAAAGAATTTTTTTTTTATTATTATATTGCCCTTATTATTGATCAGAAGTCAAGAATTTGTTTCAAGAATCGAGCTTCTAAATCAATCCATTTTTATCGAGTTTGTACGGTCAGCAAACAGGAATTTTGCCCAAGCAGTCTGCGAAGAGAGAGAGAGAGAGAGAGAGAAAAAATTCTCAATTTTTTGATTTTGCCAGATGCCTCTATTATTGACTAGAGGTCAAGAATGTGTTTTAAGAATCAAGCTTCTAGATCAACAATTTTTTTTTTCGATTTTGTATGGTCAGCAAACTACATTTTATTTGTAACAGGCCTGAACTAAGCTGAATACATAGTGTAAAAACAAAACCAGTTAATAGGAATTTCGGCCTTAATAACTAAGAATTTATTTACTTAAATGTCCGGAAACTTTTCGGAATTTTTCGGTTAAAACGGTTAAAATATAAAAAAAAAATTATTATTTTGCCCCTGTTATTGACCAGAGGTCAAGAATTTATTTCAAGAATCAAGCTTCTAAATCAACCCATTTTTATCGAGTTGGTACGGTCAGCAAATAGAAATATTGCACTAAATGATTAACGATCTATTCACAAACATTCGGAAAGTTTCCGGTGTTTTCCGAAAAATTTCTGGAAAGTTTTCGAACTTTATTTTCTGAAAATTTTACAACACTTCATTTTATGCGGCAAGGAGAGAGGCAGTGATTGCGCTAACAGTCTACGAAGAGAGAGAAAAAGTTCTCAATTTTTTTATTTTGCCAGATGCCTCTATTATTGAGTAGCAGTCAAGAATCTAGCTTCTAGATCAACAAATTGTACAGTCAGCAAACTACATTTTATTTGTAACAAGCAAGAGCATTCTGTATACCTACAGAGTGTGAAAAAATAGTAGATTATGTCACTAGGAGTAAAAGTGGGTCTTTTCGTGCTGAGCCCAGAGATTGACGGCCGAAGCGAAGCTGAGGCCTGCAACTGGGCGAAGCACAAAAAGACCTTTTACTCCGAGTAACATATACTATTTTTTTTTCAAGCATGCAAGAAATAAGAAATCTATTTAAAAGTGGTTCAGTTTTGCAATTTTCTCTCATCCTCTTTAAGCGGGTCTAGGTACTTACCCAATTAGGGGTGTATATTATTTGTAAAATACATAGAATATGTTAGAATGGTGGTTTTCAATGTTCAATGGTTTTAATGTATTAAATAATAACCAATGATTATGGTAAACTAAGAATTTGTAGCATTATTTTCAATACTAAATTAATAAATGTCACATTGACAGATAAATATGAAGACGCGCATGACATTTACCAGACGAATTCAGAATTCGAGAACCTATGCGATTTCGACTAATAACGGTTTCGGATGGTGCTCTTGAGTGCTCTGAGAGTATTTCTGTCCTTTGTTTTTTCAACAAGAATGTAAAGATGGCAATACACTCAGATCGGTTTATCTGGTGTCATCTATTATTAAAATAATTTTGGTGAATGAAAATCGTTTATATATGCGCCACCATGACACTAGCGGTGACTTTTGACTTTACTTTTACTGCCTAGGACTTTTTTGCTACTTTTTTGGTCTCAGGATTTGAAAGCCCACTTTAGGTGTGCGTATGGAGAAAACAAATGACGTACTTTTAGTCCGCTTGAAAAAAAACACTTTTGTCCACGGCTGTACAAGAATATGGACATCTTATGTCAGGTTATAAGCACATAATATGGTGTGTTATAATCTTTGGACTGGAACAGCGTGAATAATATTCATTATATTATATACGCTCAGGTGAATTGCGCCACTCGCTACGCTCGGGGGCTCAAAAGACACCTTCGGTAATGATGGCCTACGTTATATGCTTGTTGGTTAATATACAATTATGCAACTATTAATAATTATTATTAACAGGAATTTTGCCCTTAACGACTAACTATCCATTTACAAATTTGCGATAATAAACGAGCACGACTTAGCCTTTTCCATTTCCACACCCCGCCAAGGCAATTAATTATTCCATCAATTTACCGCCTGGTATTCAATAGACTCCCACAAGTTTCGCCGCATAATACACCCAATTAATTCAGCATATTCTCCACGAGGCCGAGGCACGATGAATAACAATGGCCCTGATAAATGATAGCGGAAAGTAAATAACGGATAAACGGAATTTCCTGCGAGTAGCGAATGTCGTTGCTGCTGCCACAGTCGCCGCCGGTTCAATTCGGAACGTTTCGACAGTCATTTCCTGGAACTTTTCTATATTATTGTTGTGTAGGAAATTACGTAAAAAAACACGGTTTGAACTGATAACAAACCATCAATTGATATCGGAAGTTTAGCAGTATTCGTGCCAATGTTGCCAAGATTGTCAATTTTCTTATATACCTATGAAAGTATATTTTTGTAGCTATTTGCAATTTATTCCAACCAAACTATGTAGGTCGTTGTCAAATGTATTAACAATACTGATAAATTCTTATAGGTATAGTCCCTTTTCATCATGAATTCAGCTCCTTAAATGATTAAACACGTCATTTTCACTAAATTTGACCCCAAAGGCGTTTCTATAATATACAAATACCGGCACAAAATTCCGCCACCTTAATTTTTTGTCTAAGTTTGACACTTCATAATTTTTTTATTTTTAGTCCGAATTTTAGGTTTTAAGTATTTAGGCAAATGTTCTGACATTATTTGGAGGCACTTTAGTACGTAATGTTAATGTAATCAAAAAGTAGATTTTTGTCAAAAGTTTAAAGCACCCTGTGGACAAATTGAGGTGACCATTTTGAGTTCAACGGAATTTGATGAAATCTCTGAAGTATGCGTAGAAATTTTGTTTTTGGGATCACCTCAAAATCTCTGTTTCTTTAAGAATTACGTCTTCTTAAATAAAGCAGTGACCAATTTTGTAAAATAATTGAAGTGGGCCAGGCATATATGCAATTGTTGTGTTTGACAGTGACAGTAGGTACATCTTTATTGTCATCATGGTGTTACCAACGCAGACGTTGATCGAATTGTTGCTCTAATAGAGGATGGCCGTAGCAAAAGTTATGTGGCACGTAGTTTGGGAATCCCACGAACTACAGTTCGAGATGCTTGGACTAGGTATGTCGAGACCGGAAACTTTACTAGACGACCTGGATCTGACAAAAGAAAATTAACAACTGCGGGTGATGATCGGTTTGTTGTTCTGAGATCATTAAGAAATCGAAGATCTACTGCTGTTGGGCTGAGAAATGACTTACGAGTGGTACGTGGAGTAAAGGGTTGTAAGTGATAGAACAGTAGGCAGAAGATTAGAAGTCGGACTTTATGCACGTAGACCAGCGACTGAAACACAGCTACTTCGTCGGCATCGACAACAGCGCCTTAGATTTGCAAGATTGCATATTGGCTTGACTTTAGAAGAATGGGGTAATGTCTAATGTCCTATTTCATATATGATCGAATTTCATATCGACGAAATGAAAGATTCGCCGACTGTGTCATTTCGGAGCAAATTTTATATCACGGCGCTTCAGTCATGGTGTGGGCGGGCATTTGTACCCAAACTCGAACCGATCTCGTGTTTGTTGAAAATGGAGCTGTCAATGCACACCGTCACATTTGAGATATTCTCCAAAATGTTGTGGTTCCATTAGCACCGACCATTGGAGATCAATTTATCCCGATGCATGATAACGCCAGACCACATGTTGCGTGGATTGTGAATGACTATCTGGATGAGGTTGGAATGCAAAGATTGGTATGTCCCGCGTGTAGTCCGGATCTAAATCCAATTGAACATTTGTAGTATGAGCTAAAAAGGGCTGTGCGCCGACGTACTGTCCAACCACAGACATTACCACAACTGCGTATCGCCTTAATGGAGGAATATTAAGCTATTCCTCAAGAAAGAATAACTAGGCTTGTGCAATCCATGCCACGACGGCAAGCTGTTATTAACGCAAGAGGTGTACATACACGTTACTAAGTTGTTTTTGTTTGATAAGTAAAGAGTTTCCCTTCTGTTAAATTGTCTATTAAAACATTAATAAGTTGTCTAGTAAAAAACGGATTAAAACAATGTTTTCTTTAAAAAGAGGTAATTCTTAAAGAAACAGAGATTTTGAGGTGATCCAAAAAACAAAATTGCTACGAATACTACAGAGACTTCATCAAATTCCGTTGAACTCAAAATGGTCACCTCAATTTTTTCACAAGGTGCTTAAAACTTTTGACAAAAATCTACTTTTTGATTGGGCCCATTATATAATCTACCAGGCGAAAAATATTACGTACTAAAGTGCCTTCAAATAATATCAGTACATTTGCCCAGACACTGAAATAAACCGCACTAAAATCTGACTAAAAATAAAAAATGTATGAAATATTAAACTTGGACAAAAATTTAAGATGGCGGAACTTTGTGCCGTCGAGTGTATATTGTTACGGAAAGCAGGTACGAGCCGGGGCCGGCCCGCCTGAATCGACTTTTTGGCGCCTTGTGTTTTATTATCTTGTTTACGCTTTTTTAGAACGTTAATTACATGTCCACTGATATTCTTTCATTGCTTCGAGTAATTTTTAAGTTTTAAGTATAAAAGACACAGACCGTTGTGGTCAGTCTGTCCTATTGTAGACTGATTATCAATCGAGTATAAGTGAGCTATACGCAGCACCTGCTATACCCACATTCACTTTTTATCGGTCTTTCACACGCCTTGCCACAAATTGAAATCCGACGTTTCGTTTTTGAGTAACCAACATCCTTTAGTTTTCCAAAAACGGTTCTGAATTTTTATATCTAATATTAGAAGAGATTTTTATTCTGCATTCTCTGTTATTCAATTTATTAATAAAGTGTTACATTCATCCCGTTCTTGCTGACAAGCTCTAAAGAGTCACTGATGATGGTAGATCTTTCAAAACGTACCACAGTTTGATAGTATTGCCCGAAAGCCATGTGGTGGATACCAATCAAACCGGTTTCAGGGTTTACCCCTTATCAGTACAGATTTGGCTGGAATTGGAAACCAGAAAAGAATTGCAAAAGCGGTGGGATGTTATGCAAGATCAGGCGACATCTACTAGCGCACTATTGAAACGTATTTTTCTGCCACCTTCTTCTTTATCTGCTACCTTAAGTATTTTTGGAAATACTTCTTGGGCAGTTTCATCTTCAGGTTTCTTGTCACTGAGTATGTTGTATTCTTCTCTTTCTAACGCTACTGGTTCTAAAGGACTAAATTCTTCTTCCTGAACAGAAGAAGATTCCTTGCGCTTAATCTTTTTCTTGCCTTTGTCAGTTTCTGCCGAAGATTGCACTTCGATATCAGGACTTTGAAAAGAAACTATCTGGTTATTGCACGGGAGTTAATATTGAACAGGGAAAAAATAAGAACTTTTTTTGAAAAAAGATTTAGAAAATAGTCCCTTTCCCTCTAAGGACAGTTGAAAGTGTGGAAACCAAAGCATCACTTGAAGAATCTTTACAGCCTCTCTATAAGGTTGAAGGCCTGCCGGTACAATTTAAAAAAACAGTGGTTACTGTTGTAGGTGGAATTACAAAGTAGAAAGTGTAGAAGAAAAGCACAATTAAAAAGCGTAAAAACCGAAAAGAGGAAACAACATATATCGTTACAATGGAGTGGGAAGGAAAATAGTCTGAACCATGCATTGCAGTCGCTGAAGAAGAATAGTTGAAGGATTACCTACCAAAGAAATGTTAAAAAGCGCCGAGGGAGTAAAGAAGAGAAGATCGAAATTATTACTGTAGAAGAAGGTCAAATGGTAACTGTTGAAAACGCTCAGGTATAAGAGAAACTTAAAAAGAAAAAGACCAAGTGAGAAAAGCCTGAAGAGGTGCTAGTAGTAGTAGTAGTAGTAAACAAAGGGAGGCCCAAGCCTTGCGACTAGGCCTTGGAGGCCCTTCTTACAATCCCCCCTTCCACCAATCCCTACTTCACAAGGGCCCTCATGAAGGAGAGTATTCCGTCCCATTTCTGGGAAGAAAAGCAGCTCCAAGTGTCCTATGGCGCAGTCGCGCCCACCTATGGCACCCTCCCAGAAAGTGGTATGACGACTCTTCCCCTGCCCCACAGTGGGTGCAGAGTGGACTGTCTGCCATTTCTAGGAGCTGCATGTGCCTGTTTAGTCTGAAGTGTCCAGTAAAGATTCCTATAAAGTCTCCCAGGCACTGCCGGCTTCTCCCAAGAAGCCACGAGGCCTTGGAGCTACCCGAGTTAGGGAGAGATTCTTGATGTATTTGAGATTTCCTTGATGTGTCTACATATTTCTGACTGTGTCCAGTTTCTCCTTATACTCTTCCATGCCCACTCATTCAGAGTGTGAGAGACGTACCTTTTACTTACTCCTAGACATGGCTCTGGTCCAGTAAAGCATGTCTGGGAACCACGTTTGGCCGATTCGTCTGCACGCTCGTTCCCCTTGATGCCCCTATATCCAATAACCCATCCCAGAGTTACCCTTTTTGTTTCTGCCAGTGACTCTAGAGCATCCCTGCAGTCCTAAACGAGCTTTGAATTCGTTCGACTCCCCAGATTGTTTGCTGGTAACCTGAACCCCTCGGCTCGTAGCCTCTCCAAAAGACCATCCATTAAGAGACACCAGAGTCGAGGTGACAAGCAGCTGCCTTGTGGACAGCTGCCCTCGGCCTCAATTTCCCTCCGGTGATCTCCCAGGGAAGCCGTAACCTTGCGGTTGCAGAGGGCCGATCTGACCCAGCTTACCAACTGTGTTGTGGTTCCCCGGGCTCTAAGGACCTCGCAGATGTTGTTTGTTCTGGCTTTGTCGAATGCTCCCTCAATGTCGAAAAAAAGTGCCAACAGCACTTCCTTATTCGAGTATGCCTTCTATATTTTATGACCTACAGAGTGGAGAGCCGTGTTGGTGGTCTTCCCCTTCGTGTCAGTCGACCGAAAAAGTGCTAAAGACTGAACAACGTGAACTGAAAAGTATCTGAGACTCTGAGAAGATAGTTCTGAGAATTTGTGTCGTTTCATTTGATCTTTCTTCCTATTTGGAAAGTATTTACTGGGGCTCAAACTTGAAGCTTCCAGTATAACGAAAATGCTAGAGCATAGAAAATAGAAAACCAAAGTTCTCCAAAGCCATAGGCAACGCGAATGTTACAATCACAAATCAAAACCATGCATGTTTACTTTTTTCAATTTTCTCACCTAATTAAGACATTGGCATGAATTCAAATTGGCAATTCTAGACGCTTAAAGTCATTTTTAATCAATTTTAGTCCTAATCCTAACCGGAAGTTTCAAAAAATTTTAGTTTGCATTTTGAAATCTTTTGAATCATTTTTAACCGATTTTGAACAGGATACTAATTTGAAATTCTCAAATCACTCCAAATTTCTGTTCTTACAGATTGTATTTTTGCAATCTTTGAGCTATTTTTCACCGATTTTGGCATTAATCCGAGCCTGACTCTCTCGAAAAGGCACTAAATTTGCCTCTTGAGGTTTTTTTGAGACAAATTTTGCTTACACTTATTTTGATCTAAGTTATTACTATATCATTAGTAAGTAATTTTAGCAAAAATCGCTAATACAGGATTTGGATCAATTTCGCCAGATTTTGTCTTAAAAATTAATTTCTCGAAAAGAAATATAGTAATTTGCATTTTTAGGCGATGTAACTTATTTTTAACCTAATTTAGCCCTAATTCTAACCTGACTTTTTCAAAAGACTCGAAATTTGCATTCGAAGACGACATTTTTAAACGACTTTTGCCCCTAATATTAACCTGAATTTTAATTTTTTTTAATTTGTTTTATTAAGTGCTTTGAATGGTTTTCAAACGAGCTTGACCAAAATTCTAACCTGAATTTCTCTAAACAGCCCAATTTAAATTTTTTTCAATCTTTTCAATATGTACCAAAAGCCGCAAATTAGAAGATTTGAACTAGTTTTGGCTGATTTTGTCCTAAAAATAAATTTGACCATAAACATCAAAACTTTGCTTTTTTATACATTGGGGAGTATTTTTAATCGATTTCATTCCTAATTTTTAAAATATTTTTTAAAAACACCCCAAATTTGCATTCATACACCCTTTGTGACATTTTTAACCGATTTTCCTCTCCAGGTCTTCCCTCTCAGAAGCTAAATTTTTTTTATTTTAAATGCTTTGAGTTGTTTTTAACCGATTATGGTCCTAATCCAAACTGGAGTTTTTCTAAGCACTTTTAATTTGTATTTTTTAATGTTCCGAGTCGATTTCAAACTCGTCGAGTTTAAAATCTTGAATTTATTATTCCTTTTTTTAATTTATACAAGCTTTGAATATCTTTTGACCGAATTTGGCCTTAATGGTAACCAGACTCTGGTCAAACACAAAATTTGCATTTTGAGGCGTTTTAAGTATTTCACTTTTCACATATTCTGGTCCAAGAAATCCAGTTTGCTTGATTTTGCCCTAAAATTGATTTTTTCCAAAAATATCGCAATTTGCATTTTTACCCGATTTGGCTTATTTTTAACCGATTTTAGCAACAATTCTAACTAAAATTTTCCCCCAAGCTCCAAATGTGTACATTTTTCTAAACGCTTTTAATCATTTTTAGCCGATTTTGGTCTTAGTTTTAACCTGACATTCTCGTAATACACAAGATTTGCATTTGAAGTCATATTTCACTTTTCACATATTCTGGTCCAAGAAATCCAGTTTTGCTTGATTTTTTCCTAAAAATGAATATCTCCAAAAATATCACAATTTGCATTTTTACCCGATTTGGCTTATTTTTAAACGATTTTAGAAACAATTCTTATTAGAAGTATTCTCCATTCTCCAAATTTGCATTTTTAAACGCTTTTAGTCATTTTTAGTGGATTTTGGCCTTAATCTTTACCTGACATTCTCGTAAAACACAAAATTTTCATTTTGAGGCGTTTTAAGTCATATTTCACTTTTTAAATATTCTGGTCCAAGAATTCCAGTCATGCTTGATTTTGTCCTAAAATTGAATTTCTCCAAAAATATCACAATTTGCATTTTTACCCGATGGGGCTTATTTTTAACTGATTTTAGCAACAATTCTAACTAGAATTTTTCCACAAGCTCCAAATTTGCATTTTTAAACGCTTTTAGTAATTTTTAGCCGATTTTGGCCTTAATCTTAAACTGACGTTCTCGTAAAAGACAAAATTTGCATTATGAGGCGTTTTAAGTCATTTCACTTTTCACATATTCTGGTCGAAGAAATCCAGTTTTGCTTGATTTCCTCCTAAAATTGAATTTCTCCAAAAAAAAATCATAATATGCATTTTTACCTGATGTGGATTATTTTTAACCGATTTTAGCAACAATTCTAACTAGAATTTTTCCCCAAGCACCAAATTTGCATTTTTAAACACTTTTAGTCATTTTTAGCCGATTTTCGCCTTAATCTTAACCTGATATTCTCGTAAAACACGAAATTTGTATTTTGAGGCGTTTTAGGTCATATTTCACTTTTCTCATATCTGGCCCAGGAAATCTAGTTTTGCTTGATTTTGTTCTAAATTTCTAAAATTGTAACAACTAATATCACATTTTTACATGTTGTGGATTATTTTTAACCGATTTTAGCAACAATTCTAACTAGAATTTTTCCCCAAGCTCCAAATTTGCATTTTTAAGCGCTTTTAGTTGTTTTTTGGCCGATTTTGGCCTCAATCTTTCCTTGACATTATCGTAAAACACAAAATTTGCATTTGGAGTCATATTTCAATATTCACATATTTAGGTCCAAGAAATCCAGATTTGCTTGATTTTGTCCTAAAGTTGAATTTCTCCAAAAATATCACATTTTGCATTTTTACCCGATGTGGATTATTTTTAACCGATTTTAGCAACAATTCTAACTAGAATTTTCCCCCAAGTTCCAAATTTGCATTTTTAAGCGCTTTTAGTTGTTTTTTAGCCGATTTTGGCCTCAATCTTTATCTGACATTGTCGTAAAACACAAAATTTGCATTTGAAGTCATATTTCTCTTTTCTCATATTCCGGTCCAAGAAATCCAGTTTTGCTTGATTTTGTCCTAAAGTTGAATTTCTCCAAAAATATCACATTTTGCATTTTTACCCGATGTGGATTATTTTTAACCGATTTTAGCAACAATTCTAACTAGAATTTTCCCCCAAGTTCCAAATTTGCATTTTTAAGCGCTTTTAGTTGTTTTTTAGCCGATTTTGGCCTCAATCTTTATCTGACATTGTCGTAAAACACAAAATTTGCATTTGAAGTCATATTTCTCTTTTCTCATATTCCGGTCCAAGAAATCCAGTTTTGCTTGATTTTGTCCTAAAGTTGAATTTCTCCAAAAATATCACATTTTGCATTTTTACCCGATGTGGATTATTTTTAACCGATTTTAGCAACAATTCTAACTGAATTTTTCCCCAAGCTCCAAATTTGCATTTTAAGCGCTTTTAGTTGTTTTTTAGCCGATTTTGGCCTCAATCTTTACCTGACATTATCGTAAAACACAAAATTTGCATTTGAAGTCATATTTCACTTATCACATATTCTGGTCCAAGAAATCTAGTTTTGCTTGATTTTGTCCTAAAATTGAATTTCTCCAAAAATATCACAATTTGCATTTTTACCCGATGTGGCTTATTTTTAACAGATTTTAGCAACAATTCTAACTAGAATTTTTTCCCAAGCTCCAAATTTGCATTTTTAAGCGCTTTTAGTTGTTTTTTAGCCGATTTTGGCCTCAATTTTTACCTGACATTGTCGTAAAACACAAACTTTGCATTTGAAGTCATATTTCTCTTTTCTCATATTCTGGTGCAAGAAATCCAGTTTTGCTTCATTTTTTCCTAAAACTGGATTTCTCCAAAAATATCACAATTTGCATTTTCACCCGATGTGGCTTGTTTTTAACCGATTTTAGCAACAATTCTAACTAGAATTTTTCCCCAAGCTCCAAATTTGCATTTTTAAGCGCTTTTAGTTGTTTTTTAGCCGATTTTGGCCTCAATCTTTCCTTGGCATTATCGTAAAACACAAAATTTGCATTTGGAGTCATATTTCACTATTCACATATTTAGGTCCAAGAAATCCAGATTTGCTTGATTTTGTCCTAAAATTGAATTTCTCCAAAAATATCACATTTTGCATTTTTACCCGATGTGGATTATTTCTAACCGATTTTAGCAACAGTTCTAACTAGAATTTTTCCCCAAGCTCCAAATTTGCATTTTTAAGCGCTTTTAGTTGTTTTTGAGCCGATTTTGGCCTCAATTTTTACCTGACATTGTCGTAAAACACAAACTTTGCATTTGAAGTCATATTTCTCTTTTCTCATATTCTGGTCCAAGACATCCAGTTTTGCTTGATTTTTTCCTAAAACTGGATTTCTCCAAAAATATCACAATTTGCATTTTCACCCGATGTGGCTTGTTTTTAACCGATTTTAGCAACAATTCTAACTAGAATTTTTCCCCAAGCTCCAAATTTGCATTTTTAAACACTTTTAGCCATTTTTAGCCGATTTTAACTTTAACCTGGCATTCTCGTAATACACAAAATTTTCATTTGAAGTCATATTTCACTTATCACATATTCTGGTCCAAGAAATCTAGTTTTGCTTGATTTTGTCCTAAAATTGAATTTCTCCAAAAATATCACAATTTGCATTTTTACCCGATGTGGCTTATTTTTAACAGATTTTAGCAACAATTCTAACTAGAATTTTTTCCCAAGCTCCAAATTTGCATTTTTAAGCGCTTTTAGTTGTTTTTTAGCCGATTTTGGCCTCAATTTTTACCTGACATTGTCGTAAAACACAAACTTTGCATTTGAAGTCATATTTCTCTTTTCTCATATTCTGGTCCAAGGCATCCAGTTTTGCTTGATTTTTTCCTAAAACTGGATTTCTCCAAAAATATCACAATTTGCATTTTCACCCGATGTGGCTTGTTTTTAACCGATTTTAGCAACAATTCTAACTAGAATTTTTCCCCAAGCTCCAAATTTGCATTTTTAAGCGCTTTTAGTTGTTTTTGAGCCGATTTTGGCCTCAATTTTTACCTGACATTGTCGTAAAACACAAACTTTGCATTTGAAGTCATATTTCTCTTTTCTCATATTCTGGTCCAAGACATCCAGTTTTGCTTGATTTTTTCCTAAAACTGGATTTCTCCAAAAATATCACAATTTGCATTTTCACCCGATGTGGCTTGTTTTTAACCGATTTTAGCAACAATTTTAACTGAATTTTTCCCCAAGCTCCAAATTTGCATTTTTAAGCGCTTTTAGTTGTTTTTGAGCCGATTTTGGCCTCAATTTTTACCTGACATTGTCGTAAAACACAAACTTTGCATTTGAAGTCAAATTCCTCTTTTCTCATATTCTGGTCCAAGACATCCAGTTTTGCTTGATTTTTTCCTAAAACTGGATTTCTCCAAAAATATCACAATTTGCATTTTCACCCGATGTGGCTTGTTTTTAACCGATTTTAGCAACAATTTTAACTGAATTTTTCCCCAAGCTCCAAATTTGCATTTTTAAGCGCTTTTAGTTGTTTTTTAGCCGATTTTGGCCTCAATCTTTACCTGACATTATCGTAAAACACAAAATTTGCATTTGAAGTCATATTTCACTATTCACATATTTAGGTCCAAGAAATCCAGTTTTGCTTGATTTTGTCCTAAAGTTGAATTTCTTCAAAAATATCACATTTTGCATTTTTACCCGATGTGGATTATTTTTAACCGATTTTAGCAACAATTCTAACTAGAATTTTCCCCCAAGTTCCCAATTTGCATTTTTAAGCGCTTTTAGTTGTTTTTTAGCCGATTTTGGCCTCAATCTTTATCTGATATTATCGTAAAACACAAAATTTGCATTTGAAGTCATATTTCACTATTCACATATTTAGGTCCAAGAAATCCAGTTTTGCTTGATTTTGTCCTAAAGTTGAATTTCTCCAAAAATATCACATTTTGCATTTTTACCCGATGTGGATTATTTTTAACCGATTTTAGCAACAATTCTAACTAGAATTTTCCCCCAAGTTCCAAATTTGCATTTTTAAGCGCTTTTAGTTGTTTTTTAGCCGATTTTGGCCTCAATCTTTATCTGACATTGTCGTAAAACACAAAATTTGCATTTGAAGTCATATTTCGCTTTTCTCATATTCTGGTCCAAGAAATCCAGTTTTGCTTGATTTTATCCTAAAACTGGATTTCTCCAAAAATATCACAATTTGCAATTTCACCCGATGTGGCTTGTTTTTATCCGATTTTAGCAACAATTCTAACTAGAATTTTTTCCCAAGTTCCAAATTTGCATTATTAAACGCCTTTAGTCATTTTTAGCCGATTTTGTCCTTAATCTTAACCAGATATTCTCGTAAAACACAAAATTTGTATTTTGAGATGTTTTAGGCCATATTTCAATTTTCACGTATTCTGGTTCAAGAGATCCAGTTTTCCTTGATTTGCTCCTAAAATTGAATGTCTCCAAAATTATCACAATATGTATTCCTACCCGATGGGGCTTATTTTTAACCGCTTTTAGCAACAATTCTAATTAGAATTTTTCCCCAAGCTCCAAATTTGCATTTTTAAACGCTTTTTGTCATTTTAAGCCGATTATTGTCTTAATTTTAACCAAACCTTCTCGTAAAATACAAAATATGTATTTTGAGGCGTTTTAAGTCATATTTCACTTTTCACATCATATTCTGGTCCAAGATATCCAGTTAGCTTGATTTTGTCCTAAAATTGAATTTATTCGTCGTTATTAGTCGTGTTTAAAGATCTAAATAACGTCTCTCGTTAGTATCGGATAGAAACGCCGCGATTGATATAAGACCTCGGTGAAAAGGATGTCGTGACCTTCGGAGAGAGCGTACTCTGTTACTGCTGCCTTTTGTTTGTCCCAGCCTGCAACTCCTCCTGTGTTCCGTAATCCTCGAGTTGGCAATGCGCTTAATGGTACCAATATGTACTGAACCACAGCTGCATGGAACTCGGTAAACTCCATCGCCTTTGATAATGTCTGCCGCAACTGTAGAAGACACGTCAGGAAGAAATTCTATTGGACCACGGCTTCAAAGCCCGGAAAACTTTAGATCGTAATTGTAACCAGAATTTTTCCTTAAGTTTCAAATTCCAAATATGCATTTTTAAACGCTTTTAGTCATTTTTTGCCGATTTTGGCCTTAATCTTAACATGACATTCTCGTAAAACACAAAATTTACATTTTTTTGGACAGTTTTGACGATTTTTTGACAATCAACAGCACAGCTGTCTATACATATATATTTTTTGAGGAGTATTATTTCTACTTACAAAAAATGTTTTTGTATGTTTTTTTGTGATATTTAGGTCTAGTTTAAATATATAATTGTCTAGGATAGGTAAAACAATGACAAGTTTGTGACTTTAAACAAAACAATGCGAAAAGGCCGTCAATTGTTTCTTCTTTTGTGGGCAACACTGACAAAAAAAAACAAAAAAGCGAAGTTAAATATAAAAGAAAAAAGTTAATCGCTTGTCAAAACTCACAATAATAGTCCCGACGATGGGTTCGTTCTCCATCAACGGAAAAAACCGAAATTCCCATCGAGCTCGCCGAGCGCCCGTCTAAACAAAAAGCTCTAAAAATAAAAATTCCCCTCGGCTTAAATTGAACTTCCAAAGCCTATACTTATACAAAATGACGAGTCTAGAGAATTCACAAAACGCTTCCAAGCAGGATATTTACAGCCGACCAAGCAAGTCGTGTTCCGCGCATATTTCGACTCGTTCTCGAGATATCAACCAAGGTAACTCCTAAGTCGCCTCGAGGACTATGCACGTTAGAAGCTGAAACCGAGCTCGGCATTTTGAGGTATAAATTTTGGCAGGAAAGTGGAGTTTTTTAGCTGAAATTCCATAAGGCATCTGTTCGTGCATTGAGAGTCGCATAAGGAAAACTCCGATGGGCCGTTGGGTGCTTTACAAATGCTGCCGTACGTTCGATCGATACGATAAGTTTTTGCGACTGCGCGGTACCTTCACAGGGTCACAGAAGGCCATGAAAACGGGGTTTGGGCTCCTCGAAACGGGACGGGATATTTGGTCGTTTAACAATTCATTTATTGTCTTTTGGAACGCTTTTTCTGGGCATTCTCGTAAGGATTTTGGTATGTGTAAAATGATCGAAATAGACGAGTATGTTATGATACATATTATACAGGGTGTCCCATACAGTAAAAATGAGACATTCTGCATCAACTGGCGTGTATCAAATATTAATAGTTACGAAAATAAAAAGTAAAAAAAATTATTTTTTTTTTTTTCAAAAAAAAAACATTTTTTTTTGCTGCTATATTTTTGTAATTTACACTTTATAGATGTAGCCAGAAAGTAATGAGAACAAGGAAAACCTAAAAAAAAAGATTATCACAGTTCTAGTCAATTCCAAGGTTCAGGAAAAAACCAGTAGTGTTAGGAGGAGGAGAAGAAAACGTACCTAAGGACAAGAAACCTGAAGAAGAAAGTGTCAAAGAAATCTTGCCAAACGTGCCTAAGGTGAAGAAGATGGCACAAAAAGAACTTTCTAAAATTGTCATAAAGAAAAAAAGCTAGAAATGAAGAAGAAGAAGCGGTAAAAACAGTCGAAAACAAAGATGTTGAGAAAGAGAGTGAAATGGTGAAGAAAAAAATAAAAAATATAGTTTTCGAACCAAAACTTGAACTCGCAGTTACAAAAAAAAACATTTTTTAACTGCGAGTTATTTTTTTACTTTACACTTTTTAGATTTTGTCAGAGACTAACAAGAACAAAGAGAAACCTAAAAAAAGATTATCAAAAAGTCGTTTCAATTATGAGGTTCAGAAAGAAGAAATTAGACATCTAAAACCAATAGTGTTAGGAGGAGTAGAAGAAAACGTACACAAGGACGAGAAACCTGAAGAAGAAATATTTACGACTTTTTTCTCAATTTCAACTTTGACCACCTGTAACTTGAAAACGCCTTGACCGATTCGAGTGAATCCAACTGTTTTTCCTCTTCTTGATGTTCTCTTTCACCTCCCACCATCGGAAGTTCCGCAGATGCAATATTTTCGGAGATTAATCCCTCCGGAGGTCGATTTTTAAGCACTTTTTGAATCGCGTTCTTTGACCATTTTTAAAAGAACCTCTTTACAGGTTAAATTTATTCGAATTTAGTTTGTTACGTTCTTAGAGGATTGCAAGCATGCCATTCCAATCAAAAAGAACAAAAAAATTCTCCGAATTTTTTTTGAAAATGTCCAAAGGCGTTTGTGACTCCTCCGGAGGTCGATTTTTAAGCACTTCTTGAATCGCATTTTTTGATAATTTTTAAAAAAACCTCTAGAGGTTAAATTCATTCCCATTGAGTTTATTACGCTCTTAGAGGATTACAAGAGTGCCATTCCAATCAAAAACAGCAAAAAAATCTTTTCCGAATTTTTTTCGAAAATGTCCAAAATTCAGTTTTCATTTCAACGGTTGATAATTTCAGAACCAGTAGGCCGATCGAATTAAATCCATTTTTTTTTATTTTTAAATTCAAGTTTATGTCTATCCTTGTTGTGTTCTTTCACCTGCCATGTGTAGCAGTCTGACTGGTTCAATAGTTTTTGGGACTACTTGGGTGGACGATTTTCAGTAAAATCGGCCTTTTTGACATATTTTAATAACCTATTTTTTGATTTTCAACGCTTGATAATTTCAGAAGCAGTAGGCCAATCGCTGTAAATCCAGTTTTTTTATTTTTTAAATCCAAGTTTATGTCTATCCTTGTTTTCTTTCTCCTGCTATGTTTAGCAGTCTGACTGGTTCAGTAGTTTTTGAGACTACTTGGGTGGACGATTTTCAGTAAAATCGGCCTTTTTGACATATTTTAATAACCTATTTTTTGAGATTCATTCCTTGTTTGTATTTTTCCTTTTACATTTATAGGTGAATCATCTAATTGTAATTGGAAAAAAAAAATTATCAACACTTGAAAATAGTTATATAGAATAATTTTCCAAATTTTTATTTTGATGATTGATAACTTCGAAACCAGTAGGCCGATCTGAGTAAATCCAACTGTTTCTGCCTATTCTTGTTGCCTTCTTTTACCTGCCATGTTTCGCACTCTTACTCAATCAATTTCTTAGCCCATTAGATGGACGATTTTCAGTAAAATCGACTTCTGTGGCGTGATTAATAACACATTTCTGAGATTATTTTTGTGGGTTTTTTTTGTGCTTTTATAAGGGACGAAAATTGTCTTTATGCAATCAAATACAGCAATTTTTCTTCAATAATTTGAAATTTATATTTGTAGATTGATTTTCCCAATTTTGAACTTCGACGATTTACAACTTCAGAACTAATAGAGCGATCGGAGTAAATCCGATCTTTGTTTCAATGTTTGCCTCGACCCTGGTTGTTCTCTTTCACTTGCCACATTCAGCAGTCTGACCGGTTTAGTAGTTTTTGGGACCCCTTGAATGGAAAATTTTCAGTAAAATCGGCCTTTTTGACATATTTTGTTAACTCGTTTTTGGGAGTGATTTCACTTTGATTTGTTGTAGTTTACGTGGATGAGGAGGACGCAATCAACAATAACACCGAATTTATTTTTTTATTTTTGGTACTTTCTAGTGTATAACAAGTTTTCCAAACTTTCAATTTCGATTATTTATGATTTCAGAACCAGTGGTCCAATCGGAGTAAATCCAACTGTTTCTGTTGACCTTTGTTATCCTCTTTCACCTGCCACATTTAGCAGTCCGACTAGATAAATCGGCCTTTTTAACATTTTTTATCAATTCATTTTTGTGAAAATATTTTTTTTTTCAAAATTGCTATAGACAAATTTTCAATTTTGACGATTTATGACTTCAGAACCAGTGACTCGATTGGAATATATACAACTGTTGTTTCTGTCCACTCTTGTTGTCTTTTCACCTGCCATATTTAGCAGTTAGACTAGATCAGTAGTTTTTGAGATTAACCCTTTAGGTGGACGATTTTCAGTAAAATCGGCCTTTTTGACATCTTGTAACTTTGGAGATTCATTCCTTGTTTGTATTTGTCTTTTTACGTTTATAGGCGAATCATCTAATTGTAATTTGAAACAAAAGTTTTTTTCTCAATTTTTGGAAATTATTCTATATAACTATATATAAATTAATTTTCCAAATTTTCATTTCAACGGTTGATAATTTCAGAAGCAGCGTTCAAATTAAATCCAGTTTTTTTTTTATATTTTAAATCCAAGTTTATGTGAGTTATCACCTGCCATCTTTAGCAGTCTGACTGGTTCAATAGATTTCAGGATTCTTTGCGGGGACGATTTTCAGTAAAATTGGCCTTTTTTGACATATTTTAATAACCTATTTCTTGAGGTTCATTCCTTGTATGTATGTTTCTTTTTACGCTTATAGGCGAATCATCTAATTGTAATTGGACACAAAAGTTTTTTCTCAATTTTCGGAAATAGTTATATAAAATTATTTTCTAAATTTTCATTTCAACGGCTGATGAATTTCAGCACCAGTAGGCCGATCAAATTAAATCCAATTTATTATTATTTTTTTAAATCCAAGTTTATGTGAGTTATCACCTGCCATATTTAGCTGTCTGACTGGTTCAGTAGTTTTTGAGACTCCTTGGGTGGACGATTTTCAGTAAAATCGGCCTTTTTGACATATTTTAGTAACCTATTTTTTGAGATTCATTTCTTATTTGTATTTTTCTTTTTACGTTTTTAGGTGAATCATCTAATTGTAATCGAAAACAAAAGTTTTTTCTCAATTTTTGGAAATAGTTATATAGAATAATTTTCCAGATTTTCTTTTCAACGGTTGGTAATTTCAGAACCAGTAGGCCGATCGAAGTAAATCCAGTTTTTTTATTTTTTTAATCCAAGTTTATGTCTCTCCTTGTTGTTTTCTTTCTCCTGCTATGTTTAGCAGTCTGATTGGTTCAGTAGTTTTGGGGACTCCTTGGTTGGACGATTTTCACTAAAATCGGCATTTTTGACATATTTTAATAACCTATTTTTTGAGACTTATTTCTTGTTTGTATTTTTCTTTTTGCGTTTATAGGCGAATCATCTAATTGTAATTGGAAACAAAAGTGTTTTTTCTCAATTTTTGCAAATATTTATATAGAATAATTTTCCAAATTTTCATTTCAACGGTTGATAATTTCAGAACCAATAGGCCGATCGAATTAAATCCAGTTTTTTTTTATTTTTTTAAATCCAAGTTTATGTATATCCTTGTTGTTTTCTTTCACCTGCCATGTTTAGCAGTCTGACTGGTTCAGTAGTTTTTGGGACTCCTTGGTTGGACGATTTTCAGTAAAAACGGCCTTTTTGACATATTTTAATAATCAATTTTTTCAGATTCATTCCTTGTTTGTATTTTTCTTTATACGCTTACAGGTGAATTTATTACCCCCACCTATTTGTAATCAAAAATAAAGATTTTTCTCATTTTTGGAAATAGCTATATAGAAGGTATTACGACTTTTTTCTCAATTCTCAACTTTGACCGCCTGTAACTTGAGAACGCTTCGACTGATTTGAGTTAATCCAACTAATTTTCCCTCTTCTTGATGTCCTCTTTTACCTCTCACCATCGGAAGTTCCATAGGAGCAATATTTCTGAGATAGACCCCTTCGGAGGTCGATTTTTAAGCACTTTCAGAATCCCTTTTAATGACCATATTTAAAAAAAACCTCTTTAGAGGTTAAATTCATTCCAATTGAGTTTGATACGTTCTTAAGGGATTGCAAGTAGGCTATTCCAATCAAAAACACACAAAAAAAATTATGAAATTTTTTCGAAAATGTCCAAAAGAGGGGCATGTGTTACGACTTTTTCCTCATTTCTCAAGTTTGACCGCCTATAACTTGTAAACGACTCGACCGATCGGAGCGAGTCCAACTATTTTTCCTCTTTTTGATGTCCTCTTTTATACTTCCGACCATCGGAAGTTCTGTCGGTGCAATATTTTCGGAGATAAACCCCTTCGAAAGACGATTTTTAAGCACTTTTAGAATCGCCTTTTTTATCATTTAAAAAAAAAAACCTCTTTAGATGTTAAATGCATTCGATTTGAGTTTGTTACATTCTTAGATGATTGCAAGCGTGCCATTCCAGCAAAAAACTTTTCCGAATTTTTTTCGACAATGTCCAAAGGCGGGGAATTAGGACTTTTTTCTCAATTATCTTTGACCGCTTGAAACTCGAGAACGCCTCGACCAATCGGAGCGAATCCAACTGTTTTTTCCTCCTCTTGATGTCCCCTTTCACCTCCCACCATCGGAAGTTCGTGACACATTTATTGTACTGGACGTGGACAATAATTACTCGAAATATTCCGGAAACTTTCCGGTACGTTTTATGATTTTCAAAATTTTCAATCTTGTCCAACTCTAGTTGTATGATCTAAACTAGAGATGGGCCACTACTACTACAATAACAAACCAAAATTCGTTTTATTATTTCCTGAACTTTTTATGATTTTGCGAACACGTCCAAACATGAAACATATATTTGTCGGCGATTTTCAAAATTTTCAATTTTACCCAACCCCAGAAGTATGGCACAGAGATGAACTGCTATTCTAGAATAACAATTCAAAATTAGATAAATTATATTCCGAACTTTTAATGATTTTCCGAACAATAAGGAGGAAAACTTGACATTTGCATGTTCGTTTGTATCAGCGGATACACGTGCAAACATGAGATCATAAGAAAAGGGTCGGCAAAAATTTTCGGAAAGTGTCCGGAAACTCTCCTGTAACTTTCGCGATTCTTCAAATTTTCAGTTGTGCTTTACCCTAGATTATTCTTGCCCATCACTAAAGCTTCTAATAAAATAAACATAAATCAATTCTGCTACCAACAGATTGACGGATACACGTGCAAACATGAGATTATAACCACACGATAAGCAAAAATTTTCGGCAAATAACCAGTATTTTTCCCAGTTCTTAAAATTTCCAGTTTTGCCTAACTCTAGATTATTCTTGCCCATCACTAATGCTTTTCATAAAATAAAAATAAATCAATTTTGCTACCAACAGATTGACGAATAACTAACTGCAAATATGAGAAATTATAACCAAACGATCGGTAGAAACTTCAGGAAACTGAGGGGTAATTTTCCGACTTTTAAAATTTCCAGTTTTGCCCAACCCTAGATTATTCTTGCCCATCACTAATGCTTCTAATAAAATTAAAATAAATCAATTCTGCTACCAACAGCTTGTCGGATAAATGTGCAAACATGAGAAGTTATAACCAAACGATCGGTAGAAACTTCTGGAAAGTGATGGGTATTTTCCCGATTCTTAAAATTTCCAGTTTTGCCCAACACTAGATTATTCTTGCCCATCACTAATGCTTTTAATAAAATTAAAATAAATCAATTCTGCTACCAACAGATTGACGGATAACTGTGCAAACGTGAGAAACTGTAACCAAACGATCGGTAGAAACTTCCGGAAACTGACGGGTACTTTTCCGTTTCTTAAAATGTCCAGTTTTGCCCAACTCTAGATTATTCTTGCCCATCACTAATGCTTTTAATAAAATAAAAATAAATGAATTCTGCTACCAACGATTGACGGATAACTGTGCAAACATGAGAAATTATAACCAAACGATCGGCAAATATTTCTTGAAACTGACAGGTGTTTTTCCTGATTCTTAAAATTTCCAGTTTTGCCAAAAAATTTAATTATTCTTCCGGAAATTTTCTGCTTTTGGGTGAATATCCCCTACTTAACTTATAAACATATACAGATACATACACAGAGACAGAAACAAAGCTAGAAAGCACCAAGAAAAGTAATGGATAAATGGGCTTTGGTTGGAAAAATCCAATAAAGCATACTTTTACGACATAATTGACGTGTTAAAAAAAAATTAAATTCAAACTAAAACACTATAATTCATTACTAAAACGAGACTACAATCTTCCTAAAGATCGGCTCCTGTTACTGGACGAACTGTTCTTACTTACTCTAAACGTCCCGACCCGGATTACTCCAAATAAGCAAGGACACGCACAAACGACCCGATTTACGTTCGCTCCTAATACTCGCTCACCGAATTCCGACCTCTGCTCCTGATACCGACACGCAACACCTGTGGCGCCATCTGCCCGAAAAACATTCAGATAGACTGCGTTCGTTCCCCCTGCGTTCCGAACAAAGTCTTAGCGACACGCACGCTCCGCGACCAGTTGCTCTCTCTCTTTCCGTCTCGTCTACATTGTGGTGTTTCGCAGCGTTCGTGGAGCGTTTTTCGAAGCGGATAAAAAGAGAAACAAAGAGTCCCTGGCGGTTCGGCTTTTGTTACGTTACGTCTTGGGAATGGCCCTGGTTGGTCGCCGAGCGTGGATTATTTCGCCGGAAGGTCGATATTTCGATGGACCATAAACGGGTGGGTGGCCTTTTATGGTTCGGGTTTAATTAATTATTGTTTAGGTTTTACCTACAGTATTGTCTTTTGTTCGACAATTTTTGAAAAATTGACAAAACCTATATAAGTATTATGTATAAAACAACTCTACTATCGAGTCCGAGTTGGCTAGTAGATGGGCGTTTTTGTGTACTTAGTAGTCGAGAGCAGAACAACATATTTGAAATATCGACTAAAAAGTCTGAAAGTTTTCGGAAACTTTCCAAAAATGCTGATGGAAAGTTTCCGGGAACTTCTTGCTTGATTCAAATCATAACAGAACTTTTTCGTGGTCTCACGAAAAAAGGGCGTAAAGTTTTCCAATTATGCAACTTTCCAAATTTGCCCTACTCTACTATAAGAGCCCAACCGAAATGACCCGAAAGCTGCCGGAAACTTTCCAGACACTTTTATTTAAAATCTCCGGAAACTTGTTAAAACTTGCTAAATCATAATAGAACTTTCTTGTGGTTTTACACAAATAATTTCAACCTTCTTTTCATTGATAACGTTTTCATATTTGCCAAACTCTACTATAATGGCCCCTCTTGGCTAGAGATGGGCTTTTTTGTGTAATTCAGTACTAATAGCTGTGCAATTCAGTACCTTAAGAGCTCCAACATTTTCGAGAACCCCTAGAACAAAACAACTTTTTAAAAATGACGACCGAAAAATCAGAAATTTTCCGAAAACTTTCCAGAATTGTGTCTATGGAAAGTTTCCGAAAACTTGCTACTTGTTTCAAACTTCGAATCATACATAATTTTTTCGTGGTGTTTTACAATTATTCTGAAAAGTTTTTGTGTACTTAGTAGTCGAGAGCAGAACAACATATTTTAAATATCGACTGAAAAGTTAGAAAGTTTCCGGAAACTTTCCAAAAATGTTGATGGAAAGTTTCCGGGAACTCCTTACTTGCTTCAAATCATATCAGAACTTTTTCGTGGTCTCACGAAAAAAGCGTGTAAAGTTTTCCAATTACGAAGCTTTTCAAATTGTCCTACTCTACTATAAGAACCCAACCGAAAGCTGCCGGAAACTTTCCAGACACTTTCATGGAAAATTTCTGAAAACTTTTTAAAACTTTAAATTATAATAGTACTTTCTTGCGGTTTTACATAAATATTCTCAATATTTTTTCATTGATAAAGTTTTCTTATTTGCCAAACTCTACTATAAGGGCCCCTCTTGGCTAGAGATGGGCTTTTTTGTGTAATTCAGTACTAATAGCTGTGCAATTCAGTACCTTAAGAGCTCCAACATTTTCGAGAACCCCTAGAACAAAACAACTTTTAAAAATGACGACCGAAAAATCAGAAATTTTCCGAAAACTTTCCAGAAATGTCTATGGAAAGTTTCCGAAAACTTGCTACTTGTTTCAAACTTCGAACCATACATAATTTTTTCGTGGTGTTTTACAATTATTCTGAAAAGTTTTTATGTACTTTGTAGTCGAGAGCAGAACAACATTTTTTAAATATCGACTAAAGAGTCTGAAAGTTTTCGGAAACTTTCCAAAAATGCTGATGGAAAGTTTTGGGGAACTTCTTGCTTGCGCGAAAAAAGGGCGTAAAGTTCTCCAATTATGCAACTTTCCAAATTTGTCCTAGTCTACTATATGAGTCCAACCGAAATGACCGAAAGCTGCTGGAAACTTTCCAGAAATGTCTATGGAAAGTTTCCGAAAACTTGCTACTTGTTTCAATCTTTTAATCATATATAATTTTTTCGTGGTGTTTTACAATCATTCTGAAAAGTTTTTGTGTACTTAGTAGTCGAGAGCAGAACAACATTTTTAAAATATCGACTAAAAAGTCTGAAAGTTTTCGGAAACTTTCCAAAAATGTTGATGGAAAGTTTCCGGGAACTCCTTACTTGCTTCAAATCATATCAGAACATTTTCGTGGTCTCACGAAAAAAGCGTGAAAAGTTTTCCAATTACGAAGCTTTTCAAATTGTCCTACTCTACTATAAGAACCCAACCGAAAGCTGCCAACACTTTCATGGAAAAATTCTGAAAACTTTTTAAAACTTTAAATTATAATAGTACTTTCTTGCGGTTTTACATAAATATTCTCAATATTTTTTCATTGATAAAGTTGTCTTATTTGCCCAGCCCTATTATAAAGCCCCTCTTGGTTAGAGATGGGCGTTTTTGTGTAATACAGTACTAATAGCTGTGCAATTCAGTACGTTAAGAGCTTCATCATTTTCGAGAACCTCAAGAACAAAACAGCTTTTTAAAAATGACGACCGAAAAATCAAAAAGTTTCCGAAAACTTTCTAGAAATGTCTATGGAAAGTTTCCGAAAACTTCCTACTTGTTTCAAACTTCGAATCATACATAATTTTTTCGTTGTGTTTCCTAATCATGGTCGAAAGTTTTCCAATGAAGAAAATTTCTAAATTTGCCCTACTCTATTATACGAACGCGACTTAGCTAGAGATGGGCGTTTTTGTGTAATCCAGTACTTAACATTATATATTTTCTAGAAGAGATCGAAAATTTCCGCGGAAACTTTCCCAAAATGTTTATTGAAGCTTTGTTTTGTTTTAAACTTTAATTCTTTTTGCTAAATTTTGCTCGAGTTTTCCAATGGTAAAACTTTCATATCTGCCCAACCCTACTATAAAAGCCGCATTTGGTTAGAGAAAGAGAGGGGCGTTATTTTTTTTTAATTCAGTAGGTAGCAGCTCCAACATTTTCGAAAAAGGACAACAAAATCTTTCTATAATGCCGACTAAAGTAATTTTTTCTACATTGATCTTCTTCAGTTTTATCGTCAATAAATTCATTCACCCAATTACTTATTCTGCATTCGTCTTCATTTAATTCACAAACCCTGGCGAAAAATCAAGTGAAGAATTATTGATATCCTGATTAAAAATTAGTTCCTCATTATCAGAACATGACATAGGTTCATCAGAGTCTGCTTTTAAGTGTGATGATTCATTTCTAAACAAATCGACAACACTTATTATTGTTGATTCCACTGAGCTGACTAAATTTTGTTTAAACATGTTTTTGGTTAATTACAACAAATTCATTCTTTTGGCGGGAAGATATAGGTTTAAAATGGTCTTCTCATTACACAAGTTTTATGATGCATCCTTCCATCACCTTCAAACTTACAATTTTTATAAAAGTAATGTATTCAACTATTATATATCTCGAGGTTACAGTTAGGTGATGGAGCGCTTTATATAAATCTGCTATATAACTTTTGGTAACCAACCTTTGAAGTTTTATAAGGAAGTATCTGAAATGTTTTCATCACTTTTTTATAACCCTGTGAGTTATGGTGTTGTACTAATACTTTTATAAACTTTAAGTGTTCATTGGTAATCTCATAAATCCTTTAGGGGCGCTTTTTGTTCCGTACACACCCTTATATACTCGTTATAAAACTTATAAGCCTTTAAGAGAATGCAAAATGTTTATTGGGTGTGAATTGCATTATTACTTTCTACAGCTAGACAGTTGTTACATGAATTATCTGTTATTACTTGAATTTGATCTAATGACTTGAATACATCATGTATGATTTTATTTGTGTCATGTTTCTGGCTAGAATCCTGTAATTGCTTTTCATCTTTCTCAGGCCCTATAATTTGCTCATCAAAATTAGCTTGTGAACACTTCTTTTTGAAGTTGTTTTCTTTTGGCGGTGTGTTGTCAGACCTTTGCCTTTTGTTCAACTGTTTACCCTCAGTTTCTAATTGTTCAATATAGGCACAAATACATATATACAATCTGCTTCTTTATTAGTAGCTGTATTTATTTCTGTAGAAAGCTCAGTAACATTGGTTTTATTAATATACAACTTTTGTGATTGCCCTGGTATTTGTATATTTAGCAAGGAGTTTGGCTGCTTATCAGTAATATCTATATTGTTTACACCAACAATTCTATTTACCTCGTCCTGGCTAAAATATAGGTTACCATTTGAATATCTTTTTTTAAGTTTTTCCGTGTTTTCCTTCCCAAGTATGCCTGTATCTTGATCCATATCACTGTCTCCATCACTGCTATCACACATAATCTAAATTGCACTTAAAAAAAAGGTTGGGTGCAACGTATAATATATAGTTCACTGTTATGCCTTTTGGATTGTGCAATGCTCCATCAACTTTCGAGCGACTAATGGAACTTGTCTTGAGGGGGCTGTATGAGCATAATTGTCATGGGACGTAATTTCGACGAGCATTTGAAGAATTTAAGAGAAATCTTCAACAAGTTGCGGAATGCTCACCTGAAGTTAAACTACAAGAAATGCAGCCTATTCCAAAAGCAAGTCGAGTACTTGGGGCATACTATCTCAGAACAAGGCATTAAAACTAGCCAAAGTAAAATATCTGCAATTAAAGATTGGCCAGTTCCCCGAGACAAACACGAAGTAAGGAGCTTTTTGGGACTATGTACTTACTACAGGAGATTTGTAGAGGGATTTGCCAACATCGCAAAACCGCTGCACAAATTAACGGAAAAGAAAACACCATTCTTGTGGAACCAGGATTGCAGTCAGGCGTTTGCAAGGCTTAAAGCTGCCCTTTGTTCTAGTCCGATCTTGGCTTACCCTATAAAGGACGGACTCTTTATTTTCTACACGGATGCAGGTAACTGTGGTCTAGGTGCAGTACTCTCTCAAAGACAAAGCGGGCAAGAGAAGGTCATTGAGTACTACAGTAAGATTTTAAGTAAGCCAGAAAGAAACTATTGCGTCACTAGAAAGGAGCTGTTGGCCATCGTTAAAGCACTCGAACATTACCATCGCTACTTATATGGAAAAAGATTCCTGATTAGAACTAACCATGGAGCCTTGAAATGGTTATTATAGATGAAAAACTCTATAGGCCAAATAGCCAGATGGATAGAGCGCCTGCACCAGTACGATTTCCAAATTGAACATCGACCAGGAAGGTCTCACGGAAATGCCAATGCATTGTCTAGACGGCCGTGTAAAGAAGATTGTCGGCATTGTCAAAGAACTGAACAGCGTGAGGGATTTCCTTCTGTAAGGAGAACGTCGGTGGAGATAAACGATGGCTGGACCGCACAAGCGTTTCGAGAAGAACAGTTGAATGATCCAGATATTGGACCCATACTCTTGGCAAAAACTGACGACAAGAGACCAGAGTTGCAAGAAATTGCTGGTAAAAGTCCAAACCTGAAGGCCCTATGGGCCCAGTGGCATTCTCTTAGAATAGAAAATGGATTACTGAAGAGAGCGTGGGAGAGTCCGGATGGCAAGACCGTAGTCAATCAGTTGGTTGTTCCTGGTAGCAGAAAATCGGATGTACTACAGGAAATGCACGACGAAACCAGTGGAGGTCATTTTGGGGTCAATAAAACCTTGGCCAAAATTAAAGAGCGGTTCTACTGGGTGAATTATCATGAAGACGTCGAATCTTGGTGCCGCAAGTGCGAAGTTTGTTGTGCCTCAAAAGGACCTGGAACAAGATCACGGGGCCGAATGGTGCAGTACACTGTAGGTGCTCCATTCGAGAGGGTAGCAATTGATGTCGCGGGACCATTTCCTCAGACTGAGTCAGGCAACAAATACATCTTGGTCGCCATGGAATATTTCACTAAATGGCCTGAAGCGTACGCCCTGCCAAATCAGGAAGCAACGACTGTGGCAAAAGTGCTAGTAAATGAAATGTTCTGCAGATTTGGAGTCCCTCTCAAACTTCATTCTGATCAGGGCCGAAATTTTGAATCGGCTGTTTTCCAGAAGGTCATGGAACGTCTCGGGATTTGCAAGACCAGGACAACTCCTTTGCATCCACAGTCGGATGGGATGGTGGAGAGATTTAATCGGGCCATGGAACATTACCTGTCTAAAATGGTGGCAGATCATCAGCGAGATTGACACCAACATCTACCCCTCATGTTGATGGCATACCGAGGCTCTACGCATGAAGCCACTGGTTATACACCGGCGAAAGTGATGTTCGGAAGGGAAATGAGGCTTCCTGCAGATTTAATGTATGTAACACCAGAAAAAGACTCGCTCAACTCTGAGAACTTCGTGGAGGAGCTCAAGGAGAGATTTAACGATGTTCATGAGCAAGTCAAGAATAAACTGCGGATCTCCAGTGATCGAGCCAAAGCAAGATATGACTTATTGGCTAACTCCCGCGGCTTCCAGGATGGTGATTTGGTGTGGCTGTACAATCCGCGGCGAAAGGTGGGGAAGTCGCCCAAACTTAGCCAAAATTGGGAAGGGCCTTATACAATCATTAAGAGGATTAATGACGTGGTGTATAGGATCCAGCGGACCCCCAGGTCAAAGATGAAGGTTGTTCATCTGGATCGATTAGCACGATACCATGGGACTCTATCTGTTCGGGACGAACAGCCTTAGGAGGAGGGCAATGTTACGGTGACCGTTACGCTCCGGGCGAAGGAGGTAGAATCTTCGCGTCTCGGCGTTTAGCATGTCGTCACGAGTGATTGATTTATTGCTCTGTTTACTTAGAACGTAGTTGTTTACGACCTTTTTTTATCTGTCTCGTATTAATTATTTTTCTTCTAAAATATTCTAGGTGTTTCTGTAATTTTAGGATTGTATATATAAAAGGCGCATAGAGCGCGCGGTTAAGGGTAGTCTTATTTTAAGCAAGCTATAAGTAAGCTAAAGTACGAAGCGATAATAGAAGGCTATAAAGTGTTAAGTAGTGAGTTATTTAGTAGGCGAATTGTACCTGTGTGTATTCGTGAGACAAATAAATAGTGTTTTCTTGTTAAATCGTTACACTGGAATTATTGAACCCTGAGTTCGCAACAATATCCATAACAAATTTTTCCATGCAGTTAGCCATTGTCGCTTGGCTGCGACTCATTACAGCTAAATGTTTTTCAATGTTTGTTAAAACTCCCATCGTTTCTTGGTGCATTTTGTTCACACCAACAAATTTCCGGGACTTGTCATTTGAAGTGATGATTTTTCTTTTCGTTTTTAGTTCTTTTTCTGATGGAGATTTTCTTTTCAAATTGGGTTTTGTTATATTTTCAGTACTTTGTGCCATATTATGTGCAGATGTTGATGGCAAGGATAAAGGTGCCAATGGGGGGAGAACTGGGGTCTATTACTGATGCTCTTTGGAGTGGTGAAGCTGGTTGGACGGGGTCAAGAATCTCCCATCGAGAGGGATCAACATTCACATCAGCATTTTGCAATTCCTCTGTCACTTCCCTTTGTGCTTCAGCCTGTAAAAAACAATAAAAATTACTTTATAGGAAGTTTGGAAATATATTTCAGTACAAACCTGAGGGAATCCTAGTTCTGTATTCTTGGTCCCTGTAACTGACTTCCAGTTAAGAATCGCCATTAGGCGCTCCTCAATATTGGTTAGAGGTGGAGTATTCATGCCCCCCCCCCCCTCCCTGTTGCCCTTTGATCCCTAATGATGGCAGCTGCTTTAGCTTTAATTTTGCTTTTCCAGCGACTTATTGCCTACATTAAGTATGTAGAATGAGAGACAGATCACAAAAAATACTTGCAAGGATCCTAATTACCAACTGCCATTTATCCACAGTTTTTTGTCCATACCCTAAACCATTTAAAATGCTCACTAAGGAATCCCATAATTTGTTTATTTCCTCTCTATCTCCATCATAGTTTTGGAATTTATTTAAGATCATTTGAGGGTGTTGTTCAATTTAATCTAATATTATCGCCCAATGTTCGGGTTTAGCTTTGACGGCTCGATCACGATCTTAAAAAGGATGTTTATCATTTGAGGATAAAATTGTATTAATATTATGACGGTACATACCCAAACAGTTCCAATTTATTAAATTTCAATTGAAAAATATTTTTGTAACCGGCGTATTTGCAAATTGTAGGACTTACGACACAAACACACAAACTTTCTTAAGCCTAGAAATCGAGAGAAACAAAATTATATAAACAACAGTGAATGTAACAGAGACAGCTGCTATAGAAAAACCTCACATCTTCGCTGTATTTCTATGAATCCGAATGTCTCATCGGGACAACGCCCGAAGTGCCTTACATAGTCCAACCGAAGCGAAATTTAGAAAAGAAAGGAAATTTTCTTTCTTATCGAGTTACGTAGTTCCGTTGCAGGCGCGTCTTCATTCTATATGGAGGCTTCGTTACCGTGCCAATCGATAAAAAAACAAATAAACAAAATGGTATTTATGACGATATCAAGCGGTCTAATGCTCCTGACAACTGACAGCTTTATTTACCGGTAAATAATCGGCCATAACGTTGTCATTATAGACCGCTTATGTTCAATTGTTTTATAAGCAAAACAAGAAAACCTACTTTACAGTCATTTTGCTGGCCTTTAACGGTCCGTATTAAAGCTAGTAGTGCAAAAAGATCATTATTATTATTATTATTATACTATATGTATATTTAAAGCAACTTTATCTCTAAGTTCAAACCTCCAAGTTCATCAAACTCTGTTATTATGCAACACAGAAGACTTTTATTTCATAAAAAAATAACAAGCAATAAATCATAAAACATTCAGTGGAAAAATATAATGATGAGACTCAGCATCAGGAACAGCGAGAAAGCCTTCGGTACCAGCAGACGTGGGCTTCCGTTGCAGAGGTCAGTGTTGCAAACATACCATTCGTAACCTTCAACCAGCAATCCCATTAACAGCCCTCTAGTCACAGCCGTATTGCAGCCTTTGATAATAGTTTTTGTTTGGGTTAATCGGCCTGTACCCACTGCCTTATAGCATTCTGTGGCCCCGTCCGCATTAGAGCCTTCCTCTAAGCTAGCAGCTGCGGTTGTCATTAGTTCTCCAGCTGCGCAGTCAGCTATCTCAGCTTTATCTGTTTCGCAGTCGCCACACGTGTAGCACTGCAGAGCTTCTGATTTGCCGATGCCTACCAACAGGATACACACGAAGAACACCAATTTTCCAGCAAGTGACTGCATTTCGGAATTAGCAAACTCCAAAAGCGATATGATGCACAATTTATTCAGGCTGTAAGAGGCGTTTTGTCGATTAAACTTTTGTGACGGAATTTCTTGTGACGGTAATAGATGTCAATCAAGAACAGCGTTTCCAGGCCTTGGCACTGGTGGCAGTATGGTGGCAATAGTTTTGTTGGCTAATTCAAGATTATCATACATTGTTACTGAATCAAACTATAATGGGGTCTATTCTGATACTGCATTTCAACACCTGAAAAACTTCTTCTATATATATCATATACAGGATCAACCGCAGCTTAGACCTTCTTATAGCTCATGAAATCAGAAATCTTGAGTTTACCAAATTATTATAAAAAAATACCGTATTGAACCGACTTAATGCGACGCCACTGCAAACTTTCGAGATTTCTCTTTGTCTCTTTCTCTCTCTGTCTCCCTTAAATGCCACTTTAAAGTGCTTCTGCTGGCGTCTACGTAAACCTTCAGCGACATATACGGTATACGATACGTGTATGGTAAACCTCCTGTTTTGGTGTGTTTCCGACAGCAGATGATGAATTAATAAAGAAATATGAGTTTAAAAGTGGCGTATCGATTGGCTGCGAAGGGCTTGTTTGGTGCAAAGAAGGGTGTATAAATAAAACTCACTGGACAGAAGGGCTAGCGGTATCTAATTTTTTTTTCATTTCGATTTCGAAATAGATAATTATATTCTATTGAAGAAGAAGAAGCGGCGAAGTTCAAAAGTTAATGAAGGGGTTTTTTATAACCAACTTAGAAAATTAGAAAAAAAAATACCAAAATGTTTTTGAAAATGACCAAAGGGAGAGTATTCCCTTTTTTTCTCTCAATTTTAAACTTTGACCGCCTGTAACTTTAGAACGAGTGGATCGATTGGAGTGAGTCCAACGGTTTTTGGTTTTCACCTTCCAGCAAGAAACTCCCGTAGGTTTAATAGTTTGGGAGATAGACCCCTTCGGTGGTCGATTTTTAGTTACTTTTAAAATATGCTTTAGAGCCATTTAGAAAAAAGTCATCTTCCTGAAATCACTCTTCTTATGTTTGTTTCGTTCATAGGGGAGTCAACTGACTTTAGTCAAATCAACAAATCAAATAGAGCAAAAAAAAATATTTATAATTTTTTACGAAATTGACCAAAGGGTATTCCCACTTTTTTCCCAATTTTCAATTTTGACCGCCTGTAACTTTAGAACGAGTGGACTGATCTACCGGTTTTCAATATCAATAGGTTGGGAGATAGACCCCTTCGGTAATCGATTTTTAGTAACTTTTAAAATATGCTTTCAAAGCATTTAGAAAAAGTCCACTTATGGGACTGATTTCACTCTTATTACGTTTGTTTCGTTCATAGGGGATTAAACTCACTTTAGTCAGATCAAAAAGAGCCGATTTTTGCGAAACTGACTAAAGAAGTATTTCTTCTTTTTTCCTAATTTTCAACTTTGACCGCCTGTAACTTTAGAACGAGTGGACCGATTGGAGTAAATCCAATGTGTTTTTGTTCCCTTTTTGCACAAAGATAATTGTGAAAAGCGTGTAGTAAAAATTGCTATAAGCAAAAAATTAAAAAACAAATTACCATCGAAGGTTTTTATGGTTATATACAACGTCAAAATGTTTTCTGAAATAGACGATAACAAGAGATTGTTGTAAAAAGTGCAAAAACAATAATTATTATCATAGAATTTTGAGGAATTTCTGATTTCCTTGAGAATTAAGCAAACTTTGGCAACACTGTTAAAAAGCTGAAAAGGGTCCTGAAATTTTCTGATAGAGAGTGGTGACATACATACTGGGTTAGATACGAAAAAGAGAAAAAATATATAGTTGCAAAAAAGGGAAAATTTTATATTTCCCGGAAATTTAGCAATATTTGTCAACTGTGTGAGAGAAGTTAACTTATCCTAAAACTCTCTAAAACCAAAAAAAAACTTAAACGAAGGAAAAAAAAAGATTTACAGGTGCAAATATTCATAAATTAAGTGAGTTTGATATTTTTTTTGTTTAGTTTGGGTAACAAGGACGAGTTGGAAACCGAGTCACAAAGCCTAAGATGTCATAAAACTTTCTGTTTTTGAAAAAATCAGGTTGAGATAAATACAAAAAAGGTAGAAATATAAGTGCAAAAATGAATAAATGAGACAGAAAAATTCATTTGTGGTCCTCAGATTTTGATATTTTTCCAACCATTAAAAAAAAGACGAGAGAAGAATGAAGAAAGATACTTTTAAAATGTGCTTTGGAGGCATTTAGAAAAAAGTGCACTTATGGGACTGATTTCACTCTTATTATGTTTGTTAAGTTCACAGGGGATTAAAATCACTTAATTCAGGTCCAAAACCGCAAAAAAAAACAATTCTATAACTTTTTTGAAATCGACTAAAGCGGGGGGAGGTTTTTTCTTCTTTTTTCTCAATTTTCAATTTTGACCGCCTGTAACTTTAGAACGAGTGTATTGATTGGAGTGTATCCAACACTTTTTTGTTCTCTTTGATGTCCTCTTTCAACTCCTATCAAAGAAAATCCCTTAGGTTAAATAGTTTCGGAGATGGACTCGTTCAGTAGTCCATTTTTCGGTATCTACTTTTAGAATGTGCTTTGGAGGCATTTACAAAAAAATCCACAAATGGGACTAATCTCACTCTCATTATGTTTTTTGCATTCATAGGGGAATGAAATCACTTAATACCGGTTCAAAACCGCAAAAAAAATCCAACTTTTTTTAAATGACTATTGACTATTTCTTCTTTTTTCTCAATTTATAATTTTAACCGTCTGTAACTTTAGAACGAGTGGATTGGAGTGAATCCAACAGTCTTTTGTTCTCTTTGATGTCCTCTTTCACCTCCCATCAAAGAAACTCCCATACGTTCAATAGTTTCGGAGATGGACCCGTTCAGTGGTCCAGTTTTAGGTACTTTTAGAATGTGCTTTGAAGGCATTTAAAAAAAAATCCCCAAATGAGAGTACTCTCTCTCATTATGTTCGTTACTTTCATAGGGGAATAAAATCACTTAATTCAGATTCAAAACCGCAAAAAAAAATTTCAACATTTTTTCGAAATTGACTAAAGGGATATTTCTTCTTTTTTCTCAATTTCCAAATTTGACCGCCTGTAACTTTAGCATGAGTGGATTAATTGGAGTGAATCCAACAGTTTTGTGTTTTCTTTGATGTCGTCTTTAACCTTCCATCAAAGAAAGTCCCGTAGGTTCAATAGTTTCGAAGATGGACCCGTTCAGCGGTCCAGTTTTACGTACTTTTAGAATTCGCTTTGGAGGCATTTAAAAAAAGTCCACAAATGGGACTAATCTCACTCTCATTACGTTTGTTACTTTCATAGGGGATGAAAATCACTTAATTCAGGTTCAAAACTGCAAAGAAAAGCTTCCGACATTCTTCGAAATTGACTAAAAGGGTATTTCTTCTTTTTTCTCAATTATCGATTTTGACCGCGTGTAACTTTAGAACAAGTGAATTGATTGGAGTGAATCCAACAATTTTTTGTTCTTTTTGATGTCCTTTTTCACCTCTTATCAAAGAGAGTCCCGTAGGTGCAATAGTTTCGGAGATAGACCCGTTCAGTGGTCCATTTTTCGGTATAATTAGATGTGATTTAGAGGCATTTAAAAAAAAATATATACAAATGGGACTAATCTCATTATCATTATGTTTGTTACTTCTATAGGGGAATAAAATCACATAATTCAGGTTCAAAACAGCAAAAAAAAAATTCTAACATACTTTCGAAATTGACCAAAGGGATATTTCTTCTTTTTTTCTCAATTTTCAATTTTGACCGCCTGTAACTTTAGAACTAGTGTATTGATTGGAGTGTATCCAACACTTTTTTGTTCTCTTTGATGTCTGCTTTCACCTCCCATCAAAGAAAGTCCCGTAGGTTAAATAGTTTCGGAGATGGACCCGTTCGGTGGTCCATTTTTCGATATCTACTTTTAAAGTGTGCTTTGGAGGCATTTACAAAAAAATCCACAAATGGGACTAATCTCACTCTCATTATGTTTTTTGCATTCATATGGGGAATAAAATCACTTAATTCCGGTTCAAAACCGCAAAAAAATATTCCAATTTTTTTTTAAATTGACTAAAGGGATATTTCTTCTTTTTTCTCAATTTATAATTTTGACCGTCTGTAACTTTAGAACGAGTGAATTGATTGGAGTGAATCCAACAGTTTTTTTGTTCTCTTTAATGTCTTCTTTCACCTCCCATGAAACAAAGTCCCGTAGGTTCAATAGTTTCGGAAATGGACCCGTTCGGTGGTCCATTTTTCGGTACTTTTAGAATGTGCTTTGGAGGCATTTACAAAAAAATCCACAAATAGGACTAATTTCATTCTCATTATGTTTGTCATCTTCATAGAGTATCAAAATCACTTAATTCAGGTTCAAACTCCCAAAAAAAAACCCAAAGCTTGGAGGCATTTAAAAAAAATCCACAAATGGGACTAATCTCTCTCTCATTACGTTTGTTACTTTCATAGGGGATGAAAATCACTTAATTCAGGTTCAAAACCGCAAAGAAAAGTTTCCGAAATTCTTCGAAATTGACTAAAAGGGTAATTTCTTTTTTCTCAATTATCGATTTTGACCGCGTGTAACTTTAGAACAAGTGGATTGATTGGAGTGAATCCAACAATTTTTTGTTCTCTTTGATGTCCTCTTTCACCTCCCATCAAAGAAACTCCCATACGTTCAATAGTTTCGGAGAAGGACCCGTTAAGTGGTCCAGTTTTAGGTACTTTTAGAATGTGCTTTGAAGGCATTTAAAAAAAATCCACAAATGAGAGAATCTCACTCTCATTATGTTTGTTACTTTCATAGGGGGAATAAAATCACTTAATTCAGGTTCAAAACCGCAAAAAAAAAATTCCAACATTTTTTCGAAATTGACTAGAGGGATATTTCTTCTTTTTTCTCTCAATTTACAAATTTGACCGCCTATAACTTTAGCATGAGTCGATTAATTAGAGTGAATCCGAGGTTTTAGGTACTTTTAGAATGCGCTTTGGAGGCATTTAAAAAAAATCCACAAATGGGACTAATCTCACTCTCATTACGTTTGTTACTTTCATAGGGGATTAAAATCACTTAATTCAGGTTCAAAAGCGCAAAGAAAAGTTTCCGACATTCTTCGAAATTGACTAAAAGGGTATTTCTTATTTTTTCTCAATTATCGATTTTGACCGCGTGTAACTTTAGAACAAGTGGATTGATTGGACTGAATCCAACAATTTTTTGTTCTCTTTAATGTCCTCTTTCACCTCCCATCAAAGAAACTCCCATACGTTCAATAGTTTCGGAGATGGACCCGTTAAGTGGTCGAGTTTTAGGTACTTTTAGAATGTGCTTTGAAGGCATTTAAAAAAAATCCACAAATGAGAGTAATCTCACTCTCATTATGTTTCTTACTTTCATAGGGGGAATAAAATCACTTAATTCAAGTTCAAAACCGCAAAAAAAAAAAATTCCAACATTTTTTCGAAATTGACTAAAGGATATTTCTTCTTTTTTCTCTCAATTTCCAAATTTGACCGCCTGTAACTTTAGCATGATTCGATTAAATGGAGTGAATCCAACAGTTTTGCGTTCTCTTCGATGTCGTCTTTAACCTCCCATCAAAGAAAGTCCCGTAGGTTCAATAGTTTCGAAGACGGACCCGTTCAGAGGTCCAGTTTTAGGTACTTTTAGAATGCGCTTTGGAGGCATTTAAAAAAAATCCACAAATGGGACTAATCTCACTCTCATTACGTTTGTTACTTTCATAGGGGATTAAAATCACTTAATTCAGGTTCAAAAACGCAAAGAAAAGTTTCCGACATTCTTCGAAATTGACTAAAAGGGTATTTCTTCTTTTTTCTCAATTTATAATTTTGACCGTCTGTAACTTTAGAACGAGTGGATTGATTGGAGTGAATCCAATAGTCTTTTGTTCTCTTTCACCTCCCATCAAAGAAACTCCTATATGTTCAATAGTTTCGGAGATGGACCCGTTCAGTGGTCCAGTTTTAGGTACTTTTAGAATGTGCTTTGAAGGCATTTAAAAAAAAAATCCACAAATGAGAGTAATCTCACTCTCATTATGTTTGTTACTTAAATAGGGGAATAAAATCATTTAATCCATCCACCGTATCCAACACTTTTTTGTTCTCTTTGATGTCATCTTTCACCTCCCATCAAAGAAAGTCCCGTAGGTTAAATAGTTTCGGAGATGGACCCGTTCGGTGGTCCATTTTTCGATATCTACTTTTAGAATGTGCTTTGGAGGCATTTACAAAAAAATCCACAAATGGGACTAATCTCACTCTCATTATGTTTTTTGCTATGAATAAAATCACTTAATTCCGGTTCAAAACCGCAAAAAAAAATCCAAATTTTTTTTAAATTGACTAAAGGGATATTTCTTCTTTTTTTCTCAATTTATAATTTTGACCGCCTGTAGCTTTAGCATGAGTGGATTAATTGGAGTGAATCCAACAGTTTTGTATTCTCTTTGATGTCGTCTTTAACCTCCTATCAAAGAAAGTCCCGTAGGTTCAATAGTTTCGAAGATGGACCCGTTCAGCGGTCAAGTTTTAGGTACTTTTAGAATGTGCTTTGGAGACATTTAAAAAAAATCCACCAATGGGACTAATCTCACTTTCATTATGTTTGTTACTTTCAAAGGGGAATAAAATCACTTAACTCAGGTTCAAAACCGCAAAAAAAAAATTCCAAGATTTTTTCGAAATTGACTAAAAGGGTAATTTTTTTTTTCTCAATTATCAATTTTGACCGCCTCACTGTGGTCCCGTAGACCCAAAAAACGCAAAAAAACGATTTTTTCGAAATTGGTCTAGACAAGTCGAAAATATAATAGGACGAGTGTTAAATATTCAGTTTCCTTCAAAATGACTAATAAATAGATTATCGTCACATATTTGAGGCGAGGCGCCTTGACAAAGTAATATTTCATTATTTTTATTTACTATAAAATAATTCATACCTCATTTTTACAATGCTTGTGTCACTTAAAACCTAAAATAAATGAACAAAAGATGATAGGTGATGGCTTTAGGAATATCTTAATGTAAGAAAAAATCGTAATTGTACTTATAACGCATCGTTGGTAATTTGCTGGTAGTACCGACAGAGATGTATGTAAATTTTTTTCACCTGTAGATACAAATTTAGACCCACAAAATTTTCAGAATAAGTCACAACCCTCTAATATATCCCAATAAATGGCCTCAAGTATCCACTAGCGAAAAATGAAACAACTGGCCGCGCATATTCGCGCTTAAGAGATTCCAAGGCTAACATGACTAAACTTTTGCTTATTAATTTGACGTTTCCCAATTGGTAACAAAACAGACACTTTAGCGACACGTTGTTTTTTAATTAATAATAGTGATTAGTAAATATGATCAAGAGCTCATGTGTATGCTACCTCCCTGAATTATTTCAGATTATTTACTTCAAAAATGTGGAAGCTACAGGGAGAAATGTGAGAAAAGTACAGCAAAATTGGCAAAAAATGGGTCACAGAAAAACCTTTGTGGCTCGTCCGGTATAAGAGGTAGACCAAAACTAACAACTGATTTTTTTTCCTTTCTACGTAAAAATAATTGCTGCACAACCCTTACCGATTGGTCAGTTTTCTGATGAGGCGCAGGAAGCGCGAAACAAAGACTTCAGGAAATACCCGAAAGATCAATCGAGAAAAGTGTAATCGCGATTTATTTAATATGCTCATTGTGTCATCGGATCCGCTTGAACGCCCAGACATATTCCACTTCGAAAGGCGGACTCCTAGTCTCGAGGTGTTATAAGTCTTTTGAAGGAACCCCATATACATTCACAAATATTTGTTGACGATGGGGAAGCAGAACGCAAAAAAAATGGAAATTTAAAAAGGCTTGATAGTGTGCGCACTCGGCAAGTGCACTTTAGTTTTTAGTAGTTAATATGTATTAGAGAGATTGTGACACTCTAGACCCACAGTTTTGTGCCTATCGTAGGGATAATCCGTTTTTTCGGAAAAGTGTGATGGTAATTTTTAACTGGAACACTCTGTACAGCCCAGCTATCAAGTTTAGACGAATAACAAATTCCAGATACTAATTCCTCATGTTAAAATCACTATAGAAACTTAGTTTTATATCAGATTGATATTCCGAAAAAGTGAAGGGCAATTTTTTTTAATGGTACACCCTGTACAGCTGAGCTATCGAGTTTAAATAAATAACAAATTCCAGATTCGGACTCGTCATGTCAAAATCACTCTAGAAACATAATTGTATATCCATTATAAGGGTGCCTCTAATTTTTCGCGTTTTTTCGAGTCTCTGGACCACTGTGCGCCTGTAACTTTAGAACAAGTGGATTGATTGGAGTGAATCCAACAATGTTTTGTTCTCTTTGATGTCCTCTTTCACCTTTCACTCGGCGGAAAGATGGCGCCGACCGGTAGCAAGCCGGCGGTTCGATCTAAGAATCTTGGTGAAATACTGTGTGATCATTGCAAAAAAACAGTTGTGAAAGTCTCAAAATGTGCAAAATGTGAAAGTTTATTCCACCCAGCCTGCCTGACACAGACAGGGAACCAAAAAAGTGCAATTTGTAAACACGTACCGGTAAGTGATGAAACTGGGGCTGAGCTCGAGGATGATGGCGCGTCGGGCTGGAGTTCCGAGCTTACCCTACTTCACAAATTAGTAAAGGAGTTAGAGGAAAAGAACACACTATTGCGCGAAAACTCTGCATTTTGGAAAGAACGAGCAACCGCATATGAAAATCAACTAAAAGCCTACAGTGCAAGAGAATCGGTCAATAAAAAAAATGGGTACGGAACAAAAAATCCAAAAGATAAACAACAACAATCGCCATGATAGATACGCTGATGTGGCTGTGGCTGGGATTCCGTCTCCCCAACCAGCAAACAGTGGCGGGGATACATCTACATCAAAGGCTTATACGATGAATTTACGTGCGACTACTCTGGACAATGAAGCCGATAATGGTTTCACTTACCCTAAAGGCGAATTCACATTCGCACTTGAAACTTCTTTGTTGCAAACGTTGTACATATTTTTAGCGCGAGTCTACGTAGAAATTACTAAAAGTCAAATTGCCTTTTCTCTTGGTACGCGGATTTTCGATTTCATCACATTCATGGCCACCACTTGTGACAAGTGACAAGTGACAACGTTAAGTCAAGTTGACGTTCAAACCGTCAATATATGTTGTCAATAAATAAATGCTTAAGAAAAATGAAAACAAGTTTTAATTTTTAAATGTTTTTTTTTAACAAAGTGTATGAGTCTTAGGAGACAGTTTACATTTATTACATCACAAGTAACTATATTCATATATTATATTAGCTTTTGTGCTAAAAAATGACAAAAGTGAAAACGCTCCTTCTCTTAGCAACTGCTAGTTATTATTTGGGGTCACTTTCAAAAAAAAAAAAGAAACGGAAGAAAAGGTGGTTGGTCCGACCTGTTAATACTTTCGTGAAGAAAACTTTCGGGAAGATTTCTTAATGCATTTCATGTCATGAAGCTGCAAAACCTAGAAGAGTTTCTTAAATACACCCGTTTGAGTCCTGAGGAATTTGAATATTTGGTTTCCTTAGTAAAAGAAAGGCTGACTCAAAGAAGTAATATTAAAACAATCACAGTAGAAGAACGAGCAGCAATTACACTAAGGTAATTATTTGCATGTTGGAACATAACTCTCAAAAACCTTTTCTATAAAGCACTAACTTACCCATATGTTTAGGGTCATACTATGCACAACGAATGCTAATCTGAATTAAGGCAACTGTGATTAAGCATTTAAGTTTTTGTTAAAAAAATGTTTTATATTGTTACGATTCGCAGCAACGCCGCATGGGAGGCGGGGCAACGCATGGGAGCGTGTTGGTTGGTGGAGCCTCGCGACCTATCCGCGCTGCGTCATGGCTGACACGAGTGATTTATTGCTCGTCTGGCTTAATCTAGAAGGCAGTTGTTTACAACCGTTTTTTTTATGTGAGATTATTCAAGAATTCTTATAAAGAACTTTCTAGGTTTTTCTGTAATTTTAGGATTGTATATAAAAGGCGCATAGAGCGGCGGTTATGAGATAGTCTTATTTTAAGCGAGCTATAAGTAAGCTAAAGTTACGAAGCGATAATAGAAGGCTATAAAGTGTTAAGTAGTGAGTTATTTAGTATACGAATTGTACCTGTGTATATTTGTGGAATAAATAAATAGTGTGTTCGTGTTAAATCGTTACACTGGAATTATCGAACCCCGAGTTCGCAACAATTGGTGTCAGAAGTGCGATTCCAGTGGGAATTTGAAGACTAATATTGCTGAACTGTAAGTGAGTGCTTCATTGCCGGACATTACGTGTTTATGCCAGTGACCAGAAGCCAGCATCAAGCAATGGAGGATCAACTTGCCGCCCTGCTGTCCCTTATGTAACAATAGAGGGAAGAACAGGAAAAACGTGATCAAGTACAGGAGCGCCGTTATCTAGAGCAGAAGGAAGAGCTGGAAAAACGTGATCAAATTCAGGAGCGCCGTTATAAAGAACAAAAAGAAGAGCAGGAAAAACGTTATAAAGAACAAAAAGAAGAGCAGGAAAAAGGTGATCAAGTGCAAGAGCGACGTCATCAACAATTCAAAAAAGAATTAATGAGCCATCTCGCAGTCAGGGAGCAACAGTTGGAAGAAAGAATAATGCAATCCGTTAATGAATCCGTTAACGAAGGACTCGAAGCTGTCAACCAGAGGGTTCTCGAGCTAGAAAAGAAATTCCGGGAACAACTTGAGGACGACAACGTGTCTACAGAGAGTTTTAGCACAGCCAACGCTAAAATTAAGCCTCCCGATTATGACGGTACTACTGCATGGGAAATTTATAAAACTCAGTT
This sequence comes from Taphrorychus bicolor, assembly GCA_951812265.1. NCBI lineage: Eukaryota > Metazoa > Arthropoda > Insecta > Coleoptera > Curculionidae > Taphrorychus > Taphrorychus bicolor. Next base: position 12,757,924 of record OX638306.1, on the reverse strand, counting down.
TGAGGCAGCTGCAAAAGCTAATGGTTGGTCCGAGCCCCAGAAAGCTACATCATTAGTGGTAGCACTTCGTGGAAAAGCGGCTGAACTACTCCAATCTCTGTCGGCAGCTGATCAAAGTAATTATGCAGCTTTAGTACACACTCTGCAACTACGATTTGGAAATGAGCACAAAGAAACCGTGTTCCAGGCCCAGCTGAGGATGAGACAGCAAAAGTCAGGTGAATCCTTACAAGAATTTGAGGCGGACATAGACAGACTCATTCACCTGGCATATCCATCGGCCCCTGAATCTTTTCAAATGCAATTTGCCGCCGAAAGGTTCATTGAGGGAGTTCGCGATAGTGACATGAGATACTACTTACGTCTAGTAAGGCCCAAGGATATCAGCGAGGCACTAGTTCGGGCCCTGGAATTCGAGGCGTCACGAGTGTCATCTGGTTCTTCTCCACGTGTAAGAATGGCAACTTGCGATGACGAGGGGGATACGTCTAGGAGTGAATCTATGGCAACTTTACACAAAGCGTTGAAGGATCTGGCAGTCAATATCCAGGCCTTGTTGGGAAGACCTCCTCGATCAACAGGCAATCGGGGCATAAAATGTTTTAACTACGGTAAACTGGGTCACGTCAAGAGTAACTGCCGCAATAGGGCAAGAAGTCCGTCGCCGTTGTTTAGAAGATCGAGCGGCAACCAAGACCGCCCTAGAATTTTAGGAAAGACCAATTCCTGTCAATGTAAGGGAGCAATTGACCGAGCCCGTTAAGACCCCCAGGATCAGTCAAGTCAATCAATCAAGTCAAGCCAATAATTTGGGAGGCAAGTGTTACAGTGACCGGACGCATTAAAGGACAGAAGATCCAAACTGAACATCGACCAGGAAGGTATCACGGAAATGCCGATGCATTGTCTAGACGGCCATGTAAAGAAGATAGTCAGCATTGTCGAAGAACTCAGCAACATGACGGACATCCTTCTGTAAGGAGAACGTCGGTAGAAAGAAACAATGGCTGGACCACACAGACACTTCGAGAAGAACAACTGAATGATCCAGATATTGGACCGATACTCATGGCAAAGACTGATGACAAGAGACCAGAATGGCAAGAAATTGCTGATAAAAATCCTAATTTGAAGGCGCTTTGGGCCCAGTGGCACTCTCTTAGAATAGAAAATGGATTACTAAAGAGAGCGTGGGAGAGTCCGGATGGCAAGTCCGTAGTCAGTCAGTTGGTTGTTCCTAGTAGCAGAAAATCAGATGTACTACAGGAAATGCACAACGGAACAAGCGGAGGCCATTTTGGGGTAAATAAAACATTGGCAAAAATTAAAGAGCGGTATTACTAGGTGAATTATCATGAAGACGTCGAATCTTGGTGCCGCAAGTGTGAAGTTTGTTGTGCCACAAAAGGACCTCGAACAAGATCACGCGGCCGAATGGTGCAGTACACTGTAGGTGCTCCATTCGAGAGGGTAGCAATTGATGTCGCGGGACCATTTCCTCAGACTGAGTCGGGCAACAAATACATCTTGGTCGCCATAGATTACTTCACTAAATGGCCTGAAGCATACGCCCTACCTAATCAAGAAGCAACGACTGTGGCAACGGTGCTAGTAAATGAAATGTTCTGCAGATTTGGGGTCCCTCTCGAACTTCATTCTGATCAAGGCCGAAATTTTGAATCGGCTGTTTTCCAGAAGGTCATGGAACTTCTCGGAATTCGCAAGACCAGGACAACTCCTTTGCATCCACAGTCGGATGGGATGGTAGAGAGGTTTAATCGAACCATGGAACATTACCTGTCTAAAATGGTGGCAGATCATCAGCGTGATTGGGACCAACATCTACCTCTCATGTTGATGGCATACCGAGGCTCTACGCATGAAGCCACTGGTTATACTCCGGCGAAAGTGATGTTCGGAAGGGAAATGAGGCTTCCTGCAGATTTGATGTATGGAACACCAGAAAAAGACTCACTCAGCTCTGAGAATTTTGTGGAGGAGCTTAAGGAGAGGCTGAACAATGTTCATGAACAAGTCAGGAATAAACTGCGGATATCCAGTGATCGAGCCAAAGCAAGATATGACTTACTAGCTACCTCCCGCGGCTTCCAGGATGGTGATTTGGTGTGGCTATACAATCCGAGGCGAAAGGTGGGGAAGTCGCCCAAACTTAGCCAAAATTGGGAAGGACCTTATACAATTATAAAGAAGATTAATGATGTGGTGTATAGGATCCAGCGGACCCCTAGGTCAAAGATGAAGGTCGTTCATTTGGATCGATTAGCACGATACCATGGAACTCTATCTGTTCGGGACGAACAGCCTTAGGAGGAGGGCAATGTTACGATTCGCAGCAACGCCGCATGGGAGGCGGGGCAACGCATGGGAGCGTGTTGGTTGGTGGAGCCTCGCGACCTATCCGCGCTGCGTCATGGCTGACACGAGTGATTTATTGCTCGTCTGGCTTAATCTAGAAGGCAGTTGTTTACAACCGTTTTTTTTATGTGAGATTATTCAAGAATTCTTATAAAGAACTTTCTAGGTTTTTCTGTAATTTTAGGATTGTATATAAAAGGCGCATAGAGCGGCGGTTATGAGATAGTTTTATTTTAAGCGAGCTATAAGTAAGCTAAAGTTACGAAGCGATAATAGAAGGCTATAAAGTGTTAAGTAGTGAGTTATTTAGTATACGAATTGTACCTGTGTATATTTGTGGAATAAATAAATAGTGTGTTCGTGTTAAATCGTTACACTGGAATTATCTAACCCCGAGTTCGCAACAATATATTAATATAAAGCATCTTGTCTCTTATGGTCTTCGATCATGAATAACCTTAATTCAGATTATATGCCGAGGTTGCATAAAATAAACTTTGAAATACAAAACACTCTGTTTAGTTACTTAGCTCAAGGAAGTCAAATGTGTGTCAAAGTCATACCTTCGAGGGCGTTCAACAGTTTGTAAAATAATTCGAGAAACTTGTAATGTCTTATGGGATGACCTGCATCCTCAGTACATAAAGCCTCCAACCACAGAAACATGGAAGAAAATATCAGAAGAATATCTGACAAGGTCAGTTTTTCAAACTTTGAAACAATGAATGAAATGAAACAAGCTCATAACAATCAGTATTATTTTTTCGATGGAATATGCCTAACTGCTTAGGTGCTATAGATGGTAAACATATAGCAATTCAATGCCCTTACAAGTCTGGATCAAAATTTTACAATTACAAACATTTTTATAGTATTGTTTTAATGGCGATCTGTGATGCAGATTACAAATTTACATTTGTAGACATTGGTGCCCAAGGCTAATGACTTTTGAATATTTCTTTTTGCTGTTTTTGACTTCAAATACATATAGTGGAATCCAGATAGGTGAATGCGAGGATGAATGGCTCTTGTAAAAAGTAAAAAAATGCCAATCTAAAATGTATCTTTGTGGAGTTTAGTCCTGCTTTCTCAAACATCAATTTCTGGCATAATTTAAGTTTTCAACTAACCTGAACTAACCTCTGTTCCGAAAAAGTAAAGTTTAAAGTTGTTAAGAAAGTTGCTTAGAAAAACAATAACTAGGTCATTACCAAATTTCAGAAACCTTGTACTACTATGATTTTACAAAACTTTTATCAAATGTTTCTAACTTTTTTTTAAGCTTCTCAATATCTGATATAGTACTTTTTACAAAAGTCATTTTACTTATGCAAGGACACACAGCACATTTCTGAAATATTTATATTAGAATTACCATTACAGGAATATGTGGAGATAGTGGAGTTTTCAGAAATTCTGAATTTGGAGCAGTCATTTTAAATATATACCCATATATATTTAATATATACTAAATAATAAATGTTGGTATATAAATAATATATACCAACATTTATCCAGGCCTATATTCACTCTAACAAAATTTATTCACGTTGTATATAAATATACATGTTAAACATAACTATATGTCAAGTTTTGTTACTTTTTTTTTGCTTATAACAGACTTGTTACAGATAATTCTAATAAATGTGTTTAAAACGTAATTATATATCAGCTGTTTAAAACATCTCAAAACAATATGTGTAGTAATTATGTAATTCAATAATAAAATGTCAAAGTTTATTCCTAAATACAAATACATAATAAAGTATAAACGTGGCTTTGCTCGGCTTTTCTTTTTGCGGTACCAACCACATTGTTATGCTACCTACATAGCAGAATTGTTTAATTCTGGATTACGGCTTTTGCTCAATTTTTGATACTCAGTTGTTAGAAAAACAAAAAAGGTACCTACCTAAGGAGGGTTTGTGAGCCTAGGGGGGTACTCTGAATTTTTGTACCCTCTAAAGATTTTTTTTTACTTGGAACCAAAAATCTATATTGGATGGTAGAAATGTCAAATAGATAAGTCAAAAAAAATGCAAAAAAAGTCAGTGAGAGATAAAAAGTTGTTATGAAATGTTGTTACCTGAACTATCGGCCTATCGCGTTGAGTTCTTGTTTTTCGAAGATTTTTGAGTATGCCCTGCTGGACAGGTTATTATTGTATTTACATAAGAACGCCATATTGTCGCCTCAGCAACACGGTCTCGTCTTCAGTAGATCTACCATGTCAGCTGCAATGAGCTTTTTGAGCCAGATTATAGATGCTCTAGAGGCGGGCGAGCGCCCAATTGAATATTTGAGCAGGGCATTTGACTGCGTCGATCATTCTGCCCTTCTGGGGAAACTGGAGTGGTATGGGATCAGGGGTGTTGTTTTGAACTGGTTTTCCACATTTCTTCGAGAACGTAAACATTATGTGGATGTGAGGAGTCGGGAGTCAGGGTTGGTGCGATTCGTTCGCTCTGGGGAACTCGGCGTGGACTTGGGAGTGCCACAAGGTTTTGTGCTTGGGCCTGTGCTTTTTCTGATTTTTATAAATTCGCTTTCCTCTGAGGTCATGCATAGTAGTATCACCATGTACGCTGATGATACGTCTGCCATTGTTAGAAATGAGGTAGGAGGACTTAAACGAATTAAACAACTGGTTTACATCCAACAAGCAGTTTCTAAATGGTAGTAAAACAAACTTTATGGTATTCCATACAACCCGGATACGCCAAGATCATGATTTTGGGTTGGACTCCTGTAATGTTAAAGTGCAGCGCGCGGATTCTGTGAGGTTTCTTGGTCTGTATCTGGACAGTTCTCTCTCTTGGAGGGTACATTGTGGGGAGCTGTCCTCAAAGTTACATAGTCTCTGCTACGCAATACGTAATTTAAAACAAATTTTGGAGTTGCCCCAGCTAGTCTCAAACTGTGCTCAAAACGCAAGTACAACGTCGGTATTTTGCGACTAAAATTGCAAACTTGCCTCGGAGTTGCAGTTTTTTTTTAAAAAACTCAGCTAAGAATCAATGAAAAAAGCGTTTAAAAATGACTCAAAGCGTTTAAAAATGCGAATTTCGATGTTTTTGGAGTATCTAACTCAACTTTAAGAGAAAATCAAGAAAATCAAGCAAAACCTGAGGGCAAAACTGACTTAAATCTTCTAATTGGTTGATTTTGGTAAAATTACATTTTTGCACTAAAATAAATAAAATGGTGCACAAAACGCAAGTACAACCTCGGTATTTTGCGTCTAAAATTGCAAATTTGCCTCGGAATTTGCAGTTTTTTAAAGAAATCCAGATAAGAATTAATGACGAAATCGTTTAAAAATGACTCAAAGCGTTTAAAATTGCGAATTTTGATGTTTTTGAAGTATCTAACTCAATTTTAAGACAAAATCAGGTAAGGCCTGAGGGCAAAACTAACTCAAATCTTCTAAATGGTTGTTTTTGATAAAATTACATTTTGGCAGAAAAATAAATGAAATAGTGCTCAAAACGCAAGTACAACCTCGGTATTTTGCGATTAAAATTGCAAATTTGCCTCGGAATTTGCAGTTTTTTTAAGAAACTCAGCTAATAATCAATGAAAAAAGCGTTCAAAAATGCGAATTTCGATGTTTTTGGAGTATCTAACTCAACTTTAAGACAAAATCAAGCAAGACCTGAGGGTAAAACTGACTCAAATCTTCTAATTGGTTGATTTTGGTAAAATTCGACGAAATAGTTATTTATGTATTAAGAGCTAAAAGTACTTCTTTTTTGCTCGGAGAGTGAAGTTTGCCGCGCGACGCGAAGCGGAGAGCGGCAATCACTCGAGAGCAAAAAAGTTACTTTGTGCTCGTAATGCATACAACCGTTTTTTCTACAAACAATCAATTCCAAATAATGTGAATCACAACTGAGCATAACTGAAGACACAATTTGAAAATTTAAATCAAAGTGACAATGACGTTTTAAATATTTGGTTGGATGGTGGTAGTTGCTATTGACAGCAAGCGATAAAATCTTTTTCGCTTGCTGTCCTGGGCAACGCGCGTAAAAGTGAACTCACATTCTGATCCTCAAAAAAGGTTGGGTTTTCGTTTGTCTAATGAAAGCGTAAAATGCGTCATTATTTGACGTTTGTAGAAAAATTACATTTTTGCACTAAAATAAATAAAATGGTGCAAAAAACGCAAGTACAACCTCGGTATTTTGCGAGTAAAATTGCAAATTTGCCTCGGCATTTGCAGTTTTTTTAAGAAACTCAGCTAAGAATCAATGAAAAAAGCGTTTAAAAATGACGCAAAGTTTAAAAATGCGAATTTCGATGTTTTTGGAGTATCTAACTCAACTTTAAGACAAAATCAAGCAAAACCTGAGAGCAAAACTGACTCAAATCTTCTAATTGGTTGATTTTGGTAAAATTACATTTTTGCACTAAAATAAATAAAATGGTGCACAAAACGCAAGTACAACCTCGGTATTTTGCGACTAAAATTGCAAATTTGCCTCGGAATTTGCAGTTTTTTTAAGAAACTCAGCTAGAATCAATGAAGGAAGCGTTTAAAAATGACTCAAAGCGTTTAAAAATGACTCAAAGCGTTTAAACATGCGAATTTCGATGTTTTTGGAGTATCTAACTCAACTTTAAGACAAAATCAAGCAAAACCTGAGGGCAAAACTGATTCAAATCTTCTAAATGGTTGTTTTTGGTAAAATAACATTTTTGCAGAAAAATAAATGAAATAGTGCTGAAAACGCAAGTAAAACCTCGGTATTTTGCGACTAAAATTGCAAATTTGCCTCGGAATTTGCAGTTTTTTTAAGAAACTCAGCTAAGAATCAATGAAAAAAGCATTTAAGAATGCGAATTTCGATGTTTTTGGAGTATCTAACTCAACTTTAAGACAAAATCAAGCAAAACCTGAGGGCAAAACTGACTCAAATCTTCTAATTGGTTGATTTTGGTAAAATTCGACGAAAATTACATTTTTGCACTAAAATAAATAAAACGGTGCACAAAACGCAAGTACAACCTGGGTATTCTGCGACTAAAATTGCAAATTTGCCTCGGAATTTGCAGTTTTTTTTAAGAAACTCAGCTAGAATCAACGAAGAAAGCGTTTAAAAATGACTCAAAGCGTTTAAAAATGCGAATTTCGATATTTTTGGAGTATCTAACTCAACTTTAAGACAAAATCAAGCAAAACCTGAGAGCAAAACTGACTCAAATCTTCTAATTGGTTGATTTTGGTAAAATTACATTTTTGCACTAAAATAAATAAAATGGTGCACAAAACGCAAGTACAACCTCGGTATTTTGCGACTAAAATTGCAAATTTGCCTCGGAATTTGCAGATTTTTTAAGAAACTCAGCTAGAATCAATGAAAGAAGCGTTTAAAAATGACTCAAAGCGTTTAAACATGCGAATTTCGATGTTTTTGGAGTATCTAACTCAACTTTAAGACAAAATCAAGCAAAACCTGAGGGCAAAACTGATTCAAATCTTCTAAATGGTTGTTTTTGGTAAAATAACATTTTTGCAGAAAAATAAATGAAATAGTGCTGAAAACGCAAGTAAAACCTCGGTATTTTGCGACTAAAATTGCAAATTTGCCTCGGAATTTGCAGTTTTTTTAAGAAACTCAGCTAAGAATCAATGAAAAAAGCGTTTAAAAATGACTCAAAGTTTAAAAATGCGAATTTCGATGTTTTTGGAGTATCTAACTCAACTTTAAGACAAAATCAAGCAAAACCTGAGAGCAAAACTGACTCAAATCTTCTAATTGGTTGATTTTGGTAAAATTACATTTTTGCACTAAAATAAATAAAATGGTGCAAAAAACGCAAGTACAACCTCGGTATTTTGCGAGTAAAATTGCAAATTTGCCTCGGCATTTGCAGTTTTTTTAAGAAACTCAGCTAAGAATCAATGAAAAAAGCGTTTAAAAATGACTCAAAGTTTAAAAATGCGAATTTCGATGTTTTTGGAGTATCTAACTCAACTTTAAGACAAAATCAAGCAAAACCTGAGGGCAAAACTGATTCAAATCTTCTAAATGGTTGTTTTGGTAAAATAACATTTTTGCAGAAAAATAAATGAAATAGTGCTGAAAACGCAAGTAAAACCTCGGTATTTGCGACTAAAATTGCAAATTTGCCTCGGAATTTGCAGTTTTTTTAAGAAACTCAGCTAAGAATCAATGAAAAAAGCGTTTTAAAAATGACTCAAAGTTTAAAATGCGAATTTCGATGTTTTGGAGTATCTAACTCAACTTTAAGACAAAATCAAGCAAAACCTGAGAGCAAAACTGACTCAAATCTCTAATTGGTTGATTTTGGTAAAATTACATTTTTGGAACTAAAATAAATAAAATGGTGCAAAAAACGCAAGTACAACCTCGGTATTTTGCGAGTAAAATTGCAAATTTGCCTCGGAATTTGCAGTTTTTTTAAGAAACTCAGCTAAGAATCAATGAAAAAAGCGTTTAAAAATGACTCAAAGTTTAAAATGCGAATTTCGATGTTTTTGGAGTATCTAACTCAACTTTAAGACAAAATCAAGCAAAACCTGAGGGCAAAAACTGATTCAAATCTTCTAAATGGTTGTTTTTGGTAAAATAACATTTTTGCAGAAAAATAAATGAAATAGTGCTGAAACGCAAGTAAAACCTCGGTATTTTGCGACTAAAATTGCAAATTTGCCTCGGAATTTGCAGTTTTTTTTAAGAAACTCAGCTAAGAATCAATGAAAAAAGCGTTTAAAAATGACTCAAAGTTTAAAAATGCGAATTTCGATGTTTTTGGAGTATCTAACTCAACTTAAGACAAAATCAAGCAAAACCTGAGAGCAAAACTGACTCAAATCTTCTAATTGGTTGATTTTGGTAAAATTACATTTTGCACTAAAATAAATAAAATGGTGCAAAAAACGCAAGTACAACCTCGGTATTTTGCGAGTAAAATTGCAAATTTGCCTCGGCATTTGCAGTTTTTTTAAGAAACTCAGCTAAGAATCAATGAAAAAAGCGTTTAAAATGACTCAAAGTTTAAAAATGCGAATTTCGATGTTTTTGGAGTATCTAACTCAACTTTAAGACAAAATCAAGCAAAACCTGAGAGCAAAACTGACTCAAATCTTCTAATTGGTTGATTTTGGTAAAATTACATTTTGCACTAAAATAAATAAAATGGTGCACAAAACGCAAGTACAACCTCGGTATTTTGCGACTAAAATTGCAAATTTGCCTCGGAATTTGCAGTTTTTTTAAGAAACTCAGCTAGAATCAATGAAAGAAGCGTTTAAAAATGACTCAAAGCGTTTAAAAATGACTCAAAGCGTTTAAACATGCGAATTTCGATGTTTTTGGAGTATCTAACTCAACTTTAAGACAAAATCAAGCAAAACCTGAGGGCAAAACTGATTCAAATCTTCTAAATGGTTGTTTTTGGTAAAATAACATTTTTGCAGAAAAATAAATGAAATAGTGCTGAAAACGCAAGTAAAACCTCGGTATTTTGCGACTAAAATTGCAAATTTGCCTCGGAATTTGCAGTTTTTTTAAGAAACTCAGCTAAGAATCAATGAAAAAAGCATTTAAGAATGCGAATTTCGATGTTTTTGGAGTATCTAACTCAACTTTAAGACAAAATCAAGCAAAACCTGAGGGCAAAACTGACTCAAATCTTCTAATTGGTTCATTTTGGTAAAATTCGACGAAAATTACATTTTTGCACTAAAATAAATAAAATGGTGCACAAAACGCAAGTACAACCTGGGTATTTTGCGACTAAAATTGCAAATTTGCCTCGGAATTAGCAGTTTTTTTAAGAAACTCAGCTAGAATCAACGAAGAAAGCGTTTAAAAATGACTCAAAGCGTTTAAAAATGCGAATTTCGATATTTTTGGAGTATCTAACTCAACTTTAAGACAAAATCAAGCAAAACCTGAGAGCAAAACTGACTCAAATCTTCTAATTGGTTGATTTTGGTAAAATTACATTTTTGGAACTAAAATAAATAAAATGGTGCAAAAAACGCAAGTACAACCTCGGTATTTTGCGAGTAAAATTGCAAATTTGCCTCGGAATTTGCAGTTTTTTTAAGAAACTCAGCTAAGAATCAATGAAAAAAGCGTTTAAAAATGACTCAAAGTTTAAAAATGCGAATTTCGATGTTTTTGGAGTATCTAACTCAACTTTAAGACAAAATCAAGCAAAACCTGAGAGCAAAACTGACTCAAATCTTCTAATTGGTTGATTTTGGTAAAATTACATTTTTGCACTAAAATAAATAAAATGGTGCACAAAACGCAAGTACAACCTCGGTATTTTGCGACTAAAATTGCAAATTTGCCTCGGAATTTGCAGTTTTTTTAAGAAACTCAGCTAGAATCAATGAAAGAAGCGTTTAAAAATGACTCAAAGCGTTTAAAAATGACTCAAAGCGTTTAAACATGCGAATTTCGATGTTTTTGGAGTATCTAACTCAACTTTAAGACAAAATCAAGCAAAACCTGAGGGCAAAACTGATTCAAATCTTCTAAATGGTTGTTTTTGGTAAAATAACATTTTTGCAGAAAAATAAATGAAATAGTGCTGAAAACGCAAGTAAAACCTCGGTATTTTGCGACTAAAATTGCAAATTTGCCTCGGAATTTGCAGTTTTTTTAAGAAACTCAGCTAAGAATCAATGAAAAAAGCATTTAAGAATGCGAATTTCGATGTTTTTGGAGTATCTAACTCAACTTTAAGACAAAATCAAGCAAAACCTGAGGGCAAAACTGACTCAAATCTTCTAATTGGTTCATTTTGGTAAAATTCGACGAAAATTACATTTTTGCACTAAAATAAATAAAATGGTGCACAAAACGCAAGTACAACCTGGGTATTTTGCGACTAAAATTGCAAATTTGCCTCGGAATTTGCAGTTTTTTTAAGAAACTCAGCTAGAATCAACGAAGAAAGCGTTTAAAAATGACTCAAAGCGTTTAAAAATGCGAATTTCGATATTTTTGGAGTATCTAACTCAACTTTAAGACAAAATCAAGCAAAACCTGAGAGCAAAACTGACTCAAATCTTCTAATTGGTTGATTTTGGTAAAATTACATTTTTGGAACTAAAATAAATAAAATGGTGCAAAAAACGCAAGTACAACCTCGGTATTTTGCGAGTAAAATTGCAAATTTGCCTCGGAATTTGCAGTTTTTTTAAGAAACTCAGCTAAGAATCAATGAAAAAAGCGTTTAAAAATGACTCAAAGTTTAAAAATGCGAATTTCGATGTTTTTGGAGTATCTAACGCAACTTTAAGACAAAATCAAGCAAAACCTGAGGCCAAAACTAACTCAAATCTTCTAAATGGTTGTTTTTGATAAAATTACATTTTGGCAGAAAAATAAATGAAATAGTGCTCAAACCGCAAGTACAACCTCGGTATTTTGCGATTAAAATTGCAAATTTGCCTCGGAATTTGCAGTTTTTTTAAGAAACTCAGCTAATAATCAATGAAAAAAGCGTTCAAAAATGCGAATTTCGATGTTTTTGGAGTATCTAACTCAACTTTAAGACAAAATCAAGCAAGACCTGAGGGTAAAACTGACTCAAATCTTCTAATTGGTTGATTTTGGTAAAATTCGACGAAAATTACATTTTTGCACTAAAATAAATAAAATGGTGCACAAAACGCAAGTACAACCTGGGTATTTTGCGACTAAAATTGCAAATTTGCCTCGGAATTTGCAGTTTTTTTAAGAAACTCAGCTAGAATCAACGAAGAAAGCGTTTAAAAATGACTCAAAGCGTTTAAAAATGACTCAAAGCGTTTAAACATGCGAATTTCGATGTTTTTGGAGTATCTAACTCAACTTTAAGACAAAATCAAGCAAAACCTGAGGGCAAAACTGATTCAAATCTTCTAAATGGTTGTTTTTGGTAAAATAACATTTTTGCAGAAAAATAAATGAAATAGTGCTGAAAACGCAAGTAAAACCTCGGTATTTTGCGACTAAAATTGCAAATTTGCCTCGGAATTTGCAGTTTTTTTAAGAAACTCAGCTAAGAATCAATGAAAAAAGCATTTAAGAATGCGAATTTCGATGTTTTTGGAGTATCTAACTCAACTTTAAGACAAAATCAAGCAAAACCTGAGGGCAAAACTGATTCAAATCTTCTAATTGGTTCATTTTGGTAAAATTCGACGAAAATTACATTTTTGCACTAAAATAAATAAAATGGTGCACAAAGAGCATCAATACCCCAAAGAGCACAACTTTGCCAGAAAGTACTACATTTTTTTGTGGCTGATGAAGTTTTTCCTTTACGGAACAATAACATGCGCCCTTACCCTAGAAAAAATGCTACTAAAGAACAGCTGATCTTTAACTATCGACTTAGTAGGGCTCGGTGTACCATTGAAAATTCTTTTGGCATCTTAGCTTCACGATGGAGAATTCTACGTAAAGCAATAATAGCACATCCCAAAACAGTTGATGCTATAGTGCCATGCTATAAGCCACAACAGTGCTCCATAACTTTTTGAGAACTTTGCGTCAAATATGTTGCTGATGTTGACAATAACTCTGGAGAGGTTGTTTTATGCTATTTAAACAATTTATGTTATACCTGCTTGCATTATAATAGGTAACACCAGGGCTCTGGCGCAAGGAAGGACATCCATTAGCTCCACAAGGGTCACGAAATTATTCTCAAAAATCCATGACAATCAGAGATAAATTGTGTGAATACTTTAATTCAGATGTAGGTAAATTGCCCTGGCAGAGCTCAGAGGCCATATAATTATTTAATATGTAGGGAGTGTGGAAGTAAACTTGGCAGATGACTGACTTTGTTTCAGCACTCTCAGACAACTTAAATGATAGAAAGTGCTATAAAACTTTTTCTATTATACAGGGTGATTCAAAATTCAGTACAAATATTTTAAGGGCATATTTGTGGGGTGAAAATAAGACGTTTTTTTCCTATAAACATGAGTCCTAAAATGAACCCCCCCCCCCTTCGGGAGCTGAAAGTTGGAAAAACAAATATATTTTTTTTTAATTGTGGCCATTCATGAAAATTCTTGAAAATTTGTACATCCGCGTTTCTCAACGAGCTTTTTTCATTCCATTTCTTAGAAATGGCGAAATTTTAATTATTCGCGGCTTTTTAGGACTTACTGTCATTATAATGACAAATATTTTATGTTTCCCGGGAGTTTTGTAAAATTCATCGTCACTATCCAGTAGGCCAAACAAATATTTGTAGTTTTGATTTCTTGAAGATTTTTGATTAAGCTAACCGTTTTCGAGAAAAACTCCTTTGACCGAACGGCTGCAGTATCAACATGATAATAATTAAGAACATAGGAGGTTGGGACTTCATAGTTATGGCAACTGTTGTTTTTTATTTATGCTGTCAAATTGTTAATGTCAATTTTGTAGAATCGAAAGCTAGAAATGTTAACGGTTTTTCAGTTTGTTTGGTCTAGTTAGATCTAGACGCAAATTTCTTGTCCTGCATTCTTTTCACGGACGAGGCTAAGTTTTCACGTGACGGTGTTGTAAATTTTCATAACATACATGTCTGGGCCTATAAAAATCCACATCAAATTAGACTATGTCGTTACCAAGAACAATTTAGCTTAAGTGTATGGGGAGGAATAGTGGGTGATGAACTAATTATATAATAATAATATTGGTTTATTTAGCATATCGCTATACAAAGAAACTTAGTATTAATAACAAGCGTTGAAACATTTCTGTACATATTATTTAAACACTAAAACTAAACAAAACATCTTCAACAAGACATTACATAAGCCCACACAAGATTTTTAAAAACTTCGAAATTTTTGCAGTCTTTTATATTTTTTGGCAACATATTAAAATCTAGCAATCCCTTATACAAAACTGAATTTAATCTTTGAGTGCTATTGCACTTTGATAACAAAATGAAATCATTCGAGTTTCTAGTGCAATATCCATGTACGTCCTTGAAAAACTTAACTCTATTACATATATACGGCGGCAAGAAGTTATTTTTAATTTTGAATATAAACATATAAACACTAAACATAACTTTTCGTTTGACTGACAACATATTTAAAACACTAAGCATAGTTTCAATAGGGGTATATCTGTTACATTTTAAAATGGTTCTCATTGCTCTATTTTGCACAAGTTGTAATTGTTCAATCTTAAAATTAGGTAGATTATAAAGAAGTGTAGCACAAAAATTCAAATGAGGAGCCGCTATGCTGTTATACAGCAACATTTTTGTACTTAGTGACAGTTTCTTTCCTACTCTAGCAATAAAACCTACCTTTTTAGCAAACTTTCTAGTTATATAATACACGTGAGCATAGAAATTTAAATTTGTGTCAAATATAACACCCAAATATTTGATTTGTTCTTGATGAATAATTTTCTCCTTATTAATTATGATGCTTAAATCAGCCAGATTAATGTCTCTCAACTTGAATTTTTTCCCAAACAAGCAAAATCTTGATTTTGAGGTGTTCAAGCTCAATTTATTTTGGCAAAGCCACTGGAATATTCGACCTAGATCATCGTTAACAATTTGTTGCATTTGTGTTACATTTTTTCCAGCTACATAAATCATTGCATCATCAGCGAACAACTCAATTTTACAGCCTTTAATAACCTTAACCATTTCATTTATGTAAAGTAAGAACAGCATTGGACCCAGAACAGTTCCCTGTGGTACCCCATGCTGAACACGCAAGGAGCTTGATACAGAATTTTTAAATTTAACTTTTTGCTGTCTATTGTGCAAATATGACTCAAACCACCGTAAAACTGTCCCTCCAATGCCGATGTTCCTTAACCGTTTTAATAAAATATCTCTATCAACCGTTTCAAATGCTCTTTTAAAGTCCAAAAACACCGCCAGAACCACATTACCCCCATCAACCTCTCTCAAAAAAACATCACATATATTAATCACTACAGATTCGCATGAGTGACCCTCACGAAAACCTGACTGGTTTACAACTAAAATATTATTTTTGTTACAATATTCCAACAACTGTTTCTTTACAGCAAGTTCCAAAACCTTTTCATACACTTCAACCGTATTTATTGGCCTAAATTCATTGTAAAGATTCGTATTTTGTACTTTTGGAACCGGTATCACCGTGGATTCTTTCCACGTCTCGGGAAAGTCACCACTTGATAGAGAAGTATTAACAACATCCAACAATCTAATACCAATCACGCAGACGACATCACATAAAACTTTTTTGGAAATTCCATTCACACCTCCTCGAACATTTTTTAAATTTTTTATTGTCTCATTCATATCTTTCATGCTCAATTGTTCGAATCTGAGAAATTTACTATACAGACCATTACATGAAACTAAAGTTTCATCTCGAAGGGAACATTTTGGGACACTACTTATAATTTCATTTATACTGTTTATGAAATACCTATTGAATTCCTCAGCAATTAATACCTCCTCAGAAAGCGTTTTATTTACGAATTTGATTTGATCCGGTGTTGACTCATTTCGGTTCGGAAGCAAATTTTTTAAATTTTTCCACATTTCTGATGAATTATTTTTGTTTTCATCAATCATTTCTTTATAATATCTGTCTTTTTCAATTTTAATTTCATTTACTATTAAGTTTCGTATCCTTTTGTATTCCCTCCAGGTCTCATCATTTTTTTCTCTAACAGCTCTTACATACAATCCATCCCTGGTCTGCATTTGTTGTCTAATATCACCCGTTATCCAGGGTTTATTTAAATATTTTTGTTTAACTACAAATTTTTGTCTAGGACACATATTATTCAAAATGTTAGTAATGCTGTCTACAAACTCTCGCGCCAAAACATTCACATTCCCACTACTATTATTCCATACCGTATTTAGCAAATTTGCATGCAGTTGGTCCGGATCATAATTTTTCATGGTTCTAAAATAAACAATCTTATCAGATGTCTTATTTGAACATTGTTCAAGCCGAAAAGACAAAATATTATGATCACTAATTTTAGGTGTTAAATGTACCACAACTGAAAAAGATCTGTCATTCGTTATAACGTAATCTATAAGGGTTTCACTTTTATCGGTAATTCGTGTAGGAGAGTCAACCATCTGAAAAAATCCATTTGAGTAAATATGAGATAAAATCTTGTCGCCGTAAAATGAAGGCTTTAACAGGTCGAAGTTAAAGTCTCCCATTATAATATTAATTCCCTCAAATACACTAACTTGATCTAGGTAATTGTTAAAAAAATCCACAAATTTGACATTTTCAGTCTGAGGTGGATGGTACAATACAGTGAAAAGATATCTTATCCTAGATACAGTAATTTCAAGCGACAACAACCACACAAAGTTTTGAATACATTGTATGTCCTTTACACAATATTTAATATAATTTCTGATCAATGCGATGACTCCACCCGTTCTTTTATTATTTGTGACGCACTGTTCAATCTGGTAACCATCAATGATAAGTTCACATATCTCAACCTCCGAACACACATGTGTTTCAGACAACAACAACAGTCTTGGCTGCCACTCGTTAACAAATACCCTAATGTGATCTTTGTTATTTAAATAACCCTGACAATTAAAATATGCAACCCTGGAATTTAGTTCTATGTTAGCGTCTAGTTGCTACTTTACAAATTTGTTTTTCTGAATTTGCTCTACTTTTTTAAGCGTTTCGCAACTATTCCTATCCCAAGCTACATGGTCAGTTTTTAGTGACAGTCCATATTTTTTGGTTGCCAACATACAATTTAAACATTTATATGCAGTGCTAACACAATCTTTAACGTCATGTTCCTCACTGCATTTAGGACATGCTTTTTTGTGGTTGCAATCTTTACTAATGTGACCATACTGACAACATTTGAAGCACCTAATTACACCATAATCACTGTAAACAGGGCAACGATTCCAACCAATATTCATCCTTCCCTGATTTATAAGCCGGATATAGGTATCATCATCCACCTCCAATATCAAATTAAATCTTTGATTTATAACACTTGTTCTACGTATTATTTTTATATGAAAATTGCAATGCCCATTGTTTAAACCATTTTGTTTAATTACCTTGTTTATTATGGCTCCTTCACCTGTTTCAAATTCACCTTCATTAACTCCTACCACTTTAACACGATGTTGCATAACTTTCGGCCTTTCGACACTATACGAGTCACCAAGTTGGCTCTGAATTTGTGACTGAATATCTTCAATCGCTTCCTCGTTTCCGCAGTTTAAAATGAGGCCCCCATTTTTTGTAGCTCGACCCATTGTGACGCCTATACCCATGTCTACAGGATTAACCTTGCTTTTTAAGTCTCCTTTCAACACTTTGATATCCTTTTTTTGGCCTTTTTGGTTTACACCAAAACTTTGTTATTCTTTTTCACAACGGATGAAAATGTTATGCAATTATCAGGCTGGCGCTGCTGGATTGGATGTTAGTTTGGTTATTCTTTTTAAGACTCGCAATTTCTTCCTTGAGAGTGCGATTCTCAGTCATCAATAACTCAACGTTTTTGTTTAGCTCATTGGTTTTATTCATCAATGCATCAAGGGTCGCATGTATTTCCTCAAGTGTGGCTTGATCAATGTATATGTCCTCAACCCGGCTTCTTTTTCATGACCTTTCGCTTCTGTTTACATCAGACCTAACCTCACCTGCTTGCTCCAAGCATGCCGTGCACTTCCAACTTGATTTCTTCATATGAAATCCGCGAAGATCGGTATTTTCACACTTTCCATGATAATACTTCTTACACACATTGCATTGAATAGTAGTTTTAACATCTTCGAAGCCGATTTTACACGTAAAACACTTCAAAGAGTCGGGATCGCTATCGTTATCACCCGTTCCACCAGACGCCATTTTAAAAATATAATAAAATTGGTCCATTTTTTTTTACCGCGAACATTAAATGGCGACACTTATTTAGACTTTCTTATTAATGAGTTGCCTGCATTGATGGAGAATGTTCCATTGAACATCCGCAGGAACATGTTTTTCATGCACGTTGGTGCCCCCCTCCCATTTCACGTTACAGTTCGGGAACATTTAAACGCAAGGTTTCCAGATCGATGGATCGGAAGGGCAGGTCCTATACTTTGGCCTCCACGTTCCCCAGACTGTACAGCACTCGATTTCTTTTTATGGGGATAAGTAAAGTCATTGGTGTATGATGCGGGACCAATTCCATGTCCAGGACGTTTCCAGCACTTATTATGAAAGCGGTCTCAAAAATCTTTTTGTGTTTTGTTTGTGCAAGTACCAGTTTTGCTATTTTCTCCGTTCCTAACAGTCATGACATTTGAAAAAGGTTTAAAATACATTTTTAAAGTTTATAAACGTCTGTGATTGGTAATACGTAGTTGTTAAATTACAAAGTCCCAGCCTCCTATGTTTTTTCTTATTATGATGATAATAGTGCAGCCGTTCAGTCAAAGGAGTTTTTCTCGAAAACGGTTAGCTTAATCAAAAAACTTCAAGAAATCAAAACTAAAGATATTTATTTGGGCTACCGGATAGTGATGATGAATTTAACAAAACTCTCGGAAAACATAAAATATTTGTCATAATAATGACATTAAGTCCTTAAAAACTGCGAATAATTAAAATTTCGCCATTTCTGAGAAATGGAATAAAAAAAGCTCGTTGAGAAACGGGGAAGTACAAATTTTCAAGAATTTTCGTGAATAAATATGGCCACAATTAAAAAAAACTTTTTATCCTTTCCCAACTTTCAGCGCCCGTAGGGGGGAGGGGGTTCATTTTAGGACCCTGTTTGTAGGAAAAAAACGTCTTATTTTGACCCCACAAATATGCCCTTAAAAATCTTTTACTGAATTTTGAATCACCCTGTATTATAAAATAACTAAAAATATTTGTCTTATTACAACATTGCCAATTGCAATTGAAACTAATGACGTACTAGACATTTAGAAGAATAATCCCTGCATTTTGGATACATATTCATCATAGTACATTAGTCTCTAATATTTGATGTTTCCTTAAAAGAGCCCTCACTACTTAAAAAAGAATAAATGTTGAATTATGAGAGGGATATAAAACGACAACCATTCTCGTTGAAACAAAATGACGTTATCACTGATACTAGGTACTTTTAGAATGTGCATTGGAGACATTTAAAAAAAAACACAAATGGGACTAATTTCACTCTCATTAGGTATGTTTGTTACAGAATGCAACAGTTTTTTGTTCTCTTTGATGCCCTCTTTTACCTCCCATCAAAGAAAGTCCCGTAGGTTCAATAGTTTCGGAGATGGACCCTTTCAGTGGTCCAGTTTTACGTACTTTTAAAATGTGCTTTGGAAGCATTTAAAAAAAATCCACAAATGGGACTAATCTCACTCTCATTATGTTTGTTACCTTCATAGGGGATTAAAATCTCTTAATTCAGGTTCAAAGCCGCAAAACAAAATTTCCAACATTTCTTCGAAATTGACAAAAGGGGTATTTCTTCTTTTTTCTCAATTTCCATTTTGACCGTCTGTAACTTTAGAACGAGTGGATTGATTGGAGTGAATCCAACACTTTTTGTTTTCTTTGATCTCCTCTTTCACCTCCCATCAAAGAAAGTCCCGTAGGTTCAATAGTTTGGTGATTTTCTTTTTGGGAGTAGTTTATTGCATAAATTTGTTAGGTATTTGGTCAGCTCTTCAGCAGTGTTTAGTTTCGTCTGTGTGTCTTGTTTGAGGTAGTTTTCCATCTTTATTTTGCCCATTTCGTCCAATTTCCACCCTTCCAAGTTTTATTTGTTGTTCGTTACTTCTTGTTCGGAAAATGTTAATTCATATGTTATGTAAAAATGATGTAAAATATGTAAAAATGATGTAAAAATGATGTCTATTAATGAGGTACCGTTTGCGTTGGAGAACGTGGGTAAGTTTCCAGTATTTATGGCTGTTAGATTATTTGAGATTAGTAGTTCTTCTAATAGCGGTCCTCTAGGGTTCTGCACCGTCGATCCAAATACCTTTGACTTCGCGTTGAGATCCCCTGCGATTAGAATATCCTTACTGCAATTTTTTATAAAGGTGTCTATTTGGCTCAGAAAGTTTTCAAATGCTTGCAGGGTTTTGTTTGGAGAGAAGTAGCATGAGATGACAATGACTGTGTCGAGTTCAATAGCTGCAAATCCGTGATGTCGGGTTATTTTCATCAGCTTTAGTTGTTTGGATGTCCATAATATGAAGCAGTCGTTGTTTAGGTCATATATGAAGTTTTCCTTTTTCCGATGTGTTGGTTCTTGTCCTAGTATTATGTCTATGTCTTGTTCGTATGTAAATTGCCTAAGTAGGTCTAAGGCGCTATATTTTCTGTCTAGTTTATCTGTAAAATTTTAATTTTTTTGGTTTCGCGTTCTGCAAACATTTTGGCTTTAAATCATTCTACGAGTTTGCCTCATTTTTAAGAATGCCTTCTTATAGAGCGGGCATTCGTAACTGTATGTTTTGTGGTTATTAATGTCAGTGCAGTTGAGACATTTCGGTTGTTCTTTGCAGTTTTTGATTTCATGCTGGGTCGAACTACAGTTAAGGCAACTTCGTTCTCTGCGGTCGTTTCTGCAGTTAGGGGTGATGTGTCTAAATTTATAACAGTTTAAGCATATTACTGGCTCGTTTGTTTCCTCTACTCTACAGTTACTCCATCCTATTCGTATTTTTCCCGTATTGATTAGTATGTTGGCTTTTTCAAATGGTAATTTTGCAAAAGCATAGAGGAGTTTATTTTGGTTAGTTTTTATAGCTAGTTGTATTTTAATTTCGCTGTTTTCCTCAGGGGTGTAATTTAGTGTATCGGTAATAGCGTCTTCTACTTCTTGTTGTTCGGTTGTGCTAGTTATATCCTTTATAAACACTGTTTTGTAGTTTTTGGCTATTGATGTGTCCATATCTTTGTCTATGTTTTTTTTTACTTCTTCAAGGAAAGTCTTCTCTTCATGTTCGTTTGCTTGATATTTGATATGTATCTGTCCTTTGTTGTCGTGTCTAATATTGTGCACTCTTACTCCTATGTCTTGGATTTTGATATTTTTTCTCATTTTTGACGTTATTAGGGAGTATGTAGCTTCCGAGTTTACTCCTTTTATTATAACTGTGCCTGTTTTCTTGTCCCTAGTTGTTGTCCAATTAAAGGGATCGTTATTTGTAGAAGTACCTGTATTTGTGTTCAGTTCTCCGTTTGTGTATACTCCTTGTTCCTGTGTTGTTATTGGTTTGTACGGAGCTCTTGTAGTTGAATATAATGTCAAGTTCATGTCGTAATCTTGCAATATTTTTTCCGCCAGTCGTCTTATTTTTACTATGTCTACTTTCGTGTAATTACAGAGTGTGATTTTTTTGGTTGCCTTTTGTTGTTCTTTTTGTATTAAGTTCTTGAGTCCCTGGTAGAGACTCGTCCATTTTTCTAGGGATGTTGAAATGTTCTGCTCAGATTCTGGATTTTTTAATCCAAGGACGCGTAGTGTATTTCCATTTTCTTCTTTGTTGTCTTCATCTGTGGTGATTTTTGTGTCGACGCTAATTACTTTACCTTCATCTGGCTTTCCAGATTTCAGGTAACTGGAGATTTGCGGAAAGGTTTCGCCTAGTTTTTTCTTGTAGCCATTATTTCCCTGTTCGTCCGTATCTATGATCACTATGGTGTTATTTTCTTAGTTAGTTTTTGGGTAACATTTGTCATTCCATTTTAATTTTATTATCTCCTTGATTTTGCTTATGTTATTTGTTTTATGTAATTGTCCTAGTATGTTCTTTTGGTCGTAGTTCGGGTCCGTTTGTGTGTCTATGTTTTTTGTTTCCGCTCTTTTCGTTAAGTATTGCATTGTGTATGTTTCTTCGGTTTGTGTGTCTGTAGTTTTTGTTTCTGGTTTTTCGTTACATGATTCTGTACGAGTTCCTATTTGTAGGGAGTTGATGAGGTCCCACATTTCTGCGGTATTCATCAGGCTCGACTTTGTTCTAAGTTTTTCTGTGATGTCTTTGATTTCCCTTTTGGCGATTCCATTGTTTCTTACTTGATTCGAAAGTTGCTTTACTGTTTCGTCCATAGTTTTGATTAAGTTTTTCAGTTTCTTTAGTTTCTCCCTGTCTGCTTTCAGATATTCTTCGTCGTTGTTCTCATTCGCACTTCCTATTGATGCAGTTCTTTTACGCTTAACTGATTTGCCTGCTTCATCATCCCAGCGCAGATCAAAGTAGCCGGTTTTACTTTGTGGAGTTGTAGTATTTTTCATCTTTTCCTGCTTTTGGTTCGTCCACGGTGGTGAGGTACTCAGACTTAGAGTTTTCTTGTGCGATGTCATTGCCTTCCAAGGAGGAAGTTTTTCGTCATCATCCATGCCCCCGCTGTCAGCCGCTTTTTAGTTGTGCCTGACTTTGTCGTAAAAGCGAAAGGAAAGAGAGTTGTGGTGCCGTAGTACCGCTCTCGCTTATCACCGGAGATAACGTATGCAAGTGCAATTTGCCTATGCCGATATTTATCGGTTTTGGGCCTTTAGATTGTTTATCTGATAGGATATTAGCTCAAGAGTCCACTAATATTTGCCTTTGGTTTGACAAAACAATGAAAGGTATTCCCACAAAAACACTCACACTTTAATAGTTGTACAGGGGTTATTTTTCCCCTTACACTAATATAAAATTCCACTATGAACTTCATGCCATGTGTTCATCGACCGATCATAGAACTCCCGTCTCACACCAACAAAAAACGGACCAACATTCACCCAACGCAAAGCACTAATGAGCCCCGTGACATCCATCATCCTCTATGGATCACCGATCTGGGAAAATATAAATACTACGCTGCACTCCTAGAGAAGACAAACAGGCAAATAGCTCTAAGAATAACGAGGGCATACAGAACTGCCCCCACTACCGCACTCCTAGCAATAGCAAAGATACTCCCCATAAAACTACAAATAAGGCAAAGGACGCAAATACACATCAGCAAAAATAAAACTCAGATAGCTGAAATAAAGGATGAAGTACACAGAGAGTGGAGTAATGAATGGAATAACTACAAAGGAACAGCAAAGACTTTCATCACAGACCTAGAAAAATGGATAACTACAGACTGGACAGAGACAGACCATTACATGACGCAAATATTTACAGGACACGGAGTATTCGCGGAATACCTTCACAGAATAGGAAAGAAGACAAGCCCAGGTTGCGAATACTGCGACCTCACACAAATAGACAACTCACTACATACTCTTCTCAAATGCCCAAGATGGGAGACAGAACGACGCAAGACAACTGTAAAATGTGGAACACAAATTAGCCCGAACAACATCGCTTCACTACTCTTGTCAAAAAAACTGGGAGGCAATAAAACAATTCATAACAGTGACAATGAAAACAAAAATCGAGGACGAGAAAAAGAAACAAGAAATGGACCAACGATTGTAAATAAAAAAAAATAGAGGAAGAAGAAACACAAGAAAAATTTACCCTGAAGTAATGAGGTAAGGCGGTACCGGGAAGAGAGGGATGGAGTTTAGTCAGTCGGTGCTCCTGGAGGGAAGACGCCAAACTGACACTATGTGGGAAACCTCGATCGCCATGTGCCAAGCCCTCATGTCTGTACAGCAGATTCTCTAATCTTCTATAAAAAAAAAGGTTCAATAGTTTCGAAGATGGACCCGTGCAGTGGTCCAGATTTAGGTACTTTTACAATGTGCTTTGGAGGCATTTAAAAAAAAATCCACAAATGGGACTAATCTCACTCTCATTATGTTTGTTACCTTCATAGGTGATTAAAATCACTTAATCCAGGTTCAAAACCTCAAAAAAAAAGTACAAAATTTTTTTTTGAAATTGACTAAAGGGGTATTGCTTCATTTTCCTCAATTTCCAATTTTCACCGCCTGTAACTTTAGAACGAGTGGATTGATTGGAGTGAATCCAACAGTTTTGTACTCTTTGCTGTCCTCTTTCACCCCACATCAAAGAAAGTCCCGTAGGTTCCATAGTTTCGGAGATGGACCCTTTCAGTGGTCCAGTTTTAGGTTCTTTTAGAATGTGCTTTGGAGGCATTTAAAAAAAATCCACAAATGGGACTAATCTCATTCTCATTATGTTTGTTAGCTTCATAGGGGATTAAAATCACTTAATTCAGGTTCAAAACGGCAAAAACATTCTTTCGAAATTGACTAAAAGGGCATTTCTTCTTTTTTCCTCAATTTCCAATTTGGACCGCCTGTAACTTTAAAACGAGTGGATTGATTGGAGTAAATCCAACAGTTTTTTGTTATCCTTGATGTCCTCAGTGGTCCAGATTTAGGTACTTTTAGAATGTGCATTGGAGGCATTTAAAAAAAAACACAAATGGGACTAATTTCACTCTCATTATGTTTGTTACTTTCATAGGGTATTAAAATCACTCAATTAATGTTCAAAACCGCAAAAAAATTCTAACATTTTTTCGAAATTGACTACAGGAATATTTCTTCTTTTTTCTGAATTTCCAATTTTGACCGCCTGTAACTTTAGAACGAGTGGATTGATTGGAGTGAATGCAACAGTTTTTTGTTCTCTTTGATGACCTCTTTCACCTCCCATCAAAGATAGTGTAGGTTCAATAGTTTCGGAGAGGGACCGGTTTGGAGGCATTTAAAAAACAAATCCACAAATGTAATTAATCTCAATCTCATTATGTTTGTTACTTTCATAGGGGATTAATATCACTTAATCCAGTTTCAAAACGGCAAAAAAAGTACCAATTTCATTCTTTCTAAATTGACTAAAGGAGCATTTCTTCTTTTTTCCTCAATTTCTAATTTGGACCGCTTGTAACTTTAGAACGAGTGTCTCTTTGATGTCCTCTTTCACATGCCAAAGAAAGTCCCGTAGGTGCCATAGTTTGGGAGGTAGACCCGTTCGCGGTTGTCCATTTTTAGGTACTTTTAAATTGTGCTTTAAAGACATTTAAAAAAATTCCTCAAAAGGACTAAATTCACTCTCATTATGTTTGTTACTTTCATAGGGGATAGAATCGTCTCAGTCTAATAAAAAATAGCGTAACAAAATTGCAATTTTTTTTTTTAATTTATGTAATTTTTAATTATATAAAATTAAATTTGCACAAAGTGTATGTATGTTTTTCCTGTTCTTCACAGTGTCCACACTCTTATTGCCAGAGCACTTTGAAGCTTTTTTTTAACGCACGTAACTTTCACGTTGTACGCCACTGGTGTCGCAAAAGGCTCAGATTGCCCCGACTGCCACGACCGGCTGCAATACATAACGTGGGCAGTTGAAGGCAGATATAATGAAATTCCGACTAAAAGCCCTCCGGATTGGCCTATGTACTGCGGCAGGGACTAAGGCCCCGTTCACAACAGACCACTACGTTGTCCTTATAATTAGTTCCCTGATTAGTCGCAGGTAATTGTTAAAAAATTAATTAATTATACTTGTCAGATATGTCTAATATCGTATATTATATAACTGGTTGCTGAGATTCAGTATTATAGTGATGAAAAAGTTGTGATAGTTCCTGCTATTGCCAGTGGTGACACATTACATACCACGCCATCTGTCGCCGATACCAGGAAAAGTTGCCTTTTAAGAATGATTTTGAACACTTGTACTTAATAGTATATTATTCAGGCTGATCACGTAAATTATAATGAGTGTTATTCACGGTGTGGCACCGGTTTCACTTCAAAGAGTATTTCACGCCCTATTATGCGTTGACAACCTTACATATTACTGCACTGTTGCTGTTCATTTGAAAAAGCTTTCTAGATGACGTTTTCTCTTGAACGAGGTACTGTTTAATGATATTGATTGCAACATTAAGAAAAGAATGTCGCCACACATACATTTATTATCTCTGCGTCAATCTGTGTTTGTGAGGCAATTCGAACATCAAAAACGGGAAGCTTTTAATAACTGCCAAAAGAGAGGCCCTGATAGGAATTTTATCTAATTACGCGCACCCTCGAAGGGCGTGGGCGTTCGGTCCCGGTCTCTGGGGCCCCACGTCCCTAATGTGGGTCGACGCCGTTGGGGATGAAGATGAAATTGCAATAAATGCACGCTTAACGATGCAGGTTGCGGAATCGATAATAATTGGGTTGTTTTTTTTTTGTTCAATACACACACATTTTGTAATTTTATACAGCGTTCTTCAACAAAAAGTAGTCTCTTAATACCTTTAAATACTATCTTTTGGTTGGAAATTGCCAAGACATGTCAAGGAGGCCACTTATTACACTCTTTTTTGGATGACCGGGTATCGGCATACAGGCCGATACCTGCTCAAAATTTGTCAAAAAAGCAAAAGGTGAGAAACACTGGAAAAATGTGGAGTGTGATATGTAAAATTAAAACTTACTGTAGCGCCATTTATTACTAGAATTTGTTGACTGGTAGCATCATTGTTTCTTGTGAGGGAAAATCAGCCATCCTCATTTGTTGAAAGACAATATTCTTCATCAGAATATGCATCACATATTCGGCTTCTATTGACGATAGACTTAGCGTTGTTTGTTTCTTTGTGCACCAGCTCCAAGAACATGGAAGAAATATCTGGTCGTAGACACACAATCAACAAGAAGGCAGTTTTGTTCTTTGGAAAGAATAAATCAACATTAAGAGTACCTTTAAGGTATCTCAGTATTCGCTTAAACTTGGTCCAAAGTTGATTCGTTGGGTTACTCTGAAATCTACTGCACAGGTTTACTGAATAGCTCAAATCTGGTCTAAGTAGTTACCAGCATCCTATGATACATTAGTAATCCAACAAACTCTCGAACCATTTTCAGATCTTCTATGAAATTTCCAGCCACCACATTGGTTCTGATTGGTTTACTGTCACTTATTCCAAAGTGATGCAAAATTTGTTGTAATGTTATTTTTCTGATTTAGGTACCAAGTTTCACCAGAAGACCTTAAGTTTATACATAAAAAAGGTCTTAATATCACCAAGGCAAAAATTACATGTCAAGTATGTTTACAGGTTTTCAACTTGCTTGCTCATTATCGCTTATGATCCAAATGTCAGCCACATACAGATACATATCATCCCTTCCTTAATGTACTTAATGTATAGGCTCTAACACTTTTTTTTAATAAGTAATTTCTTTTGGTTCGATGTGTTAAGAGTTTTTACCTTGGGGCTGGTCGGTATTAAGCATTACGGAATTTCGAGGTTGGCAGCGCCGAAACTAGTCGAAATACTTCATAACATGACACCGCCTTTCCTGCTCCGAATTTGTCTTCAAATACAAGTTCCAATCATGAACTCACACCCCGGCGTATGAGGCAGGGGTCACTTACTGACGAGTTCAAGGTGCAACTTCACGGTGCTTGGCAGCACCGAAACTTCACCCACAGACTCACAGGTGGCAGCATTAGTCGAAATACTTCATAACATCACTCACTGCAATGCGGAATAATCTCACGCACATGAGCCACTCTCTGGTATGATTCTCGGCAACACTGGAACATCCTTCATCACTCGCGCTGAAGCAATAGCAACACAACTTCGTCCCCTCACTCCGCTAATAGAGCCTCGCTTCTCTTCCATCATACATCCTCCGTCCTCCTCACAGGAAGGGAAGTATTGTAGCGAAACTTCATCCACCTACTCACAGGTGGCAGCGCTGAAACTTCACCCACAGACTCACAGGTGGCAGCATTAGTCGAAATACTTTATAACATCACACCGCCTCTCCGGCCCGAATTTGTCTTCAAACACAAGTTCCAACTATGAACTTTCACCCCGGCATATAAGGCAGGGTCTACCACGCCTACCTGGCGAGTCCAAGGTAGACCCCGGGACGAAACACCCACATTACACACATAATAAATAACGATCTCAAGTCGTCCCAGTGGTGCTTCCCTTAATAAAAAATCTGTTCTGGGAATACATTTCCAATCCATGGCTCATAATTTACAACACCATAATTGGTGACCCTCGACAAAAGCAACCCGCAATCTTCCGAGCACAAGGCCGCAACAAGGATCGCTTCAACGCCACGAGACTACCAGAGTAGCAACTAGCAAACTCTCCCTTCACTCACTGCAACGCGGAATAATCTCACACACATCACTCTCTGGTACCATTCTCGGCAACATTGGCACATCCTTCATCACTCATCGCGCTCAAAAAACAGCAACACAGCTTTGTCCCCTCAGTCCGCAAAAAGAGCTTCGTTTCTCTCCCATCATACATCCTCCGTCCTCATTGTCACTGGGAGGGAAGTATTGTAGCGGAACTTCATCCACCGACTCACAGGTGGCAGCATTAGTCGAAATACTTCATAACATCACACCGCCTTTCCTGCCCGAATTTGTCTTGAAACACAAGTTCCAACTATGAACTTTCACCCCGGCATATAAGGCAGGGTCTACCACGCCTTACTGACGAGTCCAAGGTAGACCCCGGGCCAACACCACATACATAGGCTATAACGACCTCAATTGGTGCCAGTGGTGTTTACCTGAATAACAAAAATCTTTTCTGGGAATACATTTCCCATCTATGGCACGTCATTATATTGACGCCACAAAAGCAAAAACCGATTGTGGCAACGTAGCAACAATGCTCTTTCTTTCTCTAATAGGACTCTATTTAGGTGCATTGCACTGCTCTTTCTTTCTTTATTAGGGCTCTATTAAGGCGCCGTGTATATCCATGTTGCTCTAAATTGTATGATGCAGTACAACTTACTCAAATATTCTTAGCCTTACACAGTTTACATCTAACAACCTTAATTCTGCGATTCAACTGATTTGTTAAAAAAAGCATCATATTCCTTAAAATAATCAAAGAAATCACTTTTAATCCATTAGATACATGGCACAAAAATGAAAAAAAAACGGCTTTTTTTAAGCACTTTGAGAAATTTTAAGCCGTTTTATAGGCGTTTTTAGCTCTAAACAATGAGTTTCAAAAACATTGAATATTGCATATTTAAACATTTTGACAGGTTTTAAGGCGTTTTACCACGTTTTCTACCCATCTTAACTCCCCACATTGAGTTTCGATTTTCGGAAAACCACTAAAATTCCTTTTTTTGCGCATTGAGAGAAATTTTACAGCGTTTTATAGGCGTTTTTAGCTGTAAAAAATGAATATTTTAAAACGTCTTAAGGCGTTTAACCATGTTTTCCACCGATCTTGAACCCAAACATTGAATTTCTCCGGAAAATGAAAAAAGAAAATTCTATGAGCATTTTGAGGCATTTTATAGACGTTTTTAGCTTTAGCTCTAAACAGTGAATTTCAAAAACATTAAATATTGCCTACTTAAAGCGTTTTACCACGTTTTCTAGCGATCTTAACTCCAAACATTAAATTTATTCGAAAAAAAATCACTAAAATTGCTTTTTTTTTGAGAATTTTGACACATTTTAGGACGTTTTGTAAGTGTTGTACTAGTTGTAAACAATAAATTTCAAAAACGTTGAATACCTATTGCATATTTAAACAATTTGACACGTTTTAAGGCGTTTTACCAGGTTTTCTCCCGATCTTAACTCCACAGAATAAATTTCTTCCAAAAACCACATAAAATTACTTTTTTTGAGCATTTTGAGAAATTTTACAGCGTTTTATAGGCGCTTTTAGCTGTAAGCAATGAATATTTTAAGACGTTTTAAGGTGTCTAACCATGTTTTCTATCGATCTTAACCCCAAATATTGAATTTCTCCGGAAAATAATTCTTTGAGCATTTTTGTGGCATTTTATAGACTTTTTTAGCTTTAGCTCTAAACAATGAATTTCAAAAACATTGAATATTGCATATTTAAAGCATTTTAAAGTGTTTTGCGACGTTTTCCACCAATCTTAACTCCAAACATTGAATTTCTTTTTTTAACTGTAACAATAAATTTCAAAAACGTTGAATACTGCATATTTAAATATTTTGACACGTTATAAAGCGTTCTACCACGTCTTCTACCGATTTTAACTCCACATATTTAACTTCTTCGGAAAACCACTAAAATTGCTTCTTTTGAGCATTTTGAGGCATTTTATAGAGTTTTTTAGCTCTAGCTGTAAACAATGGATTTCACAAACATTGAATATTACATATTTAAAGCATTTTAAAGCGTTTTACCACGTTTTCTACCGATCTTAACTCCACAGAATAAATTTCTTCCAAAAACCACATAAAATTACTTTTTTTTTGAACATTTTGAAAAATTTTACAGCGTTTTATAGCCTTTTTTAGCTGTAAACATTGAATATTTTAAAACGTTTTAAGGCGTTTAACCATATTTTCTGCCGATCTTAACCCCAAACATTGAATTTCTCTGGAAAACAAAAAACAATTTTTTGAGCATTTTGAGGGACTTTATAGACGTTTTAAGCTTTAGCCTTAAACCTTTTTAACTTAAACAAATTGAATTTCTTCGAAAAAACCACTAAAATTGTTATTTTTGAGCATTTTGAGAAATTTTACAGCGTTTTATAGGCGTTTTTCGCTGTAAACAATGAATATTTTAAGACGTTATAAGCCATTTAACCATGTTTTCTACAGAACTTAACCCCAAACATTGAATTTCTCTGGAAATTTTAAAAAAATTGTTTGAGCATTTTGAGGCATTTTATAGACGTTTTAAGCTTTAGCCTTAACCAGTGAATTTCAAAAACTTTGATTATTGCATATTTAAGCATTTTAAAGCGTTTTACCAAGTTTTCTACCGATCTTAACTCCAAACATTGAATTTATTCGAAGAAAAAAACACTAAAAGTGCTTTCTTTTTAACATTTTGTCACATTTTACTGCGTTTTATAGGTGTTTTAGCAGTAAACAATGAATTTCAAAAACGCCGAATATCACATATTTAAACATTTTGACACGTTTTAAGGCGTTTTACCACGTTTTCTACCCATCTTAACTCCACATATTGAATTTCTTCGAATAGGCGTTTTTCGCTGTGAACAATGAATATTTTAAGACGTTTTAAGGCGTTTAACCATATTTTCTAGCGATCTTAACCCCAAACATTGAATTTCTCCGGAAAATAAAAAAAAATTATTTGAGCATTTTGAGGCATTTTAGAGAAGTTTTAAGCTTTAGCCTTAAACAGTGAATTTCAAAAACATTAAATATTGCATATTTAAAGCATTTTAAAGCGTTTTACCACGTTTTCTAACGATCTTAACTCCAAACATTGAATTTCTTCGAAAAAAACACTAAAACTGCTTTTTTTGAGCATTTTGACCTATTTTAGGGCGATTCGTAAGTGTTTTAGCTGTAAACAATAAATTTCAAAAACGTTGAATATTGCATATTTAAACATTTTGACACGTTTTAAGGCGTTTTACCACGTTTACCACGTTTTCACGTGATCTTAACGCTAAACATTGTTTTTCTTCGAAAAAAAACAACAAAATTGCTTTTTTTGGGCATTTTGACACATTTTAGGGCGTTTCGTAAGTGTGTAAATTTCAAAAACGTCGAATATTGCATATTTAAACATTTTGACACGTTTTAAGGCGTTTCACCACGTTTACCACGTTTTCACGTGATCTTAACGCTAAACATTGTTTTTCTTCGAAAAAAAAAAAACAAAATTGCTTTTTTTGGGCATTTTGACACATTTTAGGGCGTTTCGTAAGTGTGTAAATTTCAAAAACGTCGAATATTGCATATTTAAACATTTTGACACGTTTTAAGGCGTTTCACCACGTTTTCTACCGATCTTACCTCAACATATTGCTTTTTTTTAGGATTTTGAGAAATTTTTCAGCGTTTTATAGGCGTTTTTAGTTGTAAACAATGAATATTTTAAGACGTTTTAAGGCGTTTAACCCTGTTTTCTACCGATCTTAACCCCAAACATTGAGTTTCTCCTGAAAATAAAAAAAAATCTTAGAGCATTTTGAAGCATTTTATAGACGTTTTTAGCTTTAGCTCTAAAAAATGTATTTCAATTTAAATTAAACAATATTGCATATTTAAGCATTTTAAAGTGTTTTATTACGTTTTCTAAGCGATCTTAATTCCAAACATTGAATCTCTTCGAACAAAACACTAAAATTGCTTTTTTGACACATTTTAGGGCGTTTTGTAAATGTTTTGACTGTAAAAAATAAATTTCAAAAACGTTGAATATTGCATATTTAAACATTTTGATAGGTTTTAAGGCGTTTTACCACTTTTTCTACTGATCTTAACTCCCCATAATGAATTTCTTCGAAAAACCTCTGAAATTGCTTTTTTTTGCATTTTGAGAAATTTTACAGCGTTTTATAGGCGTTTTTCGCTGTAAACAATGAACGTTTTAACCGCTTAACCATGTTTTCTACCGATCTTAACCCCAAACATTGAATTTCTCCGGAAAATAAAAAATAATTTTTCTTTGAGCATTTTGAGGCATTTTATAGACGTTTTTAACTTTAGCCCTAAACAGAGAATTTCAAAAACTTTGAATATTGCATATTTAAGCATTTTAAAGCGTTTTACCAAGTTTTCTACCGATCTTAACTCCAAACATTGAATGTCTTCGAAAAAACAACTAAAATTGCTTTTTTTTGAGCATTTTGTTTTGACGTGTTTTACAGCGTTTTCTCTGTTTCAGCTATAAGTCATTCACTTATTATTGTCGTCAAGTAGGCGTTGGAAAATTTACTTTGACATGTTTATCGTATCTTCTCAACATGTGCTAAAAAAAGGTGGGTATAAAAAAAATGAAGGTTTCAAAGGTAACTAGATGACAAAAATAAGTGATGTGTAGTTGAATAAGTGAGTTGAATATTGGTAGTGTACTACACAACTTAACTACTATTATTGAAATGGTCCAACCTATTATTAAAATTATTTTTGTCATCTAGTTACCTTTGAAACCTTCATTTTTTTTATATCCATCTCCTTTTATCACATGTTGAGAAGATGTCAAAGTGAAATTTCCAACACCCGCTTGACGACAATAATAAGTTAATGGCTTTTACAATGCCACAAATCAATATCCTAAATTACAGGTAGAAACCTTTGCTCCTTTTAAATTTAAAGACAACATTATTAGGCTCCCTGTTTTCTTACTCTCAGCTAACAATTTATCCTTTTAAAATCGGTATATTAATAAACATCCATTGTCCACGGCTGTGAATAATACTTGTAAATATTCTTCATTATTCACGCAGCATCTTTGGTTTCTTTTCATTATCGAGTTCATTATACATTTAGACACCGCCATGTTGAAAATTACAAAAAAAAAATGGAGGTTGAAACTGTCATTCACAACCATCAAGGCGGCCATGATGGTTGTGACGTCATTTCGACTTTGACAATCACAACAGACGCGTGTTGAGGACCAAGTTATCTAAATGATGATGTAAAAAATGTAAATTAGGTCGTGGACAAAGTATACTATACAACTTGCATATAATAGGTATCATTCCCTCATGTGAAAACCACCTTCGGGAATGAGGGCTTGCATTATATGCTTGTTGGATAATATATTATTATTTGACCATTATTCAAGATTTCATTAATATTACCAATACGCCTTATAATATAATATAGTTCGTCATGTACCTTATGATCAGTTGTTCCACTCTCCACTATCCAGCTGATAAAGTTGCAATTGCAACCACTTGGTCCTTGTAACTTCAGCTGCTCCCTGCCAGCCTCAAGTCCTCAACAATAAAAGTAATTGGACAATTCACCTCATCAGAACCTGTCTTATTAGCCGGTTTGTTAGAATGGTCCCTTAGTCTGCAATATTTTCTGGTCTACCCCATTTTTCCACATTTTGAACACTTTAACCCATTCCCAAGCCCATAACCTGTCGATGTACATAGCTGTGTTGTGTAGTCGACACTCCAATATCTTTCTGTTAAGTTAAGAGAAGATATTTATCTGCGTGGACACGATGGTTTTGTTAACTAAAGAAAACGTTTTTATTCACAAAGAAAAAATAGGTATCTAAAATTAAGTTTTCTGTTTTATATTCAAACCTTGCTTTAAGACAAAAACAAGAGGGAATTGACAGTTCATAATAAATGACAAAATTGACAACAGGTGTTGTTGCTCTTTCTCTTAATAACATCTATCCTTTGTTTCCTCAATAATTGTAACGACAGAGAAATAAGGACGGCACTACTCTCAGAGCAATGTAGTTCAGCCATCATTGAAAAATGCATTAGTTACGATTGACGTCATTGGGTATGCCCGCCTTTATTGAAGGCATAAAATTACAAAAAAACTATAGAAGAATGAAGATACTCAACGAAGTTACCTGCCAAAATGCCAAATTGTCACATTCATAGGAAATATCTAATCGGGGCTACGCCACTGTCTGATAGTAAACGACCGCCTGGGCTGGGAGCCCGCAAAAGCAAGCAAAGAAACAGGGCAAGAAAGTATTACATTACGCATACCAATAATAGCGATCTGTTTTTTGATATTTACGATATGGATATCTTCAACAACAGTTTCAACAATAATATGTCCGCGCAAATCTATAAACGAAAATACACTCCTAATAGCCGAAGTAAATACCTCTTGATGCATCAGCTGCAATAAATATAGAATTTTAACAGTGTACGGGAGACTCGTTATCCGACAAAAGCTGGCAGAATACGAACCGGCGGTAGAACGGTTTATGTACCTGGGTAAATAAGGGGAAAATAAATACATAACCGGCCTATGTAATCTTTCCCTCTCTGTCGCACAGCTGTGAACAAAAACGCATCAGTCTGCCGAGCGAGACCGTCGAAGTGCTTGGGATCCGCTAGTCCGTCGTCGAAAATCGCGTTTTATTGTTCAAACACCACGGGAAATTGGCCGGAAAACTTTTTTACTAGTGCCCGGACAGGATTTACGGACGCTCCTTCGAAACCCCGAAGGAAAATCGCCGCGGAACGCGAGAAAAACCGGCAAAATGTGCGCGTTTGGAGGTTATGTCGGGCCAATAAGGTCGACTATCGCATAGTTATCAAGCGGCTCTCTGTTTACTTGTCACTTGGCATTTGTTTTCTTTTTATTTATAAATCAAATATCTCTTTATTTTCCAATTAAACGACAATAAGTCATTGTTAAGTCACAAAGTAATGGAAAATGTTTCCAGAAATGGGCTTTTTAAATAATTTAAACGTTTCCTGTAGTACAATAGGGGCTTTATTTAGCAAAAAAAGGAGCTTAAGAGCCAAGTAGGCTGCGGTGTCATTTATGTGTGACAGTGGAAACAAAACATTTAGTGACAAGTTGTTTCTCAGTGCCTGAAATGTTTGGATTTAACCTGATGGATTATTACATGGATTAAAAGGAGGACTTTAGCTGCAAAACAGGGTAAGTACACACAGTTCGTTATATATGCTTATTACCTACCACTATATTACCGCAAAACTTCTTAAATGCCACCATAGATAGTGTATTTTTTAGTAGTAATAGTAATTTTTATGCAGCTTTTGAGTATTACTGACTAATAGGGCTTAAATACGCCCTATTCACCCTGTACACGTTGCTTTACACAGCTACAGACCTCAGTAAAGATGAATAAAGTATTGTTTTCCTTTTAAATGTTTCCTAAAAGTGGATTCTTAATGTAGAAAGCCTACGCGCGGAAGCGCGCGATTTGATTGGTTGCCGGCCAGCGTGACGTCATCTATTAATATTGCTTTCTATAGGGTACATGCCAAAAGTTCCTGTTTCTCAGGCTTTATTTCAATTTGTACTGTACCAATAAATAAAATCTTTTCTGTCAGGATAGATGATCATTCATCTGAAATTATTACTTTACTGTGGGTTATGGTTTTGGTTAAACATTAAAAAAATCAATGTTATAACTCATTCACTTATTTTTGACATCTCTTTACCTTTGAAATATTTTTTTTATACCTATCTCCTTTCAGCACATGTTGAGAATAAAAATATCAAAGTCAGATTTCCAACACCTACTTGATGTCAATAAACAATAAGTGAATGGTTTATGCAATATGATATATCTCAGATTGAGTCTCAGATATATTTATTATAGAAAGGCCCTTGTGTTTGATAGTTTTTGCCATCATTTTAGGAATTGGACATACAAAAATCGCGGCGCATTTGTTAGGAGTGACATCTTGCATCAAATGGGCTTGGTCTCAAGTCTGGTACACTTAAGGGAAATCATTAATAATAATTTTTTTGGCATGTTTTGCTTAACGAAGACTCTATGGGGCACTAAGGGCAGCTTTTACAACTATCAGTAAAACTTCAGTTTGAAGTTAAAACACCAGTAATGACGTAGATTGCATTGTTATCTGACAGATATACAATGCAATCTAAGTCATATCTGTCAGATAACAATGCAATCTACGTCATTACCGGTGTTTTAACTTCAAACTGAAGTTTTACTGATAGTTGTAAAAGCCACCCTTAGAAGAAAACAAAGCTGCAGTTAGGGTTAGTTCTTCATTAAACAGCAAACTCGGGAGCAATGCACCCTGAATGAAACTACCCATGTTCTCCCTAGCCTGTCCTCCGATTCACGGGAATTTTATCCTTTTTATAAACGCTTAGGTCCACTTTTACAAGTGCAGTTTAAACTCCAGTGTGTAGTTTAAACTTGGGGTCAACCAAAGTTGACGTTTTACATAAACTATAATAAACATAAAACCCAGCTTGAAACTGAGGTTTAAAAATGGTGAATATTATTTAAAATAGCAATCACTGAAGAGATTTGATTTGTATTTTCATTCAATTAAACTCTTCTGTTAGGTTTTTCCAAGGGTTTTTCCCTCAGTTTTTCCAGATGTGTGGGTTTTTCTTTAAGTTTTGTAATCATGGTTAACTTTACTAACAACAACAACTGCCAGTTGTTCTACCTCTGGTCAGGTTAGTACAATTTGATTGATAATGCTCGCTTATCCATTCCAAGAATTTTTTTTGCATTAATCAAAGAAGTCAAATTTTTTGTCACTCACCTGTAGCTATGCTACAGTTTTTCAAACAAAAAAAAATAATAAGAGAAATGAAGGTTAGGCTCGGGGTTAGGTATTTCATTCCTCAATATTTTGGTATCTGCTCGGGAATCTGCAACCACAATGTGCAAACTGAAGTGAAACATTTAGGTAGGTACAACGTTTCAAATGTCAGTTCAATACTCAGTTCAACATGTTAAACGAAACTGAACTAAAACCTGTGAAATAACTAGGTATTTCTCAATATCTTTAGTTTAAGTCAAAGTCATATTCTAGGTTTTATCTAGAGTTTAAACTAAAATTTCACTAATTGTTGTAAAAGTCACATTTAAGTCCAGACGAGGGTCCAATTAATCACACCTTTTGTTTAATCTCCATCTGGAATTTAAACCTGAGGTTGTGTTAAAGCCGAGGTTTAAGCTGAAGGCATACAACTGGACTGTCAAGTGGACTGTAATACTCGTTACGCGAGTCTTAACGAGACTCTTAATATGTGACAGTACCTACCTATCTGATGCAGATATTCTTTTGTGTGTTTTGCCTTTGAAAAAGTATGTGGGTTTTACATATGGCTACTTTTACATCTGATTCAAGGTGAAGTTTAAACTCCAAATTTGACGTACCTCGATTGATATTTATCTGTCAAAGTCTTTCATTTAACTTCGGGTATAGCCGAGGGTGTAACCCTCGTTTGACCTCGGGTTTAACCCCCCAAATGTCAGTAAAAAAACTTTACATCTAAAGTTTAAACTCCTCATCACATAAGGTTAAACCGAGTATTAAACCCAAGATTAAATCTTATGGGTTGTGGAGTTTAAACTTTAGTTTACTGAAATTTGGATTATGGTAGAACCTAAAATAAAAATTATTTGAAAATAAAACCAGTCTGGGATTAAACGGGGGATTAAATTTTAAATTTATTGAAACAAACACTTTTTTTGTTTTAAACGAGGTTTTAAATGTAATGGTAGGTACATTTCTCCATGATTTTCTCAATGATGACTCTCTGGGTCCGAGTAGGAGAAAGGTGGGTTAATCTCGGGGATAATAAAGTCTGTACCAAGGTTTGTAGCTAGGTATTACACAAAGAATTTGGATGAACCTTAAATTTAACTATATCCGAGACTATATCCATCTTGATAACAATGGAATTTTAAGATTATGCTTGATGGAATTAATTATTATGCCATGCATAATGTATTATATTGATTTGATTGGATTGATTATTGATTTTAAAAACTCAGATAAAAATGTATCCTTACCAATTCCGATAATTACCAACTCGATTACAAACATGTTGACAGTTAAGGGTCATTTTTTACATGTTAAATTTAAACTCCATGTAAGATTAAACTTGAAATTTTGAAAGATATCTAACCAACGTAGTGTAGATACGTCACGAATGGCAAATGGATAAGTAGGTACCATTTTTCCCTGTTAAGTTTAAACTTCACATTCTTAAGTCTAAACTTCAAATTTTGAAAGATACCTAACCAACGCAGTGTAGGTACGTCACAAATGGAGTTTAAACCTGTTTATGCTCAAGTTTATGACTTAATTTGCCTTGTATTTGCTAAATCTGGTTTCCCTGTGGCTTTACAGCATCATTGCCAAGCTGAAATTATTTTCAACATATTTTTCTCTCAATTTCAAGGTGTAACCAGGAAATAGTATATTGTGCAACTAATGTCGTCGACAACATCACAAGAGTGTGAAGAGTGATTTTCGTACGTGTTGCACACTATGTGCAAAGCAATCACAAGCGTGCGCAATGTGTACTTTGCGCACGCTGCTTGCAATATGCGATTTTCAACGGTACTTAGTAGTGCGCATTTGTTCATTTTCGAGGCAGTTGTTGAAAATAGTATATTGTACAACTATTGTCGAAAATTGCGCTTTATACACGAGTGTGACGGTTTGGACCCGAACCGTACAACAAGAGTGTGAAGAAGAGTGATTTTCGTACATATTGCACACTATACTTGTTCTACCACTGCGATGTTGCTTCATAATTGATCATTCGTAACAACACACTATGGGAGCATGCGCAAAATGCACTTTGCGGTTTTGAATTATAAAATATATGCAAGGCGTGTGCAAAACAATCAGAAGCGTACCTGCTTTGCACACGCTTCTGTATGGGATCGTGCGCAATGTGCCCTTTGCGCACGCTGTTTGCTATATGCGATTTTCAACGGTAGTTAGTAGTGCGCATTTGTTTAGAGAGCGTGAAAAGAAGAGTGATCGAGAGAGTGATTTTCGTACGTGTTGCACACTATACTTTTTCTACGATTGCGATTTTGCTTCATAAATGATCAATCGTGTTATAAAATATATACAGGACATGTGAAAAGTGGATTTTGCTGTTTGCAATACCTATGCGAGTTTAAACGGTAGTTAGTAGTGCGCATTTGTTTATATTCGAGGCCGATGTAGAAAATAGTATATTGTGCAACTAATGTCGAAAATTACACTTGCACACGAGTGTGACGGTTTCGACACGAGCCGTAGGCGAGTGATACAACGTCACAAGAGGGTGAAGAGCGATTTTCGCACGTGTTGCTCACTATACTTTTTCTACGACTGCGATTTTGCTTCATAAATGATCATTCGTGTTATAAAATAAATGCAAGGCGTGTGCAAAGTGGACTTTGCACACGCTTCTGTAGGGAGCATACGCAAAGTGCATTTCGCGCATGCTGTTTGCAATATGCAATTTTCAACGGTAGTTAGTAGTGGGCATTTATTCATTTTCGAGCGAGTCGTAGAAGAACTCCTTTAAAGTATTTCTCGTTCGAGTTCTTGTCGATGCAGCTTGCCAGTTGTACCCAAAAAAGTGGTATCATACATTAGGGCGTGTGACGCAATTTTTGGGTAGAGCCTTAAAACGTCAGCACGGTAAAATCTCGGGTAAAATGGAGAATTTTCTTTATAATTTTTAAGAATAAGAAAAATGAAAATGTTTTATGAATTTTTATGTCAAGGGGCGTCCAGGGGGGCATAGTGATAAGCATTAAAAAGTATTAATTTTTCCCCGTTTGACCAACGCTGTTACTGTGTAAGTTCAAAAATGTCTACTCCAAGGTTTACCCTGTTTAGGTTTATGCCCGCTAAGGGATTAGGCTAAGGATAGAACTATGGATACCTATGTGTTTCCACCTTGTGATTCTGCATCACTCATTGTACTATATCTACTCACTATTGATAAGAGGTTGGATTGGACACCAACCACCACCACACATATTGATAATAGTTTTATTATCAAGATGCATTGGCATTGGTGTCGCGTAATCGCGTATTAAATAGTATAGTGAATAGTAAGTAAATCAGATCAATGGCCTACCTACGTATTACGCACTGCATAATGCAAAAGCCGTCGGTACTCTACACATTGTTTTCATTCTAAAACACAAAAGCGCAAAGGTAATAAATTTGGCTTGAAAAAAATTATACTCGACATCTTGTCCACAACTGCGGCGGATTTTGACCGGTACAGTATTTTAAACATTCCTTGTTCGGTAAAAAAGTTTAAGGTGTACAAATACGTCGGTCAGACAAGTCCCTTTTTTTGATGAACAATTTACCTGCGAAAGTGCCTAATAAAGGGACACGTTAATGTAACCGAGGGCGAGGGAGAACGCACAATACCGCGGGGGTGGATTGTTGGGCCCCAGACGGCGGAAAAATTTATGTTTGCAGATTACAGGTCGCACGCCTGCCCACGAAAGACAAATTACAATTTTTTCACATTTCTCATTTCGAATGTTCTGTTCATGAACCGGAGCCGGGCTTAAAATGCCCGGTCCGTCCGTCAGGGTCTGCAGCGTCCTGTGTCTGCGTGCTTTAGTGACGGCTAAGCCAAACACGATTTCCAATTTTAAAAAGACACTAAAGTAAAAGTCATTCGTAGTCATGAATAAGGAAGCCAAACAAGCAGAAATCACGATATGAATATAAAACAGCCCACTCAATCTTAGCGGTGAAAAATGCGCTTGGAGTAGGTATATACGTCGTCAATCGATATTCCACCTTTTGTCCGATTCCTCTCGCCCTTCTCTGCCACCAATCCGCGGATAAGGTTTCGATATTTTGGCTTTTCTCTGTGAAAAGCCCCCATTTCCCTATGTAACCCCGACGAGGCCCAAGTTCAAAGTCACGTGTCTCTGTCAGGTTGTTTCACAGGGCCATATGGCGTTGGATGGATCATTTGCGTTTTCTGTGGCAGCAAGAGTTTGTACTTTGGAAAATAACTTGCCTTGTATTATTTCACTTTTATCATTCACCCTATATATCATCATCCATCAGCAAGATATGTACTTGAGGAGACAGAAGTTTCTACACAGCCATAATGTTATAATCGTATGGAAATGGGCGAGATTGAAAGACTTATTACTGACTAGACGGGATAATCTAAGAGGTTGGAGGGGCGGGGGTGGAATGATTGTTTTGAGTGCCACGGTCTAAGCTAGTCTTATTCCACCCCTGAAAATAAGAAGTTACTAAATACTGAATAGAAATGGTCATGGTAATGGCTCCGCAAAGCTGCAGGGGGGGTAAGTTCAAAGTTATATATAAACTGAGACGTTTCACGCACGAACAGCCGCCCTTGTATGAACGTCAAAGTAATTCTTTTGTGAATATCGAACACTCAATATTCCGTAGCGTGTTTTATCCATTTTCTAGGAGATTTGCTATCCAGTTTTTATGCAGTCCCGTTACGGTTCATGTGGGGAGAGTTGAGAGGGGTCGCTTGAACTCTAATGTAATTTTAATTTTTAAATTACTCACCCTGATTTGCTTTCAGATTTAATATGTTCTCTGTCTATCGATCTCTCCGTCTATATCTCTCTATCTTTTTCTACATCTTTATCTCTCTTTCAAAAGAAAGAAAAAGCCAACAATATGTATCAGATGTTTTGAAAGTTCTTATCGTCTTTGGCCTTGTTTTAGAGTCAATTTTAAACTGTTAAATGGCATGTTTCGGGTGCCACGTGTTCGTCACGTTTGTGTAGGTTTTTTTTTTTACTTTTTTCTTTTAAAAAGTTTGCGAAGAAAATTCCAGCTGACAAAGTTATTTACTCGGTTATTTAGGTCTTGACCATCTAATATGCTACTTGAGGAATTCTGCTCTGAGGACGTCCCAAGAGCCGAAACTGGCCTAAGAAAACATTTCTGCACAAAGAATACGTTTTTTTTTCCTCCTCGTTTTCCTCAAACTTTTCAAATTCTATAACTAGAATAACTACAACAATCATCAAACCAATAACAGAAAGGTGGATTGAGTTGAGATGGAGTGAAGGAGCGGGCTTAGTATTGAGCCAAATACGTGTAAATTTTGCTTTTTGTTAAGATGTACATAGCATGTAATAAAAACAAAATATTAATATTTATATTAAAAGAAGAAAGGAAACAGCGACCATCAAAAGATAGATGGATAAGTGAAAAATTAGATTTCATTTTTCGCAAAACCAGTGGCGTAGTCTTGGTCGTAGCACTTTTTCTCCAAAAGTGGTGGTAAGCGCGCCATTACATGAAATAAAAATAATTTTTTATTGCAAAATATACGCCTTTTATAGCAGTCAACACATACCAAAAAACGTCATTTTTTACGTTTTGGAAGAATCATTATATATGCATTTTGAAATTCTAACTTCCATACCCCGTAACTTTTTACGAAGATCACTACGTAACACAAATGTATGACAGACCCCCTGTGAAATCGACCATAGAATATAAGAGTTCATTTTCGACCACCTATTATGACTCACCTTGTACCTATGTTATTTATAATTGTTTTTTATTAAATTCACCATCTTTCTTGAAATTTTGACATTTTGTTCCTTCCAGACTGTTTTTTTGCTTTCATACTATTTGGTGCACTGCTGCGGTTAGAATTTAATCGTTTTCAAG
Source organism: Taphrorychus bicolor (assembly GCA_951812265.1). Lineage (NCBI taxonomy): Eukaryota > Metazoa > Arthropoda > Insecta > Coleoptera > Curculionidae > Taphrorychus > Taphrorychus bicolor. The sequence goes on along the minus strand of OX638306.1, from coordinate 12,714,743 downwards.
ATTCTGTTATTTTCACGGCCGGTCAAAATACAGTTTAAAGTGTTTTCTGGGCTTTGAAGCCGTGGTCCAATGGAATTTCTTCCTGACGTTTTGTCTACAACTGCGGCAGACTTTATCAAAGGCGATGAGGGCAAACTTCAAAATTTCCTCTTACACCTCAACTCTATCAACCAAAAAATTCAATTCATTATTAAGATGGAAAAGGAAGGAGGCTTACCGATTTTGGATGTTTTGGTATCAAGAAGGCCGAATGGAAAGCTTGCGCACATCGTTTATAGAAAACCAACACACACTGACCGATATCTCAATAACCCATTCTTTCTAAACCGATTCGTACAATACAACAGAGCTTGAGATCGGCCAAAGGCCGCAGAGATTCCCTATCGGCACCCGGAGTTTACCGAGTTCCATGCAGCTGTGGCTCGGTATACATTGGCACCACAAAACGCAGTGTCAACACGAGGATTACGGAACACAAGAGGAGTTGCAGGCTGGGACAAAAACAAAAATCAACGAGGTGGAGTTTTCTATTTAGAGAGAGGCCATTGAGATCTCTAAACACAACCATTTCAACAGGAAGAAGGAAATTACGTTTCTAAATGCAGACTGGAAACCTGTTCTGCGACATACTTCAAGTGCGCCGAAACTCCGCGCCACCATTACCCCCACCTCAGTCCCTCCACTGTAGCGCGACGGCGGGGGAATAAATACCACGGAGTTCACCACAGTCGAATCAGTTAACGGCGGAAAGCACGGGAGATCACTTCGCCCATTGCCTCATCGCCTTTGATTTTGTCTGACGCAGCTGTAGAGGAAACGTCAGGAAGAAATTCTATTGGACCACGGCTTCAAAGCCCGGAAAACACTTTACGATTGTGTTTTGTTTTCATTTATTCCTTTTGTTGCATTTATTTTTCATCTTTCTTATCAGATATTTTACTATTCTCCTTAAAGTTTTTCCTTTTAAGATATATTCTTTTAACATTAGCCATCTTTTGTATATCTTTCTCTTTAACATTATTATTGTTTTCTTCTTTCGTACTTTGTTACCTACATTTTTCTGTTTCATTTTTCTTTTTCTTTAAAACTAATTTCTTTGAGATTTATTGCTTGATCCAAACTTTTCTTTAATTCCCAATTAATCAATAGTAGTAGGTAGTTTGTTAAACGTAAATTCTTATATTTTGGCCTTGTGACGAATATAAGTTTTGCTGGTATTAATTTATTATTTCATTTTTAGTTTTAACTTCTTTTTTTTATAATTTATAGGTTCCTTTTTCCTTCAAATAATTTTTTTACATTCTGCGCCTTTTTTTCATATGGTCTGTTTTTTCTATTGAATTTAATATTTTAGTGCCTGTTTTTGCCTCGGTTTTTGCCCTTTTATTTACAGTACTAATTTTTATGACAAGAAGTTGTATTATTTTTTTTCTTATATTTCTGATCTGTGACCGATATAAGTTTTACTCAAGGTTTTACTGGTATTAATTTATATTTTCATTTTTAGTTTTTTCTTTTTTTTTACTAATATTTAGGTTCTTGCTCTAGACCACCCTCATTTTTTCCTTGAATTTATTATATTATTTTTTTGTCTTCTGCGCTTTTTTTGGATTTTCTGTATTTTTTCTATTAAATTTAATTTTTTTTAGAGTATTTCACATTTTTACTATAAATCTATAAACCATTAATTTATTATTGACATCAAGTAGGGCATAGAAATCTGACTTTGACATTTTTATCATTTTTTTCTCAACATGTGCAGAAAGGAAATAAGTATAAAAGATGAGGATTTTAAAGGTAACGAGATGTCAAAAATAAATGAATGATGGGGGAAATAGGATGTTCCAACAGAATGCTGCTTATCCAAGTATTTATCATTACGGGTTCCAATAATAATTTATCGTCAATTAACTGCACACTTTTATGTACTTTTAACTTAATTACGCTCTACTAACAATTCGCACTGTTTGATTGTTCGCTTATTTCACTTATTTGCTATACTGCCCTATCTATTCGATCCCATCTCGTGCGGTTCGCTGGTTTATATACCCGCCCTGAACACACTCTCGTACTTTCCAGAACGGAGGCGACTATTTCCGGTTCTCGTTTAGTCTAGATCGGTGCTCGGCGTTGCCGCTTCGGCCCGAATCTCTGTGGATCGACGGTCGAGCTTAACATGGCCCCCCCCCTCTTAGTTCTGATCGTCCCGATCAGAGAAATCTACACACACTCCTGGGTGATAATGCATCTGCGTTACCATGAGATCTGCCTGGACGATGTTCAATTTTGCCATTTTGAGGCTTCTTCCAAGCTGTCACCTCACGCGGCACGCTGGTTTATATACCCGGCCTGAAATTCGAAAATATTAGAATCCACGTAAATATTTTACCTTCATCAGGCAAAAAAATGTTTTTAAAACATTTTCAAAACAATTTTGCAGAAAGTTTTTCGTATATTCGTGGTGGCACACCTTGTATATTACCCGACATATTGTAAGATATTGTTGCGGGAATCGGTGCAGGCAGGGAGGCGGTCCTTGTAAAGTATGCCGGCTTGTCAACGCGACATGTGATTTATTGCCTTGTTTATGCCATTTCTGGTGTTATTTACATATTGTTACGATCGCAGCAACGCCGCATGGGAGGCGGGGCAACGCATGGGAGCGTGTTGGTTGGTGGAGCTTCGCGACCTATCCGCGCTGCGTCATGGCTGACACGAGTGATTTATTGCTCGTCTGGCTTAATCTAGAAGGCAGTTGTTTACAACCGTTTTTTTTTATATGAGATTATTCAAGAATTCTTATAAAGAACTTTCTAGGTTTTTCTGTAATTTTAGGATTGTATATAAAAGGCGCACAGAGCGCCCGAGTAGAATAGTCTTATTTTAATCGAGCTATAAGTAAGTTAAAGTTCCGAACGATATTAGAAGGCTACAAAGTGTTAAGTAGTGAGTTATTTAGTAGTTGTGTGTATTTGTGGAATAAATAAATAGTGTCATCGTGTTAAATCGTTACACTGGAATTATTGAACCCCGAGTTCGCAACAATTAGTGTCAGAAGTGGGATTCCAGTGGGAATTTGAGGACTAATATTGCTGAACTGTAAGTGAGTGCTTCATTGCCGGACATTACGTGTTTATGCCAGTGACCAGAAGCCAGCATCAAGCAATGGAGGATCAACTTGCCGCCCTGCTGTCCCTTATGCAACAACAGAGGGAAGAACAGGAAAAACGTGATCAAGTACAGGAGCGACGTTATCTAGAGCAGAAGGAAGAGCTGGAAAAACGTGATCAAATTCAGGAGCGCCGTTATAAAGAACAAAAAGAAGAGCAGGAAAAACGTTATAAAGAACAAAAAGACGAGCAGGAAAAACGTTATAAAGAACAAAGAGAAGAGCAGGAAAAACGTTATAAAGAACAAAAAGAAGAGCAGGAAAAACGTGATCAAGTGCAAGAGCGACGTCATCAACAATTCAAAGAAGAATTAATGAGCCATCTCGCAGTCAGGGAGCAACAGTTGGAAGAAAAATAATGCAATCCGTTAATGAATGCGTTAATGAAGGACTCGAAGCTGTCAACCAGAGGGTTCTCGAGCTAGAAAAGAAATTCCGGGAACAACTTGAGGACGACACCGTGTCTACAGAGAGTTTTAGCACAGCCAACGCTAAAATTAAGCCTCCCGATTATGACGGTACTACGGCGTGGGAAATTTATAAAACACAATTTGAGGCAGCTGCAAAAGCTAATGGCTGGTCCGAGCCCCAGAAAGCTACATCATTAGTGGTAGCACTTCGTGGAAAAGCGGCTGAACTACTCCAATCTCTGTCGGCAGCTGATCAAAGTAATTATGCAGTTTTAGTATACTCTCTGCAACTACGATTTGGAAACGAGCACAAAGAAACCGTGTTCCAAGCCCAGCTGAGGATGAGACAGCAGAAGTCAGGTGAATCCTTACAAGAATTTGAGGCGGACATAGACAGACTAATTCAGCTGGCATACCCATCAGCCCCTGAATGTTTTCAAACGCAATTTGCCGCCGAAAGGTTCATTGAGGGAGTTCGAGATAGTGACATGAGATACCACTTACGTCTAGTAAGGCCCAGGAATATCAGCGAGGCACTAGTTCGGGCCCTGGAATTCGAGGCGTCACGAGTGTCATCTAGTTCTTCTCCACGTGTAAGAATGGCAACTTGCGATGACGAGGAGGATACGTCAAGGACTGAATCTATGGCAACTTTACATAAAGCGTTGAAGGATCTGGCAGTCAATATCCAAGCCTTGTTGCAAAGACCTCCTCGATCAACAGGCAAACGGGGCATAAAATGTTTTAACTGCGGTAAACTCGGTCACGTCAAGAGTAACTGCCGTAATAGGGCAAGAAGTCCGTCGCCGTTGTTTAGAAGATCGAGCGGCAATCAAGACCGCCCTAGAATTCAGGAAAAACCAATTCCTCTCAATGTAAAGGGGCAATTAACCGAGCCCGTTAAGACCCCCAGGATCAGTCAAGTCAATCAATCAAGTCAAGCCAATAATTTGGGTGGCAAAAGTGTTACAGAGACCGGACGCATTAAAGGACAGAAGACCCAAACTGAACATCGACCAGGAAGGTATCACGGAAATGCCGATGCATTGTCCAGACGGCCATGTAAAGAAGATAGTCAGCATTGTCGAAGAACTCAGCAACGTGAGGGACATCCTTCTGTAAGGAGAACGTCGGTAGAAAGAAACGATGGCTGGACCGCACAGACACTTCGAGAAGAACAACTGAATGATCCAGATATTGGACCGATACTCATGGCAAAGACTGATGACAAGAGACCAGAATGGCAAGAAATCGCTGGTAAAAGTCCAAACCTGAAGGCGCTATGGGCCCAGTGGCACTCTCTCAAAATAGAAAATGGACTACTGAAGAGATCGTGGGAGAGTCCGGATGGCAAGTCCGTAGTCAGTCAGTTGGTTGTTCCTGATAGCAGAAAATCAGATGTACTACAGGAAATGCACAACGGAACAAGCGGAGGCCATTTTGGGGTCAATAAAACATTGGCCAAAATTAAAGAGCGGTATTATTGGGTGAACTATCATGAAGACGTCGAATCTTGGTGCCGCAAGTGCGAAGTTTGTTGTGCCACAAAAGGAACTCGAACAAGATCACGGGGCCGAATGGTGCAGTACACTGTAGGTGCTCCATTCGAGAGGGTAGCAATTGATGTCGCGGGACCATTTCCTCAGACTGAGTCGGGCAACAAATACATCTTGGTCGCCATGGATTACTTCACTAAATGGCCTGAAGCATACGCCCTGCCTAATCAAGAAGCAACGACTGTGGCAACGGTGCTAGTAAATGAAATGTTCTGCAGATTTGGAGTCCCTCTCGAACTTCATTCTGATCAGGGCCGAAATTTTGAATCGGCTGTTTTCCAGAAGGTCATGGAACTTCTCGGAATTCGCAAGACCAGGACAACTCCTTTGCATCCACAGTCGGATGGGATGGTAGAGAGATTTAATCGGACCATGGAACATTACCTGTCTAAAATGGTGGCAGATCATCAGCGTGATTGGGACCAACATCTACCTCTCATGTTGATGGCATATCGAGGCTCTACGCATGAAGCCACTGGTTTTACTCCTGCGAAAGTGATGTTCGGGAGGGAAATGAGGCTTCCTGCGGATTTGATGTATGGAACACCAGAAAAAGAGTCGCTCAGCTCTGAGAATTTTGTGGAGGAGCTTAAGGAGAGGCTGAACAATGTTCATGAGCAAGTCAGGAATAAACTGCGGATATCCAGTGATCGAGCCAAAGCAAGATATGACTTACTAGCTAACTCCCGCGGCTTCCAGGATGGTGATTTGGTGTGGCTATACAATCCGAGGCGAAAGGTGGGGAAGTCGCCCAAACTTAGCCAAAATTGGGAAGGACCTTATACAATTATAAAGAAGATTAATGATGTGGTGTATAGGATCCAGCCGACCCCTAGGTCAAAGATGAAGGTCGTTCATTTGGATCGATTAGCACGATACCATGGAACTCTATCTGTTCGGGACGAACAGACTTAGGAGGAGGGCAATGTTACGATCGCAGCAACGCCGCATGGGAGGCGGGGCAACGCATGGGAGCGTGTTGGTTGGTGGAGCTTCGCGACCTATCCGCGCTGCGTCATGGCTGACACGAGTGATTTATTGCTCGTCTGGCTTAATCTAGAAGGCAGTTGTTTACAACCGTTTTTTTTTTTATATGAGATTATTCAAGAATTCTTATAAAGAACTTTCTAGGTTTTTCTGTAATTTTAGGATTGTATATAAAAGGCGCACAGAGCGCCCGAGTAGAATAGTCTTATTTTAATCGAGCTATAAGTAAGTTAAAGTTCCGAACGATATTAGAAGGCTACAAAGTGTTAAGTAGTGAGTTATTTAGTAGTTGTGTGTATTTGTGGAATAAATAAATAGTGTCATCGTGTTAAATCGTTACACTGGAATTATTGAACCCCGAGTTCGCAACAATATTCATGGGTATTAGTTTTTTGTTCTAATGATTTTAGGAAATTTTCCAGTTTAGGCTGAAAGACATAAAAAGGAAAATTCCAGTTGCTTGTATGGTTAATTGCAAAAATAGTGCAACATCTATAGGTTTTATATTCACATAGATTCCCTGTGGTGCAAGCAAAAAGGGTGCTTATAGAAGCCGTTCAGATTAGACCCGAAGATCGGCCTTTAAATGCAAATAAAGCCATTTTAAGGGATGGCAAATTCTGGCCTGAAAACGTCCCATCTGGGCAATAAAACTTTGCTTATTGAAGGCGTTTAGACCTTTTTTTATGGCATATTGTGTTCTGAAGGCACTTTCTCCTCAACTTTTGCTCTAAGAGAACAAATAAACCTAATCTCTTATATTGGCATCTTTAACTTCAACCGATTAGGTAGTAGGATGTAGAAAATTAAGGCTTGAGGCGTTTAATATTTGTCATTCAGGGTTTTAAGTAATTCACTTCAGTGGCCATGAAATTGTTCATTTTTCTTTCAATTCGTTTTATTTTTTTTCATATCAAGAAATCAAACTGAAGTTTCTAAGGCAAATTAAGTTCGAGCAAGTTAAGCTTCGATCAATAAGTTTTTGGATACCGACTTTTGTTTTATTAAATTCATACAACCGACGGTGCTTCCTCCTTCTTCCTAAAATTAGTGAAAACAAACCGACTTTAGCTGCAGGATTTATTCACTGCTCTGAAGAATTTTAATTAGGACAAAAGTCTTTTTGCCCGGGGGTCGGCTTATTTTACCTTTATTCACTTTCATCCCGTCCCGTTTTCTTATTTATAACCCCGAAGAATACTTTATTTCCTGAGCCACCCTATTTTCTCGAACAATTAAGGCCAGGTATTGCAGCCCCCCCCCCCCCCCAGATAAACATATATATTGTACTTGCAATTTGGAAACTGCACAGGATGTTAAAGTAGAACATGAACCAGTTCATTATTAACTAGCACCACCACATTACCTAATTGCCCCAGGTCCGTCAGCCCAGTTGGTTACACTTTATAGCTCATATTTTACCCAAAGCGTTTCTGCTATAGAATTTTCAGTCCCAGCTAACCAACAGACTATATTAATGTGGCGTTAAACCACCCTTCGGACACCCGATATCCGCCCGAGTAGACAGAGACAGCATGCACGATTATTACGCACTATTGCTTGCATTTCCCCGGAGTGAAACAAGGACGGAACGAACGAGGGAAATATCCCGCATTCGAGTTCTGCGAAGAAGTGCCAACAATGGTGGTGGTTGAAGGTTGTGGGAGAGTTTTCGGTGTGTGTGTGTGTGTGTGTGTGTGTGAGAGACAGCAGTGTTGTCGCTTTGCTACGCCATCAGACTGTGAGCAATGCCAAGATAAATATGTGAGATTAAGCCGGAGCTAAACTTTCTCGTTTAAAATGCAATCGACAAAAACCCATTTTATAAACGGATGCCGTGACCCGGGGCAATGAAGTAGAATGCCAGTGAATTAATATTATACAGGCTGCTAGGCAGAGGATTCAAGGTATACCGGGTGTGCTATATAGCACCAAAAATAAGATGCCCCGTAATGGTCAAACTCTCGTGAGAGATGACAGATCGCAGGTTACAAACTTTCCCCATTAACTGGATTCGTGTCCGTTTTAACCCATTTAACAAATAATAAATAATACGGCGTAAAACACAAGGGAGTGGCCGTTCGGTCACCTGTGTAGCAGTCCAATCACGTCGTGATAATTCCGAGGATAATTTCCTGCGTCCGAGAGTCCGGACACGATCTGAGGCTATATCGCTGGTGTGTGGGGCCCCCGGGCCTTGTTCCGTTCATTATGCGTCTTGGAGAGTCTTTGCACAAAGTCCCAATACCCTCACTCAACGTCCCTTGAGAACATTAATTAGACCTTTAGCTGCTTCTAAAATACCAGCGTTTTCAGACAAAACCCTCATTAGGTGTTTTTACTTTAAGTGACGCAGTTACGTCTCAACTACGTTAATAACCCGGTAAATTGTAGTTGCGAAATCTCCCCGCTGATATATCTCGGCCTCGGCCCATTGGTCTGCTAGTAGATAGAATTCCATGTATAAAAAAGAGATTAAACAAAATTTATTTGGGCTTATCTTTCCCATTCGGTCTCTGGGTGCAATCCATATGATTTTCGAATCTTCTATCTAGGTTACCGGCTGCCGATGTTTGCCTTATTGCAATTACTATTTTAAGAAAATTAATATCGAGCTATGAGCGTGCAGATTCAAAATGTTGGTATCATTATTTTCACGTTTTTATGTGTTTAATTTTGGCCTTGATTTCTATTTCTGAAATCTCAAAGGGATGTTTGTTGAAGAAACTTGTTACAGTTTATTTGCTGTTTTTGATTCAATTCTGACGACTTCAATCATGTACGAACGTAACAAACCGAACAAGGGCACAATTTGTAAGTTTTAAACATGTCAAAAAATCAGACTTTTACTAGTTCCTAAGAATCTTCGAAACTACTGAATTAATTCATTTATCACTTGTCAAATTGACCTAGAGACTGGTCAATTCGAAAACAGTTGTTTCTATGGTAATTATGTTACTGGTAAAGTTAAGAAGAAATTGATACATTCAGCCCTCGAATCAGCCTTAAAGAGTTCAATATGTCAAAATAAATTGTATGACTGCTCAGTCAACAACATTATTACCATTTCTCGTTAAAATGTTTTACTTCATACTGTATCATTTAGAACACTTTTACGTACTTGATTTTAATCCGGTAAATAGCTTTTTACAGGATTGGATATCGTAAAGAAATTTTACAGTATTGAGTACCGGCACATCTTCAATAAATCCATTGTATCCATCAGAGCTGTAATAAGTAATCGACTAAACTACTTCAAGTAGTAAGTAGTAAAACCGCAATTTAAAAGCTACTAAGAGTAGTAAGTAAAATTATTGAACGGAAATATTTTTAAACGATAAGTAAAGTACTTAAGTTAAAGCATTTGAAGTATAAGTAATAAGTAACATTTCCGTTAAGTATTTTAAGTAAAAAAAAGAATATTTTATTTCTACTAGTACCTGTACCGGTACCTGTACCGGTGCCTGTACCTGTACCGGTACCTGTCCCTGTACCGGTACAGGATATCGTAATGAAACTATTTGTCAAATTGGCGGATGTGTCAAAAATGTATTCGCCGCGCATAATATTACAAGAAAAGAACCAAACCGTTGTACTCACTCCGATGGTTTTAATCTTACATTACAGTCAGTCAGATCATTTTTGCCAACAAAAAAAAAATTAAAAATCTTGGTTTGCTGCTAATGATTTTGCAGCAAATCCTCCATCTTGTTATTGGTCGCAAATAACAATATGTTTACTTCTGAAGAAACCAAAAGTATGCCAAATCTACACACTGACATTAGAGTGTCAGTCGCCTGCTTCTGCTCTGTACAACATCTAACACTAACATTACTTATGTACTGGGTACACTGGTTTATTACTTTTAGTAAGTACCTAGAACTGGCCATAAACTAACTTTCCTAACTAGTAAGTTCACTAGTTTGATTAACATTTCCTTCTCCCTTCCCAATTATGGTATACTGGTTTATTACTTTTAGTAACTAGTAAGCTAAACTAATTGATTGACATTACTTATGGACTTGGTATACTGGTTTATTACTTTTAGTAACTAGAACGGGCCAGAAACTAACTTTCCTAACTTGAACTAGTAAGTTCAGTAGTTTGATTGATATTACTTATGTACTTGGTACACTGGTTTATTACTTTTAGTAACTAGAACTGGCCAGAAATTAACTTTTCTAACTTGAACTAGTAAGTTTAATAGTTTGATTAACATTACTTATGTACTTGGTATACTGGTTTATTACTTTTAGTAACTAGAACTGGCCAGAAAAGAAAGTTCACTAGCTTTATTGATGCTGGCCAGAAACTAACTTTCCTAACTTAAACTAGTAAGTTCACTAGTTTGATTAATATTACTTATGTACTTGGTATACTGGTTTATAACTTTTAGTAACTGAACTGGCCAGAAAATAACTTTCCTAACTTAAACTAGTAAGTTCACTAGTTTGATTGATACTACTTTTGTACTTGGTATACTGGTTTATAACTTTTAGTAACTAGAAATGGCCAGAAAATAACTTTCCTAACTTAAACTAGTAAGTTCACTAGTTTGTATGATATTACTTATGTACTTAGTACACTGGTTTATTACTTTTAGTAACTATAACTGGCCAGAAATTAACTTTGCTAACTTGAACTAGTAAGTTTACTAGTTTGATTGGTATTAATTTTAGTAACTAGTAAGCTAAACTAATTGTTTGACATTACTTATGGACTTGGTATAATGGTTTATTACTTTTAGTAAGTAACTAGAACTGGCCAGAAACTACCTAACTTTCCTAACTTAAACTAGTAAGTTCACTAGTTTGATTGATATTACTGATGTACTTGGTACACTGATTTATTACTTTTAGTAACTAGAACTGGCCAGAAATTAACTTTCCTAACTTAAACTAGTAAGTTCACTAATTTGATTAATATTACTCATGTACTTGGTATACTGGTTTATGTATTTAGTAACTAGAACTGGCCAGAAACTAACTTTCCTAACTTAAACTACTAAGTTCATTAGTTTGATTGATATTACTTATGTACTTGGTACACTGGTTTATTACTTTTAGTAAATAGAACTAGCCAGAAACTAACTTTCCTAACTTAAACTAGTAAGTTCATTAGTTTGATTGATGTTTCTTATGTGCTTGGTATACTGGTTTATTACTTTTAGTAACTAGGACTTGCCAGAAACTAACTTTCCTAACTTAAACTGTAAGTTCACTAGTTTGATTGATACTACTTATGTACTTGGTACACTAACCTGATCTAACTTTCTTAACTTGAACTTGAACTAGTAAGTTCACTAGTTTGATTGATATTACTTATGTACTTGGTAAACTGGTTTATTACTTTTAGTAACTAGAACTGGCCAAAAACTAACTTTCCTAACTTAAACTAGTAAGTTCACTAGTTTGACTAATATTACTTATGTACTTGGTATACTAGTTTATAACGTTTAGTAACTAGAACTGGTCAGAAAATAACTTTCCTAACTTAAACTAGTAAGTTCACTAGTTTGATTGATATTACTTATGTACTTGGTATACTGGTTTATAACTTTTAGTAACTAGAACTGGCCAGAAAATAACTTTCCTAACTTAAACTAGTAAGTTCACTAGTTTGTATGATATTACTTATGTACTTAGTACACTGGTTTATTACTTTTAGTAACTAGAACTGGCCAGAAATTAACTTTGCTAACTTGAACTAGTAAGTTTACTAGTTTGATTGATATTAATTTTAGTAACTAGTAAGCTAAACTAATTGTTTGACATTACTTATGGACTTGGTATAATGGTTTATTACTTTTAGTAAGTAACTAGAACTGGCCAGAAACTACCTAACTTTCCTAACTTAAACTAGTAAGTTCACTAGTTTGATTGATATTACTTATGTACTTGGTACACTGATTTATTACTTTTAGTAACTAGAACTGGCCAGAAATTAACTTTCCTAACTTAAACTAGTAAGTTCACTAATTTGATTAATATTACTCATGTACTTGGTATACTGGTTTATAACTTTTAGTATCTAGAACTTGCCAGAAACTAACTTTCCTAACTTGAACTAGTAAGTTCACTTGTTTGATTAATATTACTTATGTACTTGGTATACTGGTTTATTACTTTTAGTAACTAGAACTGGCCAGAAACTAACTTTCCTAACTTAAACTACTAAGTTCACTAGTTTGATTGATATTACTTATGTACTTGGTACACTGGTTTATTACTTTTAGTAAATAGAACTGGCCAGAAACTAACTTTCCTAACTTAAACTAGTAAGTTCATTAGTTTGATTGATATTTCTTATGTGCTTGGTATACTGGTTTATTACTTTTAGTAACTAGGACTTGCCAGAAACTAACTTTCCTAACTTAAACTGTAAGTTCACTAGTTTGATTGATATTACTTATGTACTTGGTACACTAACCTGAACTAACTTTCCTAACGTGAACTAGTAAGTTCACTAGTTTGATTGATATTACTTATGTACTTGGTAAACTGGTTTATTACTTTTAGTAACTAGAACTGGCCAGAAACTAACTTTCCTAACTTAAACTAGTAAGTTCACTAGTTTGATTGATATTACTTATGTACTTGGTACACTGGTTTATTACTTTTAGTAAATAGAACTGGCCAGAAACTAACTTTCCTAACTTAAACTAGTAAGTTCATTAGTTTGATTGATACTTCTTATGTGCTTGGTATACTGGTTTATTACTTTTAGTAACTAGGACTTGCCAGAAACTAACTTTCCTAACTTAAACTGTAAGTTCACTAGTTTGATTGATACTACTTATGTACTTGGTACACTAACCTGAACTAACTTTCCTAACTTGAACTAGTAAGTTCACTAGTTTGATTGATATTACTTATGTACTTGGTATACTGGTTTATGTATTTAGTAACTAGAACTGGCCAGAAACTAACTTTCCTAACTTAAACTACTAAGTTCACTAGTTTGATTGATATTACTTATGTACTTGGTACACTGGTTTATTACTTTTAGTAAATAGAACTGGCCAGAAACTAACTTTCCTAACTTAAACTAGTAAGTTCATTAGTTTGATTGATATTTCTTATGTGCTTGATATACTGGTTTATTACTTTTAGTAACTAGGACTTGCCAGAAACTAACTTTCCTAACTTAAACTGTAAGTTCACTAGTTTGATTGATACTACTTATGTACTTGGTACACTAACCTGAACTAACTTTCCTAACTTGAACTAGTAAGTTCACTAGTTTGATTGATATTACTTATGTACTTGGTAAACTGGTTTATTACTTTTAGTAACTAGAACTGGCCAAAAACTAACTTTCCTAACTTAAACTAGTAAGTTCACTAGTTTGACTAATATTACTTATGTACTTGGTATACTAGTTTATAACGTTTAGTAACTAGAACTGGTCAGAAAATAACTTTCCTAACTTAAACTAGTAAGTTCACTAGTTTGATTGATATTACTTATGTACTTGGTATACTGGTTTATAACTTTTAGTAACTAGAACTGGCCAGAAAATAACTTTCCTAACTTAAACTAGTAAGTTCACTAGTTTGTATGATATTACTTATGTACTTAGTACACTGGTTTATTACTTTTAGTAACTAGAACTGGCCAGAAATTAACTTTGCTAACTTGAACTAGTAAGTTTACTAGTTTGATTGATATTAATTTTAGTAACTAGTAAGCTAAACTAATTGTTTGACATTACTTATGGACTTGGTATAATGGTTTATTACTTTTAGTAAGTAACTAGAACTGGCCAGAAACTACCTAACTTTCCTAACTTAAACTAGTAAGTTCACTAGTTTGATTGATATTACTTATGTACTTGGTACACTGATTTATTACTTTTAGTAACTAGAACTGGCCAGAAATTAACTTTCCTAACTTAAACTAGTAAGTTCACTAATTTGATTAATATTACTCATGTACTTGGTATACTGGTTTATAACTTTTAGTATCTAGAACTTGCCAGAAACTAACTTTCCTAACTTGAACTAGTAAGTTCACTTGTTTGATTAATATTACTTATGTACTTGGTATACTGGTTTATTACTTTTAGTAACTAGAACTGGCCAGAAACTAACTTTCCTAACTTAAACTACTAAGTTCACTAGTTTGATTGATATTACTTATGTACTTGGTACACTGGTTTATTACTTTTAGTAAATAGAACTGGCCAGAAACTAACTTTCCTAACTTAAACTAGTAAGTTCATTAGTTTGATTGATATTTCTTATGTGCTTGGTATACTGGTTTATTACTTTTAGTAACTAGGACTTGCCAGAAACTAACTTTCCTAACTTAAACTGTAAGTTCACTAGTTTGATTGATATTACTTATGTACTTGGTACACTAACCTGAACTAACTTTCCTAACGTGAACTAGTAAGTTCACTAGTTTGATTGATATTACTTATGTACTTGGTAAACTGGTTTATTACTTTTAGTAACTAGAACTGGCCAGAAACTAACTTTCCTAACTTAAACTAGTAAGTTCACTAGTTTGATTGATATTACTTATGTACTTGGTACACTGGTTTATTACTTTTAGTAAATAGAACTGGCCAGAAACTAACTTTCCTAACTTAAACTAGTAAGTTCATTAGTTTGATTGATACTTCTTATGTGCTTGGTATACTGGTTTATTACTTTTAGTAACTAGGACTTGCCAGAAACTAACTTTCCTAACTTAAACTGTAAGTTCACTAGTTTGATTGATACTACTTATGTACTTGGTACACTAACCTGAACTAACTTTCCTAACTTGAACTAGTAAGTTCACTAGTTTGATTGATATTACTTATGTACTTGGTATACTGGTTTATGTATTTAGTAACTAGAACTGGCCAGAAACTAACTTTCCTAACTTAAACTACTAAGTTCACTAGTTTGATTGATATTACTTATGTACTTGGTACACTGGTTTATTACTTTTAGTAAATAGAACTGGCCAGAAACTAACTTTCCTAACTTAAACTAGTAAGTTCATTAGTTTGATTGATATTTCTTATGTGCTTGATATACTGGTTTATTACTTTTAGTAACTAGGACTTGCCAGAAACTAACTTTCCTAACTTAAACTGTAAGTTCACTAGTTTGATTGATACTACTTATGTACTTGGTACACTAACCTGAACTAACTTTCCTAACTTGAACTAGTAAGTTCACTAGTTTGATTGATATTACTTATGTACTTGGTAAACTGGTTTATTACTTTTAGTAACTAGAACTGGCCAGAAACTAACTTTCCTAACTTAAACTAGTAAGTTCACTAGTTTGACTAATATTACTTATGTACTTGGTATACTAGTTTATAACTTTTAGTAACTAGAACTGGTCAGAAAATAACTTTCCTAACTTAAACTAGTAAGTTCACTAGTTTGATTGATATTACTTATGTACTTGGTATACTGGTTTATAACTTTTAGTAACTAGAACTGGCCAGAAAATAACTTTCCTAACTTAAACTAGTAAGTTCACTAGTTTGTATGATATTACTTATGTACTTAGTACACTGGTTTATTACTTTTAGTAACTAGAACTGGCCAGAAATTAACTTTGCTAACTTGAACTAGTATGTTTACTAGTTTGATTGATATTAATTTTAGTAACTAGTAAGCTAAACTAATTGTTTGACATTACTTATGGACTTGGTATAATGGTTTATTACTTTTAGTAAGTAACTAGAACTGGCCAGAAACTACCTAACTTTCCTAACTTCAACTAGTAAGTTCACTAGTTTGATTGATATTACTTATGTACTTGGTACACTGATTTATTACTTTTAGTAACTAGAACTGGCCAGAAATTAACTTTCCTAACTTAAACTAGTAAGTTCACTAATTTGATTAATATTACTCATGTACTTGGTATACTGGTTTATAACTTTTAGTATCTAGAACTTGCCAGAAACTAACTTTCCTAACTTGAACTAGTAAGTTCACTTGTTTGATTAATATTACTTATGTACTTGGTATACTGGTTTATTACTTTTAGTAACTAGAACTGGCCAGAAACTAACTTTCCTAACTTAAACTACTAAGTTCACTAGTTTGATTGATATTACTTATGTACTTGGTACACTGGTTTATTACTTTTAGTAAATAGAACTGGCCAGAAACTAACTTTCCTAACTTAAACTAGTAAGTTCATTAGTTTGATTGATATTTCTTATGTGCTTGGTATACTGGTTTATTACTTTTAGTAACTAGGACTTGCCAGAAACTAACTTTCCTAACTTAAACTGTAAGTTCACTAGTTTGATTGATATTACTTATGTACTTGGTACACTAACCTGAACTAACTTTCCTAACGTGAACTAGTAAGTTCACTAGTTTGATTGATATTACTTATGTACTTGGTAAACTGGTTTATTACTTTTAGTAACTAGAACTGGCCAGAAACTAACTTTCCTAACTTAAACTAGTAAGTTCACTAGTTTGATTAATATTACTTATGTACTTGGTATACTGGTTTATAACTTTTAGTAACTGAACTGGCCAGAAAATAACTTTCCTAACTTAAACTAGTAAGTTCACTAGTTTGATTGATATTACTTTTGTACTTGGTATACTAGTTTATAACTTTTAGTAACTAGAACTGGCCAGAAAATAACTTTCCTAACTTAAACTAGTAAGTTCACTAGTTTGTATCATATTACTTATGTACTTAGTACACTGGTTTATAACTTTTAGTAACTGAACTGGCCAGAAAATAACTTTCCTAACTTAAACTAGTAAGTTCACTAGTTTGATTGATATTACTTTTGTACTTGGTATACTGGTTTATAACTTTTAGTAACTAGAACTGGCCAGAAAATAACTTTCCTAACTTAAACTAGTAAGTTCACTAGTTTGTATGATATTACTTATGTACTTAGTACACTGGTTTATTACTTTTAGTAACTAGAACTGGCCAGAAATTAACTTTGCTAACTTGAACTAGTAAGTTTACTAGTTTGATTGATATTACTTTTAGTAACTAGTAAGCTAAACTAATTGTTTGACATTACTTATGGACTTGGTATACTGGTTTATTACTTTTAGTAACTAGAACTGGCCTGAAACTAACTTTGCTCACTTAAACTAGTAAGTTCACTAGTCTGATTAACATTAGTTATTTACTTGGTATACTGGTTTATTACTTTTATTAACTAGAACTGGCGAGAAACTAATATACTGGGAGGGAAATAAATGTTAATAAAGGCAAGTGAAGATGGCTTTATTTGGATAGTACAGTAGGTACCATCTGTATGCATTTATATATCCGTCTAGTGGCCCAGTTCACGTCAAACAGTCGAAAATTAGACACCTATTAGTGGATTAATGCAGTTCAACAATTGTCACATTTTTAACAATAACACTAGTACTTTCACTCATTTATAGATAAAATTTGGATCATATTGTGGGTTTAGAACTCGATTGAAATGAGAAATAAGTTTATGATGTTAACAGTACCAATCGTACCTCGACTCGCCCGGAAACAAAACAGAGAAACAAAGCAAGTTCATGAGATGACTCCGGACACCCTGTATATAATATCATGGGTACTTTATTGCTCTCCGTTTTGCTGCATTTGAAATAATGGATTTTTTAGAGAAATCATAAAAATAATGATTTTTTTTATTTTAATTAGGAAATTCAATTATTTTAAGTGATTTAAAATTATTTCGATATTGGACTAAAATACCAGAGTTGTCGAACATCCAAATCGGTAAAAAGTGCTGATAAAAATCGGTAGTTTATTGCATATAATCGGGAAATTCGATTTTTCTGGTTCTGCTCACTTTCCCAATTTTGAACATATTTTGATCACATTCTGATCCTTTTTTCCTATATCTGTGATCGGTGGCTTGGTTCGTCTCTTTCACATCATATTTTTTTCTTGAAAAAAACAATATATTTATGAAAATGTGTATCAGCACTTAACTGAATTAACTGAGGAATTAACCAATATTCTCCCGCAGAGACTGGCAGCTGGCTTTGTGACACTTTGTGTTTTGGTTTTGATGTCACATCGGATTTCGGTAGATCTGTAACACTGTAAAATACCGTGCAAGATATGTATAGTTCTTATACGCGTCAAAACGAATTCTTGAAATAAAATTCCTGTCGTCGCGTCCTTCCAACTTGCTCTAACACGATCCAGGCGCGATCTATAAAAGGCGGTCGCCCAATGCGCTCGGCCCATTACGTTAATACAAATGTTAGTGAGTGTGGGTAAAGTCCGGTAAAGAGTTGCGATTTTTTTTCGTTCACGTATGTAATTGATATTGAAAACAAGGCAATGGCTGGAAGAAAAGAAGACATCGTATGGCACTTTTGCCTCAAAACGACATTCAAAAAAGTTGCTCAAGTTGTAGAGCGACTTATAAGAATTGCAAGATATAAATTCAGAGGATTGTTCAGAAACTGAAGGAGAACAATGAAAGTTGTAAAAAAACAGCAAGAAACAAATGCGGACGTCCAAGTGTCGCTCGACCTTGCAATTCTGCTTCGATACTGACATTACTCTTTCCCTCTACACTGAGGCGGCTCAAAAGAAAATAAAACGTGAAAACCAGCCTGCTGTGAGTATGAGTAGTTGAAAAGTATAAGATTGACAAACAAATAGCCAAGGCAGTTTTTGCTTCCAATTCAAGCTTCAGAAACTCACAAGTGAAAAAAGCCATTCACTTCACTTCACACCTCGATATACGCTTCCTTCTCGGAAGGCGGTAGCAACAACCCTTCTGGATAAGGTCTACGAGGAAAATAAAGAGGTATGTTTTTCATCTCTGTCCGGACAATGTGCGAATATGTCCATTGATGGATGGTCAAATGTCCACAACAAGCCAGTTATATACGTGCAACGTTAACACCGGAAAAGCGACAATACTTCTTTTCGAAAGTATTGAAACCTCGGGAAATCCTCATACTACTGATTTAGTTTCTTCCTGTCTTAACTTTCGGGTATAAAGACTTTCAAGAACAAGATATTAAAAACATGTGGTCCAGATTGTCAAGTACTTGCGCAAGAATCATCTGGCTAAAGCAAAATTCAGTCAAGCTGGAGGCAAGGCTTTAAGACTGCCAAGTGATGTTAGATGGAATAGTGTTGGAAATGTATGTCACTTACTGGGACTTATTACTAAACATCTGCGAGAATAAGAAGGAGATTGATGCAACTATCTACCAAAAAGTTTTAAATATTGGGCTCATACATGCAGCTCATGAATATTTGAGCATTTTGAAGCCCATCGCAGTGGCTCTTGACACCCTGCAGAGAAAAACTGCCACTATTCCAATGACGAGTAGTGGAAACATTTAGCTTTCGTTTTCGAATTAGCTCTATAGCAGCTGAAAAAATTCCAATGTCGATACAAGTAAGCACTCACGCAATATCACTTCATAGCCTATATGGTAAACCCACGGAAGCAAAAATACAAGTTAATACCTAAAGAAGAGAATCTGGCCTTGGAAACAATCAACGAGTTACATGGAAATACTGGACTTTTGCCTTTGGTAAGAAAGTTCATAGAAGCCCGTTTAAACGCACTGTGTTTTCGGGCGAAATACTGAAGAACGTGAATGAAATCTAGTTGTGGATGTGAAGAGCCAGAAATCACAAAACACGCAAGCTAGTTCTTGTGGGCCAATATATCTTCGGCGACAGTGGAGTTTGTTTATATCTTCTCCAAGAGAAATTCTCGTTAGCTTCGATGTTGTTTCGCTCTTCACGATGGTACCCACTAAGGAAGCCATGGAACGTATTTACCAGGAATTTCCACAAGATATTGCCAAGTTGTTCCAACACTGCTTAACCACTACATACTTTCAATGGAGGGAAGATTTCTACGAACAAACTGATGGTGTACCTATGGGCAGCCTTAGTCCATCAGTAATAACCAATTATTTTATGGAAATTTTCGAGACCAAGGCTTTGGCAACGGCAAATAAGAGGCCAAAGTGCTGGTTTCCATACGTGGAAGAGAACTTTGTTATTTGGAGCCATGGCGAGGGCGAACTTCAAAACTTCCTCTTACACTTCAACTCTATCAACCCAAAAATCCAATTTGCTATGGAAATAGAAAAAGGAAGGACGAATACCGTTTTTGTATGTTTTGGTATCAAGGAGGCCGAATGGGAAGCTTGCGCACCCGGTTAAAAAAAAACAGCACACACTGACCGATAGCTCAATAACGGTTGAAATCGTCGTCCCAGACAGAAAACGGGAGTTACAAAGACTCTGTCTGTGAGAGCCAAAAGAATTTGTGAGCAGACTGAATTGGACCGGGAAATGAAGCATCTGGAAAGAGCCTCTGGTTCGAATGGATACGCAAGCACGAGTTCGATCTAAAGAATGTAGAGCGCTAGGAAGGAACAACGGGAGAAGATGAATGAAAGCGCGGATGGACTAGTTTACCATACATCCACAAAGTAACGGACAGGATCGGCAGGCTACTGGAAAAGCACAATCTTAAAACTGTCTTTCAACCCACTCGTACAATGCAACGGAGCTTGAGATCGGCCAATGACTGCAGAGATTCTCTATCGACACCCGTAGTTTACCGAGTTCCATGCAGCTGTGGCTCGGTATACATTGGCCCCACAAGACGCAGTGTCAACACGAGGATTACGGAACACATGAGGAGTTGCAGGCTGGAACAAACACAAAAGTCAGCAGTAGCTGAGCACGCTCTCTCCGAAGGTCACGACATCCTTTTCAACGAGGTGGATATCTTATATCCATCGAAGCGTTTCTATCCGAGACGATCTTTAAACACGAGAACAATTTCAACAGGAAGGAGGAAATTACGTTTCTAAATGCAGACTGGAAGCGAGTGCTACGACATACCTCAAGTGCGCCGAAACCCCGCGCCACCACTACCCCCACCCCAGCCCTTCCACTGCAGCGCGACGGCGCCGGCGGAGGAATAAACACCGCGGAGCTCACTACAGTCGAATCAGTTAACGTCGAGAAGCATGGGAGATCACTTCGCTCATTGTCTTATGCAAATCATGATTTAAATCAACTGATTTAAATCAACTCAACCCTAAATTGGCGGGTGTTATAACTAACGTTATAACATTTTAAGAGATATTCGACAACGTTCACATTACATAATCAACCACCCTTACTGGCTTCAGACATAAACTGTTGGTTTAAAGCAAATTCGACAAGTGCCATTTTCCCCAAATTACGATGCATTATGCCGGAAATTCCAAGACATCTCGAACTTTTTGCGATGCAAGCACCCACTCCACAAGGCAAAGTACGCAATTATTTCCATATTCCTCTTCTCCATCACTTTCCGCTATCGTTCTATTTTATTTTATTCTCCTCGTTATCCTCAACTTGACGCAGCTGATTGAATGAAAGCAAATACGTGTCGGGCTCTGCCACTGAAAGAGTGACTCATCTAATTCGAATTTAACCATCGGAAGCTAAAAGCCGGACTGTTATTATTATTATATAAGAACGACGTCGCCGTGCTTCAACGAGTTCATTAAATTTGAGGTTTAGAGGTCGGTTTTAATAAAAACCGCGCTTGTGTCCGAGAGGCGGCGTGATTAACGACGTTTTTCTTCACCCTCTTGTTGCTTTTTGGACCGCTGGGACGCCACTGCTCGATAACGTGTCGCGTGCCTGAATCTCAGGTAATAAAATTTGCAGGTAGACAGGGTGAAAATCCCTCAATAAAACGATGTGTCGGCCCGAAAGAATACGGAATCGATACAATAATGTACGATGTGTTCATTGGAATCCGTCATGTAGCCACATATGAAATTTATTTTAAAGCATTTCGTGAATTATTTCTGTAACGCCCTTCTTCGATATTTCCTTAAGTTGTCACTTTTGTGTCAAATGTCAAAACACTCCGTGGACGACACTGACGACTTCAGAGCGCTTTGAAAGTATCCTCATCCTTTGTTTTTTTTGATAGAAATGTAAGGATGATGATAAAGCTTTACAAATTGAAATAATTAGTTTTTTTCTGCAAAAACCTTGGAAAATCTACAGCTTAGAAAAATGTGGAAAACAGGAAAAAACAAAAAGTGAAAAAGCAAGAACCGATGACAACACTAATAAGTAAGGTTAAAGCACTCAAAGCTGATTGGGCAGCAAATAGTTGATGGCGGATCAAGTTACCACGTGCCTCTATTTTCTATCAAAAAATGATATCCAACTAGATGACGTTTTATGATGAACTGTAATCACCCTGAAATTGTATTTGAGGGTGGTGAAAATACTCGCAAGTCACATGTGCCAGGCAAAAACCGGATCATCCAGAAATGTTGGTAAAGTAACTTAATCTCTGAGGCCGCAAGGAAACACCCTGCAAATTATGTGCCGCTTCCCAAAACTTAAGTTTGTTTTCGAAATTAACGGGTCCCCAGGCCTGATGGCGGGATCCCATATGACTACGGCCTTAACCGCCAAAGCAGGACAGAAAGGCAAATATCTCCGAAAGATAAACAAGGCGAGACCTTTTCAGAACGTGATAGGAAATGTTTCTTTAAGAATTAAGTTGTAGGGTCGTGTCGAGCTAAGATTGCGCCTTCTTGTCACAAGAACAATTTTTTTTCTAAAAAAACAATTTTTCTGTAATCCGGTCCGAAAGAGCAAATTACACAAATTTCATTCAGTAAATAAATTGCCCTATAAACCCTCCCTTAGCGTTATCATCATTCCAAGCCGGCTCATGCGAGTAGTAGGTATCGGAGAGCAACGAGAAGAACAAAAAGAGACGGCGAATGAGGCGGCGGGATGTATATGGAGCGAGATAAAAGATCGATGCCAAAGGGCCCCCCGATGCAAACCGGAGGGTCTCGTGACTAATCTCCTTTCACACCGCTAAAAACGTCATAATTCACGTGACGAGATCTTGTCTTGTTGCACTCTCGCCGTTACCCGTAAGTGTCGAGTCATCAATATAATTTATGGGCATAGATATCGGTGAATGGAGCGGCTATTTGGTAGTTTGAGGGTTTAAGTAAATTTGTATCGATTTTTTTAGGGTGTAAACCGTTATCTGACTGTTCCACTATAAAGGGCAACTCGGTACAATGTAGGTCAGCAATGCGCCTTCGCTGAAAGTCAAAAAAACACTGTTGGAATAAGATATAAAAGACTCGTGCAGTCGAAAAAGCTGCATACTTTGACTGTATCTCCAGGAGAATTTCTCGTTAGCTTCGATGTTGTTTCGCTCTTCACGATCCCATTAAGGAAGCCATAGGACGTACCTGAACTAACCAGGAGATTTCACAAGATATTGCCAACTTGTTTCAACATTGACTAACCTCTACATATTTTCAATGGACGGAAGATTTGTACGAACATACTGGTGGTGTAGCTCCCTTAGTCCAGTTATAGCCAGCTATTTTATGGACATGTTTGAGGGCAAATAAGAGACCAAAGTGCTGGTTCTAATGGGTGGACGACACCCTTGTTATTTGGAGGCATAGCGAGGGCGAACTTAAAAACTTCCTCTTACACTTCAACTCCATCAATCCAAAAATTCAATTCACTATGGAGATAGAAAAGGAAGCACGCCTACCGTTTTTGGATGTTTCGATATCGAGGTGGTCGAATGGGGAGTTTGCGCACAACCTTTCATGATCATCCCCGATAGAAAAGGAGAGCCATAAAGAGTCTGTCTGTGAGAGCCAAGAAAATTTGTGAGCCGGCTGAATTGAGAAATGATGCAACTGGAAAGAGTCTTTGGTTGGAATGGATACAGCAAGCACCAGTTCGATAGGGCCGTCCCTCCAAGGAATGTAGAGCGCCAGGAAGGAACAACGGAAGAAGATGAAGAAAATAGCGGATGGACTAGTCTACCATACATCCACAAAGTAACGGACCGGATCGGCAGTCTACTGGAAAAGATAATCTTAAAACTGTCTTTTAACCCACTCGTACAATACAACAGAGCTTGAGATCGGCCAAAGACCGCAGAGATTTCCTATCGGCAACCGGAGTGTACCGAGTTCCATGTAGCTGTGGCTCGGTCTCGGTATACATTGGCACCACAAAACGCAATTTCAACACGAGGATTACGGAACACAGCACAAAAGTCAGCAGTAGCAGAGCACGCTCTCTCTCAAGGTCACAACATCCTTTTCACCGAAGAGGATATTGTTACGCCCGACTGTCGGTCCATAGAGATTCGGACCGAAGCGGCAACGCCTAACTCCAATCGCGTCCCCGGGAACGCATCTAGACTAAACGAGAACCGGGATGAGTCGCCTCCATTTTTCGAAAGTGCGAGGCTGTGTTCAGGCCGGGTATATAAACCAGCGAACCGCGCGAGATGGAATCGAATAGATAGTGCAGTGCAGTTAATAAGCGAACAGTGCGAATTGTTAATAGAGTTTTAATCGCGTTGTAATAGTTAAAAGTAAATAAAAGTGTGTAGTCAATTGACAATAAATTATTGGAACCCCGAAGCATTCTTAGGAGAACCAGGATTGACGTCGACGAACATTGGACCACTGAACAAATGAAGTTCGAACAAACAACCGATAATGCTGTGGGGTTATTACGTTAATGGAAGTTGGAAAATCAAAGACCTGATTGGAAAGACATAGCAGATAAGAGCCCGGAACTAAAAGCTATGTGGGCTCAATGAAATTCCTTGGCGATTCAGAATGGTTTAGGAAGTAGACGGAAAGATGTCTTGCGAGAAGTGCACAATGGAGTGTCTGGAGTCCATTTTGGAGTGAATAAGACCCTGGATAGAATTCGGGAAAGGTACTACTGGATGAATTGCCGAGATGACGTCGAGGAGTGGTGCAGAAATTGTGATACCTGCTGCTCCGTAAAAGGACCCCAAAGAAAGACTAAAAGGCAAATGAAGCAGTACAATGTTGGCGCCCCATTTGAAAGAATTGCGATCGACGTGGCAGGTCCTTTTCCAGAAACGGACGATGGCAACAATTACATCTTAGTTGCCATGGATTATTTCAGTAAATGGCCTGAAGCTTATGCACTACCAAATCAGAAAACTAACACCGTGTCAAGGGCCTTGGTTGACGAATTCTTCAGTAGATTCGGTGTACCATTAGAGCTTCATTCGGACCAGAGACGGAATTTTGAATTGCAACTTTTCAAGAAGATCTTGGAACTTCTGGGAATCCGCAAAACAAGGACAACTTCGCTCCATCCACAATCAGATGGCATGGTCGAGCGTTTCAATCTAACCATGGAACAATACCTCTGCAAAATGGTAGCGGACCACCAGAATGATTGGGACAACATTCTGCCTCTTCTAATGATGGCTTACAGAAGTGCAATGCATAACACGACAGGACATAGCCCTGCCAAAGTTATATTTGGTAAAGAACTTCATCATCACCGGTAGATTTGGTGTACGGATCACCAGAAGAACCGGTGCAAGATGTCCAGAACTATGTTGATGAATTCGATTAAAGGAAATCCATCGAAACGTAAGAACAAAGATAAAGATTGCCAGCGATTGCCTGGATGAATGCCAGATATGACCTAAGGGCGAATTCTGCAGGATTTAAGGCAGGTGACATGGTGTGGCTGTATAATCCACAGAGGAAGAAAGGAAAGTATCCCAAGTTGTCTCCAAGTTGGGAGGGTCCATATACAGTCATCAAACGGATCAACGACGTGGTATACAGGATCCAACGTACTCCTAGAGCAAAGACGAAAGTGGTTCATCTTGAACGGTTAAAGACTTACAGTCGTGGAGATTTCTCTGATTGGGACCATCATAACTAAGAGGGGGGCAATGTTACGCCCGCCCGTCGGTCCACAGAGATTCAGGCCGAAGAGGCAGCGCCGATTGCCTACCGAGACCCCGGAAACCCATCTAGACTAAACCGGGAACCAGGTCGCCTCCGTTCTCGAAAGTACGAGAGTGTGTTCAGGCCGGGTATATAAACCAGCGAACGGCGCGAAATGGGATCGAATATGTAGTGCAATGTAGTAAATAAGCGAAATAAGCGGACAAGAGATCAGTGCGAGGCAAAAGAACAGTGCGAATTTTTAGTGGAGAGTAATTGTGTTTTATCCGTGTTATAATAGTTAAAAGTATTACAACACACGCCCATTGCCTCATCGCCTTTGATAGTGTCTGCCGCAGTTGGAGGCGAAACCTTAGGAAGAAATTCCATTGGACCACGATTTAAAATCCCGGAAAACTCTTTAGATTGTACTTCGTATAATCATTTAAAAAATTGTGCTTCGCCAACACTAGCTCGTAAAGTGCAAGGTGTCAAATATTCTTGGGGCAAAACAATGACGATTTAACCTAAATGATGTTTGGAAAATCCAACAAATGAACGGTTTTCGAAATACAAGAAGTCAAATTCATATTAGAAAAATCGAAAAAAAAATTATTTGCTTCTTAATGCTATACTATCTTCACAAAATTTTGCATCAGGGCGTTTTTAGAGGCGACATGGCATCCCCGTTAATACAATAATGATTGGTGGGGGTGGCACCAAGAAACATCTTCCTCTTTACGCCACATCGCCTTATCTGACTGTTACACTATAAACAATGACGGAGGCGACATGGCGCCGTCGTCTTTCGACGAATTGGTGCATTCCTAATGAAGTCTTCTTGCAAGTATCGATTTTTGAGATATTTCCACTCTTGACAACATTGAAAACATTGAAAATCGTGATTGCAAATTCATCTAAACCCCTGTAAATCTTCATTCAAAAACACCAATGGGCATTACTAAGCGAAAATATTCCTTTTTTCCATGTTGCTATTGTAGTTATATGCCTTTCAGTCTTATCAGTTTAATTAGTTTAGACTTAACAATTGCAATTATTAGTACAATAATTAGTGTTTGGTGGGGGTGGTACCAAGGAACCTGTTTTACTTTTCCCGATCCTGGCGCGGGTGCCATGTCGCGCCATCGTCTTTCGACGATTTGCTGCATTTCTAGTGAAGTCTTCTTCCAAGTCGCGCATTTTGAGATATTTCCACTCTTGACAACATTGAAAATCACTAAACGAAAAAATACTTCTTTTCTATGCTGTTAGGGTACCTACATTCAGTTATTATTGTCGTAAGTAGACGTTGGAGAATTCACTTTGACATCTTCTCAACATTTAACACATTTGACATCTTCTCAACACACACAACAGCTAAAAGGTGTCCTAAAAGGTTGAAAAAAAAATTAAGGTTTCAAAGGTAACTAGATGACAAAAATAAGTGAATAGGTAATACCACTTAGTCTTATCAGTTTAATCGGTTTAGACTTAACAATTCCAATTATTAGTTCAATAATTCAATAATTATTCTTTGGTGGGGGTAGTACCAAGAAACAAATTCCACTTTACACCACATTGCCCTATCTGACTTGCACTATAAACGATGACGCTGGCGACATGGCATCTCCGAGCGGGGATGCCATGTCGGGCCATCGTCTTTCGACGATTTGCTGCATTTCTAGTGAAGGCTTCTTCCAAGTATCGATTTTTGAGATCTTTCCACTCTTGACAACATTGAAAATCGTGATTTAAAAATCATGTAAACCCGAGTTTAAACCCCTGCGGATCTTCATTAAAAAATACCCATGAACATCACTAACCGAAAAAATATTTCTTTTCTATGCTGTTAGGGTAGCTATAACCTGAACCAACCTGAACATATATATATAGGCCATTCACCTGTTATTGTCGTCAAGTAGGCGTTGGAAAATTGACTTTGACATCGTCTCAACATGTGCTAAAAGGTTGAAAAAAAATAAGGTTGCAAAGGAAACTAGATGACAAAAATACGTGAATGAGTAATGCCACTTAGTCTTATCAGTTTAATCGGTTTACACTTAACATTTCCAGTTATTAGTACAATAATTCAATAATTATTGTTTGGGGGGTGGTAACAAGAAACAAATTCCACTTTACACGACATTGCCTTATCTGACTTGCACTATAAACGATGACGCAGATTAGTTCAGGTTAGTTCCATGGCATCGACTTTCGACGATTTGCTGCATTTCTAGTGAAGTCTTTTTCCAAGTATCGATTTTTGAGTTATTTCTACTCTTGACAACACTGAAAACATTGAAAATCCTGATTGAAAAATCATCTAAACCCCTGCATATTTTCATTCAAAAATACCATTCCTAACCGAAAGCTTTCAGTCTTATCAATTTAATTGGTTTAGGCTTAACTATTGCAATTATAGTTTGCTGGGGGGGGGGGGGGGGGGGGGGAGAAACCTCTTCTACTTTACACCACGTCTCTTTATGTTTCTGTTGTACTATAAAGGGCAGCCCTGGCGGGAATCCCATGTCGCGCCGTCGTTTTTCGACGAATTGCTGCATTTCTGCTGAAATAACTATTCGTACTGTTGAATACTGGTACAATTGCAATTAGTACGATAATTCATACACAATAATGATTGTGTGGTGGGGGTGGTACCAAGAAACATGTTCTACTTGACATCACGTCGCCTCAAGGCACCACCACAATTGAAAGTATTTTAATCTCTACTGGTACGACATGAAAACCTAAACACTGCCCGGGTGGCATTCCTTCGAAAGAGAGGCGGACTAGGCAGGTGATGGCTCACAATACGAAATGTGTTTATCGGCAAATGAAATATGATGTGAAAGGACAATGGAATGATGTGGTTACGTAGGGCTGCACCGTGATAAAATACCTTACAAAGCATTTTAATATGTAATGATAAGCCGTTTGATAATGCTTTTACATATTTATAAGTGCGTATAGATTCGTCCTACCACGTTCAATTGGTTGTCACTTGTTTAACAATAAAGGCAGTTAAATTGCTTCGGCATGAGTAAACTGAAACTTTAATAAACGGGCATTAAAGGCAAAAAGCACATACTCGTAATGCCACCATTTGTCAACATAGTGCTTTCAGCGTGAAAGCAGAATGCAAAAACGCTGGTGTGCACTTTGTTGCTCTATGACGTCTTTATTCTCCGCTTCTAAACTCGGATCCACTTCCCTGTGTGACATTGTTTTGTTCTTCCGTTCGCCTTTTTGTTTATTAAATAATTCCTTTTGTCACCTTCATGCACTTTTGGTAGGTTAACGTTTGCAATATTTACGTACATTATTCATCGTTAATGAAGAATTTAATTTTTGTTTCAGGGGGCGTCTTTACGCGATCATGGAGCTTCCAGCCGCGAAGCAGGAAAAGATAAAGCTCACCGAGATAAACGGGTACCTGACTTGTTATCTGTGCAAGGGGTACCTCATAGACGCCACGACGATCTCAGAATGTTTACACTCGTGTAAGTAAATTACCCGTTGTTGTTGTAATTCAATTATCGTACTTTGCTTATCGTAAATGCGTGGGCTTCGAGTCAGTGGCGTTACTAAAATTAGGACACTTTATATGCCATTGGTTTGGTGCCAATCTCAGGGGGCCAGTTTACCAAAAAAAAGGGATTTTTTTTTGTAAAGAGCAAATATGCGTAGCATGTAGTTGTTTGTACTTCATTTAGAAGTATTTGTAATTAAAAAAATTTCTCTCTACGAGATTTTTGCCCCTCTAGCTCTGTAGCCTCTCAATATTTGCAATTAAGAGAAACAACTACTGCGCCAAGATGGTGTCACACCACAGCGCTAGTAGGCTCCTTGATAAAGGTGTAGAGTGCCCACGAGAACGACCATCAACCCTTGTGGTAAATGAATTGAAAACACCTACAGAGCGTCTTGGTGGTGGGCCTTTGCTGGCAAGAACACCATTATCACCTCCAGGCTCCCCTCTTAACAGACAGAAGTGCTGTCAGTGAAAATAGAAACGGTCCCAATCTGCTAAAGATTATCCTGGGCTAGGAGTCTCTAAGAGTTTGAAATCGAGTTCAAGACATGCTCAGGTCGAAAGAAAGCCCCAACAGGTCATTTCAAGTGCAGACTGTGCTCAAAGGATATCATGACTCAGAGACTGCCGAACGTCAAGGGATCCGACGCACTCACCGAAGAATAGCAACCAGATACTACTGGCCAGGCATGAAGACAACTGTTAAAGCAATGCCAGTCCATGTATTAAAATCAGCGCGTTTGCTGCAAATTTTGGTATACAAGATCGAAGATTTGAGGGTTACATCCACGGAACTCTCTTACTTTCTATATCCCTCGAGGATTACCGTTGAGGTGTTCGTAGTTGAGGACACCAACAGCCACTGAGTGGAACTCCTTCCTCTGTAGGGACAGTTTATCCACATAGACGAAGTCATTAATGGCACACAGTTCGTGAGCTAAGACAAGTGAGCTGAATACTCGATTACCACTTTGTAGAGAGGAAAATCTGAAATATGGAAACCCAATTGGCCATCCCTACGTCAAAGGGGCATACCGACCTGTGGCCCATAATCAAGATCTATCCCTGTGGCCTAGATATACCACTGAATATTTTTTTGTTTCCGTCTTCACCCCTAAAAATGACGATGGATTTAGGCCTAAATTACCTGAAAAATCACAAACTAGAGAAATAAAAGTCAATTTACTATAAATTACACCATTTTTTTCATCAAAAATGTTTGGCCAACTGGATGAGTGTTTCTACTTAACACCTGGTATAATGAGTATTTCACCTAACACTCCTGACTAGCCTAATAATAAATACAATAAAAATTTCTTCAGATGGCTAAAAAGCGGGAAACATTAGTGATATTATGCAGCTGCATCGATTCCCGTTTTTTATAACAACATAATTTCCGTTTTTTTCAAAAAAATTGGGTTTTAGGTAAACTTTCAGAAATTTTTGCCGTTAGCAAAAATGAGGAAAAGTGAGGAAAGTTTCTGGAAATTTTCCGGTTGTTATTGGAAGTTTCGAGATATTTTTCCATTCTCAGTGTAAATGTTTTCGTTTTTAGTGGAAATTTCATTGAAAAATGTCCTGGCATCCATCACCAGTTGTTTTCCACGAGCCATACTTTAATGGCTGGCGAAACGCCAAAAACGAGAACGAAGAGTGGCGATTGGTATTTCCGTTAGTTTTCGTTTTTTTTTTTTTTAATTGGATTTGAGTTGAAATTTCTGAAAATTTTCCCGTTGTCAGTGGAAATTTTCGAAATTTTTTTCCGGAAGTTCTCAGTGAAAATTTCTTCAGTAAATTTCCCGGCGACCAATCACTAATTCCAGTCTTGGTCTTGTCTAGACGAGAATATCTATTGTTAAATAAAAGGAGAAATAATATTTATATTAGTTTCCGTTTTTTTCCTAAAATTGGGTTTGAAGAAAATGTTTGGAAACTTTTGTTGTCAGGGGAAATTTCCGGAAACTTTCCTGTTCTTACTGAAAATTTCCAGGTGGCTACCCATCACTAGTTGTTTACCACGAGCACCACTTTCATGGCTCGTAAAAGGCCAAAAAACGAGAACGGAGACTGTCGACTTGTTTCGCCATCACGACAACGCTCCAACCCATTCAACCGTTCAGAACTCGCCAGTTTTTCACCAAATGCTTTGACCACTGTTTCTCCACCTTCTGTACTCACCCGATATCCACCTTGTTTCCCAAACTCAAAAGCCCAATGAAAAGAAGATTTGAGGCAATTCTCTAGATTAAAGCAATGGATACTCCAAAAGAGATATCAAGGACTGAATGATGACGGAAACTTTTCCGTTCTGAGAGGAAGTTTTCTTCGGGGAATTTTCTGGCGACCCATCATTAGTTGTTTACCTCGAGCACCACCCCTTATGGTTCGCACAAGGCCAGAAAAATGGAAGAGTGGCGACTTTCCCAAAAACTAAGTTTAAACAAAATTTCCGGAAATTTTACCGTTCTCTCGCTCTAATAAATATAACAAAAACTTTCCCAAAATAGCCAAATAGGTATTAATTATATTGTGCAGCTGCAAAGATTCTAGAGTTTTAAACAGTTTCCGTCTTTTTTTTCAAAAGTCGGGTTTGAGGAAAGTTTCTGGAAATTTTCCGATTCTGATTGGAAATTTCGGGACATTTTTCTATTCTCAGCGGAAATTTTTCCCGGTTTTAGTCGTCGGGTTTGAGGAAAGTTTCTGGAAATTTTCCGGTTCTGATTGGAAATTTCGGGACATTTTTCTATTCTCAGCGGAAATTTTTCCCGGTTTTAGTGGAAATTTTATTGAAAAATTTTCTGGCGATCCATCACTAGTTCCAGTTTTGGTCTTGTCGAGACGAAACTATGTATTGTTAAATAAAAGGAGAAATAACATTTATAATAGTTTCCGTTTTTTTTCCTAAAATTGGGTTTGAAGAAAACTTTTGAAAACTTCCGTTCTCAGTGGAAATTTGTACTAAAAATAACATTTATAATAGTTTCAGTTTTTTTCTTAAAATTGGGTTTGAAGAAAACTTTTGGAAACTTTCGTTCTCAGTGGAAATTTCCGAAAACTTTCCTATTCATAGTGAAAATTTCTTCCATTGAATTCCAGACGCCGACCCATCACTATTTGTTTATCACTAGTACCATTTTCATGGCTCGCAAAAGGCCAAAAACGAGAACGGAGACTGTCGACTTGTTTTGCCATCTGAATGAAACTTTCCCGTTTTAAGAGGAAATTTCTTCAGATACTCCAAAAGATATCTAGAAATGAATGATAACGGAAATTTTACCGTCCTGAGAGGAAATTTCTTCGGGGAATTTTCCGTCGACCCATCACTAGTTGTTTACCTCGAGTACCACCCTTGTGGTTCGCACAAGGCCAGAAAAATGGAGGAGTAGCGACTTTCCCAAAAACTAAATTTGAACAAAATTTCCGGAAATTTTACGGTTCTTTTACTCTAATAAATGTAGCCAAACTCTAATAAACTCCCAAAAAAACGCCGATTATATTATGCAGCTGAATCGTTTCTAGAATTTTAAATAGGTTTCCGTCTTTCTTTTTCAAAAGTCGGGTTTGAGGAAAGTTTCTGGAAATTCTTGTTAAAGAAAACTTCTTCCGGAAATTTCCAGATGGTACCCATCACTAGTTGTTTACCATGAGAACCACTTTCATGGCTAGCATAAGGCCAAAAACGAGAACGGAGACTGTCTCGGACACTGTCGACTCGTTTTTCCATCACGACAACGTTCGAACCCATTCAATCATTCAAAACTCGTAAGTTTTTGACCAAATACTTTGACCACTGTTTTTCTCCACCTTCTGTACTCACCCGATATCCTCCTTGTTTCCCAAACTCAAAAGACCAATGAAAAGAAGATTTGAGACAATTCTCTAGATTAAAGCAATGGAAACTTTCCCGTTTTGAGAGGAAATTTCTTCGGGGAATTTTCCGGCGACCCATCACTAGTTGTTTACCTCGAGCACCACCCTTATGGTTCGCACAAGGCCAGAAAAATGGATGAGTGGCGACTTTCCCAAAAACTAAAATTGAACAAAATTTCCGGAAATTTTACGGCTCTCTTTAAAGAATGTAGCAAAAACTCCCAAAATAGCCAAATATTGATTATATTATGCAGCAGCATCGTTTCTAGAGTTTAAACAAAGTTTCCGTCTTTTTTTTTTAAAGTCGGGTTTGAGGAAAGTTTCTGGAAATGTTCCGGTTCTGATTGGAAATTTCAGGACATTTTTATATTTACAGCGGAAATTTTTCCCGTTTTTAGTGGAAATTTTATTGACAAATTTTCCGGCGATCCATCACCAGTTGCATAATTTTCTTTTCGCATCGGTTGTGGTTCTGGTTCTGCTTGACATAGAAATGACAAGACTAGCTGATTTTCAACCAATCAGCTTTGGTGAAAATTAGCTGGTCTGTCATTTTTATGTTAACAAGAACCAAAACCGCTGTGAAACGAAAATGACTTTGTTGTGCACGAGCACCGAAGAGTGGCGACTGGTTTTTCCACTAGTGAAAAATTTCCTGCCCTCAGTGGAAATTTCGTAAATTTTTTCCGGAAGTTCTCAGTGAAAATTTCCTCGGCGAATTTTCCGGCGACCCATCACTAATTCCAGCCTTGGCCTTGTCGAGATGAAAATTTGTATTGTTAAAATAAAGGAGAAATATCATTTATATTAGTTTCCGTTTTTTTCCTAAATTTGAATTTGAAGAAAATTTTTGGAAACTTGTTCTCAGTGGAAATTTCCGGAAACTTTCTTGTTCTTAGTGAAAATTTCTTCCGGAAGTTTCCACATGGCGACCCATCACTAGTTGTTCGCCACGAGCACCACTTTCATGGCTCGCAAAAGGCCAAAAACGAGAACTGACTGTCGACTTGTTTTCTCATCACGACAACGCTTCAACCCATTAAACCATTCAGAACTCGTCATTTTTTGACCAAATACTCTGACCACTGTTTTTCTCCACCTTCTGTACTCACCCGATATCCTCCTTGTTTCCCAAACTCAAAAGACCAATGAAAAGAAGATTTGAGGTAATTATCTAAATTCGAGTCTAGATTAAAGCAATAGATACTCCAAAAGAGATATCTAGGACTGAATGATGATGGAAACTTTCCTGTTCTGAGAGGATAGTTCTTCGGGGAATTTCCCGGCCACCCATCACTAGTTGCTTACCAAGAGCACCATCCATATGGTTCGCACAAGGCCAGAAAAATGGAGTGTGGATAGGTAATTAATTATTTTATGCAGCTGCATCGATTCTAAAGTTTTAAACAAAGTGTCCGAATTTTTTTCAAAAGTCGGGTTTGAGGAAAGTTACTTGAAATTTTTCGGTTCTTATTGTAAATTTCGGAATATTTGTCCATTCTCAGTGGAAAAATGTTTCCGTTTTAGTGGGAATTTTATTGAAAAATTTCCCGGCGATCCATCACCAGTTGTTTTCCACGAGCACCACTTTCATGGCTGGAGAAACGCCAAAAACGAAAACGAAGAGTGGCGACTGCTCGGGCGACTGCTATTTTCACTAATTCTCGTTTTTTTTTCTAAAATTGGGTTTGAGAAAAATTTCCGGAAACTTTCCCGTTCTCAATGGAGATTTTCGTTACATTTTCCCGGAAGTTCTCAGTGAAAATTTCTTCGGCGAATTTCCCGGTGACACATCACTAGTTCCAGTCTTGGTTTTGTTGAGACGAAAATATGTATTGTTAAATAAAAGGAGAAATAATATTTATATTAGTTTGAAGAAATTAAATTGGGGTTGAAAAAATATTTTGGAAACTTTTGTTCTCAGTGAAAATTTCCGGAAACTTTCCTGTTCTTAGTGAACATTTCTTCCGTAAAATTTCCAGATTGCGACCCATCACCTGTTTTCTACGCGCACCACTTTCATGGCTCGCTAAAGGGCAAGAACGAGAACGGAGACTGTCGACTTGTTTTGCCATCACGACAACGCTCCAACCCATTCAACCATTCAGAACTAGTCATTTTTTAACCAAATACTCTGACCACTGTTTTTCTCCACCTTCTGTGCTCACCCGATATCCTCCTTGTTTCCCAAACTCAAAAGATCAATGAAAAGAAGATTTGAGGTAATTATCTAAATTCGAGTCTAGATTAAAGCAATAGATAACTTCAAAGATTGCTTGAAATGAACTTGAAAGATAGATAAATTCAAACATAGAACTCGTCAGTTTTTGACCAAATACTTTGACCACTGTTTTTCTCCACCTTCTGTACTTATCCGATATCCTCCTTGTTTCCCAAACTCAAAAAACCAATAAAAAGAAGATTTGAGGCAATTCTCTAGATTAAAGCAATGTATAATCCAAAAGAGATATCTGGAACTGAATGATGACGGAAACTTTCCCGTTCTTTGAGGAAATTTCTTCGGGGAATTTTCCGGCGACCCATCACTAGTTGTCTACCATAAGCACCACCTTTATGGTTCGCACAAGGCCAGAAAAATGGAGTAGGGACGACTTTCCCAAAAACTAAGTTTGGACAAAATTTCCGGAAATTTTACCGTTCTGTTGCTCTAATAAATATAACGTGGCGTTAAAATAGCCAAATATTAATTATATTATGCAGCTGCATTGATTTTATAGTTTTAAACAAAGTTTCTTTTTTTTTTCAAAAGTCGGGTTGAGGAAATTTTCCATATCTGATTGGAAATTTCGAGATATGTTTCCATTCTCAGCAGTTCTCAGTGGTCATTTTATTGAAAAATTTCCTGGCGCTCCATCACATTAGTTTCTGTTTTTTTTCTAAAATGTTTGGAAACTTTTGTTCTCAGTGGAAATTTCCGGAAACTTTCCTGTTCTTAGTAAAAAGTTCTTTCAGAACATTCCCGGTGGCGACTCATCACTAGTTGTTTACCACGAGCACCACCGGCTCGCAAAAGGCCAAAAACGAGAACGGAGACTGTCGACTTGTTTTTCCATCACGACAATGTTCCAACCCATTCAACCATTCAGAACTCGTCATTTTTTGACCAAATACTCTGACCACTGTTTTTCTCCACCTTCTGTACTCACCCGATATCCTCCTTGTTTCCCAAACTCAAAAGACCAATGAAAAGAAGATTTGAGGTAATTATCTAAATTCGAGTCTAGATTAAAGCAATAGATACTCCATAAGAGATATTTAGGACTGAATGATGATGGAAACTTTCCTGTTCTGAGAGGATATTTCTTCGGGGAATTTCCCGGCCACCCATCACTAGTTGCTTACCAAGAGCACCATCCATATGGTTCGCACAAGGCCAGAAAAATGGAGTATGGATAGGTAATTAATTATTTTATGCAGCTGCATCGATTCTAAAGTTTTAAACAAAGTGTCCGAATTTTTTTCAAAAGTCGGGTTTGAGGAAAGTTACTTGAAATTTTTCGGTTCTTATTGTAAATTTCGGGATATTTGTCCATTCTCAGTGGAAAAATGTTTCCGTTTAAGTGGGAATTTTATTGAAAAATTTCCCGGCGATCCATCACCAGTTGTTTTCCACGAGCACCACTTTCATTGTTGGAGAAACGCCAAAAACGAAAACGAAGAGTGGCGACTGCTCGGGCGACTGCTATTTTCACTAATTCTCGTTTTTTTTTCTAAAATTGGGTTTGAGAAAAATTTCCGGAAACTTTCCCGCTCTCAATGGAGATTTTCGTTACATTTTCCCGGAAGTTCTCAGTGAAAATTTCTTCGGCGAATTTCCCGGTGACACATCACTAGTTCCAGTCTTGGTTTTGTCGAGACGAAAATATGTATTGTTAAATAAAAGGAGAAATAATATTTATATTAGTTTGAAGAAATAAAATTAGGTTTGAAAAAAAATTTTGGAAACTTTTGTTCTCAGTGAAAATTTCCGGAAACTTTCCTGTTCTTAGTGAACATTTCTTCCGTAAAATTTCCAGATTGCGACCCATCACCTGTTTTCTACGAGCACCACTTTCATGGCTCGCAAAAGGGCAAGAACGAGAACGGAGACTGTCGACTTGTTTTGCCATCACGACAACGCTCCAACCCATTCAAACATAGAACTGGTCAGTTTTTGACCAAATACTTTGACCACTGTTTTTCTCCACCTTCTGTACTTATCCGATATCCTCCTTGTTTCCCAAACTCAAAAAACCAATGAAAAGAAGATTTGAGGCAATTCTCTAGATTAAAGCAATGTATACTCTAAAAGAAATATCTGGGACTGAATGATGACGGAAGCTTTCCCTTCTTATAGAAAATTTCTTCGGGGATTCATCACTAGTTGTTTAGCACGAGCACCACCCTTATGGTTCGCACGAGGCTAGAAAAATGGAGAAGTGGCAATTTTCCCAAAAATTAAGTTTGAACTAAATTTCCGGAAGTTTTACTGTTCTTTTGCTCTAATAAATATAACAAAAACTTTTCCAAAATAGTCAAATATTAATTATATTATACAGCTGCATCGATTCTAGAGTTTTAAACAAAGTTTCCGCCTTTTTTCTTCAAAAGTCGGGTTTGAGGAAAGTTTCTGGAAATTTTCCGGTTCTGATTAGAAATTTCGGGACATTTTTCTATTCTCAGCGGAAATTTTTCCCGTTTTTTGTGGAAATTTTATTGAAAAATTTCCCGGCGATCCATCACTAGTTGTTGTCCTCGAGCACCACTTACATGACTGGCAAAACGCCAAAAACGAGAACGAAGAGTGACGACTGGTTTTTTAACTAATTCTCGTGTAAAATTGAGTTTGAGAAAAAATTCCGGAAACTTTCCCACTCTCAGTGGAAATTTTCGTAAATTTTTTCCTAAAATTGGGTTTGACGAAAATTTTTGGAAACTTTCCTGTTCTTAGTGAAAGTTTCTTCGGCGAATTTCCCGGCGACCCATCACTAGTTCGTCTTGGTCTTGTCGAGACGAAAATATGTATTGTTAAATAAGAGGAGAAATAATATTTATATTAGTTTCCGTTGTTTTCCTAAAATTGGGTTTGAAGACAACGTTTGGAAACTTCCGTTCTCAGTGGAAATTTCCGGAAACTTTCCTGTTCTTAGTGAAAATTTCTTCCGGAAATTTCCACATGGCGACCCATCACTAGTTGTTCACCACGAGCACCACTTTCATGGCCAAAAACGAGAACTGACTGTCGACTTGTTTTCTCATCACGACAACGCTTCAACGCATTAAACCATTCAGAACTCGTCAGTTTTTGACCAAATACTTTGACCACTGTTTTTCTCCACCTTCTGTACTCACCCGATATGCTCTTTGTTTCCCAAACTCAAAAGACCAATGAAAAGAAGATTTGAGGAAATTCTCTAGATTAAAGCAATGGATACTCCAAAAGAGATATCTAGGACTGAATGATAAGGGAAACTTTCTCGTTCTGCGAGGAAATTTCTTCGGGGAATTTCCCTTCGACCCATCGATCCATCACTAGTTGTTTAGCACGAGCACCACCCTTATGCTTCGCACAAGGCCAGAAAAATGGAGGAGTGACTATAACAAAAATTTTTCCAAATGGCAAAATATTAGTAATTTTATGCAGGTGCATTGATTCTCGAGTTTTTAACAAAATTTCAGTTTTTTTTTCCTAAGAAATGGATTAAGGAAAGCTTCCGGAAATTTTTCCATTCGCATTGAAAATTTCGGGAAATTTTCTCATTTGCATTGGAAATTTCCGTAAAGTTTCTCGATCCTACTGGAAATTTCTTGAGATAATGTGAACTCGTTTATTTTGAACTTTTTTTAACACTCGCGCGTTTCCACCTAAAGCACTATTTAAAATAAACGAAGAACTGACTAACGTCATTAACTCTCTTCTATATGCCATATAAATTTCACAGTAAGTAGCGGCAGCCTCATTCGCTACCAATTAAAGACACTCTTAATTAAGTTTTTCAGTTACATCGAGAGTTATACGGGGGCCCCTTTTAGCTCTAACCATTGAACATCTGTTTCAGTTTGCCGAAGCTGCATCATAAAGTTTCTGCAAGACAACAGCTACTGTCCGGTCTGCGAGCTTATCATAAACAAGGCGAAGCCCAATCTGAAGTAAGTACTATCATTATGCGTTTATTTAAAACAAACCTCAAGTAGGCCATGCGATTAGAACCGTAGGTCTGAGATGACTTGAACGTCGCAAATATTATAAAATGTTCCGATTTTTATTTTTTTATGAACTTATTTCAGACAAGACTTTTAATTCCATGGCTTGCTATGTGTTTTTTTTTGTGAATATCCTTTATATACCGGTGTTCATTAGAAAACGTCGTCTAAAAGATTTGCACCTTATTTTCCCGTCGGCGATAGCCCAATCGTGGTGGTACCAAAAAAGAACCAACAAACACGTGCTTCGCCGTTGCGTAGTAGTTTCTCATATACGCCGTTCGTAACTGTTCCCTTTTCCGCGGCATTTCAATTAATTAGTACCGCTACACTTTAGTTAATTAGGTGTAAACGTGATGAGTGCACTCGGTTTATATGGCTTTTACTGGTTTTTATGCGCTTTAAAATGGCTGAGTCTCAATCGACGGTCCCCTTTTGAGAGCTTTGCTTTGGTAAGTGGTGTTGTAGGTACTTGGTTTGGCGGCGGTTGCTGCAATAGACTTTCAACTTTTTTTCCCTTTTTAGACTTTATTGGGTGTTTGATTGCTGAAAGAATTCTGTTTGCTAAGAAAAACTGTTGTCTAAGACAGTGAAAAATAACAGAAAAATTTGTAATAAAACCTAGCTCATTGCGATTATATATATAATCAAAACTTATGCATTACAAAACCTAAATTGTATTTGCAATTTGCAATAAAAAAAAAAGTTAAATCTCGAACTCCAGGCAGGAGTCAACTCCGAAAGTCCTGCTTTTGCATGTTTGTAACTATGAGGTAATTATTAAGCCTCGTTTCACCAACAACTTACAAGAGCTCATTACGTCACACAGTGCATTGTTTGAAAAAAGTGTAGGTACCGGCATAAAGCAACCGTCCTGTACATACATAAACCAGTCGCGCCGGCCGTGTTCTCACGTTTTCTATTCGCCACGATACTCGACTCTCCCTTTCTCTCTCTTCACCTCGTCGCGGCATTGTTGCCAGATTATACTGCCTTTCTTTGTCGTAATTTATACCAGATATCGATCTAACCATCGCACCGGAGACAACCGGCTGCTGAAACGAGCGAGGGAAGAAAATTAAGGATATTTTTGTTTGTTGAGGAATGGGTCACGTGTATAACTCATTCACTTATTTTTACCATCTCGTTACCATTAAATTCTTATTTTTTTTTTAATATTCAGTAGTTCAGTATTCAGTAATTCAGTAATTAGATAAATTTGTTCTTCCTCTATTAAACTTTATGTCTAAATACTCATATTTGACTGCTTCACGTTAACATGTGCGTAATGAGACCTAAGTTTAACCAACTTTAGTCTAAATTCCAACCTGCGACAATTTAAACTGAGGAAGAAAGAAAACACACAACAATTTTCTTTTTTTGCTCAGTTGAGTGATTTTAACTAACAATCCAGGTTAATAATAAGTAAATTTTGCCAATTTTAGTCTAAATTCCAACCTGTAGAATTTAATCCGAAAATAAGAAAATAAAATCTGAAGTTAATCCTTTGCAGGTTAGAATTACTGAAAAGTAAAAATGTGGGCAATAAGAAGAAAATTTTTACTAATTTTAGTCTAAATTCCAACATGCGACAATTTAAACTGAGGAATAAAGAAAGTTGAGTGATTCCAACCAACAATTCAGGTTAAAATTAAGTAAAAGAAGTACATTTTTACCAATTTTAGTCTAAATTGTAACCTGCGGCAATTTAAACCGAGGAGGAAAGAAAGTTGAGTGATTCCAAGCAACAATTCAGGTTAAATTAAGTCAAGGAAGTAAATTTTACCAATTTTAGTCTAAATTGTAACTTGCTATAATTTTATCTGAAACGAAGAAAATCAACAACGATAAGTAAATTTAATCTTCAATGTCTAATATTTTGTACCAAAAAGGATGGTAAATCTGAAGTTAACCCTTTGCGGGTTAGAATGACCAAAAAGTAAAAATGTGGGCAATAAGAAGTAAATTTTACCAATTTTAGTCTAAATTGTAACCTGCTATAATTTTATCTGACACGAAGAAAATTAACTTCGATAAGTAAATTTAATCTCCAAAGTCTAATATTTTGTAGCAAAGAGGATGGTAAATCTGAAGTTAACCCTTTGCGGGTTAGAATTACTCAAAAGTAAATATGTGGGCAATAAGAAGTAAATGTTTACCAATTTTAGTCTAAATTGTAACCTGCGACAATTTAAACTGAGGAAGAAAGAAAGTTGAGTGATTCCAACCAACAATTCAGGTTAAAATTAAGTAAAAGAAGTAAGTTTTACCAATTTTAGTCTAAATTGTAATCTGCTATAATTTTATCTGAAACGAAGAATAATCAACAACGATAAGTAAATTTAATCTTCAAAGTCTAATATTTTGCAACAAAGAGGGTGGTAAATCTGAAGTGAACCCTTTGCGGGGTCAAATTACTGATAAGTAAAAATGTGGGTAATAAGTAGTAAATGTTTACCTATTTTAGTCTAAATTCCAACCTGCGACAATTTAAACAGAGGAAGAAAGCAAGTTGAGTGATTTTAACCAACAATTCAGGATTCAGGGTAAAATTAAGTAAAAGAAGTAAATTTTACCAATCTTAGTTTAAATTGTAACCTGTAGAATTTAATCCGAAAATAAAATCTGAAGTTAACCCTTTGCAGGTTAGAATTACTGAAAAGTAAAAATGTGGGCAATAAGAAGTAAATTTTACCAATTTTAGGTCGAAATTGTAACCTGCTATAATTTTATCTGACACGAAGAAAATCAACTTCGATAAGTAAATTTAATCTCCAAAGTCTAATATTTTGTAGCAAAGAGGATGGTAAATCTGAAGTTAACCCTTTGCGGGTTAGAATTACTCAAAAGTAAATATGTGGGCAATAAGAAGTAAATTTTTACCAATTTTAGTCTAAATTGTAACCTGCGACAATTTAAACTGAGGAAGAAAGAAAGTTGAGTGATTCCAACCAACAATTCAGGTGAAAATTAAGTAAAAGAAGTAAGTTTTACCAATTTTAGTCTAAATTGTAATCTGCTATAATTTTATCTGAAACGAAGAATAATCAACAACGATAAGTAAATTTAATCTTCAAAGTCTAATATTTTGTAACAAAGAGGATGGTAAATCTGAAGTGAACCCTTTGCGGGGTCAAATTACTGATAAGTAAAAATGTGGGCAATAAGTAGTAAATTTTTACCAATTTTAGTCTAAATTCCAACCTGCGACAATTTAAACAGAGGAAGAAAAAAAGTTTAGTGATTTCAACCAACAATTCAGGATTCAGGTTAAAATGAAGTAAAAGAAGTAAATTTTACCAATCTTAGTTTAAATTGTAACCTGCGACAATCTAAACTGAGGAAGAAAGAAAGTTGAATGATTCCAATCAACAATTCAGGTTAAAATTAAGTAAAAGAAGTAAATTTTACCAATTTTAGTCTAAATTCCAACCTGTAGAATTTAATCCGAAAATAAGACAATAAAATCTGAAGTTAACCCTTTGCAGGTTAGAATTACTGAAAAGTAAAAATGGGCAATAAGAAGTAAATTTTACCAATTTTAGTCTAAATTGTAACCTGCTATAATTTTATCTGACACGAAGAAAATCAACTTAGATAAGTAAATTTAATCTCCAAAGTCTAATATTTTGTAGCAAAGAGGATGGTAAATCTGAAGTTAACCCTTTGCGGGTTAGAATTACTCAAAAGTAAATATGTGGGCAATAAGAAGTAAATTTTTACCAATTTTAGTCTAAATTGTAACCTGCGACAATTTAAACTGAGGAAGAAAGAAAGTTGAGTGATTCCAACCAACAATTCAGGTTAAAATTTAGTAAAAGAAGTAAGTTTTACCAATTTTAGTCTAAATTGTAATCTGCTATAATTTTATCTGAAACGAAGAATAATCAACAACGATAAGTAAATTTAATCTTCAAAGTCTAATATTTTGCAACAAAGAGGGTGGTAAATCTGAAGTGAACCCT
Source organism: Taphrorychus bicolor (assembly GCA_951812265.1). NCBI lineage: Eukaryota > Metazoa > Arthropoda > Insecta > Coleoptera > Curculionidae > Taphrorychus > Taphrorychus bicolor. The sequence goes on along the minus strand of OX638306.1, from coordinate 12,671,310 downwards.
TTGCGGGGTCAAATTACTGATAAGTAAAAATGTTGGCAATAAGTAGTAAATTTTTACCAATTTTAGTTTAAATTCCAACCTGCGACAAATTAAACAGAGGAAGAAAGAAAGTTGAGAGATTCCAACCAACAATTCAGGATTCAGGTTAAAATTAAGTAAAAGAAGTAAATTTTACCAATCTTAGTTTAAATTGTAACCTGCGACAATCTAAACTGAAGAAGAAAGAAAGTTGAGTGATTCCAATCAACAATTCAGGTTAAAATTAAGTAAAAGAAGTAAATTTTACCAATTTTAGTCTAAATTCCAACCTGTAGAATTTAATCCGAAAATAAGACAATAAATCTGAAGTTAACCCTTTGCAGGTTAGAATTACTGAAAAGTAAAAATGTGGGCAATAAGAAGAAAATTTTACCAATTTTAATCTAAATTGTAACCTGCTATAATTTTATCTGACACGAAGAAAATCAACTTCGATAAGTAAATTTAATCTCCAAAGTCTAATATTTTGTAGCAAAGAGGATGGTAAATCTGAAGTTAACCCTTTGGGGGTTAGAATTACTCAAAAGTAAATATGTGGGCAATAAGAAGTAAATGTTTACCAATTTTAGTCTAAATTGTAACCTGCGACAATTTAAACTGAGGAAGAAAGAAAGTTGAGTGATTCCAACCAACAATTCAGGTTAAAATTAAGTAAAAGAAGTAAGTTTTACCAATTTTAGTCTAAATTGTAATCTGCTATAATTTTATCTGAAACGAAGAATAATCAACAACGATAAGTAAATTTAATCTTCAAAGTCTAATATTTTGTAACAAAGACGATGGTAAATCTGAAGTGAACCCTTTGCGGGGTCAAATTACTGATAAGTAAAAATGTGGGCAATAAGTAGTAAATTTTTACCAATTTTAGTCTAAATTCCAACCTGCGACAAATTAAACAGAGGAAGAAAGAAAGTTGAGTGATTCCAACCAACAATTCAGGATTCAGGCTAAAATTAAGTAAAAGAAGTAAATTTTATCAATCTTAGTTTAAATTGTAACCTGCGACAATCTAAACTGAGGAAGAAAGAAACTTGAGTGATTCCAATCAACAATTCAGGTTAAAATTAAGTAAAAGAAGTAAATTTTACCAATTTTAGTCTAAATTCCAACCTGTAGAATTTAATCCGAAAATAAGAAAATAAAATCTGAAGTTAACCCTTTGCAGGTTAAAATTACTGAAAAGTAAAAATGTGGGCAATAAGAAGTAAATTTTACCAATTTTAGTCTAAATTGTAACCTGCTATAATTTTATCTGACACGAAGAAAATCAACTTCGATAAGTAAATTTAATCTCCAAAGTCTAATATTTTGTAGCAAAGAGGATGGTAAATCTGAAGTTAACCCTTTGCGGGTTAGAATTACTCAAAAGTAAATATGTGGGCAATAAGAAGTAAATTTTTACCAATTTTAGTCTAAATTGTAACCCGCGACAATTTAAACTGAGGAAGAAAGAAAGTTGAATGATTCCAACCAACAATTCAGGTTAAAATTTAGTAAAAGAAGTAAGTTTTACCAATTTTAGTCTAAATTGTAATCTGCTATAATTTTATCTGAAACGAAGAATAATCAACAACGATAAGTAAATTTAATCTTCAAAGTCTAATATTTTGCAACAAAGAGGGTGGTAAATCTGAAGTGAACCCTTTGCGGGGTCAAATTACTGATAAGTAAAAATGTGGGTAATAAGTAGTAAATGTTTACCTATTTTAGTCTAAATTCCAACCTGCGACAATTTAAACAGAGGAAGAAAGCAAGTTGAGTGATTTTAACCAACAATTCAGGATTCAGGGTAAAATTAAGTAAAAGAAGTAAATTTTACCAATCTTAGTTTAAATTGTAACCTGTAGAATTTAATCCGAAAATAAAATCTGAAGTTAACCCTTTGCAGGTTAGAATTACTGAAAAGTAAAAATGTGGGCAATAAGAAGTAAATTTTACCAATTTTAGGTCGAAATTGTAACCTGCTATAATTTTATCTGACACGAAGAAAATCAACTTCGATAAGTAAATTTAATCTCCAAAGTCTAATATTTTGTAGCAAAGAGGATGGTAAATCTGAAGTTAACCCTTTGCGGGTTAGAATTACTCAAAAGTAAATATGTGGGCAATAAGAAGTAAATTTTTACCAATTTTAGTCTAAATTGTAACCTGCGACAATTTAAACTGAGGAAGAAAGAAAGTTGAGTGATTCCAACCAACAATTCAGGTGAAAATTAAGTAAAAGAAGTAAGTTTTACCAATTTTAGTCTAAATTGTAATCTGCTATAATTTTATCTGAAACGAAGAATAATCAACAACGATAAGTAAATTTAATCTTCAAAGTCTAATATTTTGTAACAAAGAGGATGGTAAATCTGAAGTGAACCCTTTGCGGGGTCAAATTACTGATAAGTAAAAATGTGGGCAATAAGTAGTAAATTTTTACCAATTTTAGTCTAAATTCCAACCTGCGACAATTTAAACAGAGGAAGAAAAAAAGTTTAGTGATTTCAACCAACAATTCAGGATTCAGGTTAAAATGAAGTAAAAGAAGTAAATTTTACCAATCTTAGTTTAAATTGTAACCTGCGACAATCTAAACTGAGGAAGAAAGAAAGTTGAATGATTCCAATCAACAATTCAGGTTAAAATTAAGTAAAAGAAGTAAATTTTACCAATTTTAGTCTAAATTCCAACCTGTAGAATTTAATCCGAAAATAAGACAATAAAATCTGAAGTTAACCCTTTGCAGGTTAGAATTACTGAAAAGTAAAAATGGGCAATAAGAAGTAAATTTTACCAATTTTAGTCTAAATTGTAACCTGCTATAATTTTATCTGACACGAAGAAAATCAACTTAGATAAGTAAATTTAATCTCCAAAGTCTAATATTTTGTAGCAAAGAGGATGGTAAATCTGAAGTTAACCCTTTGCGGGTTAGAATTACTCAAAAGTAAATATGTGGGCAATAAGAAGTAAATTTTTACCAATTTTAGTCTAAATTGTAACCTGCGACAATTTAAACTGAGGAAGAAAGAAAGTTGAGTGATTCCAACCAACAATTCAGGTTAAAATTTAGTAAAAGAAGTAAGTTTTACCAATTTTAGTCTAAATTGTAATCTGCTATAATTTTATCTGAAACGAAGAATAATCAACAACGATAAGTAAATTTAATCTTCAAAGTCTAATATTTTGCAACAAAGAGGGTGGTAAATCTGAAGTGAACCCTTTGCGGGGTCAAATTACTGATAAGTAAAAATGTTGGCAATAAGTAGTAAATTTTTACCAATTTTAGTTTAAATTCCAACCTGCGACAAATTAAACAGAGGAAGAAAGAAAGTTGAGAGATTCCAACCAACAATTCAGGATTCAGGTTAAAATTAAGTAAAAGAAGTAAATTTTACCAATCTTAGTTTAAATTGTAACCTGCGACAATCTAAACTGAAGAAGAAAGAAAGTTGAGTGATTCCAATCAACAATTCAGGTTAAAATTAAGTAAAAGAAGTAAATTTTACCAATTTTAGTCTAAATTCCAACCTGTAGAATTTAATCCGAAAATAAGACAATAAATCTGAAGTTAACCCTTTGCAGGTTAGAATTACTGAAAAGTAAAAATGTGGGCAATAAGAAGAAAATTTTACCAATTTTAATCTAAATTGTAACCTGCTATAATTTTATCTGACACGAAGAAAATCAACTTCGATAAGTAAATTTAATCTCCAAAGTCTAATATTTTGTAGCAAAGAGGATGGTAAATCTGAAGTTAACCCTTTGGGGGTTAGAATTACTCAAAAGTAAATATGTGGGCAATAAGAAGTAAATGTTTACCAATTTTAGTCTAAATTGTAACCTGCGACAATTTAAACTGAGGAAGAAAGAAAGTTGAGTGATTCCAACCAACAATTCAGGTTAAAATTAAGTAAAAGAAGTAAGTTTTACCAATTTTAGTCTAAATTGTAATCTGCTATAATTTTATCTGAAACGAAGAATAATCAACAACGATAAGTAAATTTAATCTTCAAAGTCTAATATTTTGTAACAAAGACGATGGTAAATCTGAAGTGAACCCTTTGCGGGGTCAAATTACTGATAAGTAAAAATGTGGGCAATAAGTAGTAAATTTTTACCAATTTTAGTCTAAATTCCAACCTGCGACAAATTAAACAGAGGAAGAAAGAAAGTTGAGTGATTCCAACCAACAATTCAGGATTCAGGCTAAAATTAAGTAAAAGAAGTAAATTTTATCAATCTTAGTTTAAATTGTAACCTGCGACAATCTAAACTGAGGAAGAAAGAAACTTGAGTGATTCCAATCAACAATTCAGGTTAAAATTAAGTAAAAGAAGTAAATTTTACCAATTTTAGTCTAAATTCCAACCTGTAGAATTTAATCCGAAAATAAGAAAATAAAATCTGAAGTTAACCCTTTGCAGGTTAAAATTACTGAAAAGTAAAAATGTGGGCAATAAGAAGTAAATTTTACCAATTTTAGTCTAAATTGTAACCTGCTATAATTTTATCTGACACGAAGAAAATCAACTTCGATAAGTAAATTTAATCTCCAAAGTCTAATATTTTGTAGCAAAGAGGATGGTAAATCTGAAGTTAACCCTTTGCGGGTTAGAATTACTCAAAAGTAAATATGTGGGCAATAAGAAGTAAATTTTTACCAATTTTAGTCTAAATTGTAACCCGCGACAATTTAAACTGAGGAAGAAAGAAAGTTGAATGATTCCAACCAACAATTCAGGTTAAAATTAAGTCAAAGAACTAAATTTTACCAATTTTAGTCTAAATTGTAACCGGCTATAATTTTATCTGAAACGAAGAAAATCAACAACGATAAGTAAATTTAATCTCCGAAATCTAATATTTTGTAACAAAGAGGATGGTAAATCTGAAGTTAACTCTTTGCGGGTTAGAATTACTCAAAAGTAAATATGTGGGCAATAAGAAGTAAATTTTTACCAATTTTAGTCTAAATTGTAACCTGCGACAATTTAAACGGAGGAAGAATGAAAGTTGAGTGATTCGAACTAACAATTCAGGTTAAAATTAAGTAAAAGAAGTAAATTTTACCAATTTTAGTCTAAATTGTAACCTGCTATAATTTTAACTGACACCAAGAAAATCAACTTCGATAAATAAATTTAATCTCCAAAGTCTAATATTTTGTAGCAAAGAGGATGGTAATTCTGAAGTTAACCCTTTGCGGGTTAGAATGACCGAAAAGTAAAAATGTGCGCAATAAGAAGTAAATTTTACCAATTTTAGTCTAAATTGTAACCTGCGACAATTTAAACCGAGGAAGAAAGAAAGTTGAGTGATTCCAACCAAGAATTCAGGTTAAAATTAAGTAAAAGAAGTAAATTTTACCAATTTTAGTCTAAATTGTAACCTGCTATAATTTTATCTGACACGAAGAAAATCAACTTAGATAAGTAAATTTAATCTCCAAAGTCTAATATTTTGTAGCAAAGAGGATGGTAAATCTGAAGTTAACCCTTTGCGGGTTAGAATTACTCAAAAGTAAATATGTGGGCAATAAGAAGTAAATTTTTACCAATTTTAGTCTAAATTGTAACCTGCGACAATTTAAACTGAGGAAGAAAGAAAGTTGAGTGATTCCAACCAACAATTCAGGTTAAAATTTAGTAAAAGAAGTAAGTTTTACCAATTTTAGTCTAAATTGTAATCTGCTATAATTTTATCTGAAACGAAGAATAATCAACAACGATAAGTAAATTTAATCTTCAAAGTCTAATATTTTGTAACAAAGAGGATGGTAAATCTGAAGTGAACCCTTTGCGGGGTCAAATTACTGATAAGTAAAAATGTGGGCAAGAAGTAGTTAATTTTTACCAATTTTAGTCTAAATTCCAACCTGCGACAAATTAAACAGAGGAAGAAAGAAAGTTGAGTGATTCCAACCAACAATTCAGGATTCAGGTTAAAATTAAGTAAAAGAAGTAAATTTTACCAATCTTAGTTTAAATTGTAACCTGCGACAATCTAAACTGAGGAAGAAAGAAAGTTGAGTGATTCCAATCAACAATTCAGGTTAAAATTAAGTAAAAGAAGTAAATTTTACCAATTTTTGTCTAAATTGTAACCTGCGACAATTTAAACTGAGGAAGAAAGAAAGTTGAGTGATTCCAACCAACAATTCAGGTTAAAATTAAGTAAAAGAAGTAAATTTTACCAATTTTAGTCTAAATTGTAACCTGCTATAATTTTATCAGACACGAAGAAAATCAACTTCGATAAGTAAATTTAATCTCCAAAGTCTAATATTTTGTAGCAAAGAGGATGGTAAATCTGAAGTTAACCCTTTGCGGGTTAGAATTACTCAAAAGTAAATATGTGGGCAATAAGAAGTAAATGTTTACCAATTTTAGTCTAAATTGTAACCTGCGACAATTTAAACTGAGGAAGAAAGAAAGTTGAGTGATTTCAATCAACAATTCAGGTTAAAATTAAGTAAAAGAAGTAAGTTTTACCAATTTTAGTCTAAATTGTAATCTGCTATAATTTTATCTGAAACGAAGAATAGTCAACAACGATAAGTAAATTTAATCTTCAAAATCTAATATTTTGTAACAAAGAGGATGGTAAATCTGAAGTTAACCCTTTGCGGGGTAAAATTACTGATAAGTAAAAATGTGGGCAATAGGTAAGTAGTAATGTAAAGTTGAGTGATTCCAACCAACAATTCAGGATTCAGGTTAAAATTAAGTAAAAGAAGTAAATTTTACCAATTGTAGCCTAAATTGTAACCTGCGACATTCTAAACTGAGGAAGAAAGAAAGTTGGGTGATTCCATTCAACAATTCAGGTTAAAATTAAGTAAAAGAAGTAAATTTTACTAATTTTAGTCTAAATTGTACTGGCTATAATTTTATCTGAAACGAAGAAAATCAACAACGATAAGTAAATTTAATATTCAAAGTCTAATATTTAACAAAGAGGATGGTAAATCTGAAGTAACCCTTTGCGGGTTAGAACCTGTGACCATTTAGGAAAATACACATATCGAATTTGCTAAGTTGAGTGATTCCATCCAACAATTCAGATCATATGGTAAATCTGAAAAAAATGTGGGCAATAAGGAGTAAATTTTACCAATTTTACTCTAAATTCCAACCTGCGACAATTTAAATTGAAGAAGAAAGCAATGAAACATAACGATTTTCTTTTTTTGCTCAGTTGAGTGATTTAAAAGATAAAAAAATAAGTAAATTTGCTTGGTTGTCACTGTCAGTATTATTTGGTAACAAAATAAAATATAATAAGAATAAGAATAATAAAATTGCAGTAAAAACTCAGAGGGTTATAATTTCTTATCAAGATGTGAAAATATGGGCAATAAGAAGTAAATTTTACCAACTTTAGTCTAAATTCTAACCTGCGATTATTTCATCTCACAAGGAAGAAAGTAAACATAACGATTTTTCTTTTTTGCTCACTTGAGTGAAGCCAACTAACAATTCATGTCAAATTTATGTAACTTTGAGTGAACTTTCAAAGCCGTTAATTTTTCTAAAAAGTAAAATGCAATAAGAAGCAATTTTTACCAATTTTAGTCTAAATTCTGACTTCTGGCGGTAATTTACTTTCACGCGGAAGAAAATAAACATAAGGATTTGTCTTTTTTGCTAAGTTGAGTGACTCCAATCGAACTAGGTGATTCCAATCGAACAGGTTACAATTAAGTAAATTTGCATGACCCAGAATGGTAAATTTTAAGTGAAACTCAGTAAGTTAGAATTACTAAAAAAAGTAAAAATGTGGTCAATAAAAAGTAAATTTGACCAATTTTTTTCCAAAGTTCTAACTTTTAAAATAATGTAATCTTGCAAAGAAAATGAAATGTTATCGTTTTAGTACAAGGGAAAATAGGTAGAATAAAATTTATAGTAATAATATATAGTATGTATTAGGGGGTTCAATAGAAAAAATCATCAAGTTGGCTATGAGTCTTTCACAGCAACCGATAGAGCACTTAGACTAGTAGACACTTTTCTTACTATTCCATTCTATTCGTTTAAGAACTCAGCCAGTTTGGAGACGCGCACTTTTCGAAGAGTGCCCGACGTTTCGAGTTTATTCAAAAGTCTTTATCAACTTGGCTATACATTTTTCATCGATACAGCAATCGTTGGAGCAATCAGAGGGGTTGATTAATTCAAGAACTTAACCAATTTTGAAACACGTACTTCATCAAGATTAAGAATTCTCAGCTAAATATAAGAAGATGTTTTTTGTATGGGTGTGGGGCAAATTATTAAATTTGCATGTAAACCTCAGTGTCAACCCTCTAGTTGTGGAAGATCCTCAAACCGTTGAAGCAAAATATAAATTTTTTACATCTTGCTTTAAGTCAAAAAACGTGGCTTCTAGGGTGTGTTTTGAGTCCTTTTTCTGATAATATTTTCGTGATTCTATAGGTACTGCCTAGTTTGACCGATATAGCATCTGGTCCAGAACGAGGGATTTTGTAAATAACCACTAAACATAATTTACAGTAAGTCTTGATAAATCCGCCATAACCCGTATGTCTATTATAGAATTAGAGTTATACAGTGCGTTTCAGAAAAGTATTCCAATCTGTTTAAACCATAGATTCCTCTATAGCAAAAATAATAGATATTGTATAAGTTGCGCAGTTCTTGGACTCTTGTTGTGCAATGAGCGTGTACGTTCGTGGGGTACGGTGCTTTAGATAGAGTGATAGAGGAAGTCACTCCATGAACAATTTATTGCGAACCAATCTGTGTAGTGCGTAATGAAAATGTTTACTGATTTATTGCTGATATAGCTGTAATTATGGTGTCGTCCCCAGCAGGGTCCTCGTCCTTTGGTTTCGTTTTCTAAAGGTTGTTGGTCCTCTTCTTTTCAGGTGGATTTGCCGACAGTTATGCGTCACTTTCCTCGTTTATTTCAGTTATTGTTTCGAGTTGCCATTCTTCGTGGTAAGGGAGAATTCTCTCCACGTGTACTTCACATGGTGTTATTTTTCTAAAAATGGAAAATGAAAAAAAAGCGAAAGGAAAATGGCCATAGGTTCGCCATTTTGAAAAACAGCTGTCTACTTGTTGATATCATTTTAAAGCTAAGAAAGATACCTTACATTTAAAAAAATGTAAGTTTATGTTATATCTCACAAATGACATCTGTCAGAAAAAATCTGATTAGTCTGTCTTGTTTGGGGTAAAATTCTCTACTACTGTTTATACATATCTTTGCTCTAGATCCAATAATAACTCAGCTAGATCGTTTTAAAGAAACCGTCAATAATTGTGGTTTGCTGAATATCTAGTAAGCCATGAACTTTTTCAAAAAAACAAAAGTCGTTTTGAATGGATCTCCTAAAACTGCAATTCTTCCCCTATTTAACCGAAGTTGTAACTCTGCTAGTTCCCGAGTTCCCTTCACTAAACATCGAAAAAAACTCACCCTGTATATACTCAATTGCACGAAAAAGGGGTGGATCCTTTTCGATGGGCCACCTTGTATATCTACAAAAAAACTAATTACATTTTTTTAACTTTTTCACTTTGGTAAACAAGTCTCTGAAGAAATTGTAATTCTTCATTAGCCCTCAATGGAGGTCCTCCAGGCACTTTGGAGTAGGTACCCAGAGTAGGAGTAGGTCTTGAAGTATCTGTCTGGAAAGCCTCAAATCCTCGTTGAACACTGTGAATTCTTTCTTCTCTATATTTATATCTCACTGCATTTTTCTCTTCTTAATTTTGCTCGCTTCCAAAAGAGTATTGTGTACAAAGTTTTTTGCAGCTCTTCGGCGAGCCTCTTCTAAAATTAGTTACTTCTATCCTCTTCTTCTTCTTCTTCTTCTAAACTCCATTTCTCCTATCTTTTTCAGTAATCTCATATTATAGCCCAAACCATCTTCACAGAAGTATTTTGCTTCTTTTCATTCTTTCGGCATGGTATGAAGATTTTGACGGTGTCTTCTGATGTGGCGGTGGTTTTCATCGTGGTTTCCAAGGATACAAAAATCGGAAGACGTTAGTTTTCCGATTTTTGCGTCCTCTGTATATTGTCTACTGCGAAAACTCTCATTAATAGTTTTTTTTAGTGTTTCTTAAACCTTTTGTGTTTCGTTATCTATTATTCTTAGAGTTGTTTTGCTGGTAGGGTTGGTTAACGAATGAAGACGCCTTCCAGGACAATCGTCTCTTCCTGTCTCACTCCCCATTAGTAATGGCAATTTTCAAGTCAATTTCCCTATACTTACGCACTCTATAGGTTTACAAAGTGTAATTCCCAATTAAATCCGTACATAATGCGTATTAAACCATTAAATTTTATTGTCGAGGCAATCGCCTGTAACTTCATATCAAACAGATTATCCTTATAAATGGACCATTCTGAGGCGGTACAACAGCTGAAAGGCCTTATCGAGCGAAACAACGCTGCCCGGTAGGATTCTCGCCCCTGGGTGCCAATTGCCCGAATGGTACCGTCGCCGTGGGTTCCTACGACCGTCTATAGAGACGGAACCATTCAATCGTTTCCATGAATTAAATTTAATTTTCTACGAGCACTGTCAGATGGCAGCCATCCATTTTGTTGTTAATTTTCATATCTTCACGTTTCCATGGGTGATTGCGCCGGAATGGTACCTACCATAATCTATGGGTTGAATGACCTTTATCATAAAACTCTCAACATTTTGACACAAACTTGGTGACGTATTTATAACAAAATTTACTGCTTTCGCCTTACGGCTCGTGCGCAACAAACGTCCTACACGCGTGTAATAAGTATCATTCTGTGCCTGTTATATACTGTACAACCTATTATACATAAACTTTCGTGCAGATGTTGTAATTGTTTTCTCTAATGATAGGGTTGGTGTTTCGTAAGGAATGACGATGGGTAGCATATGTTTTTTTTGTTGAACTTTTTATAATATAAATCATCGCAGTTGGCAAGTTTAATTTGAAAAACGCCAACCTGGGCCACGGACGGTCCTAATCCCGCCATACGCAACGAGAAATACAATTTTGCTTCCCGCGAAGTTAAACGAAATCCAAATCCCCCACGTGGAGAGGATTACGGGTGAGCCTTTGATGCCGCCCCAAAGACGCTTGCGCGCTTCTACGTCATCGATAATCGGCCCACAGATATTTTATGGAGAGAAAATCATCATATTACACATCTTAAGATCTATTGGAGGTAGTGTCGTTCATCTGTAATAATTATAAATAGTTTTAGTGTTAATAGGGGAGAGGAGAACAATAAGGGCTATGCCTCCCTGAAAATAATATACCCCCAAAAAAAGTGTAATTTCTAAATTGCCAATCTCGAGTGTCACTTAATGTTATTCTCAATTATTGACGGGGCACTCGTGCATCACCCTCAGAGTGCGCTCAACCCTTTCGTTTCCCGTTTGCAGCAACGGCACCCCCAACAGTCTGGATATTCGGGTTCGGGCGAATCCTCCAGAGGGTAATTTAGCGTGCGTCTAATGCCTGTTTGCAGATGCGAACCGGATTGATTCCCTCTAATTTTTGATCCGTTCCCGTTTTCGTATAATTTATTTTAATGGTTTTGTCAGCACTTTGCTAAATTGGCGTGTTTCAAAATTTTGACAATCGAAAGCTTAATTAACCTCGACAGGTCAAACGACTTCACAAACGTACCTAGAGACACATTCAATTAAACCGGGAGCAAAAAAAAAGCTTGGCACATTAGCCGGGAGGGGTCGCTTTAAAAGCTTTTGCATACGAAATTTATGCCCCGGTACCAACAGGTGCAGAAAATCCCAAAGGATAGTATTGCCGGTCGCAGGATAGACAATTTATGTACCTGCGCCAGTTGGGTGGGTCGGCGATGCTTTTTGAATTTTATTAAAATGGGGTCCCCCGGTCGGGACCAGTTTACTTTGACTTATCGCCCTAATTATTGGGGTAACGGTTGGAGGGAATGACAGTTAGCTGGATGTTTATGTCTCGCGGCTCGATATGAAAACTTCAAAGTCGTAATTTTTCGTGCAGCAGGATAGAAGAAGAAGAATGACACGATCGGCGAGGCTTTAACCTTCTTGCATGGGGATATAGCAATTTACCATAAAAAAAGGTGATAAACTTGAAAACTGATAGAAAAGAGCTGCCAATGACAGTGAGCTTCTAAGGACGGCTTTTACAACTATCGGTAAAACTTCAGTTTGAAGTTAAAACAGCAGAGATGACGTAGATTGCATCGTTTATCTGTCAGGTAATAATGCAATCTACTTCATTACTGGTGTTTTAGCTTCAAGTTTTACAAGTCACCCTTAATTGAACAAGGAGTTCGCACCTTAGGTCAAAGTAGGTCATGAGTAAGGAGTTTTTTTGTTTACCCACAATTGGCATTTGGAAGGATGTCAAGAAAAGTCTCATTGGTTCAATAATTTCGGTGATAGACCTCTTCGGTGGTCGATTTTTGGGCACTTTTAAAATCCACTTTTTTTTTTACATTTTTAAAAAACCTCACTTATGGGGCTTAGTTCATTCGCATTCAGTTTGTTACGTTCTTAGGGGATTACAATCATCCCATTTTGATCAAAAACTGCATAAAAAAAAACCCAAATTTTTTTTGAAAATAATTAAAGGGGGAAGTATTAGGTCTTTTTTCTCAATTTCCAAATTTGTCCGCCTACAACTTTAGAACGAATAGAGCGATCAGAGTAAATCAAACTGTTTGCTTCTCTTCTTGATGTCCTCATTTTTCCTCCCACCAACAAAAGGCTAATTGGTTCAATAATTTCGGAAATAGATCCCTTCGGTGTCCGATTTTTTGGCACTATTAAATTGACTTTGAAAACTCATTTATGGTGCTTACTTCATTCGAATTCAGTTTGTCCCATTTTGATCAAATATAACGTAAAAAAATTAGTTTTTTTGAAAATTACCGCAAATTGCTATTTTGTTTTTTTTTCTCAAGTTTCAACTTTGACCGCCTGCAACATTAGAACGGAAGGACCCATCAGAGTAAATCCAACTACTTTTTGCTCTCTTTGGTGTTCTGTTTGCTCTTCCATTACCCAAAGTCCCATTGGTTCAATAATTTCGAAGATAAACCCCTTCGGTGGTCGATTTTTGTTAATTTTAAAAAACGCGTTGGACACTTCTAAAAAAACTTACTTATGGGGCTTATTTGATTCAAATTCAGTTTGTTAATTTCGTATGGGATGCAATCGTTCTATTTTGATGAAAAAAAGCATAAAAAAAATTTATTTTTTTTTAATATAGCAAAGTGGGGGGTTTTGGAATAGAGCAAAGGGATATTACGTCTTTTTTCTCAATTTGCAACTTTGACCGCCTGTAACTTAAAACGAGTGAAACGATCAGGGTAAATCAATTTTTTTTCTCTCCTTGTTGTCTTCTTTCTCTTCCCACCAACAAAAGTCTCATTGGTGCAATAATTTCGGAGAAACCCTTTGGCGTCAGATTTTTAGACACTTTGCTGTTTTAAAAAACTAACTTATGGGACTAATTTCATTTAAATTCAATTTGTTACTTTCTTAGGGGATTGCAATCGTCACATTCCAATCAAAAACTGCATAAAAAAAATTTCAAAATTTTTTGAAAATGTTCAAACCTTAGGTCAAAGTAGGTCATGAGTAAAGAGTTTTTTTGTTTACTCACAATTGGCATTTGGCGGGATGTTAACAGAAGTCTCATTAGTTCAATAATTTCTGAGATAGACCCTTTCGGTGGTCGATTTTTGAGCACTTTTAAAATCCACTTTTTTGGGCACTTTTAAAAAACTCAAATATGGGGCTCAACTTTCCAAATTTGACCGCCTACAACTTTAGAACGAATAGAGCGATCAGAGTAAATCAAACTGTTGGTTTCTCTTCTTGATGTCCTCATTTTTCTCCCACCAACAAAAGGCTAATTGGTTCAATAATTTCGGAAATTGATCCCTTCGGTGTCCGATTTTTTGGCACTATTAAATTGACTTTTTGAAAATTCATTTATGGTGCTTACTTTATTCGAATTCAGTTTGTTACATTCTTGAGAGACTGCAATCGTCCCATTTTGATCAAAAATAGCGTTAAAAAAAATTGTGTTTCTGAAAATGACCGAGAAATGGCTATTATGTTTTTTTTTCTCAATTTCCAACTTTGACCGCCGGTAACTTTAGAACGAAAGGACCCATCAGAGTGAATCCAACTACTTTTTGCTCTCTTTGGTGTTCTGTTTGCTCTTCCATTACCCAAAGTCCCATTGGTTCAATAATTTGGGAGATAAACCCCTTCGGTGGTCGATTTTTGTCTCGATATTTGTTAATTTTAAAAAACGCGTTGGTCACTTCTAAAAAAACTTACTTATGGGGCTTATTTGATTCAAATTCAGTTTGTTAATTTCGTATGGGATGCAATCGTTCTATTTTGATGAAAAATAAAAAAAAAATCTTTTTTTTAATATAGCAAAGTGGAGGTTTTTGGAATAGAGCAAAGGGATATTACGTCTTTTTTCTCAATTTGCAACTTTGACCGCCTGTAACTTAAAACGAGTGAAACGATCAGGGTAAATCAATTTTTTTTTTCTCCTTGTTGTCTTCTTTCTCTTCCCACCAACAAAAGTCTCATTGGTGCAATAATTTCGGAGAAACCCATTGGCGTCCCATTTTTAGACACTTTGCTGTTTTAAAAAACTAACTTATGGGACTAATTTCATTTAAATTCAATTTGTTACTTTCTAAGGGGATTGCAATCGTCCCATTTCAATCAAAAACTGCATAAAAAAATTTCAAAATTTTTTGAAAATGTTCAAACCTTAGGTCAAAGTGGGTCATGGAGTAAAGAGTTTTTTGTTTACTCACAATTGGCATTTGGCGGGATGTTAACAGAAGTCTCATTAGTTCAATAATTTCTGAGATAGTCCCTTTCGGTGGTCGATTTTTGAGCACTTTTAAAATCCACTTTTTTGGGCACTTTTAAAAAATCTCAATTTTGGGGCTCAACTTTCCAAATTTGACCTCCTACAACTTTAGAACGAATAGAGCGATCAGAGTAAATCAAACTGTTTGTTTCTCTTCTTGATGTCCTCATTTTTCTCCCACCAACAAAAGGCTAATTGGTTCAATAATTTCGGAAATTGATCCCTTCGGTGTCCGATTTTTTGGCACTATTAAATTGACTTTGAAAACTCATTTATGGTGCTTACTTTATTCGAATTCAGTTTGTTACATTCTTAAGAGACTGCAATCGTCCCATTTTGATCAAAAATAGGGTTAAAAAAAAATTGTTTTTCTGAAAATGACCGAGAAATGGCTATTAGGTTTTTTTTTCTCAATTTCCAACTTTGACCGCCGGTAACTTTAGAACGAAAGGACCCATCAGAGTGAATCCAACTACTTTTTGCTCTTTTTGGTGTTCTACTTGCTCTTCCATCATCCAAAGTCTCATTGGTTCAATAATTTCGAAGATAAACCCCTTCGGTGGTCGATTTTTGTCTCGTTTTTTGTTAATTTTTAAAAACACGTTTGACACTTCTAAAAAAACTTACTTATGGGGCTTATTTGATTCAAATTCAGTTTGTTAATTTCGTATGGGATGCAATCGTTCTATTTTGATGAAAAAAAGCATACAAAAAATTTCTTTTTTTTTAATAGAGCAAAGTGGGGGGTTTTGGAATAGAGCAAAGGGATATTACGTCTTTTTTCTCAATTTGCAACTTTGACCGCCTGTAACTTAAAACGAGTGAACCGATCAGGGTAAATCAATTTTTTTTCTCTCCTTGTTGTCTTCTTTCAGTTCCCACCAACAAAAGTCTCATTGGTTCAATAACTGCGGAGAAACCCTTTGGTGTTCGATTTTTAGACACTTTTAAAATCGATTTTTTGAGCTGTCCCATTTTGATCAAATATAGCGTTAAAAAAAAATTATTTTTCTGAAAATGACCGAGAAATGGCTATTATATTTTTTTTTCTCAATTTCCAACTTTGACCGCCGGTAACTTTAGAACGAAAGGACCCATCAGAGTGAATCCAACTACTTTTTGCTCTCTTTGGTGTTCTGTTTGCTCTTCCATTACCCAAAGTCCCATTGGTTCAATAATTTCGGAGATAAACCCCTTCGGTGGTCGACTTTTGTCTCGATTTTTGTTAATTTTTAAAAACACGTTGGACATTTCTAAAAAAACTTACTTATGGGGCTTATTTGATTCATATTCAGTTTGTTAATTTCGTATGGGATGCAATCGTTCTATTTTGATGAAAAAAAGCATACAATTTTTTTTTTTTTTTTTTTTAATTAGCTAAGTTGGGGGTTTTGGAATAGAGCAAAGGGATATTACGTCTGTTTTCTCAATTTGCAACTTTGACCGCCTGTAACTTAAAACGAGTGAACCGATCAGGGTAAATCAATTTTTTTTCTCTCCTTGTTGTCTTCTTTCTGTTCCCACCAACAAAAGTCTCATTGGTGCAATAATTTCGGAGAAACCCTTTGGCGTCCGATTTTTAGACACTTTGCTGTTTTAAAAAACTAACTTATGGGACTAATTTCATTTAAATTCAATTTGTTACTTTCTTAGGGGATTTCAATCGTACCATTCCAATCAAAAGCTGCATAAAAAAAATTTCAAAATTTTTTGAAAATGTTTAAACCTTACATCAAAGTAGGTCATGAGTAAAGAGTTTTTTGTTTACTCACAATTGGCATTTGGCGGGATGTTAACAGAAGTCTCATTAGTTCAATAATTTCTGAGATAGACCCTTTCGGTGGTCGATTTTTGAGCACTTTTAAAATCCACTTTTTTGGGCACTTTTAAAAAAGTCAATTATGGGGCTCAACTTTCCAAATTTGACCGCCTACAACTTTAGAACGAATAGAGCGATCAGAGTACATCAAACTGTTTGTTTCTCTTCTTGATGTCCCCATTTTTCTCCCACCAACAAAAGGCTAATTGGTTCAATAATTTCGGAAATAGATCCCTTCGGTGTCCGATTTTTTGGCACTATTAAAATGGACTTTTTGAAAACTCACTTAGGGTGCTTACTTCATTCGAATTCAGTTTGTTACGTTCTTAAGGGACTGCAATCGTCCCATTTTGATCAAATATAGCGTAAAAAAAAACTGTTTTTCTGAAAATGACCGAAAAATGGCTATTATGTTTTTTTTCTCAATTTCCAACTTTGTCCGCGGGTAACTTTAGAACGAAAGGACCCATCAGAGTGAATCCAACTACTTTTTGCTCTCTTTGGTGTTCTACTTGCTCTTCCATCATCCAAAGTCTCATTGGTTCAATAATTTCGAAGATAAACCCCTTCGGTGGTCGATTTTTGTCTCGTTTTTTGTTAATTTTTAAAAACACGTTTGACACTTCTAAAAAAACTTACTTATGGGGCTTATTTGATTCAAATTCAGTTTGTTAATTTCGTATGGGATGCAATCGTTCTATTTTGATGAAAAAAAGCATACAAAATTTTTTTTTTTTTTAATAGAGCAAAGTGGGGGGTTTTGGAATAGAGCAAAGGGATATTACGTCTTTTTTCTCTTCCCACCGACAAAAGTCTCATTGGTTGAATAACTGCGGAGAAACCCTTTGGTGTTCGATTTTTAGACACTTGTAAAATCGATTTTTTGAGCTGTTTTAAAAAACTCACATATGACACTAATTTCATTGAAATTCAAGTTGTTACTTTCTTAGGAGATTGCAATCGTCCCATTCGAATCACAACCAGCATAAAACAATTTTCAAAATTTTTTGAAAATGATCAAATGTACCCCCTACATTTCATAATTTTTTATTGATCGCTTGTAACTTTAGCACGAATAGACCGATCAAAGTGAATCAAATTGTTTTTTTCTCTCCTTGGTGTCCCCATTCTCTTCCCACCAACAAAAGTCCCATTGGTTCAATAATTTGGGAGATCGGACCCTTTGGTGTCTAGTTTTTAGGAATTTTTAGAATCGACATTATAAAAGTAGTGGTGGTTAGACCTAAAAGGGCTAGAAGACATTTCCAGAAAGATTTAAAAAAAAAAAAACAACGAAAAACAAATGTTAATACTGTTAAGACAAGTGGTTACGAACCAGGCCGGGCGCTCTAATTCGACCTTTGGACGACCTGTCGGCGACGCGACGGTTTGTGATTTATTACCTTCTATTGTTCAAGTAATTTTAGCGATTTTTTCAGTTGGATTTAGTTTATCACCTGCATCAGATCAGTTGCATCATTGCAATTATTTACTAATATGAAGAGAATTAAGAAACGGATAAAGAAAAATAAAAAGTGAATGCTAGAAGCTGCTATTTAAATTAAAAAGTGAGGTGTGATTATGCCATTAAAAAGTGAGGATGAATATGTGTTGGAACGACAGAATTAGAAAACAAAAAAAAATAGAAAAAGCACAAAAATAAAGGATGATGATGATTATTATTTGAAAACGAAAAGGGCTGGGCAAAAGATGAAATGAATGTTTGTTTTATATGGAAGAAGAAAAGGCCCATCAATAGTAAAATAAATGTTGGGAAATGAGTGGTTTTCCAGATGTACAGAAAAATTGTGACAGTTATATTGATACCAAAGGTGGGGAGGAGGGCCACGTACTGTTACGGGATACGGATTCCAATAATTTATCGTCAATTAACTAAACTACACACTTTTATTTACTTTTTAACCGAGTTTTTAACTATTACAACACGATTAAAACACAATTACTTTCTACTAACAATTCGCACTGTTCACTTGTCCGCTTATTTTCTACACTGCACTGCATTCGATCCCATCTCGCGCGGCTCGCTGGTTTATACATCCGACATGAACACACTCTCGTACTTTCGAGAACGGACGCGACTGTTCCTGGTTCTCGTTTAGTCTAGAGGGGTTCCCGGGGTCGCGGTCGACGCTCGGCGTTGCCGCTTCGGCCCGAATCTCTGTTAACCGAGGGTCGGGCGTAACCTTGCCCTCCTCTTAGTTCTGATCAGAGAAATCTCCACGACTGTAAGTGTTTAACCGTTCAAGATGAACCACTTTCATCTTTGTTTTAGGGGTACGTTGGATTCTGTATATCACGTCGTTGATCCGTTTGATGACTGTATATGGACCCTCCCAACTTGGAGACAACTTGGGAGACTTTCCTTTCTTCCTCTGTCGATTATGCAGCCACACCAAGTCACCTGCTTTAAATCATGCAGAATTCGCCCTTAGGTCATATCTGGCTTTCAACCGATCGCTGGCAATCTTTATCTTTGTCCTCTCGTTTAGATGGATTTCATTTTGGTTCGATTGGAAGTTCATCAGCATAGTTCTGGACATCTTGCACCGGTTCTTCTGGTGATCCGTACACCAAATCTACCGGAAGACCAAATTCTTTACCAAATATAACCTTGGCAGGGGTATGTCCTGTTGTGTTATGCGCTACACCTCTGTAAGCCATCATTAGAAGAGGCAGGAATTTGTCCCAATCTTTCCGATGGTCCGCTACTATTTCGCAGAAGTATTGTTCCATGGTTGGATTGCAATGCTCGACCATGCCATCTGATTGTAGATGGAACGGAGTTCTTGAAAGTTCTCTGATCTTCTTGAAAAGTAGCGATTCAAAATTATTTCCTTGATCTAATGGTACGCCGAATCTACTGAAGAATTCGTCAACCAAGACCCTTGCCACGGTGTTAGTTTTCTGATTTGGTAGTGCATAAACTTCAGGCCATTTACTGAAATAATCTATGGCAACTAAGATATATTTGTTGCCATCGTCCGTTTCTGGAAAAGGACCTGCCACGTCGATCGCAATTCTTTTAAATGGGGCGCCAACATTGTATTGCTTCATTTGCCCCCTAGTCTTTCTTTTCAGTAGTACCTTTCCCGAATTCTATTCAGGATCTTATTCACTTAATCAGTGCTTAGCGTCCCTTATTTACTAATGTGAACGTTTGGATAGCAGGTGCAGGACAAAAAGCTACAAAGCTACTTCACTTTTTTGAAATTGCCAACGTTTCGACCTTTATTTGAGGTCTTCCTCAGGGCTAAAATACAATAATTGTATGTACATTGGCGGTAAAAAACACTAATTACAAAGAAAAACGACCAACAAAAGTACATAAATTAAAACACAATACATGAGTAAAAATAAATTCTTCTATTCTATTATATGGGATCCGTGCATACTGTGGATATTAGAAAAGATGTGTTGTGCTTACCTTTTTTTTAATTTTAATTTTTTTAAAAGTGTCAAATTACACTTAAGTTGCATTAGATTGCATTTCGTCAAGATAAATTGTATAAGACCATGTTAACAACTGGCGGGAATTGTATTTTTGTCGTTTTAAATCTGCTGTTTCTAATTTGCAAGTAAAAAAACTAGTTTATGAGTAATTTGCTAAAGCCTGATAGAAGCAATTTTTGGTATATATAGGGGCACATTGAAAAAAGTACCATGCATAGACGTGACAGAGCAAGTCGAAATAACAAAAAAGTAGATATACACTTTTTTCAAATATAATTTCAATGATAATCAAAAAGAAAAAAAAAAAGAAGGAATCGAAAAGTAAAGAACACAACGAAAACTGAAAGAATGAAAAAATCGAAAAAGTGAAGCAGTCATTACATAAGAGGAAGTAAAAAGTCCAAGTGAAAAAAAAATACTGTAGAGGAAAATAATAAAAGAAGCAAAGAATAAATTACAAGATGAAAAATGTCGAAAAAAAGAAAAAAACAAAAAATACTAAATTGCGAAACGGTGAATACAATTGAGAAGAAACATTGTACAAGAACAAGGTCGAAGCTTCAGAAAGCTTCAAAACAATAAAGAAATCGATTGGCAACAAGAACCAAAAAATTTCAAGGAAACTAAAAAGGGGGGTCACCGATTATTAGAAAGAAGTGAAATATTAAAGTAAAAATGTGGGAAAAAACAACAAAATCATGTCAAAATGACAAATTAAAAGACAAACAAAAGTAAAAGAAAATAAAAATTATTTTGGCTGCAACAAAAACAGCAATAAATCCAAATGCGAAGATTGAAAAAATATAGAGGAAAGAAATAAAAAATAATAAAGGGAAGCAATCACATAATCATTGCGTAGAAGCCATGATACTGTACCCAATTCCAGGAGTAATAAAGATTGAGAATAGTTATAAAAATGCTGTAAAATCTGATGACAAGAAATTAAACAACGAGAGATGATATTCAAAAAGAAGGAAACGAAAATTATTGATTAAAAGGAGAACTAAAAGAATGAAAAAATGAAAAAAGTGAATAGTCTGTTATTATATAAGAAACTCAGAGGTAGTAAAAAGTCCAAATGAAAGAAAAAATAATATGGAGGAAAATAATAGAAAAATCAAAAAATAAACTACAAGATGCAAGACGTCGTAAAGAAGAAAAAACAAAAAGTTCTGAATGCGAAACAGTAAATACATTTGATAATAAACGTTGAACAAAAATGAGGCCAAAGCTTCAGAAAGCTTCAAAATAAGAAAAAACCGAATGGCAACCAGAACCAAAAAACTTCAAGGAAACTAAAAAAGAAGGATGACTGGTTATTGGAAAGAAGCGAAATAATAAAGTAAAGAGGTGGAAAAACAACAAGGTCATGTCAAAATAACAAATTAAAAGACATACTAAAGTAAAAAAAATAAAAAGTATTTTGGCTGCAACAGAAACAGCAATAAATTCAAATGCGAAGATTGAAAAAAAAAGAGGAGAGAAATAAAAAAATAATAAAGGGAAGCAATTAAATAATCATTGCGTAGAAGCCATGATACTGTAACCAATTCCAGGAGTAAATAAGATTGAGAATAGTTATAAAAATACTGTAAAATCTGATGGCAAGAAAGTGAACAACGAGAGATGATAATCAGAAAGAGGGAAACGAAAATTATTGAATAAAAGGAGAACTGAAATAATGAAAAAATAGAAAAAGTGAAACAGTGTTATTATATAAGAAACTCAGAGGTAGTAAAAAGTCCAAATGAAAGAAAAAATAATATGGAGGAAAATAATAGAAAAATCAAAAAATAAACTACAAGATGCAAAACGCCGTAAAGAAGAAAAAACAAAAAGTTCTGAATGCGAAACAGTAAATACATTTGATAAAAAACGTTGAACAAAAATGAGGCCAAAGCTTCAGAAAGCTTCAAAATAAGAAAAAACGAATGGCAACCAGAACCAAAAAACTTCAAGGAAACTAAAAAAGAAGGATGACCGATTATTGGAGACCGATTATTGGAAAGAAGCGAAATAATAAAGTAAAGAGGTGGAAAAACAACAAGGTCATGTCAAAATAACCAATTCCAGGAGTAAATAAGATTGAGAATAGTTATAAAAATACTGTAAAATCTGATGGCAAGAAAGTGAACAACGAGAGATGATAATCAAAAAGAGGGAAACGAAAATTATTGAATAAAAGGAGAAGTGAAAGAATGAAAAAATAGAAAAAGTGAAGAAACTCAGGTAGTAAAAAGTTCAAATAAAAGAAAAAATAATATGGAGGAAAATAACAGAAAAATCAAAGAATAAACGTCGAAAAGAAGAAAAAAACAAAAAATTCTGTATGCGAAACGGTAAATACATTTGAGAAAAAACATTGAACAAAAACAAGGTCAAAGCTTCAGAAAGCCTCAAAATAAAAAAGAGAACGAATGACAACAAGAACCAAAAAACTTCAACGAAACTAAAAAAGAAGAAGGATGACTGATTATTGGAAAGAGGTGAGATATTAAAGTAAAAAAGTGAGAAAAATAACAAAACCATGTCAAAATGATAAAATAAAAGCCAATCAAAACAAAAAAAAAATAAAATAGTTTTTGCTACAACAAAAAACAGCAAAATCCAAATGCAAAAATTGAAAAAATATGGAGTCAATCAAAAATGAAATAATCATTGTGGAGAACCCATAATACTGTTACCAATTCCAGAACTAAATATGTTTCAGAGTAATTATAAATAAGTGCTGTACAAATCTGATGGCAAGAAAGTGAACGTCCAGAGATGGTAATCAAAAAGAAAGAAAAGAAAATTACAGAAGAAAACGAGAAGTGATGAAAAGAACAACATTTTAAAAGAATTATAATGGGGAACGTTGAAAAAAGGATTAAAGATCATTTTTTCAACTTAGAGAAAAGTCGTAATTGGACATTTTCAAAAAAAAAAAAAATTAGGAAGTTTTTTTGCCTTTTTTGATAGGAATGGCACGTTTTGCAATCCCCTAAGAACATAACAAACTCAATCCGAATGAAATTAACTTCTACAGGTTTTTTTTTAAATAGTCAAAAAACGATACATTTTAAAAGTTCTTAAAAATCGACCACCGAAGGGTTTTTTTAAAAATCATCAAAAAACGCGGTTCTAAAAGTGCCTAAAAATCTACCATCGAAGGTGTCTACCTCTGAAAATATTGTACCTACGAAACTTCCGATGGTGGGTGGTAAAGAGGACATCAAGAAGAGGAAAAAACAGTTGGATTCCTTGGTTGTAAACTCCAATCGGTCGAGGCGTTCTCAAGTTATAGGCGGTCAAAGTTGAGAATTGAGAAAAAAGTCGTAATAGACCTTTAAACTTTTTCAAAAAAAAATCGGATTCTTTTTTTGCTGTTTTTGGTGGGAATAACTCGTTTGCAATCCCCTAAAAACGTAACAACCTTAATGGGAATGAAATTAACCTCTAAAGATGTTTTTTTTAAGTGGTCTAAAAACGCGATTCTAAAAGTGTCTAAAAATCGACATCGAAAATATTGCACCTACGGTACTTCCGATGGTGGGACGTGAAAGAGGACAAAACAGTTGTATTCACTTCAATCAGTCGTTCAAGTCGTCAAGACGTTTTCAAGTTACAGGCATGAAAGTTGAGATTTGATAAAAAAAAGTCGTAATATCCCCCCCCCCCGTTGTACTTTTTCAAAAAAAAAACGAAAACATTTTTTTGCTCTTTTTGATGGGAATGGTACGCTTGAAATCCCCTAAGAACGTAACAAAGTCAGTTCGAATGAAATTCACCTTTAAAGAGGTTTTTTTGACCAAAGCGTGTGGGTGAAATGACCAAAGGGTTCCCTCTTTTCTCTCAAGGTCCAATTTTGAACGCCTGTAACTTTAGAACACGTAGATCAATTTGAGTCAGTCCAACGGTTTTTTTGTTCTTTTTGATGTGCTGAGATAGAGAGGAAAATTGCTTATAGGCAGTATCAAGCAGTATCAGCATTACCCAGCAGTTTTCGGCAGTAACAAGCAATACTTGGCAGTACAGCAGTAATTGGCAGTAACAAGCGGCAGTAGGCTATAATGAGCTGTAACATGTGAAATTGGCAGTAATTGGCAGTAGATGTACAAATTTTGCTTCGTGAAATACCCCTTGGGGCACCCTGTACGTTATTAGATATTTAGAATCGCATTGACAAGTTTTTCAAAAAACGATAACAAAAAATGAATTTTTGTTATCGTTATTGTGACTGAACCGTTATGTTTGGCCAAGTTCTGTGGATGTTCAATGAAAAGATTTACTAAGTTGGCTGAAAGTTGTTGGGAGATTAGGATGAAGTAATAAAAGTACCATCTACTTTTATTACGCCTTCCTTTTCGATCAAAAATGCCTCGAAAAATGCAGATCCTAACCAACTTGATACCTTTTATTATTGAACACCTGGTACTTGAGGGTTGTGTCCTTGGTTGTATCTTACCAAACTTAGTTTGTAAGTATTGCATTTTATGTATTGCTCAATGTATGATTACACCTATTATATGTAACATTTTTAGGAAGTTTTAAGTATTTTTTTTTATAACTGGATGTCTGAATAATTTTTATTATACACGAAACTTGAAACTAGTTAATATACTTAACTAGTTTCAAGTAATGAAGATAAATTCCTTACTTGATTCAAACTACAGAGATGGAACAAGAAACAATTTTGTTGGAACAACATATTAAGAAAAAAAACATAGTAGGTTGTATTAACCTGGCATTAGTGGCATTAGTTTTGCATTAATGGCATTAGTGGGATTAGTAGCATTATTTTGGCATTATAATGCCAATTGGCATTGCGGTGCACAAAATTCGAAGCAACCCTTCGATTCGACCCTATCTCGCGCGGGTTCGCTGGTTTATATACCCGGCCTGAACACACTCTCGTACTTTCGAGAACGGAAGCAACTGTTCCCGGTTCTCGTTTAGTTTAGATGGGTTCGCGGGGTCACGGTCGGCGCTCGGCGTTGCCGCTTCGCCTCGAATCTCTGTGGACCGACGGTCGGGCGTAACAATATTATAGAACCGTCAAGGAGTCCTTGGAGCTCACCTGTGGTTGTGCGCAAGAAAGATGGAACACCACGATTTTGCATAGATACTAACCTGAACTAACCTGATAATAGTGAAATAAATGTTGGAAAAATTAGAGGGTTTCAAGATGTGTGGGAAAAATGTGACAGATATATTGATACCAACGGTGGGGAGGAGGGCAACGTTCTGATGTTAATGGCGAAGAAGTGCCTGTGAGAAATAGTGGTCGAAGAGTGCATTTCTATATATAGGATTTCTGATAACGAGAGTGGCAATTGCATGTAGAAACTATACGGGGTGTTCATTACAAAACTTCATCTAGTTGGCTGTGAAATGTCAAAAGAAAAGGATGGAGTAACAAAAGTCCATTTATTTTGATTATGTCATTCTTTTCTGTCAAAATTTCATAGCCTGCTAGATGAAGTTTTATAATGAACACCCCGTACTAATATATCGAAATGAAAGACATGTTTGACAAAACGATGGAAAGCAGGCTGAAATTTGAAGTCTGGATCTCTGGAATAGAGAGCACGTTAAAATTGTTAAGAAGAAATGTTTTTTCGAAATGGACAAACCGAGGGTTTTTTGTAAACAATCCAGACTAAGTTCTGATGAATCGTAAATTAATAATTTTCACCTTCAAAATTTGGTTTCTTTCAATAGAAAAGTGGGTGCAATTCAAAACGTATAGGGGCAACAAGTTTTGAGGACCCACCTTTAGTTTATGTTTTATTTTCTTAGGGTTTCGTGTATTGTTTGTTTCACTACTAGACGCTATTTAACCTCAAATGTCTCCTGATTTATTAACCCTTTTTCTAAAATTACTATAATCCAACTAAAAGAACACAGAAATGAACCAACTGCTACAACTCTTTAGAACTCGATCGATTTGAAATTGAAAGTTCTTTCCAATAATTGATTTTCATTAACTCATTTATTATGGGACAAGTTAGTTCAGTTATTCTGGGTGAAAATTTAATGCGTCTTATAATAGGATTAGAATTTGGAGTGTGCTCAAATTAATAGGAGCAGCTTATATTGGAAACGGGCCAAGTATTCGTTAATACGGTGCTGTTTGCATTGCATAGTTTTCATAAATCCCGTACCGACATCCAATCAGAAAGCAGAATATTTAATTTTCAGTATTTTTCCTGTTTATTCAGTTTGGCTGGTTTCTTCACAGCGTACTTCTAGCGTATAGCAAGCACAATAGGCAACTCTTTATGTAACTTTAGACTTCACATTCTAGGGGTTCAGCTTTCCGAACAGAAATTTCATATATGAGAATGCCATGCGAAGTTTCGAGATTCTTTCCATTCATGCTCAAATATCATCGATCCTGCTGTAGGGTCCAATGTTAGAAAAATCTTCACTTAATGAATTTCCATAGGAAATCATAAATTGTTTTGTTGGATATATTATTGGGCATAATTTAAATTACTATCATCAATTTAATGTAGCCTAAACACGAGCATAAATATTAATCGTCCTCCCCGCGCCGCCTGCCCCTTTCAGACGTTGATATATTGAACAAAGACAGAGAGTTATTTAAAACTTCCCAGGATACACCTTAAGGGCCGGGGGATTAAATTTCCCTTTACACGAGTGATACTTCCAAATATCAGGCCGGAATGGATTCGTATAATTCGGGGCGAAAGCAAAGCAAACCGAGGGGTGTAGAGGTATTTTCGGCGGAATGCTTCTTAGACTTGTCAGTAAACCTCTTCAGCCTTTCGGTTATAATTAGTTTCTGAACAAGTTTTTCATTCTTTTGAGCAGGAATTTAACCCTCGCTTTCACTTGTTTCGTTTTGCAGGTTGGATAAAACTTTGCAAGATATCGTGTATAAACTGGTGCCTGAGTTGTTCTTGAGGGAGATGGTGAGGAGAAAACAGTTTTACAAGGAGCACCAGGACATCGCTTCTAAGGTGAGCCCGGAGGAACGAGGGGAGGACACGGAGAGGACCATCTTCAATCCGCAGGAAATGATCAGTCTGTCTTTGGAATTCATCTGGTAAGTTGTATGCCTCTTAATATAACGAGTGTTCATTAGAAAACGTCATCTGTAAAGCTATAAGAAAAGGATGACACGATTAGGAAATTGACTTTTGCTTCTTTGTCTTTTTCTTCGCAGCCTACTAGATGACGTTTTCAAATCAACACTCCCTATATCTATATACATTACAATCGGGAAGAGATAACGAACGGTTGCGTTTGCTCACTAAATTACACCTTTTGACGTAATTCGATAAAATTACAACGTAGACTGATTGTTCAGCACAAACGCACGATATATGTATATGGTAGGTAAGTGACAATCAGAATGTCGTACACAGTGGAGATATAATAACTAATTTATTTGCCGTGAGGACCGGCTTATCTAACCGCACGTATCGCAACAGCTGGATCTGATAATTCCATATTTAGGGTTATCTAATGTATAATCGGAATTTTGGGTTTGTTGTATTGCCGGCTAGGGCCCCCGTGTTTTACCCACATCTAGAATAGTTGGGATGGAACAAATTTTGGTTAACGGGTTGACAAATATTCGCTGCTTTAATTGGCCCGGGTTCTTTAATTAATTATTGTAATAATCATAATAATAGTCCCGGTGTTCGGGATTGATTTGGATTTAATCTGGGTATAGATTTGACAGAGCCCACCAACAGAAAGACAAATACCATTTTGTTGCAGTTGCAATAGAGAAAGTTTTTGCTTAAAAGATTTAAAAAAAAATCTGATCGTTTGAGGAACGGTTTCAAATTTGTGTGTCAGTAAATTTCAAAACTTCCACGAGAATGAAAAAAGAGGAAAAAATTACAAATAATTTAATGTAAAAGTCAAAGAGGAGGAAAACAACTATAGATAGAATAATCATAATATAGAACAGAAACCTAGAAAAAAACAACCTTCAAAACTGTTAAAAATTTACAAACGTTTAGGTTAGGAAAGCAAAAAAAAAATTCTGATTAGTTGAAGAACTATTGAATAAGTGAAAAAGCCTTGGAAAAAGCGTGTTCAAAGAAAGAAAACGTAAAATTTAAAAAACAAGAATGAAAAGCGTTCAGAGACTCCTGGAAGTTTGGGAATCATGCCAATAAGCACTGCAAAAAAAGTTCAAAAGTTTTTGGTTAAAGAGCAAAAAAAAACTGATTTTTTCGAAATTAGCCAAAGGGTATTTCTTTTCCAACGTTGACCGTCTGTAACTATAGAACTAGTGGACCGATTGGATCGAATCCCACGGTTTCTTGTTGTTTTTTGATGTCTTCTTTTGCCTCTCACTAAAGAAAGTCCCTTCGGTTTATTGGTGTGGGACATAGACCCTTTCGGAAGGCGATTTTAGGCACTTTTAGAACTGCTTGGGAGGCATTAGAAAAAAACTCCACTTATGGGAGTAATGTAACTCTTTTTATGTTTGTTACGTACAAAGGGGATTGAACTCTCCTCATTCCGATTAAAAACAGCAAAAGAAAATTCCAAATTTTTTTTTGGAATTGACCAACGGAGTATAGTACTAGGTATAGTATTTCCTCTTTATTTCTCAATTTTCAATTTTGACCGCCTGTAACTTTAGAACGAGTGGACCAGTTTGAGTGAATTCAACGTTTTCTTGTTTTTTTTTGATACCCTCTTTCACCTACCACCAAAGAAAGAATCGTAGGTTCAGTAGTTTGGGAGATAGAAGCCTTCGATGGTCGATTTTTAGTAACTTTTAAAATATGCTTTCAAGGCATTTAGAAAAATGTCCACTTGTGGGTCTGAGTTTCCTCTTATTACATTTGATTCGTTCATAGGGGATTAAACTCACTTTAGTCGGATCAAAAAGAGCGTAGGTAAGTTTCGTAGGTTGGGAAGTCAATTTTAAGCACTATTAGAACGTTCCTAGAAGCATTTAGAAAAAAATTCCACTTATGGGACTAATTTCACTCTTATTGTATTATTACGTTTACATGGGATTGAAATCGCCTCGATCCGATCAAAGACGTTGACGAAGTTGCCCACAGGTAGAGTGCGTTTCATTAACTTTGATAACATTTTGATCAGCTGTTACTTTTTTGTTTTTAAATATATCGGATTGAAGCAAAAACCATATTGCATAGTTGACAAGCAAGTTTTTTCCTATTGGAAGGAAAAAACAAAAGACCAATAACTTTGAGAGATCTTAACCCAACTTATACTTTTTTTTAATGGAACTGAATGGAAATTGCAAGGTTAGTTAAAAAATGCAAGAAAAGGGATCCGTGTTAGATGTTAGAAGCATACGTAGAAGTCGTAGAGTTGAAGACAAACAAAATGAAGTGAACATACTAGGATTTTGTGAGGTAGATCGATCGGCTTCAATTACTAAATGTTCTCAGGAATTACCGGTCTTACGCAGTTCAGTTCACAGAGTTTTGAAGGAATATCAATATAAAGCATATAAGTTTCGGAAAACCCAGAAACTAAGCGACGAGCAGTGCCAGAGAAGGGTAATTGTGTGAGGATTTTCTAAACAGATATTACCAATACTCTGATTTTAGTCAAAATCTGCTGTAATAGTCAAAACACACGACACTGGTCTACGAATAATCCTCGAATGATCCATCATATAAAATGTCAAGGATACCAGTCTGTTAACGTTTTGTGTAGTGTGATAGACCGATATGTATTAGGATGGGAGTGACAAGGATGATGTGGCAGCAAGATGGGGCTCCGCCTCACTGCGTAATTCAAGTTCAAAACTACCTTAATGTGGGAATATCCATTTGATTGAATAGGAAAATGAGGAACAATTTCGTGGCCACCAAACAGTCCAGATTTGATAGTAGGTAACGGATTTTTTCCGAGAGGTTTTGTACGCCACAATGCCAATTAAGATAATGCCAAACTAATACCACTAATGCCAAACTAATACCACTAATGCCAAACTAATACCACTAATGCCATTAATGCAAAACTAATGCCACTAACGCCAGTTTAATAGAGCCTACTATTGTTTTTTTCTTAATATGTTGTTGCAACAAAATTGTTTCTTGTTCTAACTCTGTAGTTTGAATCAAGTAAGGAATTTATCTTCATTACTTGAAACTAGTTAAGTATATTAATTAGTTTCAAGTTTCGTGTATAATAAAAAGTATTCGCGACGGTGTGATACTTTTTGTAAAATTGAAGATGGCGCCAACAGAATTTTTATAGCCCCTTTGGTTTTTGAGATAAAGGGTGATGTTGCTCTGGGTGATACAAGGTGAACTGAACTGCTCTCTAGTAGTTCTTTTTACGTATAATCCAGTGGCTCATCTAGTTGACTAGACCTCCCGTTTTTGTCAACATTTCATACTTGATTTCTTTCCCTAATTCTCTTTTTCTCTATATCTATAAATAATATTATTTTCTAAATTAACTAAATGTTGTACCATCACTTTTTTGTATCAAGAAATGTTATCCATAAATAGAGCAAGTATATAGCCGGTGTTGTGCTTAAGGTTTTTTAGGAAATTTTGTTTTAGTGTTGCCACAATTGGCGCATCTCCAACCAATGGCTATTAACCTGACAAAAAAGGGGGCAAAATAATGGTTACCCTTCGGGTTACCCTAATTACGCGCTTAGGTCGAGTAGCATGCACCAATAAGCCCTTTTTTAATTTTTAAATATCCTTAAAGTTGATGAGAAATACTTAAATACCAATTGACATTGTCTCAGCATGGTTACTTTGGATTTACGAAAAAGTATGCCTTAACTTTAAGGATACTTATACAGGGCGAGACTGAAAAAAGTGCTACGCATAGCATCACGCGACAGAGGAAGTCGAAATAACAAAAAAGTTTGTATACTCTGTTCAGCGAGGGTTAAATATTACGTCATAAATTGCAACGTCATACAAAAAAAAAACGTCTGTCTCTGATAAAATGTCAGTTGAACTGGTTAAAAATATGGTATTTAGTCTTTAAAAATACATCAAATAAAATCTTACCTTGAACACTGCTTCTACTGGTTTTTCGTGCCACTTTTTCTCGCTGAAAGTAGTCAATGAGTCTTAATATCAAAATTTGTTCCTTTTTACCGTAGGGCCAAGTAACCATTTTACAAAATTTTACACTCTTTTGCCGGTGACGATTAATCCAGAATTTCAAAATTTCGACATTTTGACATTAAGTGTCAAACTGACTTTAGCTGGTGGTTTTACTATTAATAAGAACTAATAATACGCTTGCTTTTTGGCGATCTTTTTCTAATGAAATGAGATGAGGATGTGAACGTCATGTGACGAGAATGTGACGTCATATTGAACCCACGCTGAACAGAGAGTATACACTTTTGTTGAAATCCTTTTTGCTTTCAAAATACTGCAGGTTTAAATTTTATCAAAAAATTTCAAATTTATTTGATAGCAGTTTGTATCAGTTGCTATCAATACATTGTTTGTAATAAAAATAAAGTTTTTAAATATACCAGTGACGTGCATATGGAATTAAATCTACTTATTTTTAAAGAAAAAAATTGAAAAAAGAGAATTTCACTTTATGGTTTTTTGAATAATACAAATCAGTTTTGATTGTTCCATGGTCGGTTTCATATAATTAGAAGCAAAAAAGCTCCTTTCTGTTTTTTCCTTGATGGTTTTTTCATCAAAAAATAAAAATCTAGCATTAAAAAAGGACAGCTTTACATGAAAATAACCTCGACAATAACTAATACCACTGGAAGAATTGGAGAGATTTTTTTTGTTTTTTTTGCACAAAATGTATAACAACTGTTATAAACTGCTAAATTTCATTTTTATATCATAAGTAATCTCGGAGAAATAAATTTTTTTTTAATTTTTTGATAAAATTTGAACACCCTATAATCCGAAGACGAAAAGAATTTTGAAAAAAGTGTATATCTACTTTTTTGTTATTTCGACTTCCTCTGTCATGTACCTAATACTATGCATGGTACTTTTTTCAATGTCACCCTATATATACTAAAAATTTCTACTATCAAGTTACTCCTAAATTAGTTTTTTTACCTGTAAATTAGAAACAGCAGATTTTAAACGACAAAAATACAATTCTCGCCAGTTGTTAACATGGTTTTATACAATTTATCTTGACGAAATGCAATGTAATGCAACTTAGTGTAATTTGACACTTGTCAAAAAATATCAAAAATTGTCAAATTAATGCCATCTAATGGCACTAACTCTAAAATAATGCCCGAACTAATGCCAAATTAATGTCACTAATGCCCAATTAATGCCACTAATGCCAAATTAATGCCACTAATCCCAAACTAATGCCACTAATGCTAAATTAATGCCACTAATCCCAAACTAATGCCACTAATGCCAAACAAATGCCACTAATGCCACTATTGCAAAACTAATGCCACTAATGCCAAACTAATACCACGGGTTGTACCCCTAATGCCACAGCGGTTTACCCCTAGATTTTTTCTTTTGGGGTCACGTTTTTCGGTATGCCTAAAAAAGAGAGCGCACATAAACGTGCCCATACACAATTTCAGACTTAGACAACGTAAACTAAACAGTGCTATATTCTGCCTAAAAACCAGAGGGCACATAGACGTGCCCGTACATTTTCACACTAATGCCTCATTCACAAATTGTTTATAAACATAACATATGCATACGTCGTACATAGTAACCTTAAATGGATCGTAAGTCCTCTTATGTTCACAATGGGGGTTGGTTAAATACATATGCGTATGCTTGATTAAACAAACACTTTTGACCGTTTCATTCATCAACTTTATGTAAGTGTTACGGTTGGTCGTAATCCGTAACAAAAGGAAGACATAAATGTAATATCATTGTGAACAAAATACACTCTTTATTAACTTCTACGTTTACGTTTATGTTTATGTGTTTTTTACGTTTATGTTCTTTGTAAAAGAAGCATTATATTAGACAACGTAAACTAAACACTGCTAAATTCTGTACAGAAAATGTGTGGGCACGTTACGTGCCTGCACATTTTCAGACTTATATTAGACAACGAAAACTAAATACTGCTAAATTCTGTACAGAAAATGTGTGGGCCCGTTACGTTTACGTGCCCACACATTTTAGGTATGTCTAAAAATGAGAAGGCACGTAGAGGTGCCCGTACACAATTTCAGACTTATATTAGACAACGAAAAACTAAACACTTCTCAATTCTGTACAGAAAATGTGTGGGCACGTTACGTGCCTGCACATTTTCAGACTTATATTCGACAACGAAAACTAAACACTGCTAAATTCTGTACAGAAAATGTGTGGGCACGTTACGTGCCTGCACATTTTCAGACTTATATTAGACAACGAAAACTAAATACTGCTAAATTCTGTACAGAAAATGTGTGGGCCCGTTACGTTTACGTGCCCACACATTTTAGGTATGTCTAAAAATGAGAAGGCACGTAGAGGTGCCCGTACACAATTTCAGACTTATATTAGACAACGAAAAACTAAACACTTCTCAATTCTGTACAGAAAATGTGTGGGCACGTTACGTGCCTGCACATTTTCAGACTTATATTCGAC
The DNA here is from genome assembly GCA_951812265.1 of Taphrorychus bicolor. Lineage (NCBI taxonomy): Eukaryota > Metazoa > Arthropoda > Insecta > Coleoptera > Curculionidae > Taphrorychus > Taphrorychus bicolor. The sequence continues at coordinate 12,637,558 of OX638306.1, read as the reverse complement.
AACGAAAACTAAACACTGCTAAATTCTGTACAGAAAATGTGTGGGCACGTTACGTTTACGTGCCCACACATTTTAGGTATGCCTAAAAATGAGAAGGCACGTAGAGGTGCCTGTACACAATTTCAGACTTATATTAGACAACGAAAACTAAACACTTCTCAATTCTGTACAGAAAATGTGTGGGCACGTTACGTGCCTGCACATTTTCAGACTTATATTAGACAATGAAAACTAAATACTGCTAAATTCTGGACAGAAAATGTGTGGGCACGTTACGTTTACGTGCCCACACATTTTAGGTATGCCTAAAAATGAGAAGGCACGTAGAGGTGCCCGTACACAATTTCAGACTTATATTAGACAACGAAAAACTAAACACTTCTCAATTCTGTACAGAAAATGTGTGGGCACGTTACGTGCCTGCACATTTTCAGACTTATATTAGACAACGAAAACTAAACACTGCTAAATTCTGTACAGAAAATGTGTGGGCACGTTACGTTTACGTGCCCACACATTTTAGGTATGCCTAAAAATGAGAAGGTGTGAGAGGTGCCCGTATACAATTTCAGACTTATATTAGACAACGAAAACTAAACACTTCTCAATTCTGTACAGAAAATGTGTGGGCACGTTACGTGCCTGCACATTTTCAGACTTATATTAGACAACGAAAACTAAACACTTCTCAATTCTGTACAGAAAATGTGTGGGCACGTTACGTTTACGTGCCCCCACATTGTCGGTATGCCTAAAAATAAGAGGGCTACATGTTCAAACGTATATTAGACAACGAAAACTAAATAGTGCTAAAGTCTGTACAGAAAATGTGTGGGCACGTTACGTTTACGTGCCCATACATTTTCGGTATGCCTAAAAAATGAGAGGGCACGTAGACGAGCCTGCACATTGCGATAATACTAAAGAGCTCAGACAAAGAATTATCATTGAAATTAATGAGATGAAGGAAAATTCAAAAATGTTACTGAACGCAGTAAATCATACAATTAGAGTGTATGGACAAGTGCTGAGGAAAATGGAAGACAAGTAGAGCAACTGTTATGATAATTTGACATGTTTAATTAACTATTTGTTTAATACCACCAGTCAAATTTACTTTGCTTTGTATTTATTGTTTTATGTTTATGCATATGACCTACTTATACGGACGCCATTTACTGAGAAACAGTTGAAGATAGGTTTAGGGTATGCTTTATAAAATATGCTTGGAATTTTGAGTAGAATCCAAATATCCAACAATATCCAAAGGTCGTTTCATTATTAAAAATTTAAGTAAGGTTAAGATCTCTCGAAATCATTGGTCTTTTGTTTTTTCTTCCAATAGGAAAAAACTTGCTAGTCAACTATGCAATATGGTTTTTGCTTCATTCCGATATAAGAACAAAAAAGTTACAGCTGATCAAAATGTTATCAAAGTTAATGAAACGCACTGCACCTCTCCTATGGGTAGAGGACGTATTCTCTCTTTTTTCTCAACTTCCAACTTTGATCTTAGACTTTGGCCTTTAACTTTATAACGAGTGGACCGATTGGTTTGAATCCAACGATAACTTTTTTTTTATGTCCTCTTTCACCTCCCACTAAAGTCCTATAAGTTTATTAGTTTGGGAGCTAGACCCTTTCGGAAGTAGATTTTAGGCAGGTTTAGAACATACTTTGGAGGTTTTAGAAAAAAAGTCCTCTTATAGTCTTACAGGACTAATTTCACGGTTAGTAAGTTTTTTACGTTCATAGGGGATTCACAGAGTGACAGTTTTTTTAATGATTTATATTAATAACTAAGGTTCCATGGTAACACAACCTAAAATTCTGTTTTTTGTTTTATTTTTAATTTTTTTTAGCTGAGTATGTGTTAACACGACTTGGCTCAAAGTAGGAATCGCTAAGACAACAAATATTGTATTGAAAGACTTTTGTCTCTTGAAAAATTTTCAAGAACTTGAATCGTACTGCTCTTCTGTCTTGAATTTAGAAAATCAAAATTTTGATACGATTTAATAAATAACGTCGTATTTCACCGTAAATGTGGTTTGCAAATCCTATTATTAGTTAGTGAAGTTAAGGGTGTTACTTTTTATCACTTACAAGTTTCGTTAGTGATAAAAACTATCGAGTTATTCAATAGTGCAATTCATTCGCAAAAACTTTTTTACTCGCTTTTTTGTTACTTGTAATTTTTAAAATGTTTTTGTGCAGAGAATCGTTTGACAGTTTTCTTTATTCTCCTACAAAACGCTTACTTACAAATAAAAGGAAACTGATATAGGCTCAAATGTATGCTAAACTTAATGAAAAAGACGCTTTTTGATAGCTATCAATGTTTTAGAACACTAGAGCGATTTTTAAAAATAAGCACTTTGTTTTCTTTAAAATACATTATTTGAAGCACTTTTTTTCCATACAATTTAAAGAAAAAAAAATTGAATCTATCCATTGGACGACCGTTATATTCTCTTATAATTGAACAAGTAAAAGGTGTCTTTTAGTTTAGATAATAGAAATCTTTTGGATTTTAAGGATACGCGGAAAAGGACGTTTTTTTTTCTAATAAATTTGCTTTTTTTTTTAAAGCACTTTTTGGATCGCGTTTTTTGACCATTTAAAAAATAACTCTTTAGAGGTTAAATTCATTCGAATTGAGTTTACTACGTTCTTAGGGGATTGCAAGCGCGCCATTCCAATCAAAATCAGCAAGAAAATGTTTCCGATTTTTTTTTCGAAAATGTCCAAAGTGCGGAGGGGGGTATTACGACTTTTTTTCTCTCAATTCTCAACTTTGACCGCCTGTAACTTGAGAAAGCCTTGATCGATCTGAGCGAATCCAATTGTTTTTTCCTCTTCTTGACGTTCCCTTTCACCTCCCACCATCGGCAGTTTCGTAGACCCAATATTTTCGAATGTAGTCCCCGAGGTAGCCTCCTTCGGTGGTCGATTTTTATGCACTTTTAGAATCGCCTTTTTCGGCACCATTTTTATAAAAAACCTTATTAGTGGTTAAATTCATTCGGATTGAGTTTGTTGAAAAACAGCAAGAAGTTTTTCCTCCATTAAGACTTTTCTCAGTTCTCAACTTTGACCGCCTGTAACGTGAAAACGCCTTGACCGATCGGAGTGAATTTAACTGTTTTTTCCTCTTCTTCTCTCCTCTCTTCTCTCTATCTCCTCTTCTCTAAAAGTCGATTTTTAAGCACCTTTAGATTCGCGTTTTTTGACCATATTAAAAAAAACTCGTTAGAGGTTAAATTCATTCGAATTGAGTTTGTTGCGTTCTTAGAGAATTGCTTGATGCCGATCCGATAAAAAACAACAAAAAAATGTTTCCGAAATTTTTTCGAAAATGTCCAAAGGGGGGTATTACGACTTTTTCTGTAGCAGAAGAAGTCGGAAAAAAATTTTCCGATATTTTTTCGAAAATGTCCAAAAGGGAGGTATTACGACTTTCTTCTCCAATCTCAATTTTGACCGCCTGTAACTTGAGAACGCCTTGAGTGGTCGGAGTGAATCCAACTGTTTTTTTCCTCTTCTTGATGTCTTCTTTCAACTCCCACCATCGGAAGTTCCGTAGGCACAATATTTTCGGAGATAAACCCTTTCGGACGTCGATTTTTCAGCACTTTTAAAATCGCGTTTTTTGACCATTTTAAAAAAAAACCTCTAGAGGTTAAATTCATTCGGATTGTGTTTGTTACGTTCTTAGGGGATTGCAAGCGTGCCATTCCGATCAAAACAGCAAAAAAAAATCTAAAATGTCCAAAGGAAGGGGGGGGGGGGTAGTACGACTTTCTTAATTCTCAACTTTGACCGCCTGTGACTTTAGAACGTCTCCAACTGTTTTTTCCTCTTCTTGATGTCCTCTTTCACCTCTCACCATCGGAAGTTCCGTAAATGCAATATTTTCGAAGGTCGATTTTTAAAATGCCAATTATGTACCATGGTGAATCTCACAAACTATAAAAAAAAACTCATTTCTTAAAAATCAGAAGAATCAAGCCGTAAATGTTGATATTAAAGTTTGTTTTAAAGGTTTAAAACCAGTCCAATTTCGACCACCCTGTACATGCTTATTTTAAATGACATATTGTACGTTTTTTTAAAAAATATTTTTTAAGTTTTTTTAAGTTGCTCACATATTTTAGTTTTCTTTATTCGTTCACGAATTACGTCTTTTTTGTGTTTTCTCATACTGTGCCCTCTATGTGCATATTTGTTTCCGTTTTAGCCCTAAAGAAACCTCAATATAGAGCCGAAACATTGACAAATTGTAAAATTGGAAGTATTGTTTCCAGTACTATTCCCATTATCATCCATCACTATTAATAAAGTTTAGTTCATTTTCGACTGTCAAGATATTTCAAGAAATCTTGGTTTTGAAAAAGTATATAATAAGACTGTGACCATCCACAGCCGTGGTCCAATGGAATTTTTTCCTGACGTTTCGTCTACATCTGCGGCAGACATTATCAAAGGCGATGGGCCAATGGGCGAAGTGATCTCCCTTGCTTCTCGACGTTGACTGATTTGACTGTGGTGAGCTCCGTGGTATTTATTCCCCCGTCGTCACACTGCAGTGGAGGGACTGGGGTGGGGGTGGTGGTGGCATGTGGTTTCGGCGAACTTGAAGTATGTCGTAGAACTCGCTTTCACTCTGCATTTAGTAACGTAATTTCCTCCTTACTGTTGTCAAAACCATATATTGTTGAAATCGCCTCGATCTGATCTAACCAACCCTCGACATACGTAATAGAGTGTGCCATTTAAAAAATTATTTGCTTGGCCTGTCACATTTTTCTGAGACGCCCTGTATATTCGATATAAGCTGCGTTCAAGTTCTTCTCTAAAACGCTTCAATTTGTATATAAAACTGTTTTCTAAAATGAGAAACAAGAAAGTTAGTGGGTGGGTTCTATAACTGGACACCCTGTACTATGTGTATATGGGAGTCAAAATAATAAAGCAAGGAAATTAAATATTAAATATAATGAAATATTAAAAATAATTAAAAAAAAAAACAAAAAAGCAAATAACAGCTACGTGAGCCACAAATGAAGAGCAAAATTACGATGACGAGAAATAGGAAGATGACATTAAAGATGATGGAAGACTCGAATTTCTGATGGTGAAAGCGCTATACAGAAGTTTATAAAAACATTATAAAGAGAGTTTCCTTATATTGGACTTCAAAACTCGTTGGAATCGTTCAGTGGATATGTCTAACAGATTTGTTTATTTGAAAAATAGTATCGAAAGAAGTACGAAAAAAGAATCAGTATTCTTCACTTTCATTAAGAGTTTTTTTCTTTTTCTTTTTGAATTTTATATTTTTCGGGGATTACCGGGAGCATAAAAGCTAAACTATAAAACAGTTGCAAGCAGGAAATTACCTAAACAAATTCATAGCTGTAGGTACTGGGTAACGTTCGAAGGACACTTCAATAAAAATCAAAACAATAACTCGGAATAGGTGCAAAGTTGATGTTGTGTCTTACACCTGAAAAATGAAAGTGACATGAAATCTTAAATAAGACTGGCGAAAACATTTAAAACTTTTTTGAAGAGTTTGTTTGTGCTCCAATAGAAACTAAATTTGATATGACATTGACAGATCGTTGGAATGGCCTCATTAACTTTATAACGGTCTGGTAAACATTCTGAAAAAAAGCTGAACAGAAAAGTAACGAAATTATGTATTACCTAATCACCACATTCTTTTACGAAGGCACAAAAGTAACAGCACCTTTCATGTTTTTAGCGAAAATATAGGCAATTTCCGAGTCCCGTTTTGAGCCGCTCAACGGCTCAATGTTCGGAGCTGAACGAAATATAATAAGCTTCGGCTTCCCCCAAAAATACGCCTTTCAGTCGATAAATCATTAGGTGGAGTAGGGAAGAACGGCAAACCCGTTTTATAGTGTAAGCACTTGCCCTAATGCATTTCGGTGTCTAATGAAAAAGCCCTGATGTTGCTGCATTCGCCGTTTTTCTTCTATCGCTTAATCTTTCGGACGTAATTTGATACATTATCCTACACGCGTGAGTTACATAATAGATGGATTCCGGTTGCCACACAAAATAGTCATTTCCAATCTGTCCCGTAATAGCTACATTATTCCTGCTCCTAACAATTGCGATTGCTACACAAACAATTCTCCAACATACTCGACTGCAACTCTATAGGTATCGTCGGCATACATTATACGTATCCAATTGGATTAGTAACGAAACCCTTGGACGTTGCAATGCTTGTTTAGGTAAATTGAATCAAAGAATGTTGCCTGTTGTCCTGGTAGCGTCGCCCCGGCCCTGGGGCAACGGAAATCTGATTAGGAAAAAGAAACCAAAGAAACAAATCAAAGCAAAAGGCGGATAATTAAATAGGAGAGAACTCATCGACCGAAATAATCGGTATTTCAGCGACGCGTCCCGGGGCCGAGATGCAAAACACCTCGTCCGTAACAGGTCCCCTTTTAATTAGTGGATATAGGGGGGTCACGAGGGGAAAGCGCCCGAAAATAGCATGGGGGTTGCTGATTTCAAGTTTTAAGCAAAAATTATTTTCTATTAGTACAGCTAATAAACTATAAGCCCCTAGTAAATTCGTAGAAACATTCAAACGTGCAAAGAAAAAAACTTCGAAGTATTCAACCTAGATATTTCTTGGAATTGAAGTATTCAACCTAGATACTTCCTCATATTTGAAAAAAAGACTTGTCATGATAAGTACAAAGAAACTAAGCTCCTAACTTCTTGAATACTTCAAGGTATTCAACCTGTATACTTCTTGATATGGAAGTATTCAACTTAGATGCTTTTTGGATTAAAAAAAATTGTTAAGACAAGTAGAAAAGGCATGGAAAAAGCAAATCGGCCCGTTTTGCTTTTGCCATGAGAGAGCCTTTAGTTCGGTTGGTTCAGGTCAGCTTTATTATATTTTTCCTTTCCTCCTGTAGGCAACAAGATACTATGCGGGTCTCCTAGATCGCTTTGAGCTAGAGATCGCCAAGTTTTTGATATTATAGATACTTCTTGATATTGAAAAAAAAAACTTGTCAAGAAAAGTACAAAGAAAAACGGTATGAGAGAGTTGTTGAACACTTCAAGGTATTGAACTTAGATACTTAAAATACTTGTCAAAACAGGTACAAAGAAAAGCTTCCCGTAAGAAAAGCGTTTGGTTAGGTTAGTTCAGGTCAGTTCAATTATATTTTTTCCTTGGTTGGGCTAGCTTAGTTATGACCTAAATAACTGTGAGCCAAATCCACACGCTTGGTAACAGATATTATAATCCTTAAAAAAAATTCTTGAATACTACATTCCACCTAGATACTTCTTGATAGTGAAAGAAAATACTTGCTAAGGCAAGTACAAAGAAAAGCTGGCCCTAAGTTCTAGAATACTTCAAGGCATTCAACATAGATACTTCTTGGTTTTGAAAAAAAAAACTTGTCAAGACAAGTACAAAGAAAGGCGGCCCGTAAGCTATTGAATACTTTCTACAATCTAGATATTCTTGGCATTGGAAAAATATACTTGTTAAAAGAAATACAAACTAAAGCGACCCGTTGCTTTTGCCATGACATACCATTTAGTTAGGTTAGTTCAGGTCAGTTCATTTATATTTTTTTCTTAGTTGGGTTAGCTTAGTTATGATCTAAATCACTGTGAGCCAAGTCCCCACATTTGGTAACAGATACTATAATCCTAAAAAAAAGTTCTTGAATACTACTACTACTACTACTAGATATTCAACATAGATACTTCTTGATATTGAAAAAAAATGCTTGTTAAGACAAGTAGGTACAAATAAAAGCGGGCCTTAAGTTCTAGAATACTTCAAGGTATTCAACATAGATAGTTAAAATACTTGTCAAAACAGGTACAAAGATTAGCAACCGGTATGTTCTTCAATACTTCATGGTATTTAACTTGATACTATTGAATATTGAAAAAAAAACTTGTCAATACAAGTACAAAGAAAAGCGGCCCGTAAGTTATTGAATACTTCAAGGATTCAATCTAGGTATTTCTTGACATTGTAAAAATATACTTGTCAAAAGAAGTACAAACCAAAGCGGCCCGTTGCTTTTTTTATGACGTTCCCTTTGGTTAGGTTAGTTCAAGTCAGTTCAATTATATTTTTTGTTTGGTTGGGTTAGCTTAGTTATGACTTAACTCACTCTGAGCCAAGTCCACTCGTTTGGTAACAGATACTATATCCCTTACAAAAAGTTCTTGAATACTACTATATGTTCAAACTAGATACTCCTTGATACTGAAAGAAAATACTTGTTAAGGCAAGTACAAAGAAAAGCGGTCCGTAATTTCTTGATTACCTCAAGGTATTGAACCTACATAGTTAAAAGTTTTGTCCAAACAGGTACAAAGAAAAGCGGTCCGTAGGTTCTTCATTACTTCAAGGATTTAATCTAGATATTTCTTGGCATTGTAAATATATACTTGTCAAAAAAAGGACCAACCAAAGCGGGCCGTTGCTTTTGCCATGACGTAACCTTTGGTTAGGTTAGTTCAGGTCAGTTCAGTTATATTTTTTCATTGGTTGGGGTAGCTTAGTTATGACCTAAATCACTGTGAGCCAAGTCCACATCTTTGGTAACAGGTACGATAATCCTTAAAAAAAGTTCTTGAATACTACTAAATATTCACATAGACACTTCTTGGTAGTGAAAAAAATGCTTGTTAAGACAAGTACAAAGAAAAGCGGCCCGTAAGTTCTTGAATACTTCAAGGTATTTAACCTAGATGCTTAAAATACTTGTCAAGGCAAGTACAAAGAAAAGCGTCCTGTAAGTTTTAGAATACCAAGGCATTCAACATAGACTGTTAAAATACTTGTCAAAACAGGTACAAAGAATAGTGACCCATATGTTCTTCAATACTTCATGATATTTAACTTAGATCCTCACTATTGAATATTGAAAAAAAAACTTGTCAAGAACAAAGAAAAGCGGCCCGTAAGTTATTAAATACTCAAGGATTCAATCTAGATATTTCTTGACGTTGTGAAAATATACTTTCAAAAGAAGTTCAAACCAAAACGGCCCGTTGCTTTTTCTATGACGTACCCTTTGGTTAGGTTAGTTCAAGTCAGTTCAATTATATTTTTTCCTTAGTTGGGTTAGCTTAGTTATGACCTAAATCACTGTGAGCCAACTTCACACGTTTGGTAACAGATACTATAATCCTTAAAAAAAGTTCTTGAATACTACTACACATTAAACATAGATACTTCTTGATATTGGAAAAAATGCTTGTTAAGACAAGTACAAAGAAAAGCGGCCCGTAAGTTATTGAATACTTCAAGGATTCAATCTAGGTATTTCTTGACATTGTAAAAATATACTTGTCAAAAGAAGTACAAACCAAAGCGGCCCGTTGCTTTTTTTATGACGTACCCTTTGGTTAGGTTAGTTCAAGTCAGTTCAATTATATTTTTTGTTTGGTTGGGTTAGCTTAGTTATGACTTAATTCACTCTGAGCCAAGTCCACTCGTTTGGTAACAGATACTATATCCCTTACAAAAAGTTCTTGAATACTACTAGATGTTCAAACTAGATACTCCTTGATATTGAAAGAAAATACTTGTTAAGACAAGTACAAAGAAAAGCGGTCCGTAATTTCTTGATTACCTCAAGGTATTCAACCTACATAGTTAAAAGTTCTGTCCAAACAGGTACAAAGAAAAGCGGCCCGTAGGTTCTTCAGTACTTCAAGGATTCAATCTAGATATTTCTTGGCATTGTAAATATATACTTGTCAAAAAAAGGACCAACCAAAGCGGGCCGTTGCTTTTGCCATGACGTAACCTTTGGTTAGGTTAGTTCAGGTCAGTTCAGTTATATTTTTTCATTGGTTGGGTTAGCTTAGTTATGACCTAAATCACTGTGAGCCAAGTCCACATCTTTGGTAACAGGTACGATAATCCTTAAAAAAAGTTCTTGAATACTACTAAATATTCACATAGACACTTCTTGGTAGTGAAAAAATGCTTGTTAAGACAAGTACAAAGAAAAGCGGCCCGTAAGTTCTTGAATACTTCAAGGTATTTAACCTAGATGCTTAAAATACTTGTCAAGGCAAGTACAAAGAAAAGCGTCCTGTAAGTTCTAGAATACTTCAAGGCATTCAACGTAGACTGTTAAAATACTTGTCAAAACAGGTACAAAGAATAGTGACCCGTATGTTCTTCAATACTTCATGATATTTAACTTAGATCCTCACTATTGAATATTGAAAAAAAAACTTGTCAAGAACAAAGAAAAGCGGCCCGTAAGTTATTAAATACTCAAGGATTCAATCTAGATATTTCTTGACGTTGTGAAAATATACTTTCAAAAGAAGTTCAAACCAAAACGGCCCGTTGCTTTTTCTATGACGTACCCTTTGGTTAGGTTAGTTCAAGTCAGTTCAATTATATTTTTTCCTTAGTTGGGTTAGCTTAGTTATGACCTAAATCACTGTGAGCCAACTTCACACGTTTGGTAACAGATACTATAATCCTTAAAAAAAAGTTCTTGAATACTACTACACATTAAACATAGATACTTCTTGATATTGGAAAAAATGCTTGTTAAGACAAGTACAAAGAAAAGCGGCCCGTAAGTTATTGAATACTTCAAGGATTCAATCTAGGTATTTCTTGACATTGTAAAAATATACTTGTCAAAAGAAGTACAAACCAAAGCGGCCCGTTGCTTTTTTTATGACGTACCCTTTGGTTAGGTTAGTTCAAGTCAGTTCAATTATATTTTTTGTTTGGTTGGGTTAGCTTAGTTATGACTTAATTCACTCTGAGCCAAGTCCACTCGTTTGGTAACAGATACTATATCCCTTACAAAAAGTTCTTGAATACTACTAGATGTTCAAACTAGATACTCCTTGATATTGAAAGAAAATACTTGTTAAGACAAGTACAAAGAAAAGCGGTCCGTAATTTCTTGATTACCTCAAGGTATTCAACCTACATAGTTAAAAGTTCTGTCCAAACAGGTACAAAGAAAAGCGGCCCGTAGGTTCTTCAGTACTTCAAGGATTCAATCTAGATATTTCTTGGCATTGTAAATATATACTTGTCAAAAAAAGGACCAACCAAAGCGGGCCGTTGCTTTTGCCATGACGTAACCTTTGGTTAGGTTAGTTCAGGTCAGTTCAGTTATATTTTTTCATTGGTTGGGTTAGCTTAGTTATGACCTAAATCACTGTGAGCCAAGTCCACATCTTTGGTAACAGGTACGATAATCCTTAAAAAAAGTTCTTGAATACTACTAAATATTCACATAGACACTTCTTGGTAGTGAAAAAATGCTTGTTAAGACAAGTACAAAGAAAAGCGGCCCGTAAGTTCTTGAATACTTCAAGGTATTTAACCTAGATGCTTAAAATACTTGTCAAGGCAAGTACAAAGAAAAGCGTCCTGTAAGTTCTAGAATACTTCAAGGCATTCAACGTAGACTGTTAAAATACTTGTCAAAACAGGTACAAAGAATAGTGACCCGTATGTTCTTCAATACTTCATGGTATTTAACTTAGATACTCACTATTGAATATTGAAAAAAAAACTTGTCAAGAACAAAGAAAAGCGGCCCGTAAGTTATTAAATACTCAAGGATTCAATCTAGATATTTCTTGACGTTGTGAAAATATACTTTCAAAAGAAGTTCAAACCAAAACGGCCCGTTGCTTTTTCTATGACGTACCCTTTGGTTAGGTTAATTCAAGTCAGTTCAATTATATTTTTTCCTTAGTTGGGTTAGCTTAGTTATGACCTAAATCACTGTGAGCCAACTTCACACGTTTGGTAACAGATACTATAATCCTTAAAAAAAAGTTCTTGAACACTACTACACATTAAACATAGATACTTCTTGATATTGGAAAAAATTCTTGTTAAGACAAGTACAAAGAAAAGCGGCATTTAAGTTCTAGACTACTTCAAGGCATTCAACATAGATACTTCTTAGTTTTGAAAAAAAAACATGTCAAGATTAGTACACAGAAAAGCGGCCCGTAAGTTCCTGAATACTTCAAAGTATTCAACATAGGTACTTCTTGGTATTGAAAAAAACTTGTCAAGACAAGTACAAAGTTAAGCGGTCCGTAAGGTCTTGAATACTTAAAGTTATTCAACCTAGACACCTACTTAAAATACTTGTCACGATCAGTACAAAGAAACGCGGTCCGTAAGTTCTTGAAACCTTGATGCTTAAAATACTTGTAAAAAGAAGTACAAAGAAACGCGGCCCTTAAGTAAGTTATTGAATATTTCAAGGTTTTCGATCCTAGATACTTCTTGGTATTCAAGATGTATTCAACTTAGATACTTTTTGGTATTAAAAAAATACTTATCAGACAGGTACAAAGAAAAGCGGCCCGTTGCTTTTGCCATGACGTACTCTTTGGTTAGGTTAGTTCAGGTCAGTTCAATTATATTTTTTCTTTGGTTGGGTTAGCTTAGGTATGAACTAAATCACTGTGAGGCAAGTCCACACGTTTGGTAACAGATACTTATAACCCTTAAAAAAGTGGTTGAATACTACATGATATTCAAGATAGATACCTCTTGATATTGAAAAAAATGCTTGTTATGACAAGTGTAATGAATACCGGCCCCTAAGTTCTAGAATAATTCAACTCATTCAACATAGATACTTCTTAGTTTAAAAAAAAACTTGTCAAAACAAGTACAAAGAAAAGCAAATGTTCTTGAATACTAGATACTAGATATTCAACCTAGATACTTCTTGATATTGAAGAAAAATACTTTTTAAGACAAGTACAAAGTAAAGCGGCCTCTAAGTTTTAAAATACTTCAAGACATTTAACATAAACACTTCTTGGTATTGAAAAAAAAAATTCGTCAAGACAAAGACCGTACAAAGAAAAGCAGTCCGTAAATTCTTGGACACTTAAAGATATTCAACGTAGATACTTAAATTACTTGTCAAGACAAGTACAAAAAAAAGCGACCAGTAAGTTATTGAATACTTCAAGAATTCAATCTAGATATTTCTTGGCATTGGAAAAATATATTGTCAAAAGAAGTACCAACCAAAGCGGCCTGTTGCTTTTGCCATGACGTACCCTTTGGTCAGGTTAGTTCAATTATATTTTTTCTTTGGTTGGGTTAGCTTAGATATGACCTAAATCACTCTTGTTTCACTCACGTTTGGTAACAGATACTATAATTCTTAAAAAAAAAGTTCTTGAATACTACTACATATTCAACATAGATACTTCTTGATATTGAAAGAAATGCTTGTTAAGACCAGTACAAAAAAAGCGGCTCCTAAGTTCTAGAATACTTTAAGGCATTCAACATAGATACTTCTTGGTTTTGAAGAAAACTTGTCAAAGCAAGTACAAAGAAAAGCGACCCGTAAATGATTAAATACTTCAAGGTATTCAACTTAGATGCTTAAAATACTTGTTAAAACAAGTACAAAGAAAATCGCTCCGTAAGTTCTTGAATACTTCAAGGTATTCAACCTAGATACTTAAAATACTTGTCAAAACAAGTACAATGAAAAGCGGCCCGTCAGTTCTTCAATACTTCGTGGTATTTAACTTAGGTACTTTTGAATATAAAAAAAAACTTGTCAAAACGAGTACAAGGAAAAGCGGCCCGTAAGTTATTGAATACTTCAATCTAGATATTTCTTAGCATTGGAAAAATATACTTGTCAAAAAAAGTACAAACCAAAGCGGCCCGCTGATTTTGCCATGACGTACTCTTTGGTTAGGTTAGTTCTTGTTATGATCTAAGTCACTCTGAGCCAAGTCCACACGTTTGGTAACAGATACTCTAATCTTAAAAAAAAGTCTTGAATACTACTAGATATTCAACATAGATACTTCTTAATATTGAAAAAAATGTTTGTTAAGACAAGTACAAAGAAAAGCGACTCCTAATTTCTAGAATACTTCAAGACATTCAACATAGATACTTCTTAGTTTTGAAAAAAAAACTTGTCCAGACAAGTACATAGCGGCCCGTAAGTTCCTTAAATATTACAAGGTATTCAACCTAGATGCTTAAAATACTTGTTAAAGCAAGTACAAAGAAAAGCGGTCCGGAAGTTCAAGAATACTTCAAGGTATTCAACATATATATACTTCTTGGTATTGAAAACAAACTTGTTAAGACACGTACAAAGAAAAGCGGTCCGTAAGTTCTTGAATACTTTAAGGTATTCAACCTAGATATTTAAAACACTTGTTAAAGCAATTACAAAGAAAAGCGGTCCGTAAGTTCTTGAATACTTCAAGGTAATCAACGTAGATACCTAAAATACTTGTCAAAACAAGTACAAAGAAAAGCGGCCCGTAATTTCTTCAATACTTGATGGTATTTAACTTAGATACTATTGAATATTGAAAAAAAACTTACGTCGTCAAGATAAGTACAGGGAGCTTTTGTCTTGACGTACCCTTTGGTTAGGTTAGTTCAGGTCAGTTCAATTATATTTTTTCATTGGTGGGGTTAGCTTAGTTATGACAGAGATCACTGTGAGCCAAGTCAACACGTTTGGTAACATACTATAATCCTTAAAAAGAAGTTCTTGAATACCTACTACTAGATATTCAACCTAGATACTTCTTGATATTGAAAGAAAATACTTGTTAAACCAAGTACAAAGAAAAGTTGCCCGTAAGTTCTTGAATATTTCAAGGTATTCAACCTAGGTACCTACTTAAAATACTTGTCAAGACAAATTACAACGAAAAGCGGCTCGTAAGTTCTTAAATACTTTAAGGAATTCAACATAGGTACTTCTTGGTATTGAAAAAAAAAACTTGTCAAGACAATTACAAAGAAAAGTGGTCCCTAAGTTCTTGGATACTTCATGGTATTTAACTTGGATACTTTTGAGTATGGAAGAAAGAAGGCAGAAGTGACGTCTCAGTGACGTTATGACGTCTTACATCAAATTGATGTCTCTGTCATTTTTTTTATATTTCTTACCTTAGCTGACCTAGCTCCAAGGTTTTCCGAAACTTAAGTTCCAATCTAACAATAATCAAAATCAATCGACACAATCAATACCCGGTCCAGCCTTAAGTTGCTACATGACGCTTGTATGAATTGCGTTGACAAAATTACGTCATGAGAACCTTTATAGCGGCGAACTTTCGACCAAAAATCGGGCCACTTTTCGGGAAATATCGGCATTGGTTGGCTCTGTCCATATTTGCTAGATCATTGACCATAATAGTAACAATATTGAGCGAACAGGCATCTTAATGGGGAATCACAACAATGGCGTTTTTTTTTTGGAACCAAACCGGCTTCCATATGGGTCCCGGTCCCCGAAAACGTCTTTTATGTCCCGGGAGGCTTATTCAGCCAATGCATTGCAAATGTTTCTGGATTATAGCAGGTTTGGAGATCTGGAGTATCGCGACACCGTTGTTTTAAATCAGGGTATTTATGTTAATTATTTTTTCTTATCCGCATGCGGTAAAGACCATTTACCACAAGGACCTGCGAGTTGAAAGTAGCACTTTACAGCATGTGTACGTATGGAACGTCTTGGTATGAAACGTGATGACGCTTACCCGAATGCCCTAACAGATTTGAAACTGATAAGTATAATCCATTCACTTATTATTAATGACCTTTAGTAGGCGTTGGAAATGTAATTTTGACATTTATCGTGTGCTGAAAGAAGATTTTTATAAAAAAATTAAGATTTCAAAACTACCGAAATGTCAAAAATAAGTGAATGAGTAATACCTACTATAGAAAAATCTACCTTATCTCTATACCAACTGAAGATAACAACAAATCCGTACGGAGACAAAGCCATGATTAATCTAGGAACGAAATACATATCCCTTTCTATCCTGCATCATGAAATATTTCGCAGAAATTCGCAACTCAAACAAAAACCAGTTTCAAAAAGTGCAGTTTCAGCTTCCAACCTATCCGGACTCATCGCAACTTGTTGTGTTACACAATCCGGCCTCGTCTCGGACGACTGAACATACCGACCGCCGATAGTCCGTTCCCAAATGTACTTCTTACTCTTTCTACACCATCTTTACGTTGTGCAAGGATTGTAAGAAAAAATAGTCATCAAGTTGGCTGTGAAATTTCAAAAGAAACGAAAGTGTCGTCAACTTTTATTAGATTATCAATTACTTTTGTTATTTATTATAAGAGAGCAACTATTAGCTATTAGGGCTGTTTTGTTTAATCAAATTCAGGAAAAAAAATACCACAGATCAAATAGATCATACAGAATCCGATAAATAGTGCAGTCCGGCAACGTGGCATGGAACGCAGTTTGACACCACTCCTATTCCGCCAATGCAAATCTGTCATATATGCCTTTAATTTTGACGTCTTATTAACGAGCACGCGTTGTTGCCGTTTGATAAATTAAGAACGTTTAAGGAATTTTGTACCTTCATGTGACAGAAAATTAAACTTACCATTCCTTTCTATGGCCTCCACATTCGCTTACCGAACCACGAAAACTAGGACCAAACCAGATGCAATTTGTGCTGGAGAATTAATGGAAACATTCTATCTAGTATCTCTAGATGATACATTTTCTTAAAGAAAAAAACAAATGACTCTTTTCTTCTTGTCTTGACTAGTAGAATGGGACCACTGACTAAAAATGCCCTAAAGCGAAAACACCGAGGGGAGGCAAAATAAAACGAAGGACGTCAGTCATGCATTCCTCTCCATCTCTCTCTCTTCCATTGGATCGACGTCGTCCGTCCTCGTCCCTCACCCTCTATTTTTATCTTGGCGTCATATGTGGTTCTCCCACGCGTGCTGGACGTCATAGCGTCGCGTGTTCTTTCTGATGCTGCGTCAGGATGACATCTTTAGTAATTATCGAATGGTCTGGCCTTAGTTAGTGTATTGATTTGAAAACGAGGCATCATCAGACGTTCAGCTACCGGAAACATCCAAAATAACGTCCGTTCCGGCAAGTAACCACCTTGTTTTTTTCTATTCCGGTGGCGTAACAAATCTTGAACGATTACAGGAACCTGTTACCGTTTCACCTGACCTTCCGCTCTCTTGCATCGAACGAACGAAAGGGGGGACGTTCCGAAATCGCAATGCGCCCCTTCATTATACAAATCCTGACCACCCCAGCCTGCGGAATATTATGTATGGAAGAGACAGACTAACGAGCATTATAATTCGCTTGTTAGTATTCATTATTTGGGCGAGGGTTAAAAATAGTCAAGAGAAAGGGGAGGGGGACTTGGAGATTCTTTAATCCCCTAATTAGTTACCGAATAAATTCAAGATTTAATATATCGATATAACCTATGGGAGTTTAGCAAAAAGTGTATTATTATTGGTCAGTATTGATTCTAGATTACCAATTTATTGTTGAAAATATCAGGGTGGTTTGGTTGGTGGTCTATTAAGCGCGCATAGTCAAAAAGAAAATATTTGTGAGTGTAAAAGACTAATTATTTACTAATTACAATTTATTAAATTGCAAAGTAATTTAATACCCTTTCAAACAACCACCAAAAAGAGTGTTGAGTTGTAAAGCCCGTGGTGCGATGGATCGTCCGCCTTTGTACGGACCAACACGCCATGATGCGTTACGGGAAGTGGTGCGGGCCCACCCCTATAGGCCTATTAGTATCCAAATCGAGTCGATAACTTCAAAAGGGCCATTTTTTCCTTTACGCCTCTCATGGGTGGGTCATGAAACGATGTTCAGTAACTTGTTGCTTTCAATAAAAAACAGAGTTTTAATTTTGCATACACTTCATTGGGCTTCATTGAAGCCCAAGAACAACTTTCTTGGGTATACGTCATATTTTACAGTATTAGAAATTATTTCTGGTCTACTAAATTTTTCCTTTTCAAGAAGCCGCTTTTCCAACTTCTGGCTGTGGCCCAAAACCGACTTAAGAGGATAACCCGATAAGCGAATGCAAAACTCTTGAAACTTTCCAGCCGAATCGGCCGATTTTCCACTAAACAACTATATTATAGACCGAAGGAGTTTTGTTATTCCAAGTCAACCACCTGATTTATTAAGGGAAGGGGAGTGAAAGTTTAGTTTTGAGGAGGGGCAAAACTTGCGATCAAATTTGTTTAAACACTCTGATGAATTGCACCTCATAGTCGAGTTTATTGTTGTAATGGAGGATGGTATATCAATCTGACTTAAAAATGATTTTGCTTTATAACCGAAACTCCTTTTTTAGTTTCACGTTGGTTGATGTTCGCAGACCGGAAAATAATTTCTGTTTTTTTTTTCTGACTCAAAGGTCTTAATTAATTATTTTAATATATTTTTTCTTTTAGTACAGGAACTACTTTAACGGTATTTTTAGAAAATTATACATACTTTTTTATTCAGGGTGTTCGAAAAATGGGATTAAAAAACTGCAAAAATTCAATTTGTTTTAAATGAAGTGCTTCTATTTCTACTGTATCTTATTCTGCATTACAAACTTAGGTAAATTTGGATAAGGTTTTTTGATAATATTTTCACAGTAATTTCTGGTTTTAAAAGAAAGTGTTCTCAGGTAAAATAGTTGTATAAAAATTACGTAAAAAAAGTATCGTATCGTCATTATAACTAACCTGAACTAATTGCAAGTAAACATAAGCAGCCATAGTATTTCTTTAAGGAAAAATTCTGAATTTGCCACAATTTCAAAAGTATAATTTTCAGAACAGACAACCTTAACCAAGGTTATTGTAGTTTTTAATACAGAATAAGATAAAGTAATAGAAATGTAATAAAAATGATTATGTATTTACAAGTTGCGTAATATATTTTATCTTTGTAATAATATACAGAGATAATGTAATAAATAAAAGGTTTATTAAGAGACTATTGTTGTAACAAATACAGGGTGATCATTATAAAACTTCATCTAGTTGGCTGTGAAATGTCAAAAGAAAAGGATGGAGAAACAAAAGTCCATTTATTTTGATTATGTCATCCTTTCCTATCAAAAGTTCATAGCCTGCTAGATGAAATTTTATAATGAACACCCCATATTTATTTGGTGGTTGAAGGTGGTTGACATTTGCAGACTGAAAAATAATTCCGATTGTATATCCTGATCCAAAAATGTTAATTATTCGAAAATATTTTTCTCATATACTACTTGAACTAGGAACTTTAACGGTATTTGTAGGATATTATACATCATTTTTAGTACAGGGTGTGCAAAAAAGTAAGTATAAAAATTGGAGTAAAAACTTCCATATGTCAAAAAGTGCCACTGTTTCTATCACTTTTATATTATTCTGTATTAAAAATTAAGGTAAATTTGGATAATGACAATTCGAACAATTTACGAATTTTTTGGTAATATTTTCACAGTAATTTCTAGTTTCTGCAAATGCTTTGTTCTCGAGATACAGGGCGTTAAAGTTTCAATAAAAAATACAAATTTATTAATATAACGCAATTACAACGAATGCTCAAATTGAGCAACTCCTGCTTCGTTATAGACATACAGCAGGTGTATAATAATTTTTGTTTATTCAGTAATTTGACATTTTAAATTAAAATGCGTAATAGATTTGCTTTTAGGCGACCATAAAAATAGGTTTCATTTTTTTATTCAAAAATGGTGCACCTTAGGAAAAAATAAGTAGAGGTTTTTTCTCTTCAGGATTAAACTGAAATTTAAAAACTAATTTTTATGTTAAAAAAAAACAGCGGTGTATAATTTTTTTCTTTAAAAGTATCAAGTGACGTACCTGCACGCGCGCTCCTGATGGAACAAAAACCAATATTCTTACCTTAAAATATATATTACTGTTAGGTATCAGCACCATCAAAATCTTTTTAAAATATCTTGTGCGAATTGCGTTATATTAATAAATGTTTTAAGTTTTTATTCAAACTTTAACACCTTGTATCTCCTTAACAAAGCACTTGCGGGCTCATGTTCTCTTGAACGTTTTGCTAGGGCTATAGGCTTTTTTCACCACAACTCTGAAACACCCTGTATATACAACAGATGACATCATTGTCCGTTATATTATTTCGATTTTATACAATTTAATACATACCTTTCTTCATCCTGTGGACATATAAAAAATGTCATTCCTTCTTTTAAACGACTCTCGCAGCCATCCACTGAACAAAAATTTTTCGCTAACATTTTTATGACACTGTGTAATATCCGCGCAAATTATATTTACCGCCGAGCTGAAAATACTGTATACCACTCAGCGTTGACAGGTGAATTTTAATTTTGTCCCTAGAACAAGTTGCAGAAAATCCCTAGAAATCCCTAGAAGCTGTTATCACAGCATTAAGGAGCAAAAATTGCAAAAAAGGGCAGTTTATATGGATCGTGAAATGATTTGACACATGAAAACTGAAATGGATATATTTTTAAACTAAACTAAAACTGTGTAGATACGGGGTGTTCATTATAAAACTTCATCTAGTTGGCTGTCAAATGACAAAATAAAAGGATGGAGAAGCAAAAGTCCATTTAATTTGATTATGTCATCCTTTTCTGTCAAAATTTCATAGCCTGCTAGATGAAGTTTTTTAATGAACACCCTGTACATATAATCTAAAGGTATTTTAATATAGCTATGGACCTAAGCTTAAACAACTAAGAGATAGTCGAATTAAATTTCCGAAATTGTCGCATGTTGAATTAATCGTCGAAAATAGAATTGTCGAATACATAAAGTTATTCATTTTTTTAATAGATCTTGATTAATGTCAAATGAAAAACAACTTCGATTTTTAATTAATGATTTAGTGTGTATAATTCCACTTAAAATTTATTTGCTAAATTTGTTTTTCAGTGATTAATTCTGCATTTAGCCTTAAAGTTAATATTCTGAAACTAAATTACGAATTTTTGTGACACTGATGGAGTGAAAAAAAAATTCTGATAGCGAAAATCATTATTTAGGTACCGAAAAAAAATCTTGTACATAGTTTTTCCCTAGATTTTACGTGAAAATCCTTTTTCCACTTTCGTTATCCAAAATCCCTCGAATCTAGGGAAAAATCCCTAGACCTGGCAACGCTGCTGCCAAAACCAGTTTGGTGGTCCACCGCCGGCGGCCGGGCCGACGGGGCAAGGGGAGGGGAGTTTCGATTTTTCGACCGACTGACGTTACTGATATAATGTATTATTCCTTATACTGTGATAAAAGGGTGCAGTTAATTGACGATAAATTATTCGAACCCGTATCCCATAACAATTTCTTTTTTATTTAATATGTTATCGTCCTGTATCGAAATAATCCAAAAATTTCGATCGATTCATTCGTTTACCCTCCACTTTAGTGCTTACTTCCTGATACCCCCTGATCAAATAAATAAAAATGAAATGAAAAGGTTGAACACATTAGAATAAAATAACAAACTTTCAGCAAAATTCGAAAAAAGTTACATGAACAAAATAAGATTAAAAGACGCTATTAAATCTGAAAAAAACAAACAGAATTAAAGACGATTATTTGCTCAAAAAATAAAGAATGGAAGGTAAAAAACAAGATTATAAAATTTGTAATAAATGTGATCTAAAATTTTTCGATCGACTCGTTTACCCCCCTACCTGAGGACTCACTCCCTGATCCCAAAGAGACAACGTTCAAATAGAGACTAGAATAGAAAGATGAGGGAAATAAAGAAGAAAAGAATCTGAAAAAGCTTGAACATTTTAGCAAAACGTGAATATAAGTTTAGTTTAAAAGAAACTGCTGATACAACGAAACCGTTGAACAAAAGGTTGAATATATTAGAAAAAATTAAAATTCTTTAGCAAAATTCATGTTATATGAACAAAATAAAATTATAAAAAATGCCATTAAATCTGAAGAAAGCAAAGTGAAATAAAGACGATCATTTGCCCAAAGCCCGATCATTTATCAAAAATAAAAAATGGAGGTAAAAAACAAGAATCTAAAAGTGGTAATAAATAATCAAAAAAATCCCTATCCGTTCGTTTACCCCCTATTTGAGTCCACACCTCCTGATACCCCTTACCACCAGAAAGACAAAAGTTCAAATAGGGGCTAGAAAAGAAAGATGAGGGAAACGGAGAAGAAAATAATTTGAAAAATGATGAAATTGCAAAAAAGCTTGAATATTTAAGGAAAACGTGAATATGTATTATATTTGGTAGAAAAAAATTAAAAAAAAATATGTTACATGAACAAGATAAGATTAAAAGAAATGCCATTAAATCTGGAGAAAACAAGGTGAAATAAAGAGGATTATTTGCCCAAATGGTGGAAAGTAAAAAACAAAGAATCTAAAAGTTGTTAATGCAAAAACGCCCGAACGACTCTTTTACCCCCTACTTGAGTCCTCACCCCCCGATGCCCTCTGATCATATAAAAGAAAAAGTTGAAGTGAGGGCTAGAAAAAAAGATGAGGGAAGCAGAAAAGAAAACAATTTGAAAATGAAAAAAGTCTTTAGTGTTTTAGGAAAACCTAAATATAAGTTTAGTTAAAAAAAAATGCTGATCAAATAAAAAGTATGAACAAAGTTTAAACAGAATAACAAAAGAAAATAAAAATATTTCAGCAAATTTCATGTTACGTGAACAAAATAATAATAAATCTGAAGAAAACAAAGTAAAATAAAGACGATCATTTGCCCAAAGGATAAAAAATTGAAGGTAAAGAACAAGAATCCAAAAGTTATAATAAATAATAAAAAAATCACCGATCGATTCGTTTACTCCCTAGTTGAGTCCTTACCCTCTGATATCTCGGACTAAAAAGAAGATGATAAAGTATTGGGTCCTCTCAATTTACAGATGTAATGAATTTGCAGGTTTAGGACAAATAAAAGTCCCTTGTCTTTTGAATAAAGGCCAACGTTTCGACGTTTAATACGTCTTCAAAAAAGGTTTCTTTTTCGAAGGTTTCTGAAGGTTTCTTTTTTGAGTTTTTACTTACAAAGTTTTTAGATTTTGTATAAATATTTTTAACTTGTTTAAATTGTAATATCAAGCGGAGGTTCTATATACTTATATTAGGGTAGACCGCATGTTTTTCAAAACAAAACATTTTAAATATTTTTTAAACTTTTTTTGATTTTTATATTTTTGTTGGCCACTCTTCAATTAATTATTGTATTTTTTGTATTTGTTACTAGCCCTGAAGAAGAAGTAAATTAAACGTCGAAACGTTGGCTTTTATTCAAACGACAAGGGAGTTTTATTTGTCGTAAACCTCCAAAACCATTACATAACTAAAAAGAAGGAAAATTCCTAATCGGGACTAGAAAAGAAAGCCGAGAGAAACAGAAAAGAAAACATTTTGAAAAAATGATCAAAATGAAAAAAGGCTTTAACACTTCAGGAAAACGTAAATATAAGTTAAATTAACAGCTGATGAAAAACGGTTAAACAAAAGGCTGAACGACTGAAAAAAAAGAAAGTTCTTGAGCAAAATTCATGTTACATAAACAAAATGAGTTTGTACGAAACGTCATCAAATCTAGAGAAAGCATGGTGAAGTAAAGACGATTATTTGCTCAAAGGACGGTAAAAACAAATTACAAAAACATTTAAAAGTTGGAAAAAAAATAATTTAAGAGAAATACAAATAATTACATAGAAAAAAAAGTTAAATACAAAATTAAAACAACAAGAAAAGGTTCTTGAAAAATATTCTTTAAAATTTTATGGAGCAGTCGAGAAAAATTTCAGTCATAAGGTAAATCAGGGTTGGTTAGAAAAACAAGGGGTGGTTTTTAGCTGTGATTATCGGTTTAACCGGCCCGACGTGCTAAGACAAGTTTTGGATAGCTTCTTCTTCTTCATGTTTTCGGAAGCCTTAAGGCTTGTTTTACCCACCCATTTGCCCCTCTTGGGATGTCGACGACCACCTCTTGAGAGGCCGTCCTGGTCGTCTGCTGGATGCTGGTTTTCTATTTCTGGCGATATGGCAAAGACTGGCATTTTTGCCAGTCTTTGGTTTTCCATCTTGGATATGTGTGCGTTCCAGAAGCGTCTTCTGGCACGGGTCCATCTAACCACGTCCTCTAGCCCGCATTATTCCCTAATTTCACTACTCCTTCAGTGGTCCCAAAGTGGGTTCCCTGTGGATCATTCTTAGTATTCTCATATCGCTGGTTCGTGCCATCCTTTTTGTCTCCGCTGTGTCAGCTAGTATTTCTGCCGTGTATGTCATTACGGGCCTGACACATGCTTTATATATGGGGTGTTCACTATAAAACTTCATCTAGTTGGCTGTGAAATATCAAAAGAAAAGGATGGAGAAACAAAAGTTCATTTATTTTGATTATGTCATCCGTTTCTGTCAAAATTTCATAGCCTGCTAGATGAAGTTTTATAATGAACATCCTGTATTTTAATTTTGGTCGGGAACGAGATCCATGTGTTTTTCCATACGGTTGTTCGTAGAGCTCCTGCTATCCTGGCTGCGTTGTTTATCTGGTTTTATACACCAGTCTTAAGTTCACCATATGATGATATTGTTGTTCCCAGATAGTTGAATTCGGAAGTCTGGTCTGTTGTTCTGTTGTTTAGTTGTAGTTTGCATCTGCGTGGTTCCCTGCCGATCATCATGCTTTTTGTTTTGGTGGTGGATATTTCCATGTTGACCTTTTCGGTCTTTTTCTTAAATGCCTGTAAAATCCATAGCAGTCCGTCTTCCGCGTCCGCGAATAGCGTTACGTCGTCTGCGTATCATATTATCTTAAGTTGTTGGTTTCCCATCTTGTATCCCTGGTCTACCTTGCGTACTTGCTCTATTATTGCGTCCATTATGGTGTTGTTTTTGGTTTTGAATATAGGGATTTTGATGCTGTGTCTCCATCTTCCTGGTGTTTTTTCGTCCTACAATATTTTGTTGAATAGTTCGACCAGCTGTCGAGCCAGAGCTTCTCCTCCGCACTTCAGCAGTTCGTTGGGGACGTTGTCCGGGCCTGGAGATTTACCGTTTTTCAGGTGCTTTATCTCGGATATCACTTCCTCCGTTTATTGTTCTACATCCTCGATGTCTATGGCTTCGCCTCAGTTCAGACTCCCCCGCTCCTTGGACCTTCGTTGTTCTTGTTCGTCCCGGTTCGTAAACAGGCCCTGAAAATAGGTGGTCCATTCGGCTGCTGAGATGTTATTTAATTGTACTGTCTCATTTATTTCCCTCTTTGGTGTTTTGAGCATGTTCTATATGCATTTTTGGGTTCCATAGAAGTCACTTTCCATTTTTCTACTGAAGTTCTCCCAATGCTCTTTATTTCCCTTATACGGTTGCTTACTCTGTTCCTTGTTTCGATGTATTTGATGTGGTTTCAACAACAAGCATTTCACCCAGAGATACCCCAGGCGGAGTTGTTTTGGATAGCAAGTAGTCAAAACTGAAAAAAAATAAAATAAATAAAAGTTCCAAAAAATTATTTTATGTTTTTCTTGGATATGTAATTTTGGTGTGCACATTTTATGAAGTTATTTTCTCCTCTGGAAAGGGCCGAGGGGGGGGGGGTTTCTCGTATTGTAAATTTTTATGGAAAAAATATATTCAAAAAAACTTCACACCGACTTCAAACGGAAAATCTTGAAATGCCTAGTTAGTTTTAACACATGTTAAAGTTTCCATAGGGGGTGCTATAAAACGTAAACAAGTTTGCAAATTTTCTGTCTTACCTAAGATGAACAAAACTGCTACTGTATGACAGTTTTTTAACCGTGATTCGAAGAATTCTTTATTCCGGAAGCAGGGTTGGGAAGGTATTATACATATTGTATAAAACGTATTATACATTGCGAATATTACAGTATTATACTATAGGGTATAAAACTAGTGTATAATAAAGCATAATACACATTTCTTGTAACTATGAAATAAAATGATATTGAAACTCATGATAGTCATAATAATGCTTTATTTAGTAACTATAGTGTATCGGTGTATCATAACGTAATTCGTAATATTGTTACGAAGTTAAGTAGGTGCTATTTAGGTAAAAAAATTCTTAACTTCCTATGGGTTAAATAATAATAGTGTTCAATATTTTATTAACAAACTACACAACATAAATATACATAAGATAAGATACATAAGTAACCTTTAAAACTTTAAAAAAATTCAGAACCTCTTCCAAATATCCTCAAATCGATATTCAGTAGAACAATTAGTATCTTCCATTTTTAGTGCATGGTAGACTTTCATTAATTTTTTGGACCTTTCAGGGCCTAACCTATTACGCAGTTTATTGTAGACATATGACCACTTACTGAATATTCGCTCAATCTGTGCTATGGAGGCAGGAATACTTAATAACTTTTTGGTTAATGAACTTAAATTAGGACATTTTCTGAGAGCCAACTCCCAATACACATTTCCGTTTAAACATTTTTTATTCAAAACATTAAAAATATCTTCACTATTTTTAAACTTTATTAAGTCTTCCAACCTACTGCCATCTAAATTTTCAATTAGAAAATTATTAACTTTATCAAGTTGAGTTTCAGTCAATTTTTTACCTCTATAGTTAGGATCTAAAAAATTGGCTACTAGTAAAGGAACTTTAAGAGTTTTTGACCTTCTTATTTCTAAATGCTCTTGTGCTTCTTTAAATTCGGGAGGAAATTCCAAATCAATCCATGCTTTAGCTGCACAAGCTATTTTCGCATTAACTGTTTGGCACTTATTGATTAAGATGCAAATTGGGGCAAGCAATGAAACCGCTTCCCTAATACTTTGAACGAATTTTCAAAACAGTGTAAAATAGAAGGGTAGTAATATGAGCAGGTATTTGTCACAGTTTTTTCAGACATAAGCTTTTTCATAAATGGAAGATTTTTAAGAAAAGAATTAAAGCGAGTCTCTGTTCGAGCACCATCTTGTTTGAGAGGGTAGAACAATTGTCGAACCTCCAAGTTTCAAAATTTTGGCTTCCATATTTGGCTCATTAAATTGTTTCAAAATTGATGTTACTCGACCAGACAAAGAAGTAGGTAGAATGTCTTTGGCCAACAATTGTCCTGTATGGGAATTGCAGGTCAAATGTAATATATCTGTTAGACGACCCATCTTCGTCATGTTCGCGGCATTATCGCTAACAACAGCAAATATTTCTGTTTGATAAGTATCTTTAGCACACTGTTTTGAAAATTCAATTATTTCTGCTAACTTTTCACCTGTTGGGGGGGGGGGGGGGGAAGGAAGTGACAAGTACACACACACACAATGGCACAAGACTCAACACTGGAGAAACCTGCATAGAATAATGAAGACAGGCGTAGCGCCATCCATGTACCAGTAGATAAACTTAGTGACCTAAATTTTCTAATTCGGAACAAAACATTGATGCTGTATTATACGTTTTTATACATCTTTATACGTATTATACGTATGTATTATACATGTCATGTATAAAACCATTTATACGGTATAATTCCCAACCCTGTCCGGAAGTAAGAATTCTTTTAAAGGTAAAAAGGAAGACTCAAAGCACTACCCCTCGAAACACACTTCAAAAAAATTAAATTAAATCAACATTACCGTCTCTGTTAAAGTTATTTAGCTAGATTTTCTTAAAATTCATCTTTTTATACATTTTTTTTTTCGTTCAAATGCTTTCGACAATCTTTTAGGCCCAGAAGCAATGATTTACCTTTTTCTGATTATTCCGTCATTCATATTTCCCAAACTTTAAGTGTGTAAGTCGCAGAACATAAGTGTCTGCTTTGAGAAATCTTAAGCTGATGGGTTTTAAGCTCTGATGATGACCTGAGAGCCGAAACCTGTCCTGAAAAAGAATTGTAATAAAAATTTGTACTAAGAATGTTTCAGGTTTTTGTTAAAATACAACATTTCTTGGCAGTAATTTGTTTGATCGATTAATACGTCAACAATTTTTTTTTAAATATTTATCAATGCACTGTTGCCAGCTACGTCTCCATCCGAAATCAACATTGGGGTTTTAATTAAATTAGAATAGAATTTCAGTGTGTTCTGTGGTCTTTTCTGCTGTGAACGCCACTGAGCAGTCAGCCAACTAAAAGCTTGAATTTCACCGAACGACCTCCATAAGCAGGCGTCGCGTTGCGTCGTCGTGGCGTGGCGTAGACGAATCCTCTTAATTAATTATAATCTAACCGTACCGGGATTCCGAGGTGATATTTCCTAATCTAAAAGCCCCCTTTTGATGGTTTTATTAAAAGTTTCGTCGGTTTTTCCCGAATTAAATTGTTGCAACGACGAAACAAAAGCTTTTGCAGCGTATCGTTCATCGCGACGCTGATGATGATGCCCTTTGTGTCCGATGTTATTAAGGCCGGCAGCGATTTTTTTTTTGCGGAATTAATTAATCAACGGAAACGC
Organism: Taphrorychus bicolor; assembly: GCA_951812265.1. Classification (NCBI taxonomy): domain Eukaryota; kingdom Metazoa; phylum Arthropoda; class Insecta; order Coleoptera; family Curculionidae; genus Taphrorychus; species Taphrorychus bicolor. Next base: position 12,609,230 of record OX638306.1, on the reverse strand, counting down.
AAAGTTCCCACTCAGAGAGAGGAACGTTCACACGACGTGCTTTTATTAAATAAAAAAATATATATAACTAACACGATTTTCGCATTGCACACAAAAGGCGAACGTATCGCACGTCGTTGGTTTGTGCTTGTCGGCCAAACAGAACAAGATTACTGCTTTAATTGCTGAATAGGCAGTAGCGCCACATGGTGAACAAAACAATATTAATAACAATTATAAAAAATATTATGGACTTTGCGGGAACAGGATCACGAAATAACGAAGACAACTATTGGAATTAGTCTACGTTTCGAAGATATATTTCTGCAGCCTCAGGACGAATTCGGTTTACACTTCCGTGTTGTATCGTTTACGTTCTCTGTCTGTCTGTGGGTGGATTTAACTGTGTATTCTCACTATTTTAAACCCAATTTTAAAGTGTTTGTAATTGTCACATGTAATTCTTACTTACCTACTCCAAAATATGGTTACTCCAAATTCTGCTGTACTACTAAAGTGCTGTGTAAATTTAGGAACAAGGAAGGCAAAACCGAATTCGTCCTGAGGATGCAGAAATATATCTGCGAAACATAGACTAATTCAAATAGTTGTCTTCGTCATATTTTTGAACTTGAGGATCGAACCAAAATTATAAAAAATAAAAAAAGAGGATCAGAAAAAAGAGTTACGACGCTTCCGCGACTTCTTTAGGTATTCCTAGGACTTGTAATCTGGTTTTTTGAAGATTAGTAGGCTCCACGAATTGTTAGAAACACGTGTAGCGAGACATTCATGTCTGAAGATATGAAACAATATTATTAAAATAATTGTTTTTACTAGCGAGAATTATTAACAGAATTTGGACCATTGAGTGTCCTCCCCATCAGTTTATAATCCTTACTACTTTTCCTATCCATTCACTTATTTCCTCTTACCCCCCCCCCCCCTCCATTAAATGAATAGAAAATTGATAAAGTTGATAAAACAATGAAAGAAAACTCGTTACCATATAAACTAAAATTTATATGAAATTGACAAACTTGTTAAAGACAAATACCGACGTAGAGTGCTGTTGATACGCCACTGTTTCGACTCATTACCGCTGCTTCAGTCCCATACGTACTTCTATATACACGATCGGCGTAACTCGTATGCAAATTTGTGTTTGGTCGGGTGGGCTTGTTTTCCTGGAGTCGGTTGTGCTTTACAATTCCTGCAAAAGCTTCTCGTTTTTAAGTGATATAGGACGATATATATATAGGGCTGTTGACGATCTTCCTAGAATGATAAAACAAATGTGTTTGTCTGTTTTTATTTTAGAGAACACTGTATAGCAGAAAATGTCAATATCTCGAAATGTAGAGTATTGTATGCATTAGTTCAAAATCTGAATGAATTTGTGATTGCTGTAACGAAAGAATGTACCATGGGGCATTTACCGCCATACGGAGGTAACTGTTTTCAGCAGCTTCCACCCTTGAAAGGTAGGCCTCCGCCGCACTCCCCCATGAGACCGATCCATATGTTAGGATCGGTCGCATGATGGGTCTCAGCCGCAGGAGCTTCCCCCTCACAGGCAAATGGCTTCTTCGGTTGAGCAGGAGCTACAGTGAGGCCATAGTCCCCCTAGCTTTGGCAGCGGCGACCATGACATGGGGGCCCCAAGTCAGCCCTTTATCCAAGTTTACTCCCAGATAAATGGCAAAAGAGTCTTGCCACGGCACTTCGATGCCATCGATCACAAGTCGATCCGGTCTACTTATCATGATTGCCTGGCACTTGGTTGGATTGATCTTAATCCTCCAACGTACCAGGCACTCCTGGAGGCCGTCTAAAGCTAGCTGCAGATTCCGCCGCACGACATCTTTCCTCCGGTGTTTGGATAAAAGAGCCATGTCGTCGGCATAGAGCGCGAGCCTTGGTGTTCTAGGAATATCGCTCGTATACAGCGTGTACAGGTGCGGCGACAATACCGACGACTGTCCGATCTGTGAGGTAACTGTCGATAAGTCACTCAGCTTGTAGATCAGGCCTTCGTGCCAGACCCTATAGAACGCACGCTCTACATCCAGCAGGACTAATCCGGAGATTCTGTCTGGAATTCCTGCCTTCTGCAACGTTCTCAACGGTCTTCAGGACCTGCAATTCTGTCGAATGCAACCTCCGAAAACCCTATTGTTCGACGAGCACGACGTTTAGGCGTGTACACCCGTCATGGAGTCTCAGAATAATATGCTCCTCGACCTTCCCAACCCCGGACGCTTGTTCAGCATTATCACCACTCCCTGTTTCCACCTTGATGGAAAGTGCTGTAGCTTCAGCGTTGCGTTTGCCACAGCGCAGAGACAGGCTGCACCCTTCCTGGTCAGGTTTTGAAGCACCTTGTTGGAGATGCCGTCGTCAACACGGACCAAGGAGTCTAGCATTGCGCGAGTCTTTGGGAAACACTAAACCTAAAGGCGTAATGAAAGTAAAGACCGAGGGAAGACGGGCGGTTTACCGTTAAAAGTGGCCGTCCCGCATTCCCGGGACGTCTCGTTCTTATCGCGAGAAGAGGCGCACCAAGAGCGTACACGTTGGGACGATTGGCCTGGTCAGGACAAAGTCAAGGGACACCCTGATAGAGGTCCGTAGCGATTCTGACGTGCAAATCGATCGTCGGAACTGGATATAGGGGCGAAAGACTAATCGAACCATCTAGTAGTTGGTTCCCTCCGAAGTTTCCCTCAGGATAGCTGGCTCTCGTTGCGTACAACTCTCATCCGGTAAAGCGAGTGATTAGAGGCATTGGGGTCGAAACCCCAAATGTTGGGGTGAACAAGAAGTTCTTGGTAGAATGGGTAAAACGAAAGAAGTGACATTCACAGTAAAGAGAAGAAAAATTGAGTAAAACAATAAATATCGAGAACTGCAGCTTATCCTACAGGGAAACGTCGACGGTAGGAGAAGACCAAGAAGGAGAAGGAACTCATGGCTGCAAAACCTGCGCCAGTTGTTTGGGATGACATCTTTACAACAATTATTTAGACAGGCAGCTGATAGAATAAGAATAGCCATGATAACGCCAACGTTCACAGAGAATAAGGCATCACATGAAGAACAGAAGGAATTTCAACCTATTCTCAAACTTTAAATGGGTGAGATATCCGGCTTGCTCGAGTCGTTGAAGCTGCGAGGCACGGATCAGAGATCCAAGTGGGCCATTTTTGGTAAGCAGAACTGGCGCTGTGGGATGAACTAAACGTCGAGTTAAAGCGCCTAAATCGACGCTTATAGGATACCATGAAAGGCGTTGGTAACTTAAGGCAGCAGGACGGTGGGCATGGAAGTCGGAATCCGCCAAGGAGTGTGTAACAACTCACCTGCCGAAGTTACTAGCCCTGAAAATGGATGGAGTCTTACGTTCCACAAAGGTCTTCAGTATTCTCACTATTAACAATGAAGTGATATGTAATTATTATATACATACGATAATAGGTCCGTCTCCCGAAGGGTTCTAAATGTATTTTAAAATAAAAATGAGGGCTTGCGTTTGTAAATAACAGTGTTGAAGTCTTGAGTAGAACTCCTATCTTCTATGACCTTAAAAGTAGACTACTCTAGCAAATTTTCGACAACGAAAATTACGCAAATAAATGCACAGTAGTTCTTACCTAATTTTTAGATAGACCGGGACCATAACTTGCCACTCAATGAAACGAACCTCGTAGCTCCGGCAAAAGGACTTATGGGAATAAAGGGGTGCTTCCGCTCTTCTCTTTACTTCGAAAACTAAACTTGGCTGTAGGCTCCTACTGGTGGTCTCGGTTGGTGCTCGTTCGTCCTTTTCGGCGTAACGACGCTCTTTCTCGACCCCTTTCACCAATTCCCCAGAAACGGCCCTTCTCGCGAGTCCCCAAGCTAAAGACTGTTTTCGCGAGCCCCAAAACTGACGTCCTTTTTGGCGTAACGACGCTCCTTTTTGACCCCTATTCACCAATTCCCCAGAAACGACCCTTCTCGCCAGTCCCCAAGCTAAAGACTGTTTTCGCGAGCCCCAAAACTGACTCCTTTTTTACTTTTAAAACAATGGGCTGGTTCCTGAAGGTGGTGGTTCGTCCTTCCGGCGTAAAGTCGACGTCCACCCAGCCCCAACGCGGCTCCCTGCACCGACTCCTCGTGAGTCTCTGACTTCCCCGGGGATGATCGGGTCAATCGGGCCCTGCTGACCCTGGGGTCCTCACCCCTCAGGTGCCGGACGGTTTTCTCAACCGCTAGGATGTGAGGATCATCATCGTCAGGGTGATCATTTAGCCTACACTCTCTTTCGAGTGTTTGGCCAAATGCTTTCGCCTTGTCCTCATCGCTGTACACCATACCGTTTACGCTGAGCAGCGGTTGTATGGAGTTTTTCTCACGCTTAAAGATTTTCTGCAGCCGCCAGAGGCCAGACGAGACCGGCTCCAGCTCGCTCAGCTTGTCCTCGCAGCATCTACTGCGGTGTTCGCGAAGACAGGGCGGTTTTCAATCGCTGACTGCTTTCCTTAAGCATTTTGCGATTCTCCTCTGAGGGGAAGTGTCTCCCGTGCTTCCCGACGTTGACTGATTCGACTGTGTGAAGCTCCGTGGTATTTATTCCCCTGGCGTCGCGCTGCAGTCGAGGGACTGGGGTGGGGGTAGTGGTGGCGCGCGGTTTATGTACGATACGTGGACGACACCTTTGTTATTCGGAACCATGGCGAGGGGCTAATTTCAAAACTTCCTTTTACAGCTCAACTCTATCAACCCAAAAATTCAATTCGAATGAGAAGCTTGCGCACACCGTTTATAGAAATCCAACACACACTGACTGATATCTCAAGAATGGATCCAATCACCATCCCAGACAGAAAATGAGAGTCATAAAGACTCTGTTTGTGAGAGCCAAGAGAATTTGTGAGCCGGCTGAATTGGAACGGGAAATGAAGCATTTGGAAAGAGCTTTTGGTTGGAATGGATACAGCAAGCACGAGTTCGATAGGGCCGTCCGTCCAAGGGATGTAGAGCCAGGATGGAACAACGGGAGAAGATGAAGAAAAGCGCGGAAGGACTAGTCTACCATACTTCCACAAAGTAACGGCCAGGATTGACAGGTTACTGGAAAAGCATAATGTTAAAACTGTCTTTAAACCTACTTGTACAATACAACAGAGCTTGAGATCGATCCAGGAACGCAGAGATCCCCTATCGGCATCCGTTTAGTCCGGCAGACATTACGTTTCTAAATTCAGACTGTTAAATTCAGCGAGTTCTTCGACATACTTCAATTGCGCCGAAACCCCGCGCCACCACTACCCCCACCCCTCTCCCTCCGCTTCAGCGCGACGGCGGGATAATAAATACCACAGAGCTCACCACAGTCGAATCAGTTAACGTCGGGAAGCACGGTAGATCGCTTCCCTCATTGCCTCATCGCCTTTGCTAATGTCCCAGCCGCAGCTGTAGACGAAACGTCAGGAAGAAATTCCATTGGACCACGGCTTCAAAGCCCGGAAAACACTTTAGATTGGATTTCACTGATGTTTGACATTTCCTTTTTTGTCTTATTGTTTCAGTTGGCTCTCTCCTATTAGTTTATTTTTTCAATTATAAAGTGAAAGTTATTTTGGGCCTGACCCTGTTAGAAAATATTATTAAACCTCGTTTCAATTGCTAACGAAATTTGGGAAATGGGCAGGTGGAATTGCGCCTGTGGGCGGTTATAAATTTAAAATATTGGTTTAATCTGCATCCGCATACGTTTTTGTCGTTGTTTTCGTTTAGAGGGTACGAATACCAGTTTATGAATTCAATTACAACGTTTCTATTGAGCGCAAACGGGATTTATTAGGTTTTTTTTTAATTAGCCATGAAAATCGTCAGCTCGAAAGAGGAGCGAGGAAAACTGTTCAAATTGGAAACGATCACGCTAACGACCATAAATTATCGCAATTTACGCAAAATTGAATCAACCTGAAAGTTTTCGGCGAAGGCAATATTGAAACACCCTTTTGTGAGAGGCAGAGAGTCCGCCGAGTGGGACTTTGACTTGATAGAGATTTTCCGAAAACTTTTTAATTCGATTAAAATTTAATTACGTTTCCGTGACGGGGGGAAATTTCTTGATAAATTTATGGATTACACGGCGCAGCGAACTTCCACGGCCCGAGGTGCGCCCCAGCGGCGACCCATCCGCCAGACGTGGAATTCGTGTAACTTCTAGACATTTTCAACGGGAAATAATAAACTACGAGAAAGTGGAATTAAGATGAAAAAAGAAACGTTGCCAAATTTGTAAGTTTGTCTGAATTCCCAAAAAAGGGTGAGTGCTATCCAAGTAACAAATAAGGCTAAATAAACCAGCGATTTGGAAAATTGAACCAATTTTGGTGGAAAGTTAGTTTTACGTGCGCAGGGGTTTCGGCGCATGGCACGATTCAAGCACGCCGAAGCCCCACGCACAGGGTTGCCAGTAATTTGCTGTGGAAACCGCAAATATCGGACTTAGAATATCGCCCACATCGCCCAATTGCCAACTTAAAAAAAAATAGGAAAAGTGAAGTAGGAAAAGCTCTAGTGAACAATAGTTTTATAACAGTTATAACGTTGTAGTTCTCGTTAAAGAAATAAAAGGTTTATAATTAAAACGTCTTAGAAATTAAAAAAAAATATTGCAACCAACATAAAGCACTTATCTATAAGCCATTCACTTATTATTGTCGACAAGACGCGTTGGAAATTTGACTTTGACATTTTTATCGCATATTCTCAACATGTGCTAAAAGGAGATGGATATAAAAAAAAATGAAAGGTTCAAAGGTAACTAGATGACAGAAATAAGTGAATAGGTAATACTAACGAGGTTTTGGGGAGGGGTGCGGGTGAGATGACGTGACAAGTGACTTGTCAAGAATTTGACTTTTGACGCTTGCTTAAATGTTAAGTTTCTGCATGCTAGGGCAGGTTGTAATGAGAGAGGGAGAGAGCGAAAGAGCCGTGGAGAATATAGAAATTAGAAGTCTTTGCCTGAAATTTCGCTTATGCAACCGATCTTGTAAATGAAGTAAATGTATTTTGGAATATCTCCCAAATCGCCCAGTATTTGCAGAACATCGCAAAATAAGTCGCTCAATCGCCCAATTTCATGCAAAATTTTGGGTGAATCTTGTATGAAATCGCCCAATTTGCGATAAATCGCCCATACTAGCAACCCTGCCCGCGCCACCACTACCCCCACACCAGTCCCTCCACTGCAGCGCGACGAGGGGAAATAAGTACCACGGAGCTCACCCAGTGTTGCCATACTTACTCCGTTCGGAGTATTTCTACTCTTTTTTATGTTAATTTACAATCCTGCTCCAAATAGTCCTAGTTCTACTCCACTTTTACGTTTTAGTTGTAGAAGTTTTTCAAATCCCCAATCTCCGACATAAATTCCCAATATCATATTAAATTTGATTATATCTCTTTTTTTATGTTTGAAAAGTCAGAATTTTATTAAATTGCAGGTAGTAAATCGGAATTTAGTTAAATTCTGTATATGTCAGAATTGAATATTAATTATATAATTAAATTCCGAATTTAGTTAAACTCCGAGTTTAAAGTCGAAATTTCGTTAAGTTCCGTGTTTAAGGTCAGGAATTGGGTAAATTGCGACTTTAAAATTCAAAAATGTACGTTAAAAATAAAAATTTAATTAAACTCCATGTAATCATAAATTTGTTTATATTTCTTGTATAACATCAGAATTTGATTAAATTCCGTTTTTTTATGTTTGCAAAATCAGAATTTAGTTAAATTCCGAGTTAAAGATCAAAATTTAATTAAATTCCGTGTAGGTAGGAATTTATTTCAATTTTTAGTATATCATCGGAATTAATTAAATTCCGTTTTTCCACGTTGAAAAATCAGAATTTAGTTAAATTCCGAGTTCAAAATCAGAATTTAGTTAACTATCGAATTTGGTTAAACTCCGAGTTTAAAATCGAAATTTTGTTAAGTTCCGTGTTTAAAGTCAGAAATTAGTTAAATTGCGACTTTAAAATTAGAATTTAGTTAAACTCCTAGTTAAAAATCAAATTTTAATTAAAGTCCGTGTAAATAGGAATTAATTTCAATTTCTTGTAAAACATCGGAATTTGATTAAATTCCGCTTTTCCAGATTTGAAAAATCAGAATTTAGTTAAATTCCGACTTTAGAGTCGGTATTTACTTAAATCTGATACCTAAAATTGAAATTTAGTTAAATTGCGAATTTAGTTAAACTCCGAATTTAGAGTCGAAATTTAATTAGGTTTGGTTCATAAGGTCTGAAATTAGTTACATTGCGACTTTAAAGTTGGAATTTAGTTAAATTCCGAGTTAAAAATCAAATTTTAATTAATCTCCGTCGGATTGTCGGAATTCGGAAGTCGGAAGGTCAAAATCGGAATTTAGTTAAATTCCAAGTTTGAAATCAGAATTCAGTTAAATGCGCAGTCTAAAATTGGAATTTAGTTGCATGTCGAACTTGGTTAAACTCCGAGTTTAAAATGGAAGTTCCGCGTTTAAAGTCAGAAATTAGTTAAATTGCGACTTTACAAGTTAGATTTTAGTTAAACTCCGAGTTAAAAATCAAAATTTAATTAAATTCCGTGTAAGTAGTAATTTATTTAAATTTGTAGTATAACATCGGAATTTGCCATGTTTGCAAAATCAGAATTTAGTTAAATTCCGAATTCAAGATCGGAATTTAGTTAAATATCGAAATTTTGTTAAATTCTGTGTTTAATCAATTAATCAAATTTTAATTAAATTCTGTGTAAGTAGGAATTTAATTAAATTTTTAGTATAACATCGAAGTTTGTTTAAATTTTGTTTTTTCATGTTTGAAAAATCAGAATTTAGTTAAATTCCGACTTTAGAGTCGGTATTTACTTAAATCTGATATCTAAAATTGGAATTTAGTTAAACTCCGAGTTTAAAGTGGAAATTTAATTAAGTTTTGATTTTAAGGTCTGAAATTAGTTAAATTGCGACTTTAAAGTTGGAATTTAGTTAAATTCCGAGTTAAAAATCAAAATGTGATTAACCTCCGTGTATGTCGGAATTTATTTAAAATGTTTGTATAACTTCGGAATATAATAAAATTCAGTTTTTCCATATTTTAAAAATCAGAATTTAGTTAAATTGCGACTTTAGAGTTTGAATTTAGTTAAACTCCGAGTTAAAAATCAAAATTTAATTAATCTCCGCGTATGTCGGAATTTATTTAAATTTCTTGTATAACATCGGAATATGATTAAACTCCGTTTCTCCATGTTTAAAAAATCAGAATTTAGTTAAATTTCGAGTTCAAAATCGGAATTTAGTTAAATTCCACGTTTGAAATCAGAATTCGGTTAAATTTGCAGTCTAAAATTGGAATTTAGTTACATATCGAATTTGGTTAAACTCCGAGTTTAAAATGGAAGTTCCGCGTTTAAAGTCAGAAATTAGTTAGATTGCGACTTTAAAGTTAGAATTTGGTTAAACTCCGAGTTAAAAATCAAAATTTAATTAAATTCCGTGTAAGTAGTAATTTATTTAAATTTTTAGTATAACATCGAAATTTGCCATGTCTGAAAAATCAGAATTTAGTTAAATTCTGAATTCAAGATCGGAATTTAGTTAAATATCGAAATTTCGTTAAATTCTGTGTTTAAAAGTCAGAAATTAGCTAAATTATGATTGCGACTTTAAAGTTAGAATTTAGTTAAACCCCGAGTTAAAAATCAAATTTTAATTAAATTCCGTGTAAGTAGGAATTTATTTAAATTTTTAGTATAACATCGGAGTTTGATTAAATTTCGTTTTTCCATGTTTGAAAAATCAGAATTTAGTTAAATTCCGACTTTAGAGTCGGTATTTACTTAAATCTGATATCTAAAATTGGAATTTAGTTAAACTCCGAGTTTAAAGTGGAAATTTAATTAAGTTTTGATTTTAAGGTCTGAAATTAGTTAAATTGCGACTTTAAAGTTGGAATTTAGTTAAGTTCCGAGTTAAAAATCAAAATGTGATTAACCTCCGTGTATGTCGGAATTTATTTAAAATGTTTGTATAACTTCGGAATATAATAAAATTCCGTTTTTCCATGTTTTAAAAACCAGAATTTAGTTAAATTGCGACTTTAAAGTTGGAATTTAGTTAAAAGTTCCATGTTTAAAGTCAGGAATTAGTTAAATTGCGACTTTAAAGTTGGAATTTAGTTAAACTCCGAGTTAAAAATCGAAATTTAATTAAATTCTGTGTAAGTAAAAATTTATTTAAGTTTCTTGTATAACATCGGAATTTGATTAAATTCTATTTTTCCATGTTTGAAAAATCATAATTTAGTTAAATTCCGATTTTAGAGTCGGTATTTACTTAAATCTGATATCTAAAATTGGAATTTAGTTAAATTCCGAATTTAGTTAAACTCCGAGTTTAAAGTGGAAATTTAATTAAGTTTTGTTTTTAAGGTCTGAAATTAGTTAAATTGCGACTTTAAAGTTGGAATTTAGTTAAATTCCGAGTTAAAAATCAAAATTTGTTTAACCTCCTTATGTCGGAATTTATTTAAAATTCTTGTATAACTTCGGAATATGATAAAATTCTGTTTTTCCATGTTTTAAAAATCAGAATTTAGTTAAATTGCGACTTTAAAGTTGGAATTTAGTTAAACTCTGAGTTAAAAATCAAAATTTAATTAATCTCCGCGTATGTCGGAATTTATTTAAATTTCTTGTATAACATCGGAATATGATTAAATTCCGTGTCTCCATGTTTAAAAAATCAGAATTTAGTTAAATTCCGAGTTCAAAATCGGAAGTTAGTTAAATTCCAAGTTTGAAATTAGAATTCAGTTAAATTCGCAGTCTAAAATTGGAATTTAGTTACATATCGAATTTGGTTAAACTCCGAGTTTAAAATCGAAATTTAATTAAATTCTGTGTAAGTAAAAATTTATTTAAATTTCTTGTATAACATCGGAATTTGATTAAATTCTGTTTTTCCATGTTTGAAAAATCATAATTTAGTTAAATTTCGACTTTAGAGTCGGTATTTACTTAAATCTGTTATCTTAAATCGAAGTGTCGTTAAACTCCGAGTTTGAAGTCTAGATTTAATTAAGTTTCGTTTTTAAGGTCAGACATTAGTTAATTGCGACATTAATTTGTTTTTAATTTGTTCTTAAGTTGGACATTAATTAAATTCCGAGTTAAAAATCAAAATGTAATTAAACTTCAGTTTAAACTTTAGATTAAACTTGGAAGAACACTGAAGATATGAAAAATGGCGTATTCGATGTTTTAGTAAGACTGTTTTGTGCGGCGTCATAATGAACCCAACTGTCATTTGAATGCTCTGAAGGTGGCAACGAGAAAAAGATTCTGACATTCTGACAACTCAACAGACAAACTTAACTACTAGATTGAAATCTTCGATTAAAAACAGTGGAAGCTTGGAAATTTGACACTCTATGAAAGTATGAGATGACTTTCCAACATTGCGCTAGTGGTCGTTATTGGTCCTTGACAATGAAAGACTTGTCAGGACGTTCTGACGTCACTGAGATTACTCTACTCTCTACCAGTATTAGACCACTCGATATAACGTAAGTCTCGCTACAACCTGGTTGCAAAGGTTGTGGTCGCATTAGGGATGTACGATTCGGATCGATATTTATTAAAGATCGATTATTTTTTCCAAAATATACGATTAATTTGAATCGATTTAATATGATCGAAAAGCGAATTTTCTTTCCAAAATCGCAGATCGATTTTTTCCCAATTTCCTTCTACAGAGTACTAATTTTATTGGAGAAAAATTTTGAACTTGTTAGAATCGGCTTAACACCGTTACTCCGGGTACTCGCTAATTCATAAATCTTATTGAAGATTACGAATTTTAGAATATAAAAAAAAAAATTGCAAAAACATTGAACTTTTTTAAAGAATAAACTGTATTGGTAATGTAAATTAATTTGAGACAGTTTTGACCCAAGACCGGTGTCTTCAATTAATTAATGATTGTCGATTTTTCACGTTTTTTTTTATGATTTTGGCCTGAAATAAAACTTTTTTATTGCGTCAATTTTTTTTTGTACAGAATTTTGGTTGGAAAAGGAACCTAAAAAACTTGGGAGTGCTTGGGGATTTGGGCGTTAGCTCGAGAAGGGAGAAGACAGAAAGAGCGGGACATACTCCTCTTTGCATTAGGATTGGTGCCCTCAAAATGATAAAAATTTATCAAACTACTCCGCTGTTGGGTTCAACTAGTTCTCTTTTTGTAAAAAATCTAAAGTGGTAACACAGAGCTCACCTCGGTCGAATCAGTCAACATCGGGAAGCAGGGGAGATCACTTCGCTCATTGCCTCATCGCATTTGATAATGTCTGCCGCAGCTGTAGACGAAACGTCAAGAAGAAATTCCCTTGGACCACGGCTTCAAAGCCCGGAAAATACTTTGGATTGAATTTTGACTGGCCGTCAAAGCCTTCCCAGTCTTCGTCTGTGAAGTCGAGTATACTAAAGCTTGTTCCCTGAAACGGTTTCCAGAAGATGAGGTTCCAGCCACCTGCTCGTTAGCGTGCGCATTGCTGTAGCCAATCTATAGGGTGTATTCAATAATTCAACGTTTGCCTTTTTCTTCCCGATTTTGGCGAAGTCGAGAAAAATGCGAAAACGACTTTCCCAGGGGGTGCGTCGCCAATAATTACTTTGAGGACGGATTTATGAATAAGGAAAAAAGTTTGGGAACATTACAGCCTTGTAAACTTTTATTTGGAGCGCTCGGGTGCCCTTAGGCGGCCGCTTTATTGACAAGTTAAATTTGAAAGGACGTGCGATAAGGTAGCCGAAGGGAGGCAAGTTGAGAGGGAGAGTTTTTGATCGTCCTCTCGCCATGGGAAACCAATGCCAACGTTTATGGTAAAACGAAATAAGAAAATTTAAACAGAAGCGGCTCGATGCATAAGCGCCGACTGGTAATGTCAATTTACATAATTTATCGACTCGTCGTCCAGCCGATTTAACTTGGCAAATGTTAATACGCCCGGGATCGCGGATAAATGACATTAAACTTGATTAACATTACTACATTCATTTGTTCGTCTAATTAATCGAAAAAGGCTCTCGATAATTATCGCAAAAACTCGACTCGACCTCGGCTACCAGAATATCCCTACACTTATAATAGACCAGTAGCTAAGAGGTGATTATTGCCCACTAACTTTATAATGGTAATAAAGGATTAAGGCTGATGGTAACGGCGTATATTACGGAAGCGCGCTACCAATTAGGCGCATGAAATGTTAATTTCACCGATAAAAATGTGCTATGGAAATAACATTACACTCACTTGTGTCTCACTCTTATGGAGTGGAAACGATATCGTCTGATCTTCTGAGGAGTTAAAGCAGTTTTTTGCGTGGTTTAAAAGTACGTCAATTATCATCGCTACTGTCATCATTCGCCAGAATCCCTTAATTCTTCGATAGGAGAACTAGATCCGTTTGGCTTAAGTAACGATTTTAAAACCACTCTGATTTATAAGATTTTATTTGATCGACATTTCAATTTTATTAATGTCTTTTGACTGATATACTGACTTTTGATTGGTTATATTTGAAAAGCAATTCAGGTTTCTTCAGAAAAAAATTTGTTCGTTGCCATAAAACCATTATATAACAGAATTAAAAACCACTTTAAAAACTATAATATGTGTTTTTCAAGTTAGATTTATCTTTAAATTAGCAATAGAAACGAATAACTTTGTGAAATGTTCATAACAATTATACAATAATTATAATATAGCTGTCTTGTGGAAGTTATATAACTTCCACAAGCATATAAGCTTATTACTGTCGTTATATATTTGTGTCTTTCATTAAAGTTAGATTTATCTTTTAACAGAAAGGAAGAAATTCATGAAAGTTTCTTAACGGTTATCCAATAATTATAATATGGGTGTCTTATGGAAGGTCTAGTCTAAATAAACTACATTAGAGTCTCTAAAGCAACTCCTCAGTTTTTTTGTAACCATTCACTGTTACTGGAAAAAATTGTAACGTGATTTTGAAACAGTTTTTTTGTAGATTTGAAACTGCTTTGCGGAGCACTATAATTTTGCTGTAACTAGGTATTCTATAGGAGATAAACACTTAGCTAAACTGTACAAAAATAAGTACTAAGGCAGTAAAAATGTACTGCTAGTAACAAATTCATTGAAGAACATACCTATATAACATTCTATGACAAGATTTGTTAAACATTATTATACAAAGCAACCGCTACCAAATGGTTTTATAACATTCTTGGTACATATAAATGTTTTTTTTATGAAACCTTTTTCTTTTATAAGTTTTTATAAAACCTTTTTCTTTTATAAATGTTTAGTTAGTGGTGTATAGATGTTATATAAACAAATTTTATAATTGTTTAGTTGGTGGGATGAAAGTCTCGCTTATTCAAAGAATAAACGATTTCCACCCTTCTCGTCTCTCATATAAAACAATTAGACAAACTTTTCGGCGCAGCCCTCATTAATTTCTTTCCGATAATCCACTTACCCCCGCTGTCCACTTTACCGCCCCCCAGCGCGGCCTATCGGTCACGCACGTCGCCGTCACCATCAGGCCTGACGACTGTTTGGGGCCCCCACGCGGGGCCATAGGCCCGACGTCGTCGTCCCGAAAATCGATATAGGCTCTACTCATAAATAATGCATCGCAGTAGGCCAGATCAGCCCGCCTCTCGCGTCGCCCCGTGCACGCGACGCTATTCTTTTGTTTTCGCGCTCGATTGTCTATTGTTTGGTTTATTAATTGGACTGTAAATATTTGCTCGTATTGAACTGCGCCTCAGGTATTTGACGCGTTCGGTCGGTTCTTAATTAGATTCGGTTTTGGTCCCGGTGTAGAGCTCTACCTACCATCAGCAACTCGCATTTATGTTCGGAATGCGCTTGTTTTTACAAATCCAAGGGACATGCATGCACATAAACATCGAAGCGAGGTGAATTTTGATACTTGGCGATACACCTATTACGCTTATAAAATATTAAGAACGTACATAGCAACGTGGCATTACGAATGTAAATTTATGCCTCCATTGTTTATGCACAAACGACGATAACTGTCAAGATTATGCTAATCTCAGTCGTCGGTGCCTGGACAGTTTTTTGTAATTCCGCGACTGTTTTGACACATATGGAGTGGCATGAGCGTGACCTTATAAGCCTGATTTGCTGTTTGACCCGGCTATAGATAGGTACCGGATCTATCTATTTGTACAGTGAAGGCTGAGCTTACACTATCGAACCCTCAAGTTTTATCGATAACATTTGAAAAAAAAGTTCTTCGAGACATGGGAAATGTGACAAAACATCGACACTCTCAGTGGGTACATATCACTTATTTTCATTAATCTTTATACCTATCTCTTGTTAGCACATCTTGGGAAGATACTGTTACTCCCGAGCGCCGGTCCACAGAGATTCGGGCAGAAGCGGCATCGCCGACGGCGACCCCGGGAACCCTTGTAGACTAAACGAGAACGGAAAACAGTCGGCTCGGTTCCCGAAAGTACGAGAGTGGGTTCAGGTCGGGTATATAAACCAGCGAGCCGCGCGAGTTGGGATCGATTAGATAGTGCAGATAGTGCTGAGGTTGACTCGTCCTTCCAGCGCAAATGAGGCATTAAGTCGGGCATTGGAGTATGAGGCGTCGAGAATAAACACAGGCCCAGTTGACGTACAGGAAGAGCCGCAGCCAAATTCAATCTTAAAGCAATTGGTGTACGAGCAGCGTGAATTCAGGAAGCAAATGACTTCATATTCCGACCAATCAAGACGTTGGTTACAGAAGAAATACGGACCGAAATGCCGACCTGCAAAAACCCGGATGTTGTTTCAATTGCGGCAAATGAAACGGACGATGGCAACAAATACATCTTCGTTTGACATGGATTATTTCAGTAAATGGCATGAAGCTTATGAACTACCAAATCAGGAAACTAACACCGTGGCAAGGGTCTTGGTTGATGAAATCTTCAGTAGATTCGGCGCGTAGTATTAAAGCTTCATTCGGGCCAGGGACGGAATTTTGAATCGCAACTTTTCAAGAAGATCAGGGGACTTCTGGGAATCAGCAAAACATTGACAACTCCGCTCCATCCACAATCAGATGGCGTGGTCGAGCGTTTCACGGAACAAGCGTTTCAATCGAACCATGGAACAATAGCTCTGCAAAATGGTAGCGGATCACCAGAAAGATTGGGACAAATTTCGGCCTCTTCTAAAGATGGCGTACAGAAGTCCAGTGCATAACACGACTAACCTGCCATGGTTATATTTGGTAAATGACTTCGTCTTCTGGTAGATTTGGTGTACGGATCACCAGAAGAACTGGTGCGAGATGTCCAGAACTATGCTGATGAACTTTAAGAAAGATTAAAGGAAATCCATCGAAACGTGAGGACAAAGATAAAGATTGCCAGTGATCGGATGAAAGCCAGATATGACCTAAGGACAAATTCTGCAGGATTTAAGGCAGGTGACTTGGTGTGGCTGTATAATTCACAGAGGAAGAAAGGAAAGTCTCCCAAGTTGTCTCCAAGTTGGGAGGGTCCATGTACAGTCATCAAACGGATCAACAGCGTGGTATACAGGATCCAACGTACCCCTAGAGCAAAGATGAAAGTGGATCATTTTGAACGGTTAAAGACTTACACTTGTGGATATTTCTTTGATCAGAACGATCAGAACTAACTTCTCTGTAGACCGTAGGTCTACAGAGATTCGGGCCAAAGCCGAGCGCCGACCGCGACCCCGGGAACCCATCTGGACTAAACGAGAACCGGGAGCAGTCGCCTTCGTTCTCGACAGTACGAGAGTGGGTTCAGGCCGGGTATATAAACCAGCGAGCCGCGCGACATGGGAACGAATACATAGTTCAGTGTAATAAATAAGCGAAATAAGCGAACAGTGCGAATTGTTAGTAGAGAGTAATCGTGTTTTTATCGTGTTGTAATTGTTAAAAGTATGTTAACTAGGATGGCTTTTTAAAAGATAAAAGTTTAAAGTTTATAACAAAAACTCTAAATATTAACAATTTGAACGCTTTAATTCCGTATAAATTAACAAAAAGAATAGTTCGCTAGGCGAGCCGAAAAAGTACTGAACATGCAGTCTATAATCTAAACGTCGCCGCCTCGCAGTCGTCTTTGTGGGGCTTCCTTGCAAACTCTGCATATTCCCAATAACAAGCCTAATGCTCTGGTAAAAAAAAAGTTGCTGATGGTAACAAAAAGTTGCTGATGGTAACACGGCCATCCTGCGAAGGAGCGTCCTCGCGCCGTCTTTATTTTGGTTTGATCTAAAAAGATTCAGGAACAGTACTCTGTCTAGACATACTTATGTGGCTGAAATATTAGCAAATACAACATATACTATTTCCATATCATCTAATAGAAGTACATATTCAGGGTTGCTATTTTTTACATCCAATGGGGTTGGTTAACTTTCACCATCTAAGAGAACTGCTCTTAGAGTTTTTCATTAACTAATGGGATTGCCATTAGTTTCTCCTTCAAAACCTAAGGGGACTGCCCTCAGTTTTCGCTTCACAACTTAAGGGGACTTCCCTTAATTGCATTTACAACCTAATGGGATTGCCATTAGTTTTCACCTCACAACCTAAGGGGTCTGCCCTTAGTTGCCTTCACAATCTAATGGGATTGCCATTAGCCTTAAAACATAAGGGTATTGCCCTTAGTTTACTCATTACAACCTAAGGGGTCTGCCCTTAGTTGCCTTCACAATCTAATGGGATTGCCATTAGCCTTAAAACATAAGGGTATTGCCCTTAGTTTACTCATTACAACCTAAGGGGTCTGCCCTTAGTTGCCTTCACAATCTAATGGGATTGCCATTAGCCTTAAAACATAAGGATATTGCCCTTAGTTTACCCTTCACAAACTAAGGGGATTGCCCTTAGTTGCTGTGGGCAGTCAGTGGTGGGCGGTCAAGTGTCAGTAGTTTTTTTTTTAGTAACGCATTATCGAGATTATCAACAATAATTTTGTTACTACTTGTGCTAGGTGGGAATGCCACCAACATCAGTTACACAAATAAAAATTGTTAAGTTAGTGGGATCGCCACTTTACTTACTTTTTGCCGATGTGTTATGAAGACCATGGCCTCAACTGCTCATGTGCGGCCGTGGTAGTACGTCGCCCCTTCTTGTGAAGTCGATATCTCTGGTAGGGTAGAACTGCCTGGACGGTGTAGGGACCTTTATATTTTGGTTTTAATTTGCCTCCACCTGCTAGTTGTGAGTTATTTATAGGCTTTTATAGTATACAGTGAGGACCAAAAGTCCCGCATAAATTCAATAAAAATTTAAGGAATTTTTTTTTATTAAAATGCTCGAACACGTCTATTGTTGTTCTTAGTTGTGCATTTTTTGACGTAACAGACATGTATACAGGGTCATCCACGTAGAAGATAAATGTAATTTTTTAATTTTTTCTTATGGAACCCCCTGTATATAAAAAGTTTTTTAAATTCTTTTGGAGTTTCTAAACATATTTCGTATTACATACACTGTCCCTAAACGCAACAGGTAATGAGAAATTTACGGTAATAATACCTACATGAAAATAACGAGTTAATTTATTAGCAATTGAAAAAAATTACGATATTAACTACTGACTCTAATGAATTAAATGCTCGAACTGTTTCCCGTTAACTTCTTGACAGTGGGCAAGCCGTAATTCAAATTCGTCTAGCACGTTTCTTATCATTTCAGCGGGTATTTGTTGAGTTACGTGCGTAATTTTCGTTTTTAACTCTTCTATACTGTCGGGCTTATTTAGGTACACTTTATGTTTTAGATAACCCCATAAGAAAAAGTCCATTGGAGTGAGATCAGGTGACCTTGCAGGCCACTCTAAATGTCCCCTTCGTCCAATCCATCGACCCGGAAACACTTCGTTTAAATATTGTCGCACCTCCCTGCTAAAGTGTGGTGGCGCGCCATCTTGTTGAAACCAAATTGATTCATCTGGAATATTCGGGTTATTTGCATTTGGAAACATAATACAAAGGTCAGGAATTAGTTCATTTCTTAAAAATTGCAAATAACGGTGGCCTGTTAGAGTATCTTCAAGAAAATAAGGTCCTATGATTCAATATCCGACAATACCGGCCCAAACATTGACAGACTGAGGATATTGGGTGTGAGATTCAATCGCCCAATTTGGATTCGTGGAGGACCAGTAGCGGTAGTTTTGTCTGTTCATCATACCGCTTAAACAGAATTTTGATTCATCAGAAAAAATTATTCTTCTAGAGAAAAAACGGTCATTGTTGGATCTGTTCATCAAAATTTCGCAAAATTCGAATCGACGATCTGGATCATCTTCGTTAAGTTTCGTGGATTGATTTTATTTTGTACGGATGATATTTTTCTTTTTTGAGGATTCTTCGAACAGATGATTTTCCGATTTCATTATCCAATGCTATTTCTTGAGTTGGTTTATGGGGATTTTCTTCAATGGATAAAAGAACGTTTAATGTCTTATTCTGGGAAATCGAGGGTCTACCAGATCTGGGAAGGTCTCTTACGTGTCCCACTTCTCTAAATTTCCTTTCAATTCTGCTCACGGTAGACTGCGATATTTGACTATCCGGATATTTGGTATTGAATATTTCACAAACTTCGCTTTGAGTTCTTCTTCGATTACCGCATCCAATCATACTTAAAATTTCTGTTCTTTGATTTTCGCTTAATTTCGCCATTTTGCCGCACAACAGTAAACAAAATTAGAAATAGGTGTTTGTCAAAATGTCACTTTTGAAAATTAAAAACTTAAAAGTCATAGGTCAATTAGGTAATTTGATTACCTACCTAGTATTTGTAGGTAATTAAATGAGTGCGCTTTGCGGTATTCAATCGCAAATTTCTCGTTAACTGTTGCGTTTAGGGTTATGGTATGTGATACAAAATATGTTTAGAAACTCCAAAAGAATTTAAAAAACTTTTTATATACAGGGGGTTCCATTAGAAAAAATTAAAAAGTTACATTTATCTACTACATGGATGACCCTGTATACATGTCTGTCATGTCAAAAAATGCACAACTAAGAAAAACAATTGAGGTGTTCGAGCATTTTGATAAAAAAAATTTCCTTGAATTTTTATTGAATTTATGCGGGACTTTTGGTCCTTTCTGTATATATTATGGCTACAACATCACCTGGCTTGAATAGAGTCGCACAACGTCGAGTTTTATTAAATTGCTGAGCACATCGGTTAGCAACTTTATTGATTCTGCTTCGGGCTTCTACAACAGCTTATTCTGGATCAACAAACGTTTCGGTAGGAATCTCAGCACCCAAGAATTGTCGAGTAGCTCTTAATTTGGGATTTGTACCAAAATGTAGTACAGTAGGCGGAAAACCTGTCACTGAATGAACTGTCGCATTCAGATTGTCTTCAATTTTTGGCAAGACAGTAGTCCCACTGCTTTCCTTTTCCTGATTAAGAGTAGCTCGTAATAGATTGAACATTGTCCGCATTACACGTTCAACTTGCGCATTGCCTCGTGGTACTCCAGTAGCAATATGATGCACTTCCATTCCTTGAGCACTAAGAAAGTTTAGAAAAACTGTTGAAGTAAAAGCAGCAGCTCGATCTGCAACAATACATCTTAGTTTTCCTAACTCATCAAAGACTGGTAGCAGTGCACGTATCGAACATTCGGATGTTTTTCTCGTATTGGCTGCAATCGGCATAACTTTGAAAAGGCGTCAATGATTACCAGGATCTGTGTGCAACCATTTGACTTTACTAATGGGCCCGCATGATCAATATGCCAGGTGTCCAGCATATCTTGAGGTTTCCGGCCTTGCTGCCAAAATCCACGTCGAGGGCCGGTGTGTGATTTGCCCAATATGCACGCTGTGCAATTTTTGATGTATTTCTTTAGACATTGACCCATTTTTGGCCAAAAAAGTCTTCACGTATTTTCTTAATACACTTGTCCCAGCCTATATGCAAAGATTCGTCGTGATATAACTGCATTGTTTTTAAACGCGCTGCAATAAAACGTTTCCAGATCATAAGAGTGATATCGAGACTCACTATCAGTAGTACGACGACTGTAATAGGCAACAGGTTGAGTTACACCATTTTCTTTCTGCAGAAGAGCAGCAACTAGGCCGACCGAACTGGCATCGGTATGCAATGCACAGGGCAATTCCGGATTGTAGATACGCAAAATAGGGGAACTCGTTATTATTAATTGTCTAGCTGATTCACACTCAGGTGTCCACTCAAACACATGGTTTTTCTTTAATAATGTTGTTATTGGGGCTGTCAACAAAGAAAAACCTTGTTTGTATAAACCTACGAAAATATCCAGCAAGTCCCATAAATTGACGAACACCTTTAACACTTGTAGGGACTGATGACTGGGTTAATGCACTAACTTTTCTGGGGCTTGGACAAACAGTTCCTTCACTAATTATTACCCCTAAATATTCAGTTTCTAGTGCATAAAAGACACATTTTTCGTAGTTCAAAGAAAAGCCTGCTGTTGACATCTAGATAAACAAACGCCTTTGTTCCTTTTAGCGTACCTAATGCCTTGTCAATAGCTCGTTGATAGATCGCAGAGGAATTTACATATCCGAATGGCATTCGGTTCCACTCATAGTGACCATCAGGTGTTACAAAAGCTGTAATGTGCTTCGAAGATTCTTCAATTTCCATTTGGTGAAAACCAGATTTCATATCTAAAGTTGTAAAATATTTGGCATCTTCTTCTTCTTGAAGTGCCTTCTCCATTCAATGAAGATCGGCAACAATTCTGGCAAATTCGGCTCTGTCCTGGGCTCTTCTCAGCAGGGAGTTTGAGTCTAAGCCTGTCCAATCCCTTATGTTTTTCAGCCAAGAGCACTGTCTACGTCCAGGACCACGCTTTCCCTCAATCTTGCCCTCCATAATCAGTTGTAGGAATCTGTATTTGTCCTGTCTCATGACATGGCGAAGGTAAGCGGTCTTTCGCTTTTTTATGGTCTCGAGGATTGTTCGGTCTTTGTTCATCCTATGTAAGACCTCTTGATTAGTGGTACGATCGGTCCATGGAATACGCAGCATTCTGCGGTACACCCACATCTCAAATGCTTCCAGTTTATTAATGCCGCTTAAATCTTATGTTTAAGTTGAGTGTTCTGTCCGTTAATAGGTTCCGCATCTTAATAAAGTTAGTTCTCGCTTGCTCTATGCGGGATCTTATTTCTATCTCAGGATCCAGGTCCTCGCTGATCCAACTTCCCAGATATTTAAATTTAGTGACCTGCTCTATAGGTGTTCTGTATATATTTATGTTGGGATGGTTGATTGGGTTGCGGCTTATTTGCATGATCTTCGTTTTTGAGATATTAATCTTCAGTCCCATTTCGTCCTCGGAAACCGATATGCTGTCGATTAGGCGTTGCAGTCCTTCAGGACTGTCCGCAATTATCACTGTATCGTCAGCATATCTTAGATTGTTTATGAGTTTCCCATTGACTTTCAGACCGTCCACCGCCTCGTCCAGAGCGTTTTGAAAAATGATTTCTGAATACATATTAAAAAGCATGGGGCTAAGTACGCACCCTTGTCTGACTCCACACCTTATGGGTACAGTGCTTGTTTCGGTGTTTTCCAGTTTAACAGACGCTATTTGCTGTTCATAGAGACTCTGTACGATCTTTAAATCCTGGGCATCGACACCCTTTCTTTCCAGCAGTTCCAATAATTTGGTGTGATCTATACAGTCAGATGCCCTTGTGTAATCTATAAAGCACAGGTACACTTCCTTTCGCTGGTCTCTGCATTTTTGTAGTAGGACAGAGAGTGCAAACAAGGCCTCTCTGGTACCCATTCCTTCGCGGAAACCCATTTGCACTTCGCTTACATCCTGTTCGCATTTTGCAAGTATGCGCCTATCGATGATTTTCAAGAAGACCTTTAACACCTGGCTCATCAGGCTGATCAATCGGAATTCTGCACACTTCCGTGCTCCGGGTTTTTTAGGGATAGGTATGAAGATTGATTTCAGCCAATCTCGGGGGATGTATCCCGATTTATAGACATCGTTAAAAAGTTGAACCAGGATGTGTATGTTTTCCTCTCCTATAAGTTTTAGGATCTCTGGGCAAATGTCATCTGGGCCTGCTGCTTTCTTAGTTTTTATCTCTCTTAGTGCTTTTTGGACCTCCGATTGAAGTATTTCCGGTGTCGGCTCCGTCGGATCTTGACTGTGAAAAGGAGGGCTATTGCTTTGAAATGTATTTGCCACATATTCTGCCCATACCTTTTTAAGTTCGCCATCATCTGTGATTATTTTGTTGTCCTGGTTAACTATATGGGACAAGGCTGGGTATTTTCGACTACTTGTAATTTCCTTGACCTTCCTATGTAAATTGAAGAGGTCGTGTTTTTTGTATAGTTCTTCTACTTCTTGGCACCTTTCTTCCATCCACTTTTCCTTGGCTTCTCTGATTTTTCTTCTGATATGTTTTTGGGTTTTCCTATATTTTTCTGCGTTCGTGTTCTTGAAGCTACGTCTCTGTTCCATCAGCATGAGTATTTCTTGGGTCATCCATTCCTTATGTTGTTTCGTTCTGTTTGGTGTTACTAGCGGCTTTTGTGTGTCTAATATAGCTTTCTTGAATGAATTCCAGGTGTCCTCGATCCTGTCAGGGCTCTCGGTATCAGGAATCATTTCGTTCTTTTGTATAACCTTTTTGAGCTCATTGTTGAGTTTGTCAATGATTGTTTGACGTTCGGGTTCATTCTGTAGTAGTGCTACGTTTGGTTTGTTGGACTGCGTTCTTTTAAGTTTCTTAAGTCTAATACGAAAGTGTGCCACTACGGGAATATGGTCTGACTCGACATCTGCTCCTGGATATGTCCTAACACCAAGCACTCCATTTCTATATCTTTTTGGAACCAGTATATAATCAATTTGATTCCTGACCGGATGCTCTGTGGTGTCCTGTGGGGATTTCCATGTGTAGAGGCGACGTACAGGTAGCTTAAACCATGTGTTGGAAACCATCAGTTTTTCTTCTTGGCAGAACTGGACCAGGGTATCGCCTCTTTCGTTTCTAATTCCCAGACCGTATTCACCCACGGTATCCCCACTTTTTCCTCTACCTATCTTGGCATTGAAATCCCCGAGGATAAGGGTGATGTCGTCTTTATTTGTGGCGGCTATTAATTGTTTGACTTCTGTATACCATGCCTCCAACTCTGTCTGTGGTTTGTCGGCTGTTGGAGCATATGTTTGAATGATGTTTAGGTTTTTAGGTGTGGCCCTTAGTTGTATCATCATTGCTCTATCAGAGAGTGGTATGAAGTTAATGATAGAACCGCTGGTGTCCAGGTCCACCATAATGCCTGCTCCGTTATAGTGGTGGGTGTTTTCGTTTCCGGAATAAAACAACACTGCGTTCTTCAGTCTGATTTTTCCACGACCGGGCCATCTTGTCTCACTTATTCCCAAGATGTACACTCCCAGTCTTTTCATTTCCTGCTCTATATTATGGGTTTTCCCTGGCATATACATGCTGTTAACATTCCAAGTGCCAAGTCGAAGTGCTTCTTTAAGTTCCGTCTTTACGACATTAGTGTTTTTCAACGTGGGGATTCTTCGCACCCCTTGACCATCTAAAATTTGCCACGGACTAGGGGCCATTTGCAGTGCACTTAATGCAGTGGTTTCCCGTTGCCTTCTGCATCTCCATGCCGTTGAACTTGTAGCAGTTTCATCCGTCTTTAGGGAGAATGTCTTCTTCCAAGGGCAAGAAGGTGCCCTATCTCTTGTCAGCTCCTCCACCCGCAGCTGTTGGCCGACAAGAGGGGATTACTTATACCGGTATCCACTCGGTCGACAGTGCCTCGTCAGTTTTTCTAGCAGGGTGCACCACGTGCAGGTGAGGTTGTCTTTTGGGTCAGCTACATATAGTTTGTGCTGTCACCCCTTACACCCCCATATTTGGCATGGCACAGATAATTGATTTGGTCCTGGATTAGTGGTAAAGGATATCTTTGCTTGACTACTTTTGTGTTGAGGTCACGGTAGTCAACACACAGTCTTAATTGACCGTTCTTTTTTTTTACTACCACAAGCAGACTAACACTTTTTACTAACACACAGCTTTCTCGGATAATTTGGTTTTCTAGAAGTTCACTTATTATGTTTGCAACTTGCACTCGTTCTTGGCAGGCTAATCGGCGAGGACGATAGACCACTGGAGTATTATCTTTTAATTTTTTCAACATTTGTGCAGTTTTAAATCAATTTCAAGGTTTCTTTCATTGTTTGATTTAACGTTTTGTTGTTTGATTGACGTTTTATATTTGACATATGTTGCCTAACGAGGATTTTTGAAATATTAGAGGTTTGATAGTATAATTCAAGCCCTTCCTGATTTTTTTCTATTTTTAAACATGGCTGACTAATAATGTCCCAGCCAATAACAATATCTATTTCGCCTGGTATGACCTTGTCTGGCACCACAACAAAATTAATTTCTAAAGTTAAGGTAGGCAAAACAAGTAATAAGTCACATAGGCCAATAGCACAAATCCAAATCCTGCAAAGGCAGGCAGGTCGGAGTTCGGCTTAATAATACCATTCACAGTTTTTACAACGGACTCTTTGATAATCGATATGTCAGCACCTGTATCGATAAGATAAGTGAATGAGTGTGCCTCGTTCTTGGATAAAACCGTGGCTATTGGTGTTGTATACAGATGGCGTCATTTCTTCAGCACAAATGCCTTCGAAGGCTTACCATTTTTGAGCCAGCAGTTAATTTGCGTATGACCCATTTTTTTGCAAAACTCACATGTTGGTACTTTAATGGGACTTTTGGACGCTTTGTTGATTCCTTCCTTCTGCATCAATCGACGTTTATTTTGATGATGTCCTTGCCGACTGCATTTGAAACAAGCTGACCTATTTTCAGTGTGGATGCGAGAAACCTTTGTGCCATGTAGTTCCCTTGGTCGAGTTTCAATCGGTCATTCATGCTTAAATGTGGTCGATGTTCTTAAACGCCGGGCGTCAAACTCGCTGAGTAAGAGCATAAATTCACGTTCATTTGTAGGTTTTTGAACACGAATCGCAGAACGGGCTTCTTCATGATCTAAGCCGTATTCTACCATACTTAGCTTAATATTCCAAGGTAACTGGTAAAATCTGTTTATAGCTCGTATTTTCTGGTTGCCATAATCCGATAAAGAATCACAACTTCGACTATTTAATGAAGCAGCAGTAAACGCACGAGTGCCGGGAGTTTCTTTATCAGGAAACGCGACTATAAGGTCTTGGCAAAAATTATCCCAGGTACGTGCAATAGGCCTCCAGTCGCAGAAGTATCGATAACCTCGATGTCTTAATGCCTCTCCAGCTTTCGCTATCATTAAAACGTCACTTACTTTAAGCTCATTTTTCAGATTTGTGACGTCATCTAGCCACTCTTGGATTGGGTAGGCATTTTTCTCCGGATCATAACTAGTAATTTGAAAGGATGCATGTCCTTGTGAATACATGCGGCCATTGTCAATACCAGAACAACTGGGTGTTGATCTTGCTTGTCGTGACAACTCACTAATTTGCTGCTGTTGTCCTGAAACTAGTTTAATAAGAGTTTCCTGCCACTGAATTTTACGACGCTTTGGTGTGACTTCTTCATCCCCATTCACTACACTGTCTTCCTCGAAATCACTCACGATTTCACCGTCTTCCATTGCAATTTATTTGCCAACTTTATGGGATAAAATCACGAACTCGGAACGGTTTTAATCCCAACGCGGTACACGGAGCCAATCCCATTTCTGATGTTAACTAGGATGGCTTTTTAAAAGATAAAAGTTAAAAGTTTATAACAAAAACTCTAAATATTAACAAACGCTTTAATTCCGTATAAATTAACAAAGAGAATAGTTCGCTAGGCGAGCCGAAAAAGTACTGAACATGCAGTCTATAATCTAAACGTCTCGCAGTCGTCTTTGTGGGGCTTCCTTGCAAACTCTACATATTCCCAATAACGAGGCCTAAAGCTCTGGTAAAAAAAAATTGCTGATGGTAACAAAAAGTTACGTAACGTATCCCGTAACGATACGATAAAAATGACAAAGTCAAGAGACAATAATAAGTGAATGGCTTATACCTAGCGCTACGTAGCGGTAGTTGCCTCATACCACAGTATAGAGAATATATATACCAGTAGCGTCACTCCCGGAAAAATCACAGAAATTCCGACTTCAAGAGCGTTATGTCGCGTGTGCGTTCGATCGTGAAGTTGTTTAGGTTTGCAATGTATTCAGTGTAGAACGGTACCTTAAGTTGGCCAAACTTTTGTTTACTTAAATACTAAAACTTAGGCAAAGTAAGAGGGGAATAATTGTTAGCAAGGGGCGGTCATGTGATAGAGTGACGCTACTGTTATATATTCCTTATACTGTGCTCATAGGTACTTAGCGCTGCCTAGCGCCTGAGCAGAGTTGGCAAAAATAGACGTTTTTCTCCATTTGGACAGGACAGTGGTCAAAAATGGACGAAAATGGTTAAAACTATTTTTGACCAGTGTCCAAAATTAAGTTTACATTTTACCGACGCGTCCGTTACAAAGGGCTGATCCCCAAGTACCATTAAGGTCAAAGTTCAGATAATTAAACATGACTGCTGGGTTCCTAAGTGTCTACTTCGTAATGTTGACTAGTGTTGTGTTTGTATTTATTATAATAAATGTTCACTACTGAACAGTGGCGTAACAACGGAATGACAGGCCCGTGTTCTCAAGCATGCCCGGGCTTCTC
Organism: Taphrorychus bicolor; assembly: GCA_951812265.1. Taxonomy (NCBI): domain Eukaryota; kingdom Metazoa; phylum Arthropoda; class Insecta; order Coleoptera; family Curculionidae; genus Taphrorychus; species Taphrorychus bicolor. The sequence goes on along the minus strand of OX638306.1, from coordinate 12,581,371 downwards.
TCTGGGACCCTATATTCTAAAGAAAAACCATAGGTATCTATCCTGATGTACTTGTACTAATGTACTGTATTTGAAAGAAAAATAAAATAAATGTGGTATTTGCTATTTACCTACATACAAATGTATTAATATACCTCAGTAAAAAATCTTTGACTTTGCCTCACTCTCTTAATCTAATAGAATCATGTTTAGCAAAGAATATATTTAGTAAAGAATATATAAATTAATAACTATTTCCACTTCGTTCAACTAGAATTCCTAAGTTTTTGTGCAATAATTTATTTTTATTAAAAATATTTCTTTTTACTCCCACACTCACCCGGGCCCCTGAAAACCACGTGCCCGTGTTCTTGGAACCCACGGAACACTGGTAGTTACTTCACTGCTACTGAAATCTACGAATTTCATGAAGATTTTATTTCACTATCATAATGTTGATAATGGTGATATAGGAATTCATTTTGGGCATTTTGGACATTAGTGGCCAAAATACTATTTTGACCAGGACAAAAAGTGGTTAAAACGACACCCTCCAAACTTAGCCAAACTTGCGCCTGAGTCTCCTTATTAAAGTGCCAATAGTGCACATTTTGAACACTGCTTATGTCTCGGGCGGTTTAACCTTCAAAGAAGTAGATACGGTAATACGCTGATTCCATCTAGTGCTTTTGTATCTCATGAGGAGCACTATTACATCAATACATTCTAATTCAAGTTCTATAATGCGAATTCTTCACAATCAACTTTTTTTTGCCTTAAAACGCAAGTGAGAATTTACAGAATAACTCTTTAAAATGTTACAAAATACACATGTCGAAACATGTGGAAAAAACGAGTTGATGAAGACCTATTATTCATCCAGCAACGTTTGTGCAGTTAAATGGCAACGCAGCGTTCATCTTTTGTCAGAGCACTATGGCCGATCTCAAAATACATCAAAGCCTCGAGATTAGCGATGGACTTAATCGATAAATTTCTATAAGCCAATTAATCGAATGATCGATTTTAAAATCGATCATTTCGATTAAGAATATTTTTTGTTAAAAATCATTTATTTATTTCATCCCAAAATCTACAAGTTAGATGTAGGATATACGTACTTAAAGTATTGGATACTATAGATTTTACTACACTGTAACTTGAATAATTAATAGTTTCAATATATTGCTCATATGCCTTCAAAGAGGTCATATATGTAATAAAAAAGTACCTAAACAATATCAATATCATATGATAAAATTAAATTGCAAAAAGTCGTCAACCGTATAGAATGCGTGGTCTAGGAGTAGTTTTTTCAGAGTAGAGTAAAATGTATTGTGCTTATATTGACGAATATTAGGAGGAATTTTGTTATATATTACAGCACCAATGTAAAAAGGATTTAATTTGAACAATTCAAGGCGGTGTAATGCAAGTTGGTAATCTTCGCCAAACCTGGTCTCATAGTTATGGTAGTAATTTAATGTAACAAATGATGAAAAGTTCTGTCGAACAAACAGGGCACTGTCATTATTCGTTCACGAATAAAATGTTGTTTGCAAGAATCGTCAAATTTTAATCTATATATGGTTCGGATTATACGTTTTTGCATGCGAAATGCCCTACTAGATGCTGAAGAAGCACCCCATAGGACAATACCATACCTAATTATACTCTCAATATTTGAAAAATAATATGACCTGACTGTATCTTTACTGGCAAATGCAATTTAGACGATTTAGAGCAAAGCAATTTTTAGCGAGTTTATCATAAGTATATTGTACATGCGCCCTCCAGTTAAGGGACATGTCAACAATTACTCCCAACAGTTTAAAGTGTTTAATGGTTTTGCCATTGAGTGGGATATAATTACTTTTACAGTAGTTGGCACCTATCGGGTGAAACTGCATGGTGAACGTCTTGGATTCACGCTTGTTAGTGTTGAAGTAGGAACAGAGCGATTCCAGATTGTCGATCAAGGCTTTAGATGATATATTTTCTTGTAAAGCAAAAGAAAGTAGAGTAATGTCATCGGCGAATTTACTGTGGAATATAGATAAATGATTAGAGACGTCATTGATATAAATTAAAAAAAGGAGTGGACCCAGTACACTACCCTGGGGAACATCAGCTTCAACTTTCACCCGCGATGATTCCGTGTCATTACATTGTACAAACTGCAAACGCTGTTCCATATAAGATTTTAAGAGTTTAAAGGAGTTTCCACGAATCCCGTATGCCTTCAGTTTTTCAAAGAGCACTGAGTGATTAACACAGTCGAACGCCTTCGTCAGATCTACAAACAATGCCATTTTGGTTTTCATCGAGTTTTTTATAAATTGTTTTTAAGATAAAGCATAAAGGCGTAATTGTAGATTTTTTATTTCTAAATCCGTGCTAGGTGTTGGAAATTATTTTGTTCTTTTCAAGAAAATTGATTATTCTTATTTTCTCGAATATCTTGGCAAAAACTGGGAGAAGAGAAATGGGCCGGTAGTTCCTCAACTCACACCGGTCTCCTTTTTTGTGCAGGCATATTTCAATTGGTCTGGGAAAACAGCGTAAGTAAAACACTTATTTATCAGATAGGACAAAGGTTTCGCCAGTTCGTTTTTACAGAATTTTATAATTATAGAGGGAAAGCCATCATAACCCATAGAAAAACTGTTTTTTAGATTATTAATAGTTTCAATAACTTCATTTTTGGAAACTGGATTTAAATATATGGATGGAACAGCTAGAGAAGGTATGTCAGGAGATATCTAGGATTATCTTCTAACACAGTATGGTTCCCAATGTTAACAAAGTAAGAGTTTAATTGGCTGGCAATATCGCTCGAATCAGTGTATTCGACGATTGTTTACTTTAATTTTTTGCACTTTATTGATTTTAGATTTGCATTTTGTTGTGGATTTAATAATCCTCCAAATCGTCTTGGATTTGTTTGTAGATGTGGAGATTAATTTATCGTAATACTTACGTTTAGCTAAGCCTAAAAGGAGCCTGTATAGAGTTTTGTATTTCTTATAGTAGCCAGAGGATATTTCGCCCCTCTTTAGTTGTTTGCACATTTTACGTAAGTTCTTGGAGGAAGTTCGAAGCCCACGTGTTAACCATGATTTGTTGGAGTAATAATTTGCCACTTGCCCATTGATAAAAGGAAAAGATATGTTAAAATAGCCGGAGAGAAAACATTCATCAAGATATTAATGTCATCACATTCGTCATACAGTTCTTCCCAAGTTTCGACCTTAAGTAGTTTTTGAAAATTTACTTTATTTTTCGCGCTAAAACATGGCACTTGAGGTGCCAGAGGTTCTTCTTTATTTAAGTATGGGATTGAGATTGCTTGAAAAGTATGATCTGACAGACTGTTTTCATTAATGTACGAGTTGAGAGTAAAATTTGTGCACACGTAATCTATAGCTGTTGACGACCCTCTGCATACCCGAGTAGGTGAATTGAAAACAACACTCAAAATTCATAAAACACAATCATAATCGATTATTTGATTCCAAGTTATTTAAGTTTTTTAGATATTTCTAGTGAGTGTTGCCTCAAGACAAGACAATGCAATATAGATCGTATTTTATCCTGTCTCTATAATCAAGATAAAAACCCGTCAAAACAAGACAAGACAATGTCAAGAGAGAGTTACCTCTTGTCTTGTCTCGCTTATGCGTCAGTTCATCTAAAAACGGAAAAATCAAAGTTTTTTGATTATCTCACCCTAGGCTGAAGGCCAAAATCGATAAAAATTACTCAAAATGTCTAAAAATACAAATTTGAAGAATTTTTGAAAAAAATCAAATTAAGATTGTAGCCAAAATCGGTTAACTCATGGTTAACCATCGGTTAACTCACTGAGAGCGCCTAAAAATGCAACCTAAAAATTCAGGTTGGAATTAGGGCCTAAAGTGTTTAAAAATAAAATTTAGATGTTTTTTTGGCTAAAATTAAATCCAAAATCAGTGAACAATTACTCAAAGTGTGAAAAAATAAAAAAAAAAATAAATTATCGTGTTTTGTCAAAACGCTCACGAGGACCAGCCATTTCATCAAAATTCAACTTGAAAATGTTCATATGCCACCTGCCATTTCACCTGCCAGCCAATTTTCCTCATTTTTCAGCCGATATTACTCATTCTGAGCGTTAAAAATGAAGGATGTTTATTTTTGGGAATTTGGAACCTGGAGGTGGAATAAGATATACGTAAGTTGACCTTCTAGTAACTGTCTTGTGTATGTTGGCGCTCGAATCAGGATATGAAATTAAAAAATTGTGGTGTTGTTGTGAAAATGCTCACGATGACCAGGCATTTCAGATTTCACCAAAAGTCAACTTGAAAATGTTCAGATTTTAACCTGCTATCCAGTCGTCCTCTTTTTTCAGCAAATTTTCCTCATTCTGAGCGTTAAAAATGGATGTTTATTTTTGGGAATTTGGAACCTGGAAGTGGAATAAGATATACGTTAGTTGACCTTCTAGTACACAATCATGTCTATGTTGGCGCCCGAATCGGGATATGAAGTTTAAAAATTGTTCATTTTTGTGAAAACGCTCACGATGACCAGCCATTTCACCAAAAGTCAACTTGAAAATGTTCAGATTTTCACCTGCCATCCATTTTTCCTCTTTTTTTTAGCCGATTTTACTCATTCTGAGCGTTAAAAATGGATATTTATTTTTGGGAATTTGAAGCCTGGAGGTGGAATAAGGAATACGTGAGTTGACCTTCTAGTATATAAGACTCTTGTCAATGTTGGCGCCCGAATCGGGATATGAAATTGAAAAATTGTGGTGTTTTTGTGAAAACGCCCACGATGACCAGCCATTTCACCAAAAGTCAACTTCAAAATGTTCAGATTTTGACCTGCCATCCAGTTTTCCTCGTTTTTTCAGCGAATTTTCCTCATTCTGAGCGTTAAAAATGGATATTTATTTTTGGAAATTTGGAACCTGGAAGTGGAATAAGATATACGTGAGTTGACCTAGTACACACTCATGTCTATGTTGGCGCCCGAATCGGGATATGAAATTCAAAAATTGTTCATTTTTGTGAAAACGCTCACGAGGACCAGCCATTTCACCAAAAGTCAACTCGAAAATGTTCAGATTTTCACCTGCCATCCATTTTTCCTCTTTTTTCAACCGATTTTACTCATTCTGAGCGTTAAAAATGGATGTTTATTTTTGGGAGCTTGGAGCCTGGAGGTGGAATAAGGAATACGTGAGTTGACCTTCTAGTATATAAGACTCTTGTCAATGTTGGCGCCCGAATCGGGATATGAAATTGAAAAATTGTGGTGTTTTTGTGAAAACGCCCACGATGACCAGCCATTTCACCAAAAGTCAACTTCAAAATGTTCAGATTTTGACCTGCCATCCAGTTTTCCTCGTTTTTTCAGCGAATTTTCCTCATTCTGAGCGTTAAAAATGGATATTTATTTTTGGAAATTTGGAACCTGGAAGTGGAATAAGATATACGTGAGTTGACCTAGTACACACTCATGTCTATGTTGGCGCCCGAATCGGGATATGAAATTCAAAAATTGTTCATTTTTGTGAAAACGCTCACGAGGACCAGCCATTTCACCAAAAGTCAACTCGAAAATGTTCAGATTTTCACCTGCCATCCATTTTTCCTCTTTTTTCAACCGATTTTACTCATTCTGAGCGTTAAAAATGGATGTTTATTTTTGGGAGCTTGGAGCCTGGAGGTGGAATAAGGAATACGTGAGTTGACCTTCTAGTATATAAGACTCTTGTCTATTTGGCTCCCGAATCGGGTTATGAAATTGAAAAATTGTGGTGTTTTTGTGAAAACGCCCACGATGACCAGCCATTTCACCAAAAGTCAACTTGAAAATGTTCAGATTTTGACCTGCCATCCAGTTTTCCTCGTTTTTTCAGCGAATTTTCCTCATTCTGAGCGTTAAAAATGGATATTTATTTTTGGAAATTTGGAACCTGGAAGTGGAATAAGATATACGTGAGTTGACCTTCTAGTACACACTCATGTCTATGTTGGCGCCCGAATCGGGATATGAAATTTAAAAATTGTTCATTTTTGTGAAAACGCTCACGAGGACCAGCCATTTCACCAAAAGTCAACTTGAAAATGTTCAGATTTTCACCTGCCATCCGAATTTTTCCAAATTCACATTAACTTTGTGGCTAAAATCGGTTAAAAATTACTTAAAGTTACGAAAAATGCAAACTTAGATTTTCTGAACAAATTCAGTTTAGGATTAGGATCAAAACTTCACACAGGGCGTCTAAAAATCTAAATTTGGAGTCTTTGGAGAAATTCAGGTCAGAATTAGGACCAAAGTCGATCGATTTCATCTAAAAATGACAATTTTAATATTTTTTGGATAAAATTAAAGCCAAAATCGGTGAGAAATTTAGGAATAAAATGGGTTAAAACCTACCACAGGGCGGCTAAAAATCCAAATTTGGAGTCTTTTCAAAGTCGATTCACAACAATCCATTTCATCTAAAAATGACAATTTTAAAATTTTTTGTATAAAATTATAGCCAAAATCGGTGAGAAATGACTCAGAATGTAAGATTACAAATATGGAGGGTTTGGAAAATTTACATTAAAATTGTGGCTAAAATCGGTTAAAAATTACTAAAGTTTAATGCAAACTAAGATATAAGATATTCTGAACAAATTCAGTTTAGGATTAAGATCAAAATGGGTCAAAACTTCACACAGGGCGTCTAAAAATGCAAATTTAGAGTCTTTGGAGAAATTCAGGTCAGAATTAGGACCAAATTTGATTCACAACGATCCGTTTCATCTAAAAATGACAATTTGAATGTTTTTTTTTGTTTTTTGATAAAATTAAAGCCAAAATCGGTGAGAAATGACACAGAGTATAAGATTACAAAAATGAAGGGTTTGGAAAATTCACATTAACATTGTGGCTAAAATCGGTTAAAAATTACTCAAAGTTTCTCAAAATGCAAACTAAGATATTCTGAACAAATTCAGTTTTAATACCTCACACAGGGTGTCTAAAAATGCACATTTGGACTGTTTGGAGAAATTCAGGTCAGAATTAGGACCTTAGTTGGTTCACAACGATCCATTTCATCTAAACATGACAATTTTGATGTTTTTTTGTATAAAACTAAGCCAAAATCGGTGAGAAATTACGTGAGTGTAAGATTACAAATATGGAGGATTTGGAAAATTTACATTAACATTGCGGCTAAAATCGGTTGAAAATTACTCAAAGTTTCTAAAAATGCAAACTAAGATATTCTGAACAAATTCAGTTTAAGATTAGGATCAAAATGGGTCAAAACTTCACACAGGGCGTCTAAAAATGCAAATTTGGAGTCTTTGGAGAAATTCAGGTCAGAATTAGGACCAAAGTCGATTCACAACTATCCATTTCATCTAAAAATGACAATTTTAATGTTTTTTCGAATAAAGTTAAAGCCAAAATCGGTGAGAAATTACGTGAGTGTAAGATTACAAATATGGAGGATTTGGAAAATTTACATTAACATTGCGGCTAAAATCGGTTAAAAATTACTCAAAAGTTTCTAAAAATGCAAACAAAGATATTCTGAACAAATTCAGTTTAGGATTAGGATCAAAATGGGTCAAAACTTCACACACAGCGTCTAAAAATGCAAATTTGGAATCTTTGGAGAAATTCAGGTTAGAATTAGGACCAAAGTCGATTCACAACTATCCATTTCATCTAAAAATGACAATTTTATGTTTTTTCGAATAAACTTAAAGCCAAAATTAGTGAGAAATGACTCAGAGTGTAAGATTACAAAAATGGAGGGTTTGGAAAATTTACATTAACTTTGAGGCTAAAATCGGTTAAAAATTACTCAAAGTTGCTAAAAATGCAAACTAAGATATTCTGAATAAATTCAGTTTAGGATTAGGATCAAAATGGGTCAAAACTTCACACACAGCGTCTAAAAATGCAAATTTGGAATCTTTGGAGAAATTCAGGTCAGAATTAGGACCAAAGTCGATTCACAACTATCCATTTCATCTAAAAATGACAATTTTATGTTTTTTCGAATAAAGTTAAAGCCAAAATTAGTGAGAAATGACTCAGAGTGTAAGATTACAAATATGGAGGTTTGGAAAATTTACATTAACATTGCGGCTAAAATCGGTTAAAAATTACTCAAAGTTTCTAAAAATGCAAACTAAGATATTCTGAACAAATTCAGTTTAGGATTAGGATCAAAATGGGTCAAAACTTCACACAGGGCGTCTAAAAATGCAAATTTGGAGTCTTTGGAAAAATTCAGGTCAGAATTAGGAACAAAGTCGATTCACAACTATCCATTTCATCTAAAAATGACAATTTTATGTTTTTTCGAATAAAGTTAAAGCCAACATTAGTGAGAAATGACTCAGAGTGTAAGATTACAAATATGGAGGTTTGGAAAATTTACATTAACTTTGCGGCTAAAATCGGTTAAAAATTACTCAAAGTTGCTAAAAATGCAAACTAAGATATTCTGAACAAATTCAGTTTAGGATTAGGATCAAAGTGGGTCAAAACTTCACACAGGGCGTCTAAAAATGCAAATTTGGAGTCTTTGGAGAAATTCAGGTCAGAATTAGGACCAAAGTCGATTCAAAACGATCCATTTCATCTAAAAATGACAATTTTAATGTTTTTTCGAATAAAGTTAAAGCCAAAATTGGTGAGAAATGACTCGGAGTGTAAGATTACAAATATGGAGGTTTGGAAAATTTACATTAACATTGCGGCTAAAATCGGTTAAAAATTACTCAAAGTTTCTAAAAATGCAAACTAAGATATTCTGAACAAATTCAGTTTAGGATTAGGATCAAAATGGGTCAAAACTTCACACAGGGCGTCTAAAAATGCAAATTTGGAGTCTTTGGAGAAATTCAGGTCAGAATTAGGACCAAAATCGATTCACAACGATCCGTTTCATCTAAAAATGACAATTTTAATTTTTTTTATTTTTTTTTTGATAAAATTAAAGCCAAAATCGGTGAGAAATGACTCAGAGTATAAAATTACAAAAATGGAGGGTTTGGAAAATTCACATTAACATTGCGGCTAAAATCGGTTAAAAATTACTCAAAGTTTCTAAAAATGCAAACTAAGATATTCTGAACAAATTCAGTTTAGGATTAGGATTAAAATGGGGTAAAACCTCCCACAGGGCGTCTAAAAATCCAAATTTGGAGTCTTTCAATTTAGTTTAGGATTAGGATCAAAATGGGTCAAAACCTCACACAGGGCGTCTAAAAATGCAAATTTGGAGTCTTTGGAGATATTCAGGTCAGAATTAGGACCAAAGTCGATTCAAAACGATCCATTTCATCTAAAAATGACAATTTAAATTTTTTAGTTTTTTGGATAAAATTAAAGCCAAATCCGTGAGAAATGGCTCAGAGTGTAAATATTGCAAATATGGAAGGTTTGGAAAAATTCATACCATAACATTGTGGCTAAAATGAATTAGGAAATACTCAAAATGTCTAAAGGTGCAAATTAAGAGTTTCTGGACAAACTCAGGTTAGCATTACGATCAAAATGTGTTAAAACCTGACACAAGGCATTCAAAAATGCATGTTTAGAGTATTTGGAAAAACAGGTTAGAATTAGGACTAAAAACGATTTCGATGTTTTATGAGAAATTCAATCTAGGATTAAGGCTAAAATCTGTGAAAAATGTCTCAAAGGGTGTAAAAATATAAATTTGGATGGTCTGGAGAAATTCTGATTAAGTATATGGCCAAAATCGTTTAAAAATACGTCAAAGAGTCTAAAAATGCAAATTAATAGTTTCTGGAAAAATTCAGGTTAGGATTAGGACTGATTCAATTGTGGTGAGCTCCGTCGTATTTATTCCCCCGCGGTTGGGCTGCAAAGGAGGGACTGGGGTGGGGGTAGTGGTGGCGCACTTGAAGTATGTCGTAGAACTCGCTTCCAGTCTGAATTTAGAAACGTAATTTCGTGCTTCCTGTTGAAACTGTTGTAGTGTTTAAAGGCCTCAATGGCCTCTCTCATTAGTCTCGGATAGAAATGCTGCGATTGATACAACATATCCGCCTCGTTGAAAAAGATGTCATCACTTTCGGAGAGAGCGTGCTCTGCTAATGCTGACTTTTATGTTTATGCCTATTGCCTCATCGCCTTTGATAATTCCATTGGATCACTGCTTCAAAGCTCGGAAAACACTTTAGTTCAATCATCAAAAGAGCATTTCGATGCAAGAAGGATTAAATACACCTCCTTTAAAAACGATTATGGACTATAAAGACCACCGCGACGATTAAACAAGAATTTCAGAAGCGACCAGCGGCTTCGACAACCGGTATTGTTAATTACCCGACTCGAATTAATCAAGCAATTAATTACCCACTAAACAAGAACATCGTCACCCGACTTCGAAGTCGCTTAAGGTTCTATAAATTTCCCCCGATTGACACTCTAATAAGGGCGTTTAAATAATCGATTAATCGCTACATCATGTTAAAAAAAAACTGAAAACTTTACCCTCCAAGATGTTTTTGTTGCTTCCATAAAACGGACTTCCACAGATATTCGGGAGTTCGGTATCGAATTGCAAGGATATCTCGATGATACGGGGACCCTCGAAATTGTATTATACCAGACTGGGATGACCCCGCAACGCGTACTTTTGTTCGCGCATCATCATGGGGGAAATAAATCGAAATTGAACTTGTATTTTCCTCCAGGTTGTCATTGTGAAACTGGATACTCGTTTATTCTTGATGGGGAGCCCGATATCTTGTTTGCTCCGTCTTTGCTTGCTTGTTCCAGTGGTAATCCTGTATATAAAACTCAACAAAAATAATATACAAAGAGTGCAGTTGTGTTGTGTGCAAAAGAAACTATATAAAAGATTTTGGATATCTAGGACTGAAGTTTATGGAGTTAAAATCCCAAATTTTGCAAAAGTCTTGCAATGGTTGTTGTCCCAAATAAAAGTCAGTGGTGTACCAAATTGAGAAAATAATGTTTTAAGTTTAACATTCATCTCTTAGAATCGAGTTTTGTAAATCCTATCCAATTGCTGTAATAACCAACTACCACTATAACAGGTCTCTCATAAGCCAGCAGTGTGTTTTTCAATTATACTTAGAGTTGCATTGCATACTTTGATATCATATTTTCTATAATTCTAGACATAGGAGGCCAGTAAATACTTATAGTGGCAAAGTTGCATTAGTGATTTGTAATTTTAGTGTAATTTTTACGTTAAGTTTGGTAACACTATATTGTTGCGAACTCAGGGTTCAATAATTCCAGTGTAGCGATTTAACACAAAAACACTATTTATTTATCCCACAAATACACACAAGTACAATTCAAGTACTAAATAGCTCGCTACTTAACACTTAATAGCCTTCTATTATCACTTAGGACTTTTGCCACCTTCGTGTGACAAACTTTGCTTATTGAAAGAGCCCTGAGAAAGACCTCAATAAAGGTATAAACGTTGACAATTTCACAAACCTGAAGGGTTGGTTATGTGCTACACCCGCAATCCAGGTGGTAAAAAGAGGCAAAACATATGATTTGAGTTTCGTTTTGAAGTTGATGTCCCACTCCACTAATTCTTAGGGACCAATCTTATGCCTGGACAACCTGGACAGTCAGTCACGAAACAAACTATGGATTATGCTGTTGATTTCCTTGATATGTGGGAAAGAAAAATATTTGGGTTAGGGTATTTCAATCAGCAAGTAATTTTCATTTAAGAACAAACAACCCATCCTTAACCACTCTTTGCAATCGAGACTTTGTATACCCTTTGTCGCGCAGTGGTTCTGGTATAAAGCCCTAGGGGCCTGTGCAACGCTCTCCGAGCCGGCAGCACATGTCAATAACACGCCCTCAGTTTCCGGCCCTTTTGCCGGTCCTGGTTCGGGGCATTGCGGGGAAAGTACACATAATATCGTGTTATCGGTACGCCATCTGCGCCCTTTGTGTCTTTTCGCGTCGGTAATGAGCCGGGGGACTCGGCCACAATGGTCGAATTATTTTTAATTAGACGATGTATGACACGAATAAAGATGGTGCCGCCAGATTACCGCGAACAAATTGTTTTTGATGATTCCTGAATTTTGCAGGGATTTTAGTGTGGGGTTGGATTGGGTGGCGTTAAAGTTTTTAGTACGTCACGGGACGGGGTTTAATCATTCATCGAGCGTCAAAAGCCAATACAGAGTTCAATTAAAATTAATAGCGGCTAAATTGTAATTGTAGTGCATTATAAAACCAGTCGCGGACTCGTAGCGAATCAACACGCTGGCCCTGCGGACAAAAAAGAGACGGCAAATCCCGTTGGGGGGAGCGAGACGGAACCAGTTCGTTAGGCGTGCAGTAATTGCTTTTGATTGTTCATTGCTTCGCCCTTTTTGTCTACTACACATAAATTAATATGTATACAAAACTGCCCAAGATTGACGCAGTATTGCATAAGAGTTCAGTAGTTCTCTCGCTGCTCTGGAGACACTCAAAAAGACTTACTCAGCGAATGAAGTTTAATGAACTTTGACGATAATTGCGACAATAAATCGTGGAGCCATTAAAAACCGCGGGTTTAGATACTTAATTAAAAACTAATTCCGTTTTTGTGCGTAAAACGTGCCTCGTCCTCCCAAGACTCCAACCGTGAAACTCAGAACAGCTGTTTTGCGCTTTTGCCATGCCTCGACGTGTTTTGTTTCTCCGTCCTTTTCCTCAAACGACTCGATTTCGACCGATGGAGTTTTCTCCTTGGGTACTTGACGTCGGCTATTTAGCCTGCTTGGGAGTTTACGTAGTGTTCGGGGCCTTGCAGGCACTTGTCATTTTGCCCCGCAACGCATTTCCTTTGCGTTATTCGGGGTGTAACGAGAGGACCGCGCTTTTGATTCGTGAAATATCTCAGGCCAAAATTGTATAAAAAAAAAACTAAAAAAGTAATAGTAGATTATGTCACTAGGAGTAAAAGTGGGTCTTTTTGTGCTGAGCCCAGAGATTGACGGCCGAAGCGAAGCTGAGGCCTGCAACTGGGCGAAGCACAAAAAGACCTTTTACTCCGCGTAACATATACTATTTTTTTTTTCAAGCATGCAGGAAAGTCTATTTCAGAGTGATTCAGTGTTGCAATTTTCTTTCATCCTCTTTAAGCAGGTCTAGGTACTTACCCAATTAGTGGTGTATAAATAGAATGTGTTAGAACGGTGGTGTTCAATGTTCAATGGTTTTGATGGTATTAAATCATAACCAATAGTTTAGATGGTTGAGGTAAATTATGGTAAACTAAAAATTTATAGCATTATTATTAATACTAAATTAATAAAAAATGACATTGACAGATAAATATGATGACAACTAACGACATTTATCAGAATTCGAGAACCTATGCGATTTCGACTATAAACGGTTTCGGGTGGTGCTCTCGAGCGCTCTGAGAGTATTTCTATCCTTTGTTTTTTCAACAAGAATGTAAAGATGACAATAAGATGGTTTATATATGCGCCACCATGACAATAGCGGTGACATTTGACTTTACTTTTACTGCCTAGGACTTTTATGCTACTTTTTTTGGTCTCAGGATTAGAAAGCCCACTTTAGGTGTGCGTATGGAGAGAACAAATGACGTACTTTTAGTCCGTTTGATAAAAAAAAAATAATAGTAAAGAAAACACAGTTTTGGAAAAAATCGCCTTATTAGTATTAAGTATACATCAAAATGATGATATAGATAGTGATACTAGAAATTTTTCAACGACGTTTCATCTAATTTGCTTAAACGTCCTCAGGGTTTAGAGTTTTAAGTGCAGTAAAATAGCTTTCTTTGCGGGCTTAAGTTCGAACTAATTCAGAACTAATTCTATGTGCATACGTTCGATGACAAAATTTCGATTGTTCTGATTTAGTTCTGTGTTTTGGGAACAGCTAAACCTAATTCGGAGCAGATTTTTATCCAGAAGAAAGTTTGTTTCGAATTGAATTTGGCTGTTCCCAGAACATATCTTCCTCAGCGAACGTTGGCGATTATCATGGCCATTCTTATATATATCAGCTGCATGTCTAAATGAGTTCCTTCTCCTTCCTGGTCCTCTCCTACCGTCGACTTTTCCTGTAGGATAAGCTGCAGTAGTCGATTCGAGCTTACAAAAGGACTGGAAGGATGTAACATCTGACCATTCTTGATTTCAGTTGTAGGCTATGGTTTCTGTTGACGAAAAATTTATTGAATAAAGTTCTTGCCTTCTCGATTCGGCATCTTACTTCTACAAATTGATCTCAGTTTGCATTCACCATTGATCCCAAGTAAGTGTATCTCTCGACTCGTTTTATAGCTTCTTGATTTAAAGTCAAAACCATAGTATGGTGGGGATTTTTGCTGATGGTCATATATTTTGTCTTGGTTACGTCCATATTCCTCGTTCGTTGTATTAATTATCACCCGAAGAGTTTGAAGATCCTTCAGGCTACTTGCGAGGATAACAGGATCATCTGCGTATCTGATGTTGTTTATGTTTTCGCCGTTTATTTTAATCCCTTCAGGAGAATCCTCCAGTGCCTCCTGAAATATCTTTTCACAGTAGATGTTAAATAAGGTCGGCGAGAGGACACACCCTTGGCGAACGGCTTTTTGGATCTTCACCTCCTCTGTTTTGTTTCCGGCTATTTTCACGTAAGCTGACTGGTTCCAATATAAATTCGCTATAATTCGTATATCCTTGCTGTCTAGGCCTACCTCGCTCATTATTTCCATCAGCTTTGTAGGTTTTACCCCGTCAGAAGCCCTTGAAAAATCTATAAAGACTAACCCCATACACATCTCTGTTCATATCTCTACAGCGTTGTACTAGGACTTGTAATGAAAAGATTGCCTCTCTAGTTCCCAGGGAATTTCTAAATCCAAATTGAGATTCGCTAGTGTATAAGTTACATTTTCTATATATTCTGCTGTGGATGATCTTGGTGAACATTTTGACGATGTGATTGATGAGAATAATGTGTCGACCAACCTGTATTGGTCGCAAGTATTGGCTCTAGCTTTTTAAGAGAGGGTAATGAAGGAAGACATTAACCAGTCAGAAGGTATTTTTCCTGTATCCGTATATTTCCAGAACATATAGGTAGCTGAATTAAAGATATCAAAATTTTGTATTCGGGAACGTATGTGCATAGAAATAGTTCTGAATCAGACATGCGAAACCAGCTATTGATCAGTCAGTCAATTGAATTCTTGGAATGTAATTTTAGATATAATACACTGCAATTATTCTCTCGTAAAAAAACTCCATTTTGGGTAGGAATTACCTTAAAAGAATGAAAATCAAATGAAAAATCCAATTTAGATTGATGCAAAAAAAAGGAACAAATGTTGAACGAAACAAAGAATACTAGAAAAACATGAGACAAAAAGAAACGAGCAAGAAAAACTTGAAAAAAAAGGCGACAAAGAAGAGAAGAAGGAAATAGTTACAGCAGAAGAGGAAGGCAAACAACTCCTAACAATAGTAAATTTTAAACATTGTGTGGATAATTGGATGGGACAAAAACAACTACTTCAGTGTTACGAAATTGCCGACGTTTCGACCGTATATTTTGATCTTCACCAAGGCTTAAATACCAAAATTCAAAACGTCGGCGACTCGACAACAGACTCAAGTTGCTATTTTGTCTTAATCTCACGAATCCACTCGATCTTCATTAGTACTGGGTGTTTAGTCTCCCACCCTCGGAGATAGTAACTTTTGTTTCGGTATTTTGGTAATTACAAAGAGGAGGAAGAAATGCCTAAAACGCCGGAAGTTCTTGTTGAAGAACTGCCTCAGTAATTAAAAGAGATATTAATTGTAATTGAAAAAGTTCTAAAAAATATCTAGTAATAAAAAAATAGAAACACGATAAAGATGAAAAAAACCTACCTTTGTTTCTAAAGGGAAAAAAATAAAAAGCCTTAAATAACGGTTGAAGATATTTTCAAGACATTAGAGTGTGCTTTTGAGGAAGATTTTCTTAGGAAAGTAATTAAAAGACGAATGCTAAATTAGAAAAGGGACATTGAAGAAGAAGGAGCACAAGCTGGAAAAGAATACTCAATACAGTTATTATTGAAAAAAAAAATTGAAGAATCGAAATAACAAATTGAACAACTTGATGATGTGCAAGAAATAACAGTTTTTGAACACAAAGTTTATAGGAGTAGGTTGGTAAAAAAAAGAGAGACAAAAAGGAGATAACCAAAATTGTGACTGACTGCAGAAGAAGGCAAAAAACCATAAATTACGGTCACTATGGGAGAGACACACTCACAAACTTTATTCTATTGGAGAGCGATCAGTTATATAGGAAGGTATTCCCAAGAAAAAAAAAAGACTCGTCTAGCAAAAAAGGAATGGAAAAGAAGAAAAAATTGAAATAGTTAGTTGAGGAAGAAGGTAAGTTACCAGAAAGTTTTGTAACAAAAAGAAATTGAAAAAGAACCCGAAGAATGTTTATAAACATTTTAAAAAATTGTCAATATTTAAAAACACATCAGAAATATTTAAAAATATTTAAAACTCCTGTTAACATATTAATTTTCGTTATGCCGTTTTTATCGAGTAACACTCATTTTATAGCTATTTATGTAATCAGTTACGAAAAGTCCGATTTTGTGTAACGAATGAATGTTTGCAGGACGAGCGCAGCGAGTTCCCGCAATTTGAATGAGATACACAAAAAAGGCGTTTCGTCACATGTTTCATACAAGATTTTTTCTAATTTTGACTACAAATACCTTCTTTGAGAGAGAGTTATTATTATTAAACTTCAATATTTACTTTTAAACCACTTTGTATCTACTTAATACCTTAAAACTGTAGCAACGGTGTGCCACAACCGAAACATGCAACTGGTGGTGAAACGAGCCTTTCATCACCAGTTACGAAAGATTTTACTTTTCGTAACTAGTTGCGAAAAGTAGGACGTTACGTCACTGTCATCAGTATTGAAAAGTGCCACTTTATATGTCAAAATTAGAAAAACACCTTTATACTAACTCTGCTGTTTAAGTCCTCTCCTATACGTCGCGTTTTCCAACCGTGCAAAATAGTTATTTTCCTAACAAGTGTGCAAAGTAATGCTTTTCCGCACGCGACTGCCGTTGGCCGAACGGCGAAAACTCCGCTACGCGTCGTTCGGCCATGAAGAACATACATTCCGCAAGTGTTAGGAACAATATTTTTTCTACGAGTAAGGACGACTTTTAAAATTATCAGTAAAACTTCAGTTTGAAATTAAAACACCAGACATGACGTACATTGCATTGTTTATCTGACAAACTGAAACAATGCAATGTACGTCATATCTGGTATTTTAACTTCAAAGTGAAGTTTTATTGATAGTTGTAAAAGTCGTCCTAAAACTCTGTCAATCTATTGGTATTTATTGCCCCAGCTACGCGATGAATGTTTGCTTACTTTTATCGCTCATAGCAATAATTAAAGAAATCAACCTTTTCATTTAAAAAATGCAAGCTTCAAGATCGATATCCAGCCTTTTTTGCAAAACTAAAATTTTAAGATGCACTACAGGTATAAGTAAGATGGTATACCAAGCACCTAATGCCACCATTCCTGACAACTATAAATCATGGTAGTTTTACTGGTTCTTAATACGTCCTTCCATACCAACAATAGTAAACAAACAGGTTTTTTACTTTTCCGCACTAGTGCGAAAAAGTACAACTTCCCGCACTCAAATGCGTGCGGAAAAGTAAACTTTCGCGTACGAACGTAGAAAAAGAGTTTTTCTAACTTTTCGCTTGCTAGTTGTAAACTTATTGTGTCCACCATGGAAACTAAAAGAAGTGTTTTGATGCAATTGCGCGTAAAAAATCAAAATTAACTTTTACAATAGGATTACCTCGAATTCAATTATCCTTTATTACAATAGCAGACGTTTCTGCCGCCGCTTTTAGCGTTACAATTGGTAGAAATCCCATATCCCACGCCACTGGGGAACGAGCTTTTGACCCCACATTTCAGGACGAAAGAACACTTCAACAGACGCAATAAGACCCTAGCGATGAAATTATTATGATGTTTAATTTGGGATCGGGACTTAATGATGGATGAGAACCGTTTGGACTCAAGTGCTTATGTCTCTTTTTATTGCACTGACGATGATAGCCTGAATTCGACTTGCAGAATGTTGGAAATTTGAGTGAAATGTAGCAATTAATAATTTATTGTTATCTGTATCGAAGCTGACCCCTGGCTAAAGGGCTTATGGCCCTCTTTCTGAGCCTGTGCAAGACACCCTATTTCCTCAGTTTATTATTTACGAACTTCTTTTCCAATTGCAGGTCTAAATCCTTCAAACAGCAAATTTCCTCTCTCGTCTCGTTTAAGTCTTAAGAAAACTTCTCCCAGAAGCAATGCGACGAAGCGTGGTCTTGTGCATGGAAGTGAGTGAGAAGAAGGACAGAGAGAGAGAGAAAGATAATGGGGGGGAACTTTTCGGTATAATAATCGTGTTGCGCTTGAGACTGAGAATATATAAGCTCGGTTGGTATATAGAGTTTTCGAGGAAATTATTCGTGCCTTTTGAAGTCCGGTTTTGCGTGTTCTTAACCCATAAAGATTTTAGGGTGCTCTTCATCTAGATGCGTTTTTTGCTGCCTCGACGACAATCTAAAAAACGGGAAAAAGGCATCAATTTGTTCACGCCTCACAAATTTTAACCCTGATAATATATTCATGGCTCACGGATATATTGACGACCCCCAAGTCGTCTGTCAAGGCGTGAAAATACTCGCCTAAGAGGAAATTCGTCCCGGGGACTTGGCTGGGAAGGGAGGAAGAGCGACATCCTGTGTTTTTAAAACAGCAACTTTCCCGTATAATTAACTATCTAAAGCCGATGTTTTGTCTAAGCCCTATAGAGGCAGACATCGGCTGGATTTGAGTTACTGTGTCAATAACAAGCGCCCTTCGTCACTGACCTCGTCCCTTGCATTGCGCACCCTTCGCCCAAAGTGTTGTGTGTCTATATAAAGTGCGGCCCTTCAACGGGCCGTAAAAAGGGCGCCAAATCTTTACGATAAGAGGAATTTGTTCGAGGATACCGCTCGGACATTTATTGCGTGCTATTAACTCCTCTGACTTTGGATTTATGCTCAAAGCCAGAAACGGTTGTATAAAGCTTTTCATTTCAGTTTTTTCCAGTTGGCCAGGAGAAATCTGACAGCTGTATAATTTCTGAATGTTATTGGTTATTAAAGATAAATAGTATATTATACAACAAGCATTTAATGAGAGTCGTTATTCTCCAGGTTAACGTTTGAGCCCACGAGCGAAGCGAGTGGCACAAGTTGCCCGAGAAAGTAGCGCTCATTAAATGCTAGTTGAATACTATACTTTATCCAAGATCAAGATTCCGGATTTTCTCAAATATGTTAGGTTATAGGTGTCACAAAGATACTTAATTCACAATTTTAAAACCACGAATGGTTTCGCTAGGCGACGGCGCCACGTTTGATGCGTCAGATAGGTAACGGTCTAGTCGCCCGTGCATGTTTATTTGAATGCTACTAGGATGGACGGTAAATTACTTCATTTTATGGGCTATTTTAAGTATTTTTTAGCGAAAAAGAGACACTGTAACCTACATTTGTCTCAATACATCCAAATAGAAAGATAACTATTGGCAGGCAACCGACAGAGCGGCTATTTTAAGTATTTTTTAGCGAAAAAGAGACACTGTAATCTACATTTGTCTCAATACATCCAAATAGAAAGATAACTATTGGCAGGCAACCGACAGAGCGCCGGCGTTGGCGGGGACGAATCGAGCATAACTATGTCTGGTGTGACGGAACCAAATAAAGAATCCGAAGAATTTATACAATCAAGAAACAGGAAAGTACCTAAATAAACAAAGATGGTAGGAGCTTAAGAAAAAGAACCTACAACAGGGAAATCGAACTGAAGATGTGAAATTCGAATTTGATAAAGATTCAAAAAAAGACAAAAAAGCCTGGGTCTTTCTAAAAAAACTTGGAGAACATGTTACCAAAGACAATGTTACCAACTACGTCATAAAGCCTGCTGATGTTACATCAGAAAGCATTTCTTTTAAAGAGAGTCAACCAAAAATACAGAAAGGAAGCAAGCGGTTCTACATGGTTGGTGTCCCATTTGAACATAAAGATTTAATAGACAGTATAGATTTTTGGTCTAAAGATGTGACCTTCTAACGGTTTAACTCCGGGCTAGGCCGCAATTTTTTTGATCAAACAAAATATTCAATGACAGAAACGGGCTAGAAAAGTATAACACTCATAATGGCAGAAGTGTCCACCTAAGCGATCTACCATCCCGGAAACATGAATATGACTCCATGAAGCAAAACACCCGAAGTACAACTACAACTATGACAAAATCACAGAGGTTAATCTTGTTACATTGAAATGTGCAAAGTCTGAACAACAAAACTCAAGAAATCTCCGTTGCGGTGTCGGAAGCAGAGCCTGATATCTTTTGTGTAACGAAACACTGGAACACTTCAAAAAGCAGACCTGGAACACCTACAACTGAGTAGATACAGCATGGTGAGTTACTCATCAAGAACAGAGCTAAGGGGGGAGCAACGGCTATCTTTTGCAAAAAGGATATCCCAATGCAACAGGTTTTTGTTCAAAATCTACCCATTGAAAGACATTTTGAATTTTGCAAGTGGCTCCACCGGACGACCGACTGCAGGTGCTTCCACTAGGGCATGCGAGATAATAATGAAGTGAAACCAAGCGAGTTTTCTGCCGAAGTTGTCGGTTCCCACAGACAGTATACGAATAGGTACGTGCCCAGACTGTATAGGTACGAATCTCGGCCATCTGTCTGTTGGAAGCGACAACTTCGGTAAAACACTGGCTTGGTTTCACTTCACTATTATCTCGCATGCCCTAGTGGAAGCACCTGCCGTCGTCCGATGGCGCCACTTGCGTACACACACAATGCCTTGAGCAAGAAAGAATCCCAAGTATCATTTGAACTCGTATTTCTGGCAGGTTTGAGGTATACCATACTGATGAGTTCCAATAAGAGCGAAACCGGTCTATGGTTCCTCTGCCTGATAGAAAAATTAGTTTGATACTCTGCTGAACGTCGTCCCCAGACGAATCTAGCCAACAGTCTGTGGAAAGCGACAACTTCGGCTGAAAACTGGCTTGGTTTCACTCCACCAACCGAAAGTGGATATTTTTATACAACTGTTACTCTGTATCGCTCACCTTCTGGTTGTTTAGATAACTTTTGTAAGTGATCTGTTGCATGAAGTACGGGGTGTTTATTATAAAACTTCATCTAGTTGGCTGTGAAATGTCAGAAGGGATGGAAAAACAAAAGTCCATTTATTTTGATTATGTCATTGAAAATTTCATAGCCTGCTAGATGAAATTTTATAATGAACACCCCGTATATAATCCCAATAGGAATAGGTATTTCATAGTCTGTGGGGACTTCAATATGAATTTCCAGACAGATAATGCTGACTCAGGCTTAGTGAATTAAGTACTTATGAGTTTTTGTCTTTCCTCTAGCATATATGGTGTTACTAGGGCTGGAAGAAGCAAGTGGATAACGTTTTCAGTAATATTCCAAACGAATTGATAAATGGAAATATATACTTAACTAATGTGTCTGATCATTATGGCCAAATACTGAATATTTTAGTCTCAAAGAAACAAGCTGCTAGGGCATTAAAAAAGGTTTTTTTACTGACACCAACATAGAGTTCTTCATCGATTGCCTTGAAAATGAAAATTGGAAAGATATCTATGCTGCACAAGATCCCAATGGCTATAATGTGTTTCAGATTAACTTGGATATCTACAAGTACGGTCGTGACTAACGTATATGACGGAAGTTAGTAGGCGATGACTGGTCCTCACAAAACTAATAACCATGCTCCAAACCAGCTAGAAGGAGTTAGAAAACCAGCTCCAAGATATAGAGACTCTTTGGAATAACACCAAGAATATCATTGTGGACGCGTGTAAATTACATCTCCGCGAGATCTTTAAACCCAAAAACAAGTCAGATCACATTCTAACCCTCATGGAGCAGCGAAGTCTGATGAAGAACGAACCTGACAAATATAAAAAATATAAAAGGTCGTAAGAAGGGAAATCAAAGAAGCTAAACAGGAATGGATGGAAAGGGAATGTGCAGAAATGGAAGACCTCTGCTCCAAACATGATACTTTTAATATGCACAGAAAAGTAAAGGAAGTAGCTGAAGTCCACAGGAAGGGAACGACAACGACGAACAAGAACTAAAAAAACACATGGCCCAGTTATATAGAGGCCCTCTTTTAAAGATCATAGAGCTGATGTGGCATACGTGAATGATGTGATGCTATGCATTTTCTACAGCAAAAAATAGGAAAGCTTCGGCCCTAACGAGATTCCGACTGAGGCTCTAAAGCTCATTACAGAGGAAAATATTGGCTTGGTAGTTAAACTTTTTAATAGTATCTATGGGACAGGTAAAATTCCACCTGACTGGTAATAATCAACCTTTATTGCTCTATCTAAAAAACACAGCCAAAAAAATGTGTTGATTTTTATTCGACTTCAGAAACGCTTTCGGAACGCGTGTAGCACCTTTTGGAATGAACCTTCTTCTCCAAAAATGCCGTGATCAGCGAAACAATGTTTCCGCATGCTTTATCGATTACGAAAAAGCCTTTGACCGCATAGAGCACGATAAACTTTTTGATATGTTACAGGGGGTTGGAATAGATGATAGATATATCCGCATACTTCAAAATCTATACTGGAATCAAAAGGCAATATTAAAACAGACCATATTGCAATACAACGTGGCGTAAGACAGGGTTGCATACTATCGCCCTTACTTTTCAGCCTATACTCTGTTCGAATATTTAAAGAAGCATTGGAAGGAATGTCACACCTCGGCATTAAAATAAATGGAGAGGCAATAACAACAATCAGATATGCTGATGATATAGTGATTCTGGTAAACACAATCGAGGGAATACAGTTGCTTATAAACAAAATCGGTGACGTGGGAGAGAGACAAGGTCTAAAAATCACCATACGAAAGACCAAATTTATGATATTCAGCAGGCAACCCCACAATGGTACTACCCTAGAACATAATGGAAGCCAAATTGAACGTGTCTCTAAGTTCAAATACCTTGGTAGTATTATTACAGTGGATCTAAACCCGGACTGCGAGATAAAGTGAGGAATAGAGATTGCTCGGGCAACTTTTAGATAATATGAGATCCCTTCTTTGTAATGGCAACTTGAATCTGAAGTTAAAACGACGCATGATTGAATGCTATGTGTGGTCGGTATTGCTGTACGGAATGGAGACGTGGACTCTGAAGGTCAAGACGATGAACCAACTGGAGGCATTCGAAATGTGGCTACACAGAAGAATGCTTCGTATTCTATGCTACAAACGAGAATGCACTACGAAGAGCAAACATCGAAAGGCAACTCTTGACGACCGTAAAATGCCAGAAAGACATAATATCTTGAGCATATTTTGAGAGGTGATAAATATCGTCTATTACAGCTCATGCTAAACGGCAAGATTCTGGGGCGCCGTGGAGTTGGAAGAAGGCAACAGTCGTGGCTGGATTGGAGCGGCATAAGAAGGACTGGTGAACTTTTTCGCTTGGCGGAGGACCGTACAGCTTTTACCATGATAATCGCCAACGTCAGGGAGACCGTACAAGGCACATGAAAGAAGATCTACTGTTTGTTTGTTTTCTTGATGGCTCTGCTTCTGATGTGCAATTTGCCAGCTCAACCTTAGTGGGATTAAAGGACAAGTCTGGCATGTGCCTCCCAAATTTTTTTCACAGTTTTGAATACTTAAAAGGTTTTGGTAGAGATAAAACTTGAGAGATTACTTATTCTCGTGCACATCCAGTTGTCTGTTGTTGGAACCTCTCCCCGGCTGGAGTATAAACGTCGCTGTCACTATTGGGCGTCCAGATCCGTAGGTCTGTACCCTTTGTCGACTTTCGACAGTCACTCCGGACGCAGCCTGACTCTCAATCTCTTAGGAATTACCTCCAACCTACAAAAAGTGCCCAAAAACGTGAGAAAGTTCGACACACCATCTGTGGTTCTGTGGAAAATGTTATTGGCAACCCCAACTCAGCCTTCTTGAGGCCAATAGATCTGGAAGTATTTAGGATCATAATGGCCCTGCCCAATAAATATTCAGCGGACTTAGGTGAGCACCCAACAGTAATAATCAAACGGGTTGCTAGTGCATTTCATCGCCTATATCGTAAATGACTGCTTTAGTGCTGGGATATTTCCAGACATCTTGAAGAGAGCTAAGGTTACTTTCGTACATAAAAAGAGAAAGAGAGCGGACATCAATAACTAGAGACCCATCTCCCTTCTCTCTTCTGTGTCTAAGATCTTTGAGAGGGCTATATACAATAGGCTTATGGACTTCCTACAACACCACGAAGTAATAGTCAGCCACCAATATGGGTTCATGCCCAATAGGTCTACACAATTGGCAATATTTGACTTTATTACATATGTTGATAGGGAGAAAAAAGTTGCTAGATTGTTCTTTGATCTCTTAAAGGCCTTCGACACATTAGATCATGAATTACTCATGAACAGTAACGATTCAGAAAGCTATGGAGTCATGGAAAAAAACGCCTCAATCATAAAGTCTTATCTAACAAACAGACAACAGGTAGTATCTGTGCACTCACAGGGAGTTCAAGTTCTTCCCCGGTCGGTAGTGTTTCGACAGGGCGTGCCGCAGGGCTCCATTGTGGGTCCCGTCTGTTCCTTCTGTATGTGAATGGGCTGAGTGCAGCGATTGCTGGTGGTCGCGTCTGCCAGTATGCGGACGATATGTCTATTGTGCTGGTGAATGATGGCCTTGCTGGTCTCTCGGGGGCTTGTTCGGGTGCGGTGGGAGGATGCGGGATTGGTGTGCGGCCAGTGTCCTGATGGTCAACTGCGAGAAGACAGGTCTGTTGACGTTTAGCAAACTGGGTAACTCTCTTGAATCTTTGTATCTCAGTATTGGTGGCGGTTCACTTCCTGTATCTTTGGGGGTGACGGTTGATCAAACTTGCATATGATAAGCAAATACAAATTTAAAAAATAGACTAAACAGTTTCTGCGCCCTAATGCGCAGACTCACAAATTGCCAATCACTCACCGCCTTAATGCAAATATATTATGCCGGAGGACAATCGATAATAACTTATGGTATTCTATACTGGGGTTCATGTAGAAATGCTTACGAGACTAGAGTGTCATGTAGGCCCCACTTTAAGGAAATGAAATTACTCACGGTCCCATCGTTATATTTCCTATCGCTAGTAATGTTTGTAAGAGGACACTATAATTTATTTACACGATACGCGGATGTATACACTCAAGGTATGACCATGAAAACCAGGGGCGCAGACACTCTCAGAGTGCCACTGCACAACTCTGATTTATTATTATTACTACTAAAGCACTAAAGCAAACTGTCAGATTTCCCTGGCCAACTGTTTGGAAAAACTTAATGAAAAGCTTTATATATAAAACCACAAACAAAATCTGACATGTCCATGTCAGATTTTCATAGCCAACTATTTGAAAAAACTTAAATAAAAAGCTTTGTATTATATATAAAGCTTTTCATTGCAGTTTTTCGAAACAGTTGGCTAAGGAAATCTGACAGCTAACAGTGTCAATGTTATTGGTTATGTTATGAAAACTGTAAAGCAAGGATTCCGCCAATATCGCGACACACTAGTAATCCATAAACTGATTTGTGAAAAATTAAATTGGCACGATTCTAACCAGCAGGTCATTGTAAATGCTAATAATAATTTCCCACAATGAAACCAAAAACATTGACCCGGTTCAACTTTTATACAGGGTGTAGTTTGTCAGATTTTCATGGCCAACTATTTGGAAAAACTTAATGAAAAGCTTCATATATATATATTTATTTTTGGTTCAATTAGGCCTTAGCCGTGTAATTGTTGGTTAATTTAAAAATGTTAACGCATCGCACAACTGGCACGGCAAAATCGTAAAATAAACGAGCGTCTGCATTCCGGGAACTAATTGTGTGTTGCTTGCCGTGCTGTTAGATGTTTATGCTTAGCCTGAGAATAAATTTCATGTTTTTCTTTGAAATTATTTACACCGCGAAACCTTTTTGCCGATAACCCACTTTACGGACGGGTATTTGCCATTTAACTATGGATCGCCACACCCAACAACCGTCAGCGCATATGCCGGCGAACAAATCACTGGTTAATTATGGTAAAAATAATGCGAAATTGGAACGCAATGCGAATCGATTTCACATCATTTTTAATTCATAAAACTGTACGGATACGTTATTAAAACGGAGCCGGTAATTACGGTAATGGCTCGTCGAATGTGGCATATGGGTCAAACACGTGAAGAAGGGCGGTGCTGGTAATAGAGAGAGAGAGAGAGGTCGTTTTTTGGGGGAGGGGGTCGACCAAAGGGGTTTTGCCTACCCGGATTATTATTTATTCAGATTTTTAATCAGACTTCATTTCCCTAACAAAGCCCATTCCTAATTATCACTTATGTCTCTGTCACATGCAAAGCCATATCGAAGGTAAGTGCCAAAACTTGTTATTTTGAGATGAACCCATAGAAAGGTGTTAAATGACTGGCTTTATGTCTATGCATTACACTGCTTTATTAACTTTCTGCTGATTATCTCAAAATATGAATTTTGACTTGGCGAAAGGGTTTGGAATAAATATACGCGTTAAACATATTAATTATTTCCTTGTTTACACAAAAAGTTCTGATCCATAATGATTTGGTGATGCACTAGTAAAGTCCAAAACAGACAGGACTGAAAAAGAAAAACAACAACCTTTATGATTTAATAATACTAATCGTCAATTAACAGTAATTCGATTGACACCTGGCTTTAACTGTAGAAGGACATTGGTAAGCCTACAATTCAACGTCAGTCTTTGCGGGGGCTGTGAATCCCTATTGGTTACATAAATCGTCTCTGTGGTAACCGTCCTGTCAAGCCGTGCCAAGGTTTACTAAACGGCCGTGCTTGTAGGCTTGTTCTATAGAATGCACGACTGCCTTAGGCTTACGAGTCAAATCCAATAAAATACTCCAAATGTTGTTGATAAACTTCCGGGGCCTGCTGTGACGTAGATTGATATGACGGAAAAATCCAGACATTATACAAATGGCTGAGACAAATTAACGAGGGGTAATCCACTGCTTCGAATTTTGTACATCCACAATGCCAATTGGCATTATAATGCCAAAATAATGCCACTAATGCCAAACTAATGCCATTAATGCAAAACTAATGCCACTAAAGCCAGGTTAATACAGCCTACTATTGTTTTTTTCTTAATATGTTGTTCCAACAAAATTGTTTCTTGTTTCAACTCAGTAGTTCTGAATCAAGTAACGAATTTATCTTCATTACTTGAAACTAGTTAAGTATATTAGCTAGTTTCAAGTTTCGTGTACAATAAAAAAGAATTCAGGTATCCAATTAAAAAAAAAATACTTAAAACTCTCTAAAAATGTTACAAATAATAGGTGTAATCATACATTGAGCAATACATAAAAAGCAATACTTACAAACTAAGTTTGGTACAACCAAGGACAACCCTCAAGTACCAGGTGTTCAATTATAAAAGGTATAAGTTGGTTAGGATCTGCATTTTTCGAAGCATTTTTGATCGAAAAGAAAGGCGTAATAAAAGTAGATGGTACTTTTATTACTTCATCCTAATCTCCCAACAATTTTTAGTTAACTTAGTAAATCTTTTCATTGAACATTAAATACTATTACAGTCGAACCAACATGTTATTCACAGAACTTGGCCAAACATAACGGTTCAGTCACAATTTAAAAATACAACATTTTTTGTTATCGTTTTTTGAAAAACTTGTCAATGCGATTCTAAATATCTAATAACGTATAGGGTGTCCCAAGGGGTATTTCACGAAGCAAAATTTGTACATCTACAGCCAATTACTGCCAATTTCACATGTTACAGCTCATTATTGCCTACTGCCGCTTGTTACTGCCAATTACTGCTGTACTGCCAAGTATCGCTTGTTACTGCCGTAAACTGCAGGGTAATGCTGATACTGCTTGATACTGCCTATAGGATAGGCAGTGTCACTCTCTATCTAAGGACATCAAAAAGAACAAAAAACCGTTGTTCTGACTCCAATTGATCTACGCGTTCTAAAGTTACAGGCGGTCAAAATTGGAACTTAAGAGATAAGAGAGAACCCTTTGGTCATTTCAGCCACACGCTTTGGTCAAAAAAACCTCTTTAAAGGTGAATTTTATTCGAATTTACTTTGTTACGTTCTTAGGGAATTGCAAGCGTGCCATTCCGATCAAAAACAGCAAAAAAAATTTTCCGATTTTTTTTTTAAATGTCCAAAAGTGTATTACGACTTTTTTCTCAATTCTCAACTTTGTCCGCCTATAACTTGAGAACGCCTCGACCGATTGGAGTTTACAACCAAGGAATCAAACTGTTTTTTCCTCTTCTGATGTCCTCTTTCACCTCCCACCATCGGAAGTTTCATAGGTACAATATTTTTGAGAGGTAGACCCATTCGGTGGTCGATTTTTAGGCACTTTTAGAACCGTGTTTTTTGACAATTTAAAAAAAAAAAACCCTTTGTTGGTCAATTTTTAAGAACTTTTAAAGTTTATCGTTTTTTGACCATTTTTAAACCCTTTAGAAGTTAATTTCATTTGGATTGAGTTTGTTATGTTCTTAGGGGATTGCAAAACGTGCCATTCCGATCAAAAAAGGCAAAAAAACTTCCTAATTTTTTTTTGTTGTTTTTTTCAAAGTTTAAAAAAATTATCTTGAATTCTTTTTTCAATGTTCCCCATTATAATTCTTTTAAAATTCTGTTCTTTTCATCACTTCTCGTTTTCTTCTGTATTTTTCTTTTCTTTCTTTTTGATTACCATCTCTGGACGTTCACTTTCTTGCCATCAGATTTTTACAGCACTCTTTTATAATTACACTTAAACATATTTAGTCCTAGAATTGGTAACAGTATTATGGGTTCTCCACAACGATTATTTCATTTTTGATTTACTCCATATTTTTTTAATTTTTGCATTTGGATTATTGCTGTTTTTTGTTATAGCAAAAACTATTTGTGAATTTATTTACCGTTTCGCATTCAGTTTTTTTTCTCTTTACCTCTTTCTCCTCTTTACTTTATTATATCGCTTCTTTCCAATAATCGGTCATTAGTTTCCTTGAAGTTTTTTGGTTCTTGTTGCCATTCGTTTTTTTCTTATTTTGAAGCTTTCTGAAGCTTTGGCCTTATTTTTGTCCAACGTTTTTTATCAAATGTATTTACCGTTTCGCATTCTAAATTTTTTGTTTTTTTCTTCTTTTCGACGTTTTGCATTTTGTAGTTAATTCTTTGATTTTTCTGTTATTTTTCTCCCTATTATTTTTTCTTTTATTTGGACTTTTTACTACCTCTGAGTTTCTTATATAATTATACTGTTTCACTTTTTCCATTTTTTCATTTTTTCAGTTCTCCTTTTAATCAATAATTTTCGTTTCCTTCTTTTTGATTATCATCTCTCGTTGTTCACTTTCTTGCCATCAGATTTTACAGCATTTTTATAACTATTCTCAATCTTATTTACTCCTGGAATTGGTTACAGTATCATGGCTTCTACGCAATGATTATTTGATTGCTTCCCGTTATTATTTTTTTATTTCTCTCTATATTTTTTGAATCTTCGCATTTGGATTTATTGCTGTTTTTGTTGCAGTCAAAATCATTTTTATTTTTTTTTTTACTTTTGTTTGTCTTTTAATTTGTCATTTTGACATGATTTTGTTTTTTTTCCCACCTTTTTACTTTAATATTTCACTTCTTTTTAATAATCGGTCACCCCCTTTTTAGTTTCCTTGAAGTTTTTTGGTTCTTGTTGCCAATCGATTTCTTTCTTTTGAAGCTTTTTGAAGCTTTGAGCTTTGACCTAGTTCTTGTTTAATGTTTCTTCTCAGTTGTATTCACCGTTTCACAATTTAGTTTTTTTTTCTTTTTTTCGACATGTTGCATCTTGTAATTTATTCTTTGCTTCTTTTATTATTTTCCTCTACAGTATTTTTTTTTCACTGCACTTTTTACTTCCTCTTAGTTTTTTATGTAATAAGACAGCTTCACTTTTTCGATTTTTTCATTCTTTCAGTTCTCGTTTTCTTCTTTAGTTTTCGTTTCCTTCTTTTCTTTCTTATTGATTATCATCTCTCGTCATTCACTTTCTTGCCATCGGATTTACATGAAAATAACCTCAACAATAACTAATTCCATTAGAAGAATTAGAGAGATTTTTTGTTTTGTTTTTTTTTTGCACAAAATGTTTGGAGAACAACTGTTATAAACTGCTAAATTTTATATTTATATCATAAGTAATTTCGGAGAAATTCAAAAATTTTTAATTATTTCGACTTGCTCTGTCACGCCGATGCATAGTACTTTTTTCAATGTCACCCTATATATACCAAAAAGTGCTACTGTCAGGCTTTAGCAAATTACCCATAAATTAGTTTTTTTACCTGTAAATTAGAGGCAGCCGATTTTAAACGACAAAAATACAATTCCCGCCAATTGTTAACATGGTCTTATAAAACTCTTATACAATTTATCTTGACGAAATGCAATCTAATGCAACTTAGTTTAATTTGACACTTGTAAAAAAATATAAAAAATTGTCAAATTAATGCCACTGATGCCAAACTAATGACACTAATGCCAAACAAATGCCATTAATGCCAAACTAATGCCCAACTAATGCCACTAATGCCAAACTAAGGCCACGGGTTGTACACCTAATGCCACAGCGGTTTACTTCTCGCAAATTAATCAAAGTTCGAAAAAAATATAAAATAAAGGGGAGCAACATTGAATAGATCCCAAGGCCCAAGAGAATCTCCTGAAACTTATCTAAAGTTTTTTTGAACCTTTTGAATTTTATATTTTTTTACTTTTCGACTTTTTTTCCATAGTTTTCACCTTTATTTTAACAAGGTTTTTAATTCGTAGTTTTGGACATTTTTTTTGTTTTCACGAAAATTATATTCCTACTATTTACCGAGACTTACCTAGTAAGTCTAATAAGGTTGAATAAATGTAAGCCTGCAACTCCTGATTATCCTTTGAGGCGAGAAGTTAATTTCTATTGGCTACGCACTCCGTAACCTTGACAATTGAGATGTCAATGTTTATTAAAGCGTCATGTTTGTAGGGTTCTCCTATACACGAATTTTATATTTGCCCAACGAATAAAATTTATTAATATGCTTCAAATCTTGTTGAGAAAGTTCTGTGGTTCATCTGAGGTAACTATCTCGAAATATAAATTTTGGTACTTGTCTCTTTTATTACTTCCACTCACTCTTCATTTCTTGCTCACTTTTTCTCATTCACTTTCATTACCAAAAAACCGAAGTATCTGACCTCAATTTTTTTTCTCTCTTAAGCCCACTTTTACTTTTTAAGTAAGTTTAAACTCCACAAACTAAGGCCTTTAAACTAAATCCACAGTGTAAAGAATAATACATTATATCAGTATCGTCAGTTCGTGTCGGCACTTTTGATATTTTTAAAACTAAAGCGTGCCTAATTTTTTCGAGTAGTTACAAGGGGACAAACACATGCGATGCACTGCCAAAACCGGCCAAAACCGGTTTGGTGGTGCACCGGCCGGCAGACGGGGCGGACGGAGCAAAGGGAGGGGAGTTTCAATTTTTCGACCGAATGACGCTACTGATATAATGTATTATTCTTTATACTGTGCTAAGGTTTTGTAGATAAACAAGTTGGTCAGCAAAAGAAAAATAACTAAAGTGTCGCAAAAAGTGTCAGTAAATTGAAAAAACTTTTCAAAATAGATCCTTCGGTACCCGCGGCAAGGTTCGGGCCTTAGGGACCTCTAACCCGTCCCATACCAAATTTTAGCTTTCTAGCTCAAACCGTTCCGGAGATAACCACATAAATCTAAATTTTTTTAGGCGACCATCTTGGATTTTTGGGAACATTTAAGGGCAACCTACCATTTTCAAATTGACCAGTCTTTGTGTAGAAATCGTGTAAAAAAGTTGAAATTTTTTGTCCTATCGCACAGTTTTCCACGCTTTTCGGGCGATTTTCCTTGGTTTAAGCCTTTAAAGTTAATGGAAAACCTTAGCTGTCAGTTGACGTTCAGTGGGAGGAGCCTAATTCCGAATCCTTCCGATACCCTCGTGAAGTGGCGATCTTCGGAACCATTCGGGATTTTTTGCCAAAATTTAAAATAATCTGCATCTTTCGCTTCGAAATTCAATTAAGACCATTTAAAAAGGCCATAGAAAGCCATTCGATTAGATGCACGGTTTCGATACTGTTACGCCCGTCCATCGATCCACAGAGATTCGGGCCGAAGCGGCAACGCCGAGCGCTGACCGCGACCCCGGGAATCCATCTAGAATAAGCGAGAACCGGGAACAGTCGCCTCCGTTCTCGAAAGTACGTGAGTGTGTTCAGTCCGGGTATATAAACCAGGGAGCCGTGCGAGATGGGATCGAATAGATAGTGCAGTGCTCGGTGCAGTGAAATAAATAAGCGAAATAAGCGAATAGTGTGAATTGATAGTAGACAGTAATTGTGTTTTAATCGAGTTGTAATAGTTAAAAGTAAATAAAAGTGTGTAGTTAATTGACGATAAATTATTGGAACCCGTAAATACAAATATACCTCAATGGGGTCGTTTGAAATTTAAAAATTCGCCAAAATTTTAAATTCAATGCTAGAGCCTTGATTTTTCGTCAGGTCCGGGTCCCATATGTGTACTATCTCGCTGAATTATTTCAGATTTTTTTACTGCCAAAATGTGGAATCTACAGGCTACAATTTGAAAAAAGTATAACCAAATTGGCAGAAATGTGGCACAGAAAAACTTTTGTAGCTCGCCCGGTATAAGAGCTAGACCAAAACCAACAACTGACGTTTTTTTGGGCCGTCCTTATTGGGCCAGCCGTCTAACTAAGGGGGTCCAAAAAGCAATGAAGTTGACCAAAAAAAAAAAAAAAAAATTAGAAAAACCGTCTCAACTTTGCGAATTTTTGTACATTTTTCTATTTAACATATCGTGATTAGACTTCAAAATTTATCATCTACACATATGAGGAAATCTACAAATGGGGAACTTTATACCCCACATAGCCCCGGATCTACAGTAAAACCGTCGTAAATGTAGGTATCTTAAAAACCGCATTTTTGACTTTGCTACGCCACTGCTCAGTTTTTTTTTGTTGATTTTGTGCTTACTTAGCTGCATTTACGAAAAATCGTGCATTAAAATAAAACAATAGAAAAATTGAGCGTTAATTCAGGTCATTAATGATCAATTTCTTTTATTGAGTGATTCCAATCCCGCTTCCAACACCCTTTTGAACCAAGTACAAATCAAAACAAACCCAACTTCACAGGATAGAAGTCACATCGATTATATTATTCATTAACAAAGTTGTTTGCGCGTTCTGTTTGGGGCAAATCCCCAATTTACTGGATTGTCCCTCATTGTAAAACGTTCTTGTTTCACATCGATAAAAGCAATATTGATACGTTCCCATTTAATTCAATCGGCCCAGTGAACTGTCCGGCGTATGGAGCGCTAATTGGTCGGTTTTAACATCAGAGAACCGACCGCTCGACAACAACGCAGTTTTCTGTTTTGTCAACCGGGGAACAACGTGTGCGGTATGTGTGTGTGTGTGTGTGGGGCTCTTTAACTTTGTTTATGTTGTTAAAAGAGAGTTTGTTGATGAAATTACTGCTGATGAGTAAATTAACCGAGGCGAGGGACAAGTTTACCCTCGAGTCCAGGGACGTAGGTACCTCCGAAACTCGTGGTACAAAGAGCGTAGGCGCCAAAACTCATATAATATAGAGTAAAAAAGAATAGACTGTAAACCAAAGAAAAATCATGATCGGTAGAAAAGAAGAGATAATATATATCCTACTTTCCTCTAACATTTCTTGAAGCTTGTAGAAGTGAAGAAAAAATGCCTCGGCTTTAATGTCACTTCCATTTAAGGCTACCTCAAAATTTATAAAATATTCATTTACGCCTTAAATTTATTGTAAACCGTAGCGGCTCCATCAATTTAATCGTCGACGCGGCTCATTAAAATTATCAAAACATTCGTTTTCAGCCCCCAATCATTCAGGTACAAAACAGACACTCACAGGGCCAGATAAGAATCATTTTTCTTCCTTTTGAATAAACAATACAAAGGACTGCGTTCGCTTTTTACGTTTTTAATGAGGCTCCTTTTTATGCGAAAAACACGTGTGTAAGTAGTTTTTCTCACTCACTTGTGCCGATTTTTCCAAATCAAGTTAAAAAATAATAAATAAAACGTTTCAGCAGGTAAACAATGCAATATGCGTCAAATCTGGAGTTCAAACCTCGAGTAGCTTTAAACCGGAATTGTAAAACTGATAAACTCCAAAAACTTCTAAATTTATTTTTAAATAGTTTCGTTTCGTGTTTAATATTGTTTAAAACAAAACAAAATACGACACGTAGCACCATTTGAAAATCATCACTTATCTCTAATCTCGTATGCATAAACAACCACCATTATCATGCCCGACCAGTTTTGAAATTGAAATTTTTAGGCAAACTAGTTTAAAACGTCGTAGACGGGACTTAACATACATAAATATATGATTTTGCCTCCATCTAATAGCGTCAGGGAATTCATTAAAATTCTTCATCTCTTTTGCACCAAAGGTCTCTCGAAGCGGGAGGGGGTGGAAGGTGGCAACGGCACGGGCTGATTCGTAATCGGGTCAATAAGGGAGCGCGTAGCGAAGCGGGGGAGGGACGTGCCGCTCAAATACGAGGGTGAATTTTAATATGTAATGAAAAGGTTGCATACATTTTTAAATAGGTCAATGGAAAGTTTCCATTGAGGTAGGTCTTGTGGCGAGCCAACTACTCATGATATCTCTTTTCCCATCAGAAAATTCTGATGAAAGAAGGAGGGGGGGGGGGTGTTGAAGTGTTGCTGTGGTTGGAATAAAACGTTTTTCTACGACTATGTAAAAATAGACAACTTTTTCATAATTTGCACTAGGCGAAAACGTAATTTTCGCCTCTAGTGAAAGAAAATCACCTCTATATATAGTGACGAAAGCTCGGACAAAAGTAAGTTGTTCTAATTTCGATCAATTTGATAGTGCAGTATAGCAAATAAGCGAAATAAGCGGACAAGCGAACACTGCGAATTGTTAGTAGGAAGTAATTGTGTTTTAATCGTGTTGTATAATAGTTATAAGTCGAGGGGTATCCACTCATGGCAATACATGTACAAATTAGGTGACAATACCTCACAATACCATGACAATACCTCACAATACCATGAAAATACCTCACAATACTGTTGCAATACCTGGCACTACTTCCGCAGTACTTGCAATGACCAGACAATACCACAATACCTCAGACAATTTGCAATTAAAATTAACTTTGACGACGCTGCAAAATAAATCAATATGGCGCCGTAACAGGTAACATAAAATGACATTTTCAAAATTTTATGAAGATAATAGCTATTTATGTAACCAGTTACGAAACGTCCGATTTTGTGTAACAAATGAATGTTTGCGGGACGAGCGCCGCGAGTTTCCGCAATTTGAATGAGATACACAAAAAAGGTTTTTCGTCACGTGTTTCATACAAGTTTTTTTCTAATTTTGACTACAAATACCTACTAAGAGAGAGAGAATTATTATTATTAAACCTCAGTATTTACTTTTAAACCACTTTGTAACTACTTAATACCGTAAAACTATAGCAACGGTGTGCCACAGCCGAAACCTGCAACTGGTGGTGACACCAACTTTTCATCACTAGTTACGAAAGATTTTACTTTTCGTAACTAGTTACGAAAAGTAGGACGTTACGTCACTGTCATCAGTATTGAAAAATGCCACTTTATATGTCAAAATTAGAAAAAAATCTTTTAAAGGATGTTTTTTTTTACAGTATATGGCGTGTTTTTAGACATTGGCCGTTTAAATTATGTACGTAGTTAATCATTCTATATTCTATCTAGTTTTACAGTGGCTCCTGTAAATATTTTAAAGTGTTTTAAACAGTTGGAATCCATGCAAAAATGTTTAGTTTTTAATTAACCCGTGAATAAAGAACGTAAGATGGCCTATAATGTGAGATTCTTCAAATTGTCGGCTTGCCTCAGTAGCTATGGACCTCCAAACCTGGTCCTAGTATCTACTTTTTTACGGGCTACACCATGCCCCCCCCCCCCCCCCCGACCCCCTGGAGGGATTTTTTCGAATAGTTATATCGAACTTGTTGAAATTTAGGTCCCGTTTTTGGCCCGTGTCCCCCCTAATTGTCCCACCTCATGCGGGCGGTATCGCCCTCAATGGTCAACTTTTTTAAAAAAAAATGTCCCACCCTAATTAAGAAGGCCGTGGGGGACTAGAAACTACATTTGCAGTCGGAAGGGCAAACCAGCGTCATATATAGGGTTTTTACCCCCGCTGAATCCGAAAATAATAAAATTACCCCCGAGTGGGCTCAGGAGATGGGCCCACGATTTTTTTTTAGAATTTTTTTTAAAAAATATCCATTTTTATCCGATTGTAGCCCTCGGTGAGCCCTTTCCAACGATGTATATTAGTCTGCCATGGATCAGAAAGATTTTCCAAATTTTCCAAAAATCGGGTCAAATCAGGGCGAGGTCTACACCTAATAATAAATCGAGGACAAGCTATCGAATGCCGTAAATTTTGCGCCCCATTGAGCCCCCTAAATTGCAATAAAATTAGATTTTAGAACCATATCTTCCCTCCTTTTTAGTGGGCGACATATTTTTTAAATTTTTCACAGTCATTTTGTAGCCCTTTAATAAACCTTTCCAACAAGGTACATAAGTCCCCACTTTATTTTATCGTAAGGCCCCAGGATGGTTTCGAAAGTATGCTGAACCAAATGTGTGGCCCCCCAATTAACAAATCAATTTTATCGTTTTAATTTTTACAAAGCTCTTCTCCTAGTAGGTTATCCAGGACGCGCTATCAAATGGCGTATTTTCTGCGCCCCCCTCCTCCTGCTATTTTTACGATTTTTAACACCTTTAAATCGCCCTCAAAGTGTGAAAGGGGGCATTTAAATTTTATTTTTATTATTCTTACATAACCGTGCAAAAGCTCTTTCCAACGAGCTATATAAGTGCCATATGCTAATTACGTATCAAACGATATGACGGTTTTTAGATTTCCACTAAATCACTTATACGGGGTGTTCATTATAAAACTTCATCTAGCAGGCTATGAAATTTTGACAGAAAAGGATGACGTAATTAAAATAAATGGACTTTTGATTCTCCATCCTTTTCCGTCCATCCAGCTGACATTTCACAGCCAACTAGATAAAGTTTTATAATGAACCAGTTTATAATGAAAAGTTTTAAAATTATATCGGTCTGAAACACGGAAATTTTTCTGACTTTCTGTGGTGTGGGTTCGGTCCTCGGCATTGCCGTGTGCCTTTTTTTTTAATTTTTTTTTCTGTTCTACGACCTGGTGTTATTTTTTTTTATGTGATTACAATTTTTTTCTCGCAAAAATAAATTATTTTGCGATTTTTATAAATAAAATTTATATTAAAAATTAAATAACTTTCTTCGTATTCTATTTAGAAAACTGCGGTTTTCACTGCTAGGCTTCTTTTATTAGTCCTAATATGACATAAAAATTTCAGATAAATCGGTGGGATAAAAAAATTTGGCAAAAATGTTGGGGGCCCCTTACGAAAATTTGCAATTTTCTCTGAAACTAAGAAAGTTACATTCAATCTAATTTAGACAGATGATAGCAAGTCACAAAGCCAAAAAAAAGGTTCTATACTTTATTATCCTAACTGTTTTCTTATTAAGCTTACGGCAATAACTCTTTACCTAGGGAGTAATCGAGGATGCCCAATCGAACGGAGTAATTTTTATCTAATTTGAAAAACTCAGTGGGTACCTAGAAGTTATTTTAAAAATACCTATCCTATCCCAAGATTTGCAATACTTGCCAGTACTTTACAATACCTGGCAGTACTTCACAATACCCGACAATACCTCTTGCAATACAGACAATACCCGAAAATATCTCTTGCAATACTCACAATACCTCTCACAGTCCCGACAGTACCTAAAAATACCACCACAATACAGGCAATACTTGACAGTACCTACCTAGGGGATAATACCCTATTTTCACAATACATGTACAAAAAATAAGCAAGTGGATACCCCCTCGTTAAAAGTAAATAAAAGTGTGTAGGTACTGTAGGTAGTTTATTGATGACAAATTTTTGGAACCCGTATCCCGTAACAACTGGTCTCAGAAGTGGAATAATTTTCGTCAAACTTGTGACTGTATGGACAAGGAAGTCGACGTGCGCGTGGAATTTTGCGTCATAAGGACAGTACAAAGCCTTTGGGGTTTTCTACATGCCATATATTCGATCTACGACAAAAATCGTGGATGAACAGCTGGCAGCACTTATGGAAATGCTGAAGAAGGACAAAGAGGAACAAAGGATTCTTCTGGAAGAACAAGAAAAACAAATCCAACTTGAGCAAAAGAAACAAGAAAAACAAAGGCCACTTGAGAAAAAGGAACAAGAGCTGCTCTGTTTCAAGCATTAACGGATGGTCGTCGCGAGTTGCAAGAACTTGTCTCAACTAAAATGATTGAAGTCAAACAAGACGTAGAACAAGTCAAACATGAAGTAGAGATGAAAATGACGGAGTTAGAAGAACGATGGCGGATCTGGGAAACACATCGCAGTGGGCCAACTTCAACCGCTGAGCCTCTAAACATTACTAGGCCTCCAATTTCCGACGGCACTACTTCTTGGAGCATTTGTAAAGACTAATTTGAGACGGCAGCAGAGTAGATGGACAGGTTCGGACAAGGCTACCGAACTGTCAAGGAGGAGGGCACAAGACATTGGTTACAGAAGAAATATGAACCGAAATGCCGACCTACAGCAACCCGCATCTTGTTTTAACTGCGGCAGAATGGACCATTTTAAAAGGGACTGTCGCGTTCGACTCGAAAAGAGTCAGACTCCGCCACGACGACAATCTAGCGGACTCATCCTGGAAGAAGGTGGAATAAGCCTCACTATCCCTGGCAAAATTGAACATCGTCCAGGCAGATCTCATGGTAATGCATTTGCATTATCACGCAGGCCTTGTAAAGAGGAAGTCCTACAGTCTTTGGCCGTACAGTCACAAATTTGACGAAAATTATTCCACTTCTGACACCATTTGTTACGGGATACTGGTTCAAATAATTTATCGTCTATTAACTACACACTTTTCTTTACTTTTAACTATTACAACACGATTAAAACAAAATTACTCTCTACTAACAATTCACACTGTTCGCTTATCCGCTTATTAACTACATTATACTATTCGATCCCATCTCGCGGGGCTCACTGGTTTATATACTCGGCCTAAACACACTCTCGTACTTTCGAGAACGGAGGCGACTGTTCCCGTTCTCGTTTATTCTAGATGGGTTCGAGGGGTCGCGGTCAACGCTCGGCGTTACCGCTTCGGCGCGAATCTCTGTGGAACGAGGGTCGGGAGTAACAATATGCTTGTATTGTGACTTATGATACACACCGTATGGTTGTGATAGTCCACATCGTTAAATTTTTTTTTCATGAGGCAATTTAAATGCATTAGTTTATTGAAATTTTGTTTCCAGTCTTTATATCTCTTTCAATATGTGTTCATTTGCATTAAATCTCGAGTTTATCTGCTCCAATTAATAAGCTAAGGCAGGCAACACAAAAATGGCGGCCAAATGGGCAGAAAGTGTCGTTACTTGACAGTTGACGCGCTCTGACGTTGACATTACGTCATGGGCCATATAAACATGGCAGACTTCCGACCAAAAAAATGAGATATATTTTTAGGAAAATGCCGACCACTGTTTGCTATCTCCAGTCCTACCTCCATGGATCCAATGCTCTGTCTAAAAAAACATAGAATACGTTTGTTCGGAAATACCTCTAATTGAGAGTAAACTTTTGATGAAGTTGTTGTTTAATTTGTGTTAATTTTTTCACTTAGTTCAATATCGCAAATAAACTGCTGGCCAAACGAAACGTATCAAGCCAATTTTACTACCAAATTTTAAAGTATATATCTCGGAAACGGCTAGTCTGATTTTCTTTACTAAAAACATATCGGATAGTCCCACTCCTTGACTAACTTACAAAGGGCGTTGGGAGTTCCATACGTTGCGCCCGAAAGTTACTTCAGGTCGAGAAAAGTGTATGTTTTTTTAGTAAACATTCTTCGATGCACCAATTTAAAAAAAAAAATCTCAGGTGGTTCCTTTGCAGCACAGTATACAGAGGAATGTGATAGCTCGGGACATGTTTGACCGATTTTCGATATGATACCTGGTTCGTAAGAAACATCGTTTTATCAAAAATATTGCTGTGAAATTGGGCATCAGAATATCGAAATTGGTGATCTTGACTCGGAACCTTTTTCTTCCCTTCGCGATATCTTAATTGGCTTGAGAATTATACAGGATAATCGAAAGACCGGGTTTTGGAGTTTTAAATGTCGTTTAATGTCGTCAAAATGTCGTTTCTGTAAATCTCTGCATTGATACATCGGTTAGTAATAAAAAGTTCGGTTTTTCCATTTATCATCACCCCAGCCCACACTGTTATGCCTCCGCCACCAAAAGCCTCTTGAGGGGCCATATTTTCTTCCAGGAGTCTTTCTCCTGGACGTTTCCAAACCAGAATTCTCCCATCAGAATGAATCAAGTTAAATCTTGTCTCATCACAAAACATGCAATTATCCCAGTCCTCATTTCTCCACTCCATATGAGTTTGAACCCATTCTTGTCGTTGGAGTCGATGATGCCTTAAAAGACGTACACATTTTGCTGGCCTCCTTGCTCTATTAAAAAATGGCTATTTATGTAACCAGTTACGAAAAGTCCGATTTTGTGTAACGAATGAATGTTTGCGGGACGAGCGCAGCGAGTTCCCGCAATTTGAATTAGATACACAAAAAAGGTTTTTCGTCACGTGCTTCATACAAGATTTTTTCTAATTTTGACTACAAATACCTACTTAGAGAGAGAATTATTATTATTAAACTTCAATATTTACTTTTAAACCACTTTGTATCTACTTAATACCGTAAAACTATAGCAACGGTGTGCCACAGCCGAAACCTGCAACTGGTGGTGACACCAACTTTTCATCACTAGTTACGCAAGATTTTACTTTTCGTAACTAGTTATGAAAAGTAGGACGTTACGTCACTGTCATCAGTATTGAAAAGTGCCACTTTATATGTCAAAATTAGAAAAATACATTTTTAATATGACGGAGCAAAAAGTAATGGTGTAATACAGAAAAGTACCTAGTACTTGATTAACTACCTATTCAACTCAATCAATAATGTAGGCACTTACCTCAAGTTATTTAGGTTGAGTGTTCTGCTTCTAATTGTTCTGTTTGATACAACAATTTGGGAATATCGCCTGAAAGTTTTATTTAATTTCCTGGAGCTATGAGTTCTTGTTCGATGAGGGGCTCGTATTAAAATTCTCTCTGCGCGATGGGACATTTTTTTCCTTGGTCCTCCTCCATGTCTGTACTGATTTTCGCCGGTTGCGGTCACTCTTTGTTTCAATCTAATTATTGTAGTAGTACTAACGTTATAAATGTTAACTACAGCTCTTAAAGTTAACCCTTCATCAATCAATCTCAAACAATTAAGACGTTCATTCTCTGTTAGCCGAGGCATTTTGAAAATAGAACGTGGACAAAATGTTATGAAATGAATCAATGTGAGTGATCTGTCAAGGCGTTTCCCTGGTATTGCCTAACAACTGTCACAATAGCAATAACTGGTTGATAAAAAATACATTGTTGAAAATTAAGCAAACTTGCCTTGACTGTAGGGGAAGAATTGTAGAGGCAGAATGGAAAAACATTCCCCTATACGCTCTTCAGGGTGGTATATACACAAATTGTAGACAATCTAATTCTTGAATTGTATTAGATACGTTAAAGGGTTTCAATTTGTTTTTAACCTTTTATGTAATCATAATTGAAATATGGCTGCTAGACTAAAAATGTCTAGCGCAACTCCAAAAAAAGTTTTAAGGGAAATGCGTATGTTGAAGAAAATAAATTGAAAAAGTATGAATACGTATTAAAAATATGATAATGCTGAAACGAAAAAGGATCCAAACAACCCTTCGGAAAAATAAATTGCATCCATCATCGACGTTTTATATAAACTTGTTTAGATTGTGATTTTATATAAATACGGCAACACTGCTTACTTTTTAAACATTTTTTGAGTTAACAACCCAATATTCGTTATCCTAAAATTCACATTCCGATTGTCTTCATAACATCGTTCACGAGAATCGCTTAAAAAACACCAAATCTCTACTTGTGGAACACCCTGAATACCCCCGATTTACTTGACATCAGCGAAAAAGTTTGTTTTCAAAGTTCTTGAAAATTATGAAAGGAACCATGTAGCGGTTTCTTTTTCACAAAGAAAACCTACTGGCTTCCCTTTCATAAATAACGGTAAAATAACATTTTAGTTCCAAAGAAATAGGACTACCTTGGTCGCCATGTTTGTTTACCTTGATTATCGTTTCTATGCAATCCTTCTACTTCGAGTTCTAGGGTTATAAATCCGTTGAAAGGTAACT
This sequence comes from Taphrorychus bicolor, assembly GCA_951812265.1. NCBI lineage: Eukaryota > Metazoa > Arthropoda > Insecta > Coleoptera > Curculionidae > Taphrorychus > Taphrorychus bicolor. The sequence goes on along the minus strand of OX638306.1, from coordinate 12,538,497 downwards.
TCTTTTAGACATTGAGATGTGTCAATGGGTTGATTAATTATTTTGCTATCTGGACAGCATTGCCAAATTTCCCCAATATTTTTACTTAGATTCCCTTATTTTCTTCATGTGCTCTTCTAATACTTTCCCTAAAATTTATCTTTTATTTAGCAACAATGGCAAGATTTTCATATTTCGCGGTTCATTTTCTCGTTCTTTTTGTTCCCCTTTTTGACACTATAATTTCCGTTTTTTTACCAATTCAGAGCCCAGGTGGTAAAGGTAAAAACGTTTGATAGTCCCTTTTCCATCTTGACCACTGTCCAGGGCACATCGGACTTCAGCCTGTCCCTAAACGGCTACAGCCTATTGTAAAGTTCTCTTATTTTGGGGTAAGAATTCCTTTAATTAATTTAAACTTAGCTAACCTTTTCTTCGTTCAATTATTAGGTCCAATGAGTAATCCAATGAGTACTCCAATGAGTAGTCGAATGAGTAGTCCAATGTTTGAGTAATAAAACTCAATACCTCCCTTTTTTTCGGATCCTACAAGTGCAACGTTTCATCTTGCACGTGTGCCGATAATGGAGCCGTTAGTGACGGTGATGGCTCCTAGGTTTAGATCCGTCCAGCATTACCACACATGATGCACTGATCCTCTACCTCAACTAGTAAGAAAGCCCTACAAACTGGCCAAGTATTTCAACCGGTAGGAGTAGATTTAAAAACCAAGTGTACCTGCACTAACCTTAGGTAAGAACTAACACCATAATAAATAAATGTGCCTAATTTTAATAATTCCTGTTGGTTTTACTTTGGTTTGATCACCTAAACAATATGAACATCAATAATTGCTATGATAATTTTCTCAATTTTAATATTATAGCTATAACCTGTAACTTAAATTGAGTGGCGCCCAATTAACAGGTCTAGCTTATGTAGCTATACTAGGCTTCAACTCTTTTTTATGTCATTTTGAACCACGACCTAGCTCTCCACCTACCCAAAGCTGCCGTTCGCATAGTATGTGACTTTGCTAACTTTTACCTTTTTTCAAATACGTCACAACCACACCCAGTAAAATTCCAAAATTCGGACTTGCACTCTGTATTGTATAATTCTTCAGCCAAAAAAGATATCGGGAAGAGAAGAAAAAGGACCCGAGTCAAGATCACCAATTTCGATATTCTGATGCCCAATTTCGAAACCTTTCATGGCCTCATTGAGAATATCACTCACGCAGTGCCAGTTCACTACTTTACCAATGGCCGAACCAATCTGCATTTTCCTGCCCTCTGTATATCGCTGACTTGCACTCTGTTAGTTTCTTACTCGTGGATATGTTGCAAGAGACTTACTGCTTGCACTCATCTTGAGAGAGCGAACAGAAAAGATATCAGACCAAAATATTGAAAAAGTTGATATTTTGGATAAAACGATGTTTCTGTCGAACCAGGTATCATATCGAGAATCGGTTGAACATGTCCCGAGCTATCACATTTCTCTGTAAACTGTGCTTCACAGGAGCCACCTGAGATTTTTTTTTCAAAAAATTGTGCATCGCAAAAAGTTTACTAAAAAAACATAAACTTTTCTCGACCCTGTAGTAACTTTTGGGGGCAACGGGTGGAACTCCGAATTCCCCTTGTAAGTTAGTCAAGGAGTGGGCCTATCCGATATGTTTTTAGTCAAGAAAATCCGACTAGCCGTTTTCGAGATATAGACTTTAAAACTTGGTAGTAAAATTGGCTTGATACGTTTCGTTTGACCAGCAGTTTATTTACTTACTTTAGTTTATAATAATAAACGACTGCCACATTCCTTTCGCAGATATAACGGGGTGATTTCAAAGTTGGACTTATCCTTTGATCAGTAAATAGGGTTTAAAAAAATTTTTGATGCTTCTTCGAAATATCAACATAAAAGGAGATACAGGGAGTCAAAGTTTTACTTAAAAAAATGATTAACTGTCAAACTACTTGATATAATTGAAATACATTTTGTAGGGATCAATACCTACGTAGAAGGAAAGTTCTGCAATAAACAAAATATTTTTGAGTTTACTAGTTGTGTACAGACTCCGCTAGTGTATCCAAAAATATTCTATTTAATGAAGTGTTGACACTTACAAAAAAACTTTGTTTAATTTTCAAGTAGTTTGTCAGTTATTAATACACTTATTTTTTTTAAATAATATTTTGTCACCCTGTATTTCCAAGTTGATGTTGATATTTCAAAAAAGTGCTAAAGGAAAATTAAAGCCTTATTCGCTGGTAAAGGGATAACTCCAACTTTGGAATCCACCCTGTATACTTGTGCATACCGAGTTTAAGAATACTTTGTAATAGATGTAGCATCTTGATTCTTGAAATAAGGAAAAATATAAGAATCCAAGGGGAACATTCTGAAATTTGCCCCAATTCTCCAGAAAACTTTGTGCTTTGAAACTATGGTTTAAGCAGCAAAGTCTTTGGAGCTACTTTTACAAATGCAGTTGAAATTTTAGTTTGAAGATAAACGAAAGACTGACATAAAACAACACATTATGTATACATCAAATCTAGAGTTTAAACTTCAAGTAGGGTTCAAACTTGACTTGTAAAAGTGAAACTTAACACTGTTCCATTTGAAACCCTTCATCCATTTAAAAGTTACTTCCTTGGATTTTTCTTAGTTTCTAAGAGTTTTTTCTAGCCAGAACTAGACACACCAGACCCCGTTAACTTTTTGTCCCTTGACATTTGTCTCAATCGGTGGGAATGCTTAACAAAATGTACAAATTTAGTTTAGTTAGTTAGTTTAGTAGCTGAGCTACTAAACAGAAAAATTACATGAATTTTCATTATATTGTTAACCAAACCATTCTGTAATAGAAACAGTTCTCAGGCACTCCTTTGATATCAGAATCTGCAAAATAACAACCATTTTTTTGTTGTGGTGACTTCAGACGGTATACGAGGGTCGCATACCGTCTGAATTGCAAGTTGACGTCGTGTGATGTAGGTTATAGATACAAGTGAAGGCCGAGGTTGAAAGAACTCACCTACTTGTTTTGTTGCCTTCACCCTGTATATGTTAGTTAAAACTAGTGCCTGATCGGCAAGGGATTTGGTAGGCAACACGTTAGAGACGGAAGTGGGAGGGAATTTAGTCGCCACACGTTGAGTGCTCGAACTAAACTGCTAACGGAAAAGATCGATAGAGCAAAATTTTTTGTCATTTTTGGAGGTCTGTATAACGGAAATGCCATAGCCGAAATTTAAAACCTAAAGAGATTTTGAAAGGTCGTTTTTTCTAGAATCACGACGGGAAATTACTCTTAAATAAGTTATTCTCTAAAGGATATACAGGGTAAAGAAAAAACTACTGCAAAATGGTTGCATTTCAACCCACTGCATTTGTTAGGTAGCGTAATTTCAGAACATTCATTGTTATGACATTTAATGGCGTTAGTTGGTATCTCGGGACATATTCAGCAGTTTTCGGTTTTTGGCCTACAAAATAAATTATAGGGGTTTTTCAAAAAGTTGACGCTCTTTTGTAACTCACCCTGTATCGCGAGAATGGCGCAGCCGATTTTAATAAGTCAAATGATCTCTAAAAGATAATTGGTTGTAAAATCAGCGACGTAGACTTATAGTTAATAAAACAATTTTATTCCATTTTGTACAAGGATGGCAAAATATCTAATAAAAAACTGATTCAAATTTTGTTTACTACGATGTCATGACCTTAACTTTAAGACTCTTTTTGTAATGACATTTAAGAGCTATGGTCGATATCTCTTGACGGTTTTGGCGGTTTTTTGGTTTTTTTGCCTACTAAATCAGTTAGAGGGCGTTTACAGAAAGTTTGAACTTTCTAATAAGTTACAATACAAGGTATCCTGAAATTAACTGGGAAGTCCCTAGGCAAAAATAGGGCACAATATTCATACAAACATAACCCGCAAACGCTTCGTTTCCGACTTTTCCGAGATAGAGGGTGTTGATTTTTTTACTTTATAGCTCTTAGAGTTTTTGAGATATTTAATTCAAATTTTGAATATAGGTAACCATTTATTATCTACATCGTTGGATATACCAACCGCTAGCCAAAATCGACAGGGTCTTATTTTTTCTCTGGTTGTGTCCCTTTTACCCCCACAAACATTTTTTTAGGGACACTTAAGGAAACACTTAAGGAAAAAATATGTGCATTTCTAGACACTTGTCAATTTCTCGAAAACGGTGGGAGGTAAGACAAGGATGCAAGAGGCAAGTAAGTTTCTAAATTAAATAGAGAATTCAGATTTTTAAGAAGAAACGATCAGTGGCATGCTACAAAAAAGTTTGTGGGGGGTAAAAGGGACACAACCCGAGAAAAAATAAGACCCCGTCGATTTTGGCTAGCGGTTGGTATATCCAACGATGTAGATAATAAATGGTTACCTATATTAAAAATTTGAGTTAAATATCTCAAAAACTCTAAGAGCTATAAAGTAAAAATAAAAAAAAAAATTCAACACCCTGTATCTCGGAGACGAAGCGTTTGCGAGTTATGTTTGTATGAACATTGTGCCCTATTTTTGCCTAGGGATTTCCCAGTTAATTTTAGGATACCTTGTATTGAAACTTACAAGAAAGTTTAAACTTTCTGTAAACGCCCTGTAACTGATTTAGTAGGCAAAAAACCAAAAAACCGCCAAAACCGTCCCGAGATATCGAACATAGCTCTTAAATGTCACTACAAAAAAGTCTTAAAGTTCAGGCTCCCGTCATGACATCGCAGTAAACAAAATTTTAATCAGTTCTTTATTAGATTTTTTGCCATCCTTGTACAAAATGGAATAAAATTGTTTTATTAACTATGAGTCTACGTCGCTGATTTTACAACCAATTATCTTTTAGAGATCATTGATCTTATTAAAATCGGCGGCGGCATTCTCGCGATACAGGGTGACTTACAAAAGAGCGTCAACTTTTTGAAAACCCCCTGTAATTTATTTTGTAGGCCAAAAAACCAAAAACTGCCGAACACGTCCCGAGATACCAACTAATGCCATTAAATGTCATACCAATAAATGTTCTGAAATTACGCTACCTACCAAATGCAGTGGGTTGAAATGGAACCATTTTGCAATGCTTTTTTCTTTACCCTGTATATCCTTTAGAGAATAACTTATTTAAGATCAGTCTCCCGCCGTGATTCTAGAAGAAACGACCTTTCAAAATCTCTTTAGGTTTTAAATTTCGGCCAAGATATTCAGAGATACAGACTCTAAAAAAGTTTGCTGTATCGATCTTTTCCGTTAGCAGTTTAGTTACATTAGTGAACGGTGATTGAACCTTGAGAAACATGATATTAAAAAAAAACGCAAGAAAATGGCAAGAAGTAGCAAAAAAAGCTGAATTGAAAAACATCAATTTAAGAACAAAGGAAAAATTATTATTTATCGAGCCTGAGTAATGCCATCTCTCTCGCACCATATCTTGTCTTGATTGTTTTACGAAATAGGTAAGTGATTGGCTTCTCCATTAATTTGACATCTCGATGCCTTGGACACCGGTAAATAATAGAAACAATTCCACTGCTCTTTTGATATGAGTGAAATACCGACAATTTTTGGTTGTGATTGGCTTCTGATGTTATACGAGGGTCCAGGATTGTGGATATAAAAGCAGGCCGATGTTGAAGAACCCACCTACTTATCGCATTCGCACTGTATACGTTGGTTCAAACTATTGCCTGCTTCGCAGAAAAGTTTGTCGCTATATGTCCAGTACTCAAACTATGGTTATGTAACAATAATGTAACAAGTTTTCTGATCCCAGTACCTGTAAGCATCTTCAAGTCCTGAGATTCCGGTACTGGAAGTCCTATTTCTAAAGCACTTTTTAAGCACTTTGTTTACCTCGCATAGCGGTCAAAAGATAGTAACCATATTATTAGCAAAATGTGCTCTCTAGATAACTAATAATTTAAATCAAACTCTTACAAACATGGCGTTAAACCGTTTTGTCGTACAGCGCATACGAGGGGTGGCGACGATGGCCTCCGCATATTCATCTCTTCTTCATCGCTCCCCCAAAAATTTCGCCCTTCCGCTATTTTATTGAAACGCTCATTAGGTCGGGTTTACACAATAATTGGATTCATTTTCGCAACGACACGCGTACTTTACGACCGAAAGAGAAAGGTGTTATATCACAGCAACACCGCCCCTAAACAACATGTTAGAGAGTGAATCTCCCGCACAATATCATATACATCTTGGGTTAGATTCATTTTGCAACACTGTTAAAGTGCTATTACATGATATGTTGTCATGTCGCTTACATTAACTCATATGTCTTTACGAGTATAAGTAGTGGTTGATCCTTCATGTTGCGTTTTCATACGGCCACGCAACGCAAGCCGAAGAAGTAATAATTGGAGCGTTTCTCAAACCCAAAGCAAAACTGGAAACATTGTTTCGGGACGCCCAAGGTCGAGAACAAAAACGGCCATACATTCGATAAAATAAGAGACAGGCGTCTTGGGCCGCGATAAACGGCTTCCGTGCGTGTGTTTGCCTCTTGATAAATGCCAATAACGACGGCGAACTACGAGCTACTTGTTGGCTCCGACTCGTTTAGAATTTTCTAGTCCGGAAGCTGAAAGAAGCCTTCATTGGAGAGATCATTGCTACGCAAATCAAGTTATTTACAAGTCGGGATTAAACCCGTACCGGATTTGACATTTTTTACATTGTTTACCTGTCACAGTTTTCCGTTTAATTCCAAACTAAAATTTAAACTGAAAAGTGGGCGTTAGAGAAGAATCGCATGCCGAGTTTGAACGTTATCATATCGCTGCCCTGTGCGAGTACCTGATGACGATGACCGCGACAGTTGTCAGGGAGAGAGGCAAGCTCCCGGACTATACAATACGGCTTCTCCAAAATGATTCGCCGGCGAATCGAGTGACGTAATTTTGCACAGTTCCGTGCACATTCACAGCGGTAACAGATTATCCTCTCGTTTCAGATGATGGTGTTGACGACCTTTTCTCGTTTAGCGAAATCTGGCGCGCTCGGAGGCTTTACGCCAGGATCTATTAGTTTTCCTTTTATTTCTACTTCTTAGTAAATCTCAACATTGTCAACATTTAACGTGCATTCTGCGCAATACAAAGGTTTTCCATATCGGTAGTGAGCAACAGTAAAAAGAGATGTGAGAGGGCGTCTACTTCCAAGTTCAGGTTGAGGTTGTTTGCGTTTCGGGTTTAACAGAAAGTGACACAAGTTTTATTTTTTTATTTTAAATAGAACACCCTGTATATTTGTTAATATTTGGATTCTATGTCAAATTCTAAGTTATTAACTTCATACGCCTATCTCTTAACGTTTTCGAGAAAATTGTGCCGGATAACTTTCCACATTGTGTAGGCGGCAAAACAAAAGGATTCGATTATCTCGCCCATTGACCGCTCCAGAATTGCGTCATTTAGTATGTACGCCCTCCAAGGCAATATGGCGAAAAAACCTATTTAAATATCAGGCGGAACTAAAAACCTGAACTTGATCATCGTTATGAACATTTGAATAGCTGGTGTAGGACAATAAAGCTACTTCACGTTTTAGAAATCGCCAACGTTTTGACCTTTAAATGAGGCCTTCCTCAGGGCTTTTTCAATCAGAGAAGCCTGTCATGAAAGTAAATGACAGATAAACAATAAGCCAAATCCGGAAAGTTTAAATCTCAGCTAAAACTTGAACTTTAGTGACCTTAGGGGTGCTAAGAATGGTTTACTGATGCCCATTTCCTTATTCACCTTGTGCAGTCATAATGTATTGTTACGGGGTACGGGTTCCAATAATTTATCGTCAATTAACTACACACTTTTATTTACTTATAACTTATTACAACACGATAAAAACACAATTACTCTCTACTAACAATTCGCACTGTTCGCTTGTCCGCTTATTTCGCTTATTTTCTACACTGCACTATCTATTCCCTCCCGTTTCGCGCGGCTCGCGGGTTTATATACCCGGCCTGAACACACTCTCGTACTTTCGAGAACGGAGGCGACTGTTCTAGGGGTACGTGGATCCTGTATACGACGTCATTGATCCGTTTGATGACTGTATATGGACCAACTTGGGAGACTTTCCTTTCTTCCTCTGTAGATTAAACAGACACACCAAGTCACCTGCCTTAAATCCTGCAGAATTCGTTCTTAGGTCATATCTGGCTTTCATCCGATCGCTGGCAATCTTTATTTTTGTCCTCACGTTTCGATAGATTTCCTTCAATCTTTCTCGATGTTCATCAGCATAGTTATGGACATCTCTCGAGACCATTCGTTAATGCTTGAAACAGAGCAGTTTGATTTTTTCTTTGCTCCTTTATCTCAAGTAGCCTTTGTTTTTCTTGCTTCTTTTTCTCAAGTTGCCTTTGTTTTTCCAGAAAATTCTTTTGTTCCTCTTTGTCTGTGCTGTCAGTTGTTCATGCATGACTTTTGTCGTAGATCGAGTATATGGCATGTAGAAAACACCAAAGTCCTTGCACTGTCCTTACTCTGAAACCTCCAAGCGCGCGACAACTCCAAGTTGATAAAAGTGGTTTATCTTGAACGGTTAAAGACTTACAGTCGTGGAGATTTCTCTGATGAGAACTAAGAGGGGGGCAATGTTATGCCCGACCGTCGGTGCACAGAGATTCGGGCCGAAGCGGCAACGCCGAGCGCCGACCGCGACCCCGGAAATCCATCTAGAATAAACGAGAACCGGGAACAGTCGCCTCCGTTCTCGAAAGTACGAGATTGTGTTCAGGCCGGGTATATGAACCAGCAAGCCGCCTGAGATCGGATCGAATAGATAGTGCAGTGTAGTTGATAAGCGGAAAAGCGAACAATGTGAATTGTTAGTAGAGAGTAATTGTGTTTTAATCGTGTTGTAATAGTTAAAAGTAATTAAAAGTGTGTAGTTAATTGACGATAAATTATTGGAACTCGTATCCCGTAACAATACGTCACAATATAAGCATATGTTTGTATTGTGACTCAACAATGCAAGCATATGCTTATACATATTGTGACTCAACAATGTGCAGCATATGCTTGTATTGTGAGTTTCATATTTTGTATAGATAAAATTCTCAAACATAAATCTATACTAATTTGCATGTTTAGATGTAATGAAGACAGGGATAGGAAATGCTTTACAAATATTGTTTGGAAAGAACCACAGAACGGAAATATGTAAAAATACTCTTTATGTGCTGCCTCCTATTTTTTTATCTCGGATGATGGTTTCATCCATTATCGAGGTACCGATCAGTGTGTCGATTTGGTACCAACACATCCAAGAATGGTAGGCGTCTTCCCACTAAAGTCACTAAGTGATTCGGTCAAAGAAGCAGATTTTGAACTAAACAGAGAACTGACAAGATGATAAGTTCGATAGGCCATCTGGTTTTAAAGAGGGTGACCGAGTATAACTTTGAACTTTGAAAAAGAACCCCTAAACTAAAGAAAGAACCTTATACTGTGATATAGAGAATTAACGATGTCGAGTACTGAATCCAACGTACCCCCAAAGCAAAGCATTTTAAATCATCTTCTCAAGTACCAGGGCAAAGCGGAATTTCATCGAGAGGATCAAAATTAAGGGAAAGGCATAACTACGAACCTAGAAGGCTTCATTCCCGATGTAAACGAACATTTGGAGAAGTCTGAGCCCGATTTCTTGATATTTGAATCCCCGATCTTGAGGTTCGAAGACCCAATTTTCGTATTCGCACCAAGACGCATAACTGACGGATTCTTGAAGGCAAACTGTTTTGACCTCATTGGAATTAACAAATTGACTATTCGAATATCGGAAATTTGGGCCCAGGATTTGGGTATTTGTTGCGAAAGTTTTGGATAATAAATTTCAGAGAGTTGTTTAGGTTCTAGACGGAGGTCTAACGTCCGACTTAAGTCAGTCTTCGACTTATGTGGCAAGTGAAACAAGCGCGAACAATCGAAGTATAAAGCAACGTAATGGTGCAAAAGAGTGCACCCGTGGAACAGAACTTAAGAAAATAAATAGTTTTGTTTTGATCAGTGAGTTTTGAAATTACTGTTCTGTTGATTCTTGAAATTTACACTCTTTGTAAGTCTAGGACCACTTAACCAATAAAAAAAACCCTGCTGCCTAAAATCAATAAAGGGCGCCCCTTTTTCGTCGACTTTTCAATAAATAAATCACCCTTTCCAATATAAAGCTCCATTTCCGGAAGAACTTGACACGAGCCAACCTATATACTGCGGCCGTTCTTATACAGACCCTTAAAGACACCCCTTAGCAGAATAAAATTTTTCTGGACAATTTCCTGACGAGGCTTAACATCCAATATTACAAGGCATTTTTATCCCAATTTCGTCCAGATAAGCGGCGTTATCCTTTTTTATAATATTTTCGTCTGGACATGGTTTTACTACTGCCAATCGAACTCGCTTGTATGTTGTATCGATTACAAAACAGAGCGGGCGGGGTCTCAAGTGTACAATTTTACAGGGATCCAATTCCCGGTATTCCCGTATACAGTTTCAACTGGGCACGGGACTAGGTCGTAAAACCGGCCTCAGAATGGAATGGGGGCCAACAACGACCTCATCCGTCATCGGGCTAATCTGGGACTGTCAGAGTGTGTGTGGGTCCTTCTGTTGTTTCGACTCGACCAGTAAGCAGTATGTGGCCTTTTAATTGGCATTGGAGCATGTCCAGGAATATTATTAAGTGACGCTTATTAGCAAAAGCAAATATTAGGCTTAAAAAAATGAGCAAAGTTAATGTGTATTATTTGACCCATCAGGGGCTTAACGTACGAAAAGTGTATTTCATAGTTAATAGATATCGATGCAAAATGGAATTGTGGGAATCCGTGGACGGCTGTCAACGAAGATTTAATGAAAACACAATAACATGCCGCCGACGTTAGAGGAAAAATAACAAAAGACCCCGTGAAATAACATACCGAAAGGTCGAAAAATCCGTTCGTTTGAATTATGAATGAATCGTTTTTATTATTTCTCATGTCGGGAGGGCCACTTGCCAAGATAACAATCTGGGAGTTATTTCTGAACGTTCCTCTGGCGCGACGCTCGTTTTCGGCTCGGCCCTGATTTATGGGCCACGTCGACGCTTCTAGCGATGCCTTGGCCTATACCCGATATCCTGATAAATGAAGTAATTTTTCTCCTTTAAAAGAAAAAAAAAACCTTTGACCAAACACATCTAAGAGCCAATTTTTCCGTTTGTTACAGTGATGACTCCACCCCTGGCGCTATTCGGATACCTGGAATCGCGACCGACCCCGAAACCTTAAAAAATAACGGTACGACCGACGAGGGCCCCGATTCCCAGATGAAGAGGTACCTGCTCTGCCCGGGTATGTGCCGAGTCGAGGTGCTCAAGAAATTCGTCAGAAACAAGTACAACGTGGACACCAATCTGTTTTTTGTAAGTATAGTACTGTAACGAAGTTAATCCAATTTCTTGCGAAATGGGAACGCGGTCCTAAAGTTACAAAAGTTAGGGTTAACCGAAGGGTTAACAGATGTAGGTTAACTGACGGCATGTTTGCCAGCTTTTATATTTGTGTATTTCCTTCAAATTCTGGTGAACGACTGGCAATCTTTACGTAGAACCAGTCTTTGGATATTTTGTTTTCATTGTTGTTTCCATATAAAAGAGCTGAGGAGCAAAATTCGATATGGAGGCGATCGCCAGCCGTTGAACAGTAAACATCGCCAAACCTAGAAGTACAACCGTATAGAAACAGACCGAAGCCCCGATCCTTGTAAACCCCATTTTCACACAGCGATTGTTGGGCCCCATTTTCACGTACTCACATACACGGGTCATGGCGATCGTTGGACCCCTTCATTCTCATAAAATATACAGGGCTTAGCGTTTGTTGAGCCCTACTCATTCAGAACACACGGGTCAAAGCGATTGTTGGGCCCCATTTACACACACAAACACATACACCCACACACACACCCAGGTTAGAGCATTTGTTGGGCCCCACACATTTCACGATCATCTTACCGAATTAGTTAAATTCCCGTACCCGTTCCCATCCAAAGAAAGCCGTATTCAGAACCGTATATTATCCGTTAAATCACCGACCGTTAGAGTGCCTCTCGCTATAATCCATAAAAGTCCTAAACTGAAAAACTTTTTATTCACAACCATATATGTAATGCTGTCATTACTAACGTCATAGGAGGGTGGGAAATTACCTATTACCTACCTCTAAATGAGACGTAAGTAATGGGTATTCATTACCACCCAAGGGCGGTAATGGCTTATTACCTACCTCTCTTTCAACACTCATTTTCCATGCTTATTTCTTGGCCCCTAAAATTTAATGCCTTTTAATAGAATTAAAAAGGTGTCCCTAGTACCATCGATCTAGATAAGATAGTTAACTGGTAATTTTTAAAAAAGATAGTTAAAAATATTATAATATCTTATACGAAAAATATAAATTTATATTATGTAGGTTGTAAATAAAATAGTATACACACCTCGGTAGGAAGTTTCCTTACCGTCTCGAGATTTTATAGTTCATCTCGACGCTGCGCGTCTCGATAAACTATCAAATCTCTCGACAGTAATGAACGACTTCCCACCTCGGTATGTAATATACTATTTATTCACAACCATATATGTAATGCTGTCATTACTAACGACATAGGAGGGCGCCGAAATTGTGTGAAAGTGTGGAAATAATGTGTGAAATACTACACTCCATCTCATCTCGCGCGGCTCGCTAGTTTATATACCCAGCCTGAACAAACTCTCGGTACTACTCGGTAACGGAGACGACTGTTCCTGGTTCTCGTTTATTCTAGATGGGATTGCGATCGGCGCTCGACGTTGCCGCTTCGGCCCGAATCTTTGTCGTAATCTTTGTCGTCCCGATCAGAGAAATCTCCACGACTGTAAGTCTTTCACCGTTCAAAGATGAACCATTTTCATCTTTGCTCTAGGGGTACGTTAGATCCTGTATACCACGTCGTTGATTCGTTTGATTACTGTATATGGACCCTCCCAACTTGGGAGGCAACTTAAGAGACTTTTCTTTCTTCCTCTGTGGATTATACAGCCACCCCAAGTTACCTACCTACCTTAAAAATTGCAGAATTCGCCCTTAGGTCATATCTGGCTTTCATCCGATCGCTGGCAGGGTTTATCTTTGTCTTCACGTTTCGATGGATTTCCTTTAATCTTTCTCGAAGTTCATCAGCATAATTCTGGACACCTCGATAGGAAGTTTCCTTACCGTCTCGAGATTTTATAGTTCATCTCGACGCTGCGCGTCTCGATAAACTATCAAATCTCTCGACAGTAACGAACGACTTCCCACCCCGGTATGTAATATTCTATTTATTCACAACCATATATGTAATGCTGTCATTACTAACGTCATAGGAGAGTGGGAAATTACCTATTACCTACCTCTAAATTAGACGTAAGTAATGGACATTCATTACCACCCAAGGGCGGTAATGGCTTATTACCTACCTCTCTTTCAACCCTCATTTTCCATGCTTATTTCTTATACACACCTCGGTAGGAAGTTTCCTTACCTTCTCGAGATTTTATAGTTCATCGCTCAACTATCAAATCTCTCGACGGTAATGAACGACTTCCCACCCCGGTATGTAATAAACTATTAACCGTGTTGACATTGCATCTTGACAATAGAGTTTTACCGTATTGATTCTACTGCGTGTCTTTCTCTCAAATCACAACTAAAGGCAGAACGCCTGGACTGTTTAAAAGCTCCCCGATAGGCATCCTGTGGACTCTCTATCACGTAAAACCCATAGGGGGTGGCGCCCGAAATAATTTACTACCAGCTTGGACGTCAAACGGCCAAGACCAACAGGCTCTCCCCCCACGGACAAAAATCGTTGGAGTACGGGGTGTTCATTATAAAAGTTCATCTAGTTGGCTGTGAAATGTCAAAAGAAAAGGATAGAGAAACAAAAGTCTATTTATTCTGATTATGTAATCCTTTTCTGTCAAAATTTCGTAGCCTGCTAGATGAAGTTTTATAATGAACACTCCGTACTTCTAATTTTATATACAAAAGTTTTATCATCATTCTTTGTTGCTTCTCTAGCTTCCAAAAACCAAAATCTTTCTCTTAATTTATTTACAATGGATTTGTTCCAATAGTACCAGTTAAAACGTCTTGCGCATATCTTGACCGAATTGGTTCCTTGTTGGTTGGTTCAGGTTGGACTCCTTGTTGGTTAGTTCTTGGTGAAAATATTCTTCCTGCTATGAATCTTTTATTAAAAAATGCCAACGTTTTTACTACATTTAATATTCTACAAGTAAACAGTCGTAGTGCCTTTTTTGAAAATAGGTGATCTGCTCCAAGTCTTAAGGTTAAATAAATAATCTACATTGGATCAGTTGCATCTCCAATGTTGAACAGAGTAAACAGTTGCAAAGCACAGGGCAGTACAAATGCCGTGTCTGAAACCCTGCCAGGGGCCCTATAACACGTACGACGTTCGGTTCCTTTCCAAAGGCATCTATTTCTTCCGGTATAATGAATCTCTTCTTCCTTCTCTAGTTCTTTCTTGTTCTTGGTGATCTTGATTCTCACGTGTTCAGGAATTGATTCTACGAACTTTGTCTTCGGCTAGCGCTAGTACCTGCATGTCTTGTCCAGTTTTTTTCGCTTTTTCTTCTTGAGGTCTTCAACTTAAGGTCGAGCATTTCAAACTCTGTTAAATTTTTATCGATATTGTTACGAGATACGTGTTCCAATAATTTATCGTCAATTAGCTACACACTTTTATTTCCTTTTAAATATTACAACACGATTAAAACACAATTACTCTCTACTAACAATTCGCACTGTTCGCTTGTCCGCTTATTCCGCCTATTTACTACACTGCACTATTTATTCCATCCCATCTCGCGCGGCTCGCTGGTTTATATACCCGGCCTGAACACACTCTCGTACTTTCGAGAACGGAGGCGACTGTTCCCGGTTCTCGTCTAGTCTAGATGGGTTCCCGGGGTTGCAGTCGGCGTTCGGCGTTACCGCTTCGGCCCGAATCTCTTTGGACCGACGGTCGGGCGTAATATTGCCCCCTCTTAGCTGTGATCGTCCCGATCAGAGAAATCTCCACAACTGTAAGTATTTAACGGTTCAAAGATTAACCACTTTCATCTTTGCTCTAGGGGTACGTTGGATCCTGTATACCACGTCGTTGATCCGTTTGGTGACTGTATATGGACCCTCCCAACTTGGGAGGCAACTTAAGAGACTTTTCTTTCTTCCTCTGTGGATTATACAGCCACCCCAAGGCACCTACCTGCCTTAAATCCTGCAGAATTCACCCTTAGGTCATATCTGGCTTTCATTCGATCGCTGGCAATCTTTATCTTTATCCTCACGTTTCGATGGATTTCCTTTAATCTTTCTCGAAGTTCATCAGCATAGTTCTGGACATCTTGCACCGGTTCTTCTAGTGATTCGTACACCAAATCTATCGGAAGACGAAGTTCTTTACCAAATATAACTGTGGCAGGGGTAAGTCCTGTCGTGTTATGCACTTTCTGGTGGTCTGCTACCATTTTGCAGAGGTATTATTCCATAATTGTGGTTAGAGCGGAGTTGTCCTTGTTTTGCGGATTCCCAGCGGTTCCACGAACTTCTTGAAAAGTTGCTATTCAAAATTCCGTCCCTGGTTCGAATGAAGCTCTAATGGTACGCTGAATCTACTGAAGAATTCGTCAACCAAGACTCTTGCGACGGTGTTAGTTTTCTGATTTGATAGTGCATAAGCTTCAGCCCATTTACTGAAATAATCCATGGCAACTAAGATGTACTTGTTGCAATCGTCCGTTTCTGGAAAAAGACCTGCCACGTCGATCGCAATTCTTTCACATGGGGCGCCAACATTGTATTGCTTCATTTGACCCCTAATCCTTCTTTGGGGTCCTTTGACAGAGCAGCAGGTATCACAATTTCTGCACCACTTTTCGATGTCATCTCGGGAATTCACCCAGTAGTACCTTTCCCGAATTCTATCCAAGGTCTTATTCCATTAAAATGACCTCCAGACACTCCATTGTGCATTTGTGCATTTCTCGCAAGACATCTTTCCGTCTACTTTCTGGTACTTTTCCCGTCGGGGCTTTCCCATGGCCTCTTCTGTAAACTATTCTGAATCGCCAAGGAATCCGATTGAGCCCACATAGCGTTTACTTCCGGGCTCTTATTTGCTATGTCCTTCCAATCAGGTTTTTGATTTTCCAACTTCCATTAGCTTATTAACCCCACAGCTTTATCGGTTCATTTGTTCAGTGGTCCACTGTTTGTCAAGACACAATTACTCTCTACTAACAATTCGCACTGTTCGCTTGTCCCCTTATTCCGCTTATTTACTAGACTAGACTACCTATTCCATCCTATCTCGCGCGGCTCGCTGGCTTATATACCCGACCTGAACACACTCTCGTACTTTCGAGGAGGCAACTGTTCCCTGTTCTCGTTTATTCTAGATGGGTTCCCGGGGTCGCGGTCAGCGCTCGGCGTTGCCGCTTCGGCCCGAATTTCTGTGGACCGACGGTCAGGCGTAACAATATTCTCTTCAAGTCGCTTTTTTTATTTTGAAATAACTGACTTTTCCTTTTGAGCTTCAGGGTTGCAGCCTCTTCATTATCACCTACAAAAATTATTTCATTGGCTTCGTTTACTAGGGAGATTAAACATGGACAATTCTGCTCTCTACCCCCAAACTCTTTAAAGCTTTAGGTTTCTTTTATATTTTTTTCTTTTTTATTTCCTCAACAACTGTGAGTTTAATAAGCTAAGGTTGGGGCCTCCGTTTTCTTCTTCAGGTTTTTCAAACAGTTTTAGCTCCGGCTTTTTGTATTTGGTATTTCTATTTGTATTTGCGAGTAAATTCTGGTTTCTTCTTCGTCCAGGACAATAAGAATAACCATTGTCCTTGAGAACCGCTTCTAAGATACCTTTTTAAACCATTTAAGCTTACCCTTTGAGCTTACCTTTTAAGTAAACCCTTTTAAGCTTCAAGTTTCTTTTATATTATTTCTTCTTTATTCGTCTTCTTCTTCAGGTTTTTCGAACGGTTTTAGTTGCAGCTTTTCCTGCTCTTCCCGTTGCTCCTTATCTTCAATTTTTTTTGGTTTTCCAAGCACAAGTGTCTTGTCTTTCCTTTAGGCTTAACTTTATTTTTTTCTTGAGAGGAACTTATCTTTGACCTGTTTTTTCCTCCTCAGACCATTTAAGTTTCCTAAGTTTAACTTTAGTACTACTTTTAAATATGACAAGAAAACAGCTAAAAACAAAGAAGATAACAAAGCTAGAAAAAAGCCGATATCCCGATACCTGAAACCAAAGAAATAACCAACGAAAAGTGTGTACTGGGGCGGAAGAGATTAAAGAAAATTTTACAAACAAAACTCTTTGAAAAAATAGACATGAGGAAGAACTTGAGCAATTAAACTTGTAAAGAGACCTCAGACATAAAATTAGTAGAATGTGGTTACGATCGCCCAAAAAAACATTGGCAAAACCAGACCACGAATTAGGTTTCATTCCCAGTGACCATTACAACTTGAAAAAGAGGAAGAAAAACAGGAAATAAACGGAAGCTCTACAAGAAAAACCTGGATAGGTAATTTTTAAACCTAAACCTAACCAGAAGACAGAAAAAGAAACTCCAGAAACTGTCCCTTCTGGAAGCTTCAGAAGAAGAACTTGGAGGGGCTATTTTAAACCCAAACCTAAGAAGAAAACAGAAAAAGAAACTCGAGAAACGGTAAAAGTTGTATTAAAGAAAGAACAACCAGCAGAGCCTGAAGAAGTAGAGGCCGAAACACAGTTTAAGAAAGCAGCTAAATCTGAGAAAGTGGTTGAAAGTGGAAAAGTTGGTACCAAAATCTCGAGAAAAAGTTACAAAGCAAGCTCCTCGAAAGCCTGGACCGCAGGAGGAACTTGAGCAAATCAAGCTTAAGCCCGTAAGAACTTCAGAGATAAGAAGAAGATGATGTGGTTAAGAACGCCCAGCCAGCGCAAAACCTGAGGCAACAAAAGAAGATTTGCCAAAACAAGTTTCGTTCCTACTATAAATAATGACTTGAAAAAGAGGAAGAAAAAGAGCAAACCAAGGAACGATGCTTCAGAGGAAACTATTTTTATCGAATGATAAAAAGTATTCTCAAGAGAACTTCAAAAAAGAAGAATTGAACAGGCAGTTTTAAAAACCTAAACTAAAAAGAAACTCCAAAAACTGTAAAAGTTGTATTAAAGAAAGAACAACCAGCAGAGCCTAAAGAAGTAAAGACCGAAACAATTTCATGGAAAAAAACCCAAACCTGAGAAGAGGAGGTGGTTAAAGGTGAAGTTAAAGTGGTTGAAGATTAAAAAGGAGAAACTGATATCTGAAACCAAGGAAAAGTGTGTACCAAGACCTGGGGAAGAAGAGGTTAAAGAAAAAATTACAAAACCAAAGAAATGTTGCTAAAACCAGATTGTTCCTACTATCTATAATGACTTCAAAAGAGGAAGCAAAAAAGCAAACCAAACAAGGAAGCTCTAGAAAAAACCTGCACAGTCGGTTTTTAGACATAAACCTAACAAGAAGACAAAAGATAAACTCTAGAAACTGTAAAAGTTGTATAAAAGAAAGGACAACCAGGTGAGGCTGACGAAGTAGAGACCGAAGCAGTTTTGTTGAAGAAAGTAGCCAAACCTGTAGAAACTGGAAGTTGGTTAAAGTAAAAGTTAACATACATCTCAAAGAATAAGAAGAGATTGAAGACTAAGAGTTGATTCTAAGAAGAGGGAAGATAATATTCCGAGGCCGCAAGAAGTTCTAGAACTAAATGTACAAACGGAAAAACTTCTTACAAGAAGATTTTGCGGAAGAAAATTCCCGAGTTGATGGAGAAACAAAGAGTTATAATTCATTGAAGAAGAGCCTGAAGAAATTCTATCAACATACGTCCTGAAAGAACTATCAACGTTCGAAGAACCGATTGAAGAAGCACCTGTCCCTGAACAACAAAAGTTATCAGAATATTACGTGAAGAGGGCCTAACAGTTTCTGAAAGGGTTAAAAACGAATCCTTCATCTATCGTGGGCAAGATCTTCAGGATGAGACTTATGATGATGCTATCAGCGATGATGATCCTGAATACTTTCAAAATGGTGATAAGAAGCAACGAGGTAATAGAATAGGTGTGGTCTGGGTATTCTCTAGAAAGACTACATAGTTGAAGACTAAGAGTTAACACTAAGAAGAGGGAAGGTAACATTCTGAGGCCGAAAGAAGGAACTAAATGTAGAAACGGAAAAACAACGAAGCCTGTATAAGAAGCTCTTGCGGAAGAAAATTCTCAAGGTGGTGGAGAAGCAAAGAGTTATAATTCAAGAAGTTAAAATTGAAGAAACAACAACAAAAGGTATGAGAATATTACGTGAAAAGGGCCTAATAGTTTCTGGAAAGATTAAAAACGGAGACCTTCATCAATCGTGGGCAAGATCTTCAAGATGAGATTTGATGATGATCCTGAATACTTTCAAAATGGTGCTAAGAAGCTACGAGGTAACAGAATAGGTGAAGTGGTCTTGATATTCCCTAGAAAGACTACAAAGAACCTGTAGAAACGGAAGTGGTTGAAGTAAAAGTTAACCTACAAGTCAAAGAATAAGAGAAAATTGAAGACTAAGAGTTAACACTAAGAAGAAGGAAGATAACGTTCTGAGAGCGAAAGAACAAGTTGTAGAACTTAATGTAGAAACGGAAAAACAACGAAGCCTGTAAAAGAAGCATTTGCGGAAGAAAATTCCAGAGGTGATGGAGAAACAAAGAGTTATAATTCAAGAAGTTAAAATTGAAGAAGCGCCTGAAGAAATTCTGTCACCATACGTCCTGAAAGAACTAACAACATTCGAAGAACTGATAGAAGAAGCACCTATCCCTGAACAACAAAAGGTATCAGAACATTACGTGAAGAGAGCCTAATAGTTTCTGGAAAGGTTAAAAACGAAACCTTCATCAATCGTGGGCAAGATCTTCAAGATGAGACTGATGATGATGATAACAGCG
The DNA here is from genome assembly GCA_951812265.1 of Taphrorychus bicolor. NCBI lineage: Eukaryota > Metazoa > Arthropoda > Insecta > Coleoptera > Curculionidae > Taphrorychus > Taphrorychus bicolor. The sequence goes on along the minus strand of OX638306.1, from coordinate 12,518,387 downwards.
ATGATTGCGATGATCCCGAATACTTTCAAAATGGTGATAAGAAGCAACGAGGTAACAGAATAGGTGAAGTGATCTTGGTATTCTCTCTACAGAGTTGAAGAAAGTGAAAGTTAACCTACATCCTAAAGAATAAGAGGAGATTGAAGACTAAGAGTTAAAACTAAAAAGAGGTAAGATAACATTCCGAGACCGAAAGAAGAAGTTGTACAACTAAACATAGAAACGGAAAAACTCCTTACAATGAAGCCTGTATAAAAAGCTTTTGCGGAAGAAAATTCCCGAGGTGGTGGAGAAACATAGAGTTATAATTCAAGAAGTTAAAATTGAAGAAGCGCCTGAAGAAATTCTGTCACCATACGTCCTGAAAGAACTATCAACATTCGAAGAATCGATAGAAGAGGCACTTATCCCTGAACAACAAAAGGTATGAGAATATTAGGTGAAGAGGGCCTAACAGTTTCTGAAAAGGTTAGAAACGAAACCTTCATCAATGGTGGGCAAGATCTTCAAGAAGAGCCTTATGATGATGCTAACAGCGATGATGATTCTGAATACTTTCAAAATGGTGATAAGAAGCAACGAGGTAACAGAATAGGTAGAAGAATAGTAACAGCAAAGGTCTTGGTATTCTCTAGAAAGACTACAGAGTTGAAGAAAGTAACCAAACCTGTAGAAACGGAAGTGGTTGAAGTAAAAGTTAACCTACAAACCAAAGAATAAGAGGAGATTGAGTACTAAGAGTTAACACTAAGAAGAGGGAAGATAACATTCCGAGACCGAAAGAAGAAGTTGTAGAAGTAAACGTAGAAACGTAAAATCTCCGAACTACAACGAAGCCTGTATAAGAAAGCAAATTCCCGACGTGGTGGAAAAACAGTGTTATAATTGAAGAAGTTAAAAATGGAGTGAATGGTGATGGAATTTCTTTAGCGCCTGAAGAAATTCCATCACCATACGTCCAAAAGGTATCAGAACATTACGTGAAGAGAGCTTAACAGTTTCTGGAAAGGTTAAATACGAAACCTTCATCAATCGTGGGCAAGATCTTCAAGATGAGACTTATGATGATGATAACAGCGACAATTGCGATGATCCTGAATACTTTCAAAATGGTGATAAAAAGCTACGAGGTAACGGAATAGGCGCAGATAGGTTTAGAAAGACTGCAGAAGAATTCAACATCTACCAATTGCAAGAAACTGCTGAGATAAACACTGCAGATCAAGCAACGCTCAATGAGTCTGAAGATGGAATGAATAGTTAAGAAGAAGTTTTCGGTGGTGACAACAGCAATGATGATGCTTACTATGTACAAAGTAGTGATGGAAATAAATTGACGGCCGGGATAAAGACGAAATGGTACAAATATTCCCGAGGTGGTGGAGAAACAAAGAGTTATAATTCAAGAAGTTAAAATTGAAGAAGCGACTGAAGAAATTCTATCACCATACGTCCTGAAAGAACTATCAACGTTCGAAGAACCGATAGAAGAAGCACCTGCCCCTGAACAACAAGGTATCATAAATATTACGTGAACAGGGCCTAATAGTTTCTGGCAAGGTTAAAAACAAAACCTTCATCAATCGTGGGCAAGATCTTCAGGATGAGACTTATGATGATGATAACAGCGATGGTACTTTTAAAATGGTGATAAGAAGCTACGAGGTAACAGAATAGGCGCAGATAGGTCTAGAAAGACTGCAGAAGAATTCAACAACTACCAATTGCAAGAAACCACTGAGATAAACACCGCAGATCAAGCAACGCTCAATGAGTCTGAAGATGGAATGAATAGTTAAGAAGAACTTTTCGGTGGTGTGAAAGCGATGATGGTCTTGACTATGTACAAAGTTGTGATGAAAATGATTGACGGCCGGGAATAAAGACGAAATGGTACAAATAATATTCTTGAACCAGCAGAAAATATTCTTGCAATAGAAGAGAAGGTAGAAAGGAAACTTATGAAGATAATTGAAGAATGGGAAATTACTGAAAGAGCTATAAAAGTGTATCGGCAGAGGAACTTACTTCGAAATCAGGGAAGGAATTACACAAGACCTAAAATGGTGATCTTTATACCATCATAGTCGATTTGACAGATAAGACTTTATGATGGCTGCAAAATCCCTTTGTATTCCACAGACCGCCAATTTAGATATCAGGAGACTATGGTCTCAAATGGGGTATGCCTTTGAGCTTATTTACGTAGCCTTTGAAGAAGACTAAACTTAAACGAAACCTCACCATTCTTCAATAGAAGATTGAGAGATTTTTCGTCTTCTACCTGACAACTATCTAACCAATGGTGGCACCAACAATGCCCAGGCCGGCTTGGAAAGTCTTGCGGTATTGAACATGGTCTCCGACCTAATGGCATTAAAACGTACATCGGACACTCGCTACGTCGTCAGGGTTCCCTCACGGGCAGACTGGGACGAACGAGGCGAAGGTCTACAACTGGCAGGAAGTACCTGGTACACGGACAGATGCAAAACCGACGAAGGGGCTGGCTCCGGACGGTACGGAAGATCGGATGGCATCTGCATAGCAGAGAGCCTGGGCCGATTCACCACAGTGTTTCAGGCCATTGAATTGCGTGCCCGACACCTATTAGAGGAGGGAGGACACAATAGATCAATAAAGATCTGCTCGGATAATCGGACAGTGCTTGTAGAGCTTATGTCTTTGTGCTGCAATTCCAAAACTGTTTAGAACTGTCACAGGACTCTGAACACCCTATCGCAGAAGAACAGCGTCCCACTAGTATGGACCTCGGGCCGTCGTGGTCACGAAGGCAATGAGAGGGCCGACTCTCTAGCTAGGAGGGCGGCGGGCTATCCATTCGTAGGCCCGGAGCCGGCACTTGGAATCCCATACTATCTGGTCAAAGCTTAACACCAGAAATGGACCAATGCCAAGTCCTAGGACTGGTGAGTGAACCTACCCGGACTATCACACTACAAAAAATGTATCAAAACAGGGAGGACGAAAGCCCAAACAGTCCTCAGACTAAATAGACTAAATCAGAGTGGCCACTGCACTGTACACAGGATATAGCCACCTAAGACCTCACATGCACAGACTCGGACTGTCCGACGAGACGGAGTGTAAGCTGTGCTGGAGGACGATGAGATAGTTGAGCACGTCCTATGTGACTGCCCGGCTATTGCCAGATCGAGATACTCACTGTCGGAAACACGATCATTGAACCTCAACCTGCAAACGCAGTGTCGCCCGAGAAACTCATCAGATTCATTGAGGGTCTGGGCATAACGGGTGACAACTAGTGGAGTTAGCAGGGGCAAACCTTGCTGGTAACACTTCGCGTGAGGCACAATAGACCGCAGGTCGCGGTGGAGGACTGTATAAGTCAATACAACAATTTTGACGCTAATAGTGAAATATTAATGAGCTACACGAAGTATATTCATTTTTTTTCCGGATTAAGTCTACGTTTTTTTACCTTAGTTAAATCAATAAATGCTCCACTCAATCATTCACCATTTATGGTCTCCAGGCTTGTTGATTCCTGTTATTTTGTTGGTCATACCTCTACTCATGAGTAGATCGTCGTAGCAACAAGAATGTAGGATAAGGTGTATCAATTCACCAAATCTGCAATGAAAGTTTTTATTATGTTGACAGTCTATTAGGTTCTAGTAATCAATCATTAACAGTTTATTGCACCAACACACAGCAAGATTTCTTTCTTACAGATCGACCTTTTGTACAAAAGGGTGCCGCTACCAGACCATTACACCCTCATAGACATTGCTTACATCTACTCCTGGCAAAGGGTAAGTTTATTGACCCCCACTCCTTTGTTAACTCAAGCCAAAGGATGAAATTACTGCTAATGCTTTACTAAGTTATACACGATTGTTTCAGAACGAACTAATGAAATTCTTCTTCCGCATCATCGACAAGAACAAAGCGCGAAGCCCTGACGATGGTCCCCTTAACAGTCTGCCGCAGTTCATTCCTCGACATTTCCGCAGATGCAAGAGCAATGCGGAACGCGTTAGACGAGAAAAAGAAGATAAGAAATCCAGCAGAAGATCCGTGGGCAAACATAGTCAGAAAGCCGCTAGTCAACCAGAAATTCCTACCTTCGAGGATAGCAAACCATCAGCCAACGGAGATGAAAGCAACGAGAAAAGAATTAGCTGTAGTGATAGTGTTAGGAAGGATGATGATGACAGAACACATTCTCCTGCTAGTTTTGCGACAGGAGTTGAAGTAAAGCAGGAAGTAAAGCCCGAGTATGAGGCCGAGGCGAAGAAGACTGACCAAAACGAAAATGTTGATAAATTAAGCGAATCGCAGCCAGTTCCTGCAGATCCAAGCACCAAAGTGGAGACTTCTACGAATGAATCAGCAGTCACTGTCAAAGCCGAACCAATATCACCCAAGGAGTCGGGAAGACTCGAAAAACTCATTCTAAAAGTCTCCAAAGAGTTTCTAGAAGGCACGGCTTCAATACCGTCCTCAAAACCCCAAATTTCGTTCACCAAACCAGTCACCAAAAGCTACACAAGTATAACGTTAAATCGCAGCGAGAATGTGGAAATAATCACGAAAATTGAACCGGTTTCGAATAGAGATGGTAAACCCATAGGGCACCACATTATTAAGCAGACTATTAAAAAAGGGTCGAAGTTAAAAAGTGGCAGCCCAAAGAAAATGACTGGTAAAGGCCAAGTCACTATCCCTCGGCTTGTTATCAGTAAAAAGAGCTTGAAGAAGAAGAAGCCTATTGTTAAAAACGAAAACCTTGCTATTGCAGAAACTTCTTCAGTGAAACCTGAAGTTGAAGATGAGAAAACGAAGTTTTTTAAGTACATAAAGCTTCTGCCTAAGTCGGAGCCTTCCGCGCCAACGGAAAAAGTGAAAGAAGAGCCTGCGCCTGCACAACCAAAATTACAGCTGATAATTTCAAAACCGTCAAAAGGTCAAAAGCGTAAGAGCACCAGTCCAGTGAAGAACGAAAAGGCTGCCAAAGTTCCTAAAATTGACACTAAAAAGCCGGTTAAGATTATCCTGCAAGACAAACACGACAGCGGCCTCCAGTCTTTAATAAGCAACTGCAAGATACCATCCTCACTGTCGATCACCATAAAAGAGGGTCCCGATAAGGATTCCGCTGTACCTCCCATTGTTCCTCCTGTAAAGAATTTTATAGAAATCCTGAAACTACCTGAAGAAGTTCCTGCTGCAGCCGACAGTCCCAAACTCAGATTAGATTTAAGCAAGTTTTGTGATAACGACAGCGAACAAAAAGTAGATGAGGATCTGTCGGAAATCGCCAGGAGCCTTACGGAAAAGATACCCATGTCTACCACGGTATCCCAGATAGTGGGGCCCAAGCCTCAATTCCAAATACCAGTGAAGGCCAATATAGAACCGGCACCTGTACCTGAACTTAGCAAAGCCTTATCCACGCAGAAGTCCAAACCTCCGCAAACCTTCCAGAAGATCTTTGAAGAATCTTTAAAGAAACCTTCGGAGGGTCCAAAGACCTCAGCGGTGGAAGTCCCAGTGAGTGAAGCACAAACCACAAACAAGAGGAATATTCTGGAAATCGCTTCGCAGTTGTTTAAAAAGACCAAGCTCAAGCAGGATCAGGAAGTCAAAGATTCTTCTCCTAAAGTACCCATACCGCGTTTACCCAACCCGCGAAGCCCTAAAATTCAGGGCTTGTCGAAACTGGTTCCACAGACGGTGGCCAGTCTACATTCGACTAGTTTGGGCTTGAATTACACGGTGTCGGTGGGCCAGCAGAGCCCTTCGAAAGTGATGAAATCGAACGGAATTGTGTCGCCGGTGAAAGCGGATTCAGTGTCTGAGTGTAAACCGTCAGTGTCGCCCTTGAACGATTTAAAACCTGCGAAAAGTGAGTTCAAAGTGCCATCGCCTAGTCTGGGGTCCCCAAGACTCCCCGACGTTCCTAGAACCAGCTCCGTGTCGCCTAAACCAAAGACCCCCTCGCCCAAACACTCGCCCAAGTCCTCCCCCATAGTCAAACACATGTACTCGCCCACTCTTCCGTCACCCGTGGGAAAGTTCCACCCTAAACCCCCTAAATCGTCACCAACCCCCACATCTACGACCACCCCCACGGCAGCTTTAAGCCCGAATCAAATTCTGGAAAAGTACAATATTCAAAATTTGGCTCAGCTGACTGCCAACTTCAACTTAAATCCGTCGATTGTGGCGACCAATCAGCTGGCGGCGTTGCAGCAGGCGATGCTTCTGAAGCACTTCGAGATTCAGAACAGGCAGAACTGGCTGAATCTGAATCAGGGGCCTCTGCTGCAGTACGAGAAATATTTGCAGGGTTTAAACGGATCCCATAGTCACACGTGAAGGGAGTTGACCGGGTGATGAACGGTTAAGAGAATGGAACTGCCTAGTCATGCGGGGCTATGTACTGGAAGAGAGGGAGATTTTTTTGAAAGTCTTATTGTGTTACCCTTTACGTAAATAAGACTGGGGTGTTCTTTAGAAAACGTCTTCTAGGAGAAGACGACTTACTTTGATTACGATTTTTCTGATGTTTCTTGATTGTTCTGACTTTTCTGATGATCTGCGAAAAGGATGACGTAATCAAAGTAAATTAAAAAACATAAAAACTTTTGTTAATTCGTTCTTTTTTTTTCGCACGCCCTCTATACAGGAAGTATTTTTTATGTTTTGGCTTGGATACCAGGCCAAAGACAAAACATACCAAGGCTTTTCTCAGAAAAGGTTCAACGAAAGAGTGTAATTTTTGGGTTAACTCGGGTTAACATGCAGGTTAGAATCAGCTCACAAATTTTATATAGGCAATATACAGGGTAGCCCACTCTCACTTCAGAATTCGGTAGTATCTAAACTATTTTGGATCTAAACTATTTTGAAAGAATGGAGCAAAATTAATCCGATAATGGCACCTTTCTATCTAAAATTCGACAGATTTATCAATCAACTCTATTTTTTTTATCTTTATTAAAAAATCTCAACACATTTTGAAATTTTTTAAATTGATAAAACTAAGATAGGAAAGCGCAATCTGTTCGGTTCTACCCCAAGCCGGTTATAGGAACTACAGATTTTTTAAAGAGATGGGTATCGGACTTGCCATTAATGACCAATCAAAAGCAAATCCTGCGGTGAAAAAAAGGTTACTCTGTATAGAATGATAGATTGTGGCGTGACGGCCATTTTTTCCGAGCCAATGGTGGCACTGAAGAAAATATACGACCAACAAAAAATGTACCTTCAGAATCTCAGGTAAATGTTCCAGGAACAACTTGATGTAACGTGTTTTAAAAAGTGTAGTCTAAATAATAATTATTGTTTATTCTAAAGATCTATTACAGGGTTTTAGACGTATAGTAAATGTCACACATCAAACGGTGCATGTCTAATCAGAAATTAATGATTGATGACTTAAAACTTCCTAATTAAGTGTATCATTCAGTCCTGTTTTTTTTTTTAATAAACTTGATGATCAATTTTTATGTGTTCCAACTTCCATAAATTTGCTTATAGTTTTACTATTGTGTTCTTGAAATGATCGTATCCTATGATATGATTTTATTGTTATCTAATTGTAAATATTGTAGTGTAAATTTCCTAATCAAATTGTACATTTTTGTTTTTTTTAACGATTATTGCAGTATCTTCTATCATTGTAGTAGATTAAGATTGTCTGTTAATGTTTTTCATTTTCATTAAATTATTGTTATTTTTAGGTTAACTTTGTATCATAACAAAATGTAATTAATTATCATGTAAATTAACTAATTATTATTTTGCATTTTTTTATTATAAAAAAAACCGATACTATTGTCTGGCTTTCATTTAAAACCTTCAAATCCTTCTTCGTCGCTTTGGCTGACCAAGTGTTTAAAATTTGATTTTGCACGACTGACCAATACTGCCAATCGGGAGTTTAAGCATAATTGGAAGTTCAGTGTGAGCTTAAGGAACCAATAATAATTCAATTAACTGTAAGTACTGTAAAGAAAAAGGATGAGACAGAGGGGTGAGTAAAGTGATTATTAAATTAAGCAATTGTCATTTATTGGTGATCCCAGATATAGATTATAAAGTGAATAAAAGTATGAGTCTGTTGGGTGGAAGTTTCAGTATCTGAGTTGAGCAGTTCCAGTTGAGTAAGTCCAAGAGCCTGTGGAGTGGAAGTTTCAACAGTTACCAACTTAGTTCAATTTTGAGAAAGAAAGTTGACTGTTAGGTGGAAGTTTCAAAATCTGAGTTGAGCAGTTTCAGTTAAGTAAATTCAAGAGCATGTGGAGTGGAAGTTTCAGTAGTCACCAACTTAGTTCAACTTTGAGGAGTTCAGTGTGTTGGGCGGAAATTTCAAAATCTTTGTTGACCCGTTTCAGTTGAGTAAAGTCAAGTGCCTGTGGAGTGGAAGTTTCAGTAATTATCAACTTAGTTCAATTTTGAGAAAAAAAAAGTTGAATCTGTTGGGATGAAGTTATAAAATCTGATTTGAGCAGTTTCAGTTAAGTAAATTCAAGAGCCTGTGGAATAGAAGATTCCGTTACCATCTTAGCTCAATCTTGAGAAAAAAAGTTTGAGTTTGTTAGGTGGAAGTTATAAAATCTGAGTTGAGCAGTCTCAATTGAGTAAATTAGGGAGACTGGAGTGGGAGTTCGGCAGTTACCAACTTAGTTCAATTTTGAGAAAAAAAAGTTGAGTTTATGGGGTGGAAGTTTCAAAATAGGAGTTGAGCAGTTTCAGTTGAGTAAATTCATGAGCCTTTGGAGTGGAAGTTTTAGCAATTAACAACTTAGTTCAATTTTGAGAAAAAAAAGTTGAGTCTGTTGGGTGGAAGTTTCAAAATCTGATATGAGCAGTTTCAGTTGAGTAAATTCAAGAGCCTGTGGAGTGGAAATTTTAGTAGTTACAAACTTAAATTAATTTTGAGAAAAAAAGTTGAGTCTGTTGGGTGGAAGTTTCAAAATCTATTTCAGTTGAATAGATTCAAGAGCCTGTGGAGTGGAAGTTTCAGAAGTTACCAACTTAGTTCAGTTTTGACAAAAAAAGTTGAGTCTGTTGGGTGGGAGTTTCAAAATCTGTTTGAGTTGCGTAAATTCAAGAGGGAATGAGAACAAAAAAGTTGAGTCTGTTGAGTGAAAGTTTCAAAATCTGAGTTGAGCAGTTTCAGCTGAATAAATCCAAGAGCCTGTAGAGTAGAAGTTTTAGCAGTTAACAACTTAGTTCAATTTTGAGACAAAAAAAGTTTGAGTCTGTTGGGTGGAAGTTATAAATGCTGAGTTGAGCAGTTTCACTTGAGTAAATTCAAGAGCCTGTGGAGTGGAAGTTTCAGCAGTTAACAACTTAGTTCAATTTTGAGACAAAAAAAGTTTGAGTCTGTTGGGTGGAAGTTATAAATGCTGAGTTGAGCAGTTTCAGTTGAGTAAATTCAAGAGCATGTGGAGTGGAAGTTTCAGTAGTTACCACCTTAGTTTAATTTTGAGAAAAAAAAAGTTGTCTGTTGGGTGGAAGTTTCAAAATCTGAGTTGATCAGTTTCAGTTGAGTAAAGTCAAGAGCCTGTGGAGTGGAAGTTTTAGCAGTTACCAACTTAGTTCAATTTTAAGAAAAAAAGTTTGAGTCTGTTGGGTGGAAGGTATAAAATCTGAGTTGAGCAGTTTCAGTTGAAGAAATTCAAGAGCCTGTGGAGTGGAAGTTTCAGCAGTTAACAACTTAGTTCAATTTAAAAAAAAGTTGAGTCTGTTGGGTTGAAGTTATAAAACCTGAGTTGAGCAGTTTCACTTGAGTAAATTCAAGAGCCTGTGGAGTGGAAGTTTCAGCAGTTAACAACTTAGTTCAATTTTGAGACAAAAAAAGTTTGAGTCTGTTGGGTGGAAGTTATAAATGCTGAGTTGAGCAGTTTCAGTTGAGTAAATTCAAGAGCATGTGGAGTGGAAGTTTCAGTAGTTACCACCTTAGTTTAATTTTGAGAAAAAAAAAGTTGTCTGTTGGGTGGAAGTTTCAAAATCTGAGTTGATCAGTTTCAGTTGAGTAAAGTCAAGAGCCTGTGGAGTGGAAGTTTTAGCAGTTACCAACTTAGTTCAATTTTAAGAAAAAAAGTTTGAGTCTGTTGGGTGGAAGGTATAAAATCTGAGTTGAGCAGTTTCAGTTGAAGAAATTCAAGAGCCTGTGGAGTGGAAGTTTCAGCAGTTAACAACTTAGTTCAATTTAAAAAAAAGTTGAGTCTGTTGGGTTGAAGTTATAAAACCTGAGTTGAGCAGTTTCAGCTGAATAAATCCAAGAGCCTGTAGAGTAGAAGTTTTAGCAGTTAACAACTTAGTTCAATTTTGAGACAAAAAAAGTTTGAGTCTGTTGGGTGGAAGTTATAAATGCTGAGTTGAGCAGTTTCAGTTAAGTAAATTCAAGAGCCTGTGGAGTGGAAGTTTCAGCAGTTAACAACTTAGTTCAATTTTGAGACAAAAAAAGTTTGAGTCTGTTGGGTGGAAGTTATAAATGCTGAGTTGAGCAGTTTCAGTTGCGTAAATTCAAGAGCATGTGGAGTGGAAGTTTCAGTAATTACCAACTTAGTTTAATTTTGAGAAAAAAAAGTTATCTGTTGGGTGGAAGTTTCAAAATCTGAGTTGAGCAGTTTCAGTTGAAGAAATTCAAGAGCCTGTGGAGTGGAAGTTTCAGTAGTTACCAACTTAGTTTAATTTTGAGAAAAAAAAAGTTGTCTGTTGGGAGGAAGTTTCAAAATCTGAGTTGATCAGTTTCAGTTGAGTAAAGTCAAGAGCCTGTGGAGTGGAAGTTTTAGCAGTTACCAACTTAGTTCAATTTTAAGAAAAAAAGTTTGAGTCTGTTGGGTGGAAGGTATAAAATCTGAGTTGAGCAGTTTCAGTTGAAGAAATTCAGAGCCTGTGGAGTGGAAGTTTCAGAAGTTACCAACTTAGTTCAGTTTTGACAAAAAAAGTTGAGTCTGTTGGGTGGGAGTTTCAAAATCTGTTTGAGTTGCGTAAATTCAAGAGAGAATGAGAACAAAAAAGTTGAGTCTGTTGAGTGAAAGTTTCAAAATCTGAGTTGAGCAGTTTCAGCTGAATAAATCCAAGAGCCTGTAGAGTAGAAGTTTTAGCAGTTAACAACTTAGTTCAATTTTGAGACAAAAAAAGTTTGAGTCTGTTGGGTGGAAGTTATAAATGCTGAGTTGAGCACTTTCAGTTAAGTAAATTCAAGAGCCTGTGGAGTGGAAGTTTCAGCAGTTAACAACTTAGTTCAATTTTGAGACAAAAAAAGTTTGAGTCTGTTGGGTGGAAGTTATAAATGCTGAGTTGAGCAGTTTCAGTTGCGTAAATTCAAGAGCATGTGGAGTGGAAGTTTCAGTAATTACCAACTTAGTTTAATTTTGAGAAAAAAAAAGTTGTCTGTTGGGTGGAAGTTTCAAAATCTGAGTTGAGCAGTTTCAGTTGAAGAAATTCAAGAGCCTGTGGAGTGGAAGTTTCAGTAGTTACCAACTTAGTTTAATTTTGAGAAAAAAAAAGTTGTCTGTTGGGTGGAAGTTTCAAAATCTGAGTTGATCAGTTTCAGTTGAGTAAAGTCAAGAGCCTGTGGAGTGGAAGTTTTAGCAATTACCAACTTAGTTCAATTTTAAGAAAAAAAAGTTTGAGTCTGTTGGGTGGAAGGTATAAAATCTGAGTTGAGCAGTTTCAGTTGAAGAAATTCAAGAGCCTGTGGAGTGGAAGTTTCAGCAGTTAACAACTTAGTTCAATTTAAAAAAAAGGTGAGTCTGTTGGGTTGAAGTAATAAAACCTGAGTTGAGCAGTTTCAGTTGGGTAAGTTCAAGAGCCTGTGAAATAGAAGTTTCAGCAGTTACCTATGTAGTTCAATCTTGAGAAAAAAAAGTTGAGTCTGTTGGGTGGAAGTTATAAAACCTGAGTTGAGCAGTTTCAGTTGAGTAGATTCAAGAGCCTGTGGAATAGAAGTTTTAGCAGTTACCTCCTTAGTTCAATCTTGAGAAAAAAAAGTTTGAGTTTGTTGGGTGGAAGTAATGAAATCTGAGTTGAGCAGTTTCAGTTGAGTAAATTCAAGAGCCTGTGGGAAGGAAGTTTCAGTAGTCATCAACTTAGTTCAATTTTGAGAAAAAAAGTTGAGTGTGTACGGTTGAAGTTTCAAAACCTGAGTTGAGCAGTTTCACTTAAGTAAATTCAAGAGCCTGTGGAGTGGAAATTTCAGCAGTTACCAACTTTGGGACCAATTTTGGGAAAAAAAAGTTGAGTCTGTTGGGTGAAAGTTTCAAAATCTGAGTTGAGCAGTTTCAGTTGAGTAAATTCAAGAGCCTGTGGAGTGGAAGTTTTAGTAGTTACAAACTTAGATTAATTTTGAGAAAAAAAAGTTGAGTCTGTTGGATGAAAGTTTCAAAATCTGAGTTGAGCAGTTTCAGTTGAGTAAATTCATAAGCCTGTGGAGTGGAAGTTTCAGTAGTTACCAACTTAGTTTAATTTTGAGAAAAAAAAAGTTGTCTGTTGGGTGGAAGTTTCAAAATCTGAGTTGATCAGTTTCAGTTGAGTAAAGTCAAGAGCCTGTGGAGTGGAAGTTTTAGCAGTTACCAACTTAGTTCAATTTTAAGAAAAAAAGTTTGAGTCTGTTGGGTGGAAGGTATAAAATCTGAGTTGAGCAGTTTCAGTTGAAGAAATTCAAGAGCCTGTGGAGTGGAAGTTTCAGAAGTTACCAACTTAGTTCAGTTTTGACAAAAAAAGTTGAGTCTGTTGGGTGGGAGTTTCAAAATCTGTTTGAGTTGCGTAAATTCAAGAGAGAATGAGAACAAAAAAGTTGAGTCTGTTGAGTGAAAGTTTCAAAATCTGAGTTGAGCAGTTTCAGCTGAATAAATCCAAGAGCCTGTAGAGTAGAAGTTTTAGCAGTTAACAACTTAGTTCAATTTTGAGACAAAAAAAGTTTGAGTCTGTTGGGTGGAAGTTATAAATGCTGAGTTGAGCACTTTCAGTTAAGTAAATTCAAGAGCCTGTGGAGTGGAAGTTTCAGCAGTTAACAACTTAGTTCAATTTTGAGACAAAAAAAGTTTGAGTCTGTTGGGTGGAAGTTATAAATGCTGAGTTGAGCAGTTTCAGTTGCGTAAATTCAAGAGCATGTGGAGTGGAAGTTTCAGTAATTACCAACTTAGTTTAATTTTGAGAAAAAAAAAGTTGTCTGTTGGGTGGAAGTTTCAAAATCTGAGTTGAGCAGTTTCAGTTGAAGAAATTCAAGAGCCTGTGGAGTGGAAGTTTCAGTAGTTACCAACTTAGTTTAATTTTGAGAAAAAAAAAGTTGTCTGTTGGGTGGAAGTTTCAAAATCTGAGTTGATCAGTTTCAGTTGAGTAAAGTCAAGAGCCTGTGGAGTGGAAGTTTTAGCAATTACCAACTTAGTTCAATTTTAAGAAAAAAAAGTTTGAGTCTGTTGGGTGGAAGGTATAAAATCTGAGTTGAGCAGTTTCAGTTGAAGAAATTCAAGAGCCTGTGGAGTGGAAGTTTCAGCAGTTAACAACTTAGTTCAATTTAAAAAAAAGGTGAGTCTGTTGGGTTGAAGTAATAAAACCTGAGTTGAGCAGTTTCAGTTGGGTAAGTTCAAGAGCCTGTGAAATAGAAGTTTCAGCAGTTACCTATGTAGTTCAATCTTGAGAAAAAAAAGTTGAGTCTGTTGGGTGGAAGTTATAAAACCTGAGTTGAGCAGTTTCAGTTGAGTAGATTCAAGAGCCTGTGGAATAGAAGTTTTAGCAGTTACCTCCTTAGTTCAATCTTAAGAAAAAAAAGTTTGAGTTTGTTGGGTGGAAGTAATGAAATCTGAGTTGAGCAGTTTCAGTTGAGTAAATTCAAGAGCCTGTGGGAAGGAAGTTTCAGTAGTCATCAACTTAGTTCAATTTTGAGAAAAAAAGTTGAGTGTGTACGGTTGAAGTTTCAAAACCTGAGTTGAGCAGTTTCACTTAAGTAAATTCAAGAGCCTGTGGAGTGGAAATTTCAGCAGTTACCAACTTTGGGACCAATTTTGGGAAAAAAAAGTTGAGTCTGTTGGGTGAAAGTTTCAAAATCTGAGTTGAGCAGTTTCAGTTGAGTAAATTCAAGAGCCTGTGGAGTGGAAGTTTTAGTAGTTACAAACTTAGATTAATTTTGAGAAAAAAAAGTTGAGTCTGTTGGATGAAAGTTTCAAAATCTGAGTTGAGCAGTTTCAGTTGAGTAAATTCATAAGCCTGTGGAGTGGAAGTTTCAGCAGTTACCAACTTAGTTAAATTTTGAGAAAAAAAAAGTTAAAGTTTGTTGCGTGGAAGTTTTAAAATCTGAGTTGAGCAGTTTCAGTTGAGTAAATTCAAGAGTCTGTGGAGTGGAAGTTTCAGCAGTTACCAACCTAGTTCAGTTTTGAGAAAAAAAAGTTGAGTCTGTTGGGTAGAACTTTCAAAATCGGAGATGAGCAGTTTCAGTTGAGTAAATTCAAGAGCCTGTGGACTGGAATTTCAGCAGTTACCAAATTTGGGACCAATTTTGGGAAAAAAAAAGTTGAGTCTGTTGGGTGAAAGTTTCAAAATCTGAATTGAGCAGTTTCAATTGGGTAAATTCAAGAGCCTGTGGACTGGAAATTTCAGCAGTTACCAACTTTGGGACCAATTGTGGGAAAAAAAAGTTGAGTCTGATGGGTGAAAGTTTCAAAATCTGAGTTGAGCAGTTTTAGTTGAGTAAATTCAAGAGCCTGTCGAGTGGAAGATTCAGCAGTGTTCTGCTTAACTTAGTTCAATTTTGCGAAAAAAAAGTTGAGTCTGTTGGGTGGAAGTTTCAAAATCTGAGTTGAGCAGTTTCAGTTGAGTAAATTCAAGAGCCTGTGGAGTGGAAGTTTTAGTAGTTACGAACTTAGATTAATTTTGAGAAAGAAAAAGTTGAGTCTGTTGGGTGGAAGTTTTAAAATCTGTTTCAGTTGAATAGAATCAAGAGCCTGTGGAGTGGAAGTTTCAGAAGTTACCACGAACTTGGAAAAAAAAAAGTTGAGTCTGTTGGGTGAAAGTTTCAAAATCTGAGTTGAGCAGTTTCAGTTGAGTAAATTCATAAGCCTGTGGAGTGGAAGTTTCAGCAGTTACCAACTTAGTTAAATTTTGAGAAAAAAAAAGTTAAAGTTGGTTGGGTGGAAGTTTTAAAATCGAGTTGAGCAGTTTCAGTTGAGTAAATTCAAGAGTCTGTGGAGTGGAAGTTTCAGCAGTAACCAACTTAGTTCAGTTTTGAGAAAAAAAAATTGAGTCTGTTGGGTGGAAGTTTCAAAATCTAAGCAGTTTCAGTTGAGTAAGTTCAAGAAAAGTTAACCCAAAAAGAAAGAACTCGGAGTTTAGTTCAGGTTAAAAAAATTGCGTATTGGGTGGAAGCTTCAGCATCTCAGTTGAGCAGTTTCCGTTGAGTTAGTCCAAGAAAAATTAATATGAGAAGGAAAATACTCTAAGTTTAGTTCTCACACACACAGTTTTAGACAATTGGATGGAAGTTTTAACATCTGAATTGAACATCAGTTGAGTAGTTCAAGAAAAATTAACACGGAACGAAAAACTCTAAGTTTAGTTCAGGTTGAAAAATTTGAATCTGCACGAAAAGAAAAATATTCCGAATTCGTCGCAAAAAAAAGTTTGAGCCTTTTGAGTGGAAGTTTTAGCATATTCGATTTTAGATCAATTTTGAATAAAAATATTGAGTGTGTCTGGTGAAAGTTCCATCATCTACGTCGAGCAGTTTCAACTGAGTAAGTTCAAAAAAAAACTCTGAGTTTACTTCAGGTTAGTTCAGCTTCCACCCAACAGACTCAAAAAAGTTTGAGTAGGAATACTTCTAAGAAATACATACAAGTTTGTGTCTGTTTAACGCTGTTGCGTAAAAGCTGAGTTGAGCGATTCAACAGTTATTCTCTGAGATTAATTCTAAGGAAAAAACGACGTTTGAGTCTGTTCGGTGGCAGTTTTACACGTTACTGCCTGAGTTCAAGTCGCAGAAAAAAAAGAGTGTCTGTTGGGTGAAAGTTTCAGCATGTGAATCACCAGAAGAAAAATGAGTTTAATTCTCAGAAAAAAAAGTTTGAGTCTATTGGGTTTCATCGTTATTATCTGAGTTGAGCAATTCAACATTTACTCTCTGAGTTTAATTCTGAGTTTTCAAAAAAAAGTGTGAGTTCGTTGAGTGAGAGTTTGAGCTGTTACCATCTTAGTTCAAATTTACAAAAGGAAAGTGTATGTTGAGTAAAAGTTTTAGCATCTGAACCATCACAAGAAGAATACTCTTTAAGTTTATTTCTCAGAAAAAAAAGATTGAGTCTCTTTTGAGTGTTCCAAAGAGCAGTTCAACTCTTTGTGTTTTTAATTCTGATCAAAAAAGGACGTTTGGGTCTGTTGGGCGGCAATTCTGAGAAAAAATTCAATCTGTTGGGTGAAAGTTTCTGCATTTGATTCACTAGAATAAAAGTAGTCTGAGTTTAATTGTCAAAAAAAAAAAAAAGTTTGGGTCTGTTGGTTGGAAGTTTCAACGTTACTCTCTTGAGTTTAATTCTCAGAAAATAAAAACAGTCTATTGGGTGAAAGTTTTAGCCACTGAATCACTAGAAGAGAAACACTTCTAAGAAAAAAAGTTTGTAATTGTTGGCTGGAAGTGTCAACGTTCTGAACAAACAAAAAAACACTATAAATTTGATTTTCAGAAAAAGATTTGAGTCTGTTGGGTGAAAGTTTCAACTTTATTATCGTGAGTTATTCAACTCTGAGTTAAAGACTGTGGTTAAAGTCTGAGGAAAAAAGGACATTCGGGTTTGTTGGGTAAATGTTGTACAAGTTATTAACTGAGTTTAATTCTGAGAAAAAAGGTCAGTTTCAATTTGACGCTGATAGGTGGAATTTTAAGCAGTTCTATCTTTGTCCTGTACCTTACGTCAGCTGAGCGCCAAATAATGATTAAACACAAATTTGTATTCTACTTATTTGCATATTATCTGCAGTGTATAAGATGACCAACTAACAAATACCCAGAATTACCATCATTAACGCTTGATGATAAATGATCATCCCAATGAGACCTTTCAAACCAACATTTAATAACGAATACATGCATTATATGTTAAACAATTAATTTAGAAACTAATTATCATTGAACGTTATCAACTGGAACGTAATTACGTGCGGTTAAAAATATCAATAATTTTTTTTAATTAAATCTTTGGCAGATGTTCCAGAGAATGTCCTCACCGCGGTAATATACGAGGGCATACGGTCACATCCGGCTGCAGGTGTAAGGGCGATAGGGCCCGACTTGTTTTTATGGTCGGTGGTAAATTACCTCCCTCGGCCATCGGGGCGCAAAATGGTACGAATGTTGTCATTAAGGAGACAATGGGTAATTGATTGCATTTTTGGGTGCAATTAACGGTGGGAAGGTTGTTAACTGGCTGAAAGTACCTCGGACTATATAGGTGCAAGAGGTGGTGGCGCACCAAAAGCGCGACCACCTATTGCGAATAAGCAGAAACCAACAATTGCAATAATTACTTCACTTTGGTTATAAATAAAAATTGTGATTTTGTAAAGTTATCTAAAATTGGTAACCTTTATATAGGCTGCGCCATTTAAGCTTCTTTAGGGGTGTACAGAGGGTCCCAATAAACGAGGAAAGCGGCTATTTCTACGAAAGCAATCATCGTAAGAGTTCGAAAGAAAAAAATGTATAGTATATGTGGCCAAATGGCTGAAAATTTCCCTGCTTGTAGTTTTGGCCACTGGTCTAAAACATGCAGAGAATATGTAACTTCAGATATTAATAAATATGAGATTTAGTAAGTCACCACTTAGTAAGTCCCACCTCTCTCTCTCTCTTTTTTGAAAAAGCCAAAAATTGCTGTGAAATTTCTCTACAAAAAATCGAAATTATTTTAAAGTAGTAATGAGTAGGACAGGGAAAAACTTATGGAGAAAATAGCATTTAAAAGAGAGATGCATAGATCTTTTTTTGCAATAGTGCGAAAGGTGGGTCCGTAAGGCCCCGCGCAAGTTATATCTAGTTAATTTAGGTTAGTTCAGGTTCAGTTCAGGAAAGGCGCACCTTTATATAATTGTTACAACAAGTTATATCTAGTTAATTTAGGTTAGTTCAGATTAGTTGCTTTTAGGTCTTTGATAAAGTCAAAAATTACAGTGAGATATCTCGCAAGAAAAAATGTTCTCAAGTAATAATGAGTTGGATAGAGAAAGACTTATGGAGAAGACAGCGTTTAAAAGAGAGATGCATAAATTTTTGTTTGTGCATTAGTGCGAAAGGCAAGTTATATCTAGTTAATTTAGGTTACTTCAAATTAGTTACTTTTAGCCCTGTTGATAAAGCCAAACATTACAGTGAGATATCTCGCAAGAAAAAAAGGTTTTTTGAAACCATTGTTAAGTAGTAATGAGTGGGACAGAGAAAGAATGGAGAAGACAGCGTTTAAAGGAGAGATGCATTGCTCGTCTTTTTTTGCATTAGTGCGAAAGGCGGGTCCGTAAGGACCCGCGCAAGTTATATCTATTTAATGTAGGTTAGTTCAGGTTCAGTTCAGGAAAGGCGCACTTTTATATAATTGTTAATTTAGGTTAGTTCAGATTAATTGCTTTTAGCACTTTTGATAAAGCCAAAAATTACAGTGAGATATCTCGCAAGAAGAAAGGTTTTTGAAACCATTTTTATGTAGTAATGAGTGGGACAGAGAAAAACTTATGGAGAAGACAGCGTTTAAAAGAGAGATGCATAGATCTTTTTTTTTTATTAGTGCGAAAGGCGGATCTGTAAGGACACGCGCAGGTTATATCTAGTTAATTTAGGTTAGTTGAGATTAGTTGCTTTTAGCCCTTTTGATAAAGCCAAAAATTACAGAGAGATATCTCGCAAGAAAAAAAGGTTGTTGAAACCATTTTTAAGTAGTAATGAGTGGGACAGAGAAAGACTTATGGAGAAGACAGCGTTTAAAAGAGAGCTGCATAGATCTCCTTTTCAGATTCGTGCGAAAGGCGGGTCCGTAAGGACCCGAGCAAGTTATATCTAGTTAATTTAGGTTAGTTCAGATTAGTTGCTTTTAGTCCTTTTGATAAAGCCAAAAATTACATAGAGATATCTCGCAAGAAAAAAAGGTTTTTGAAACCATTTTTAAGTAGTAATGAGTGGTGCAGAGAAAGACTTATGGAGAAGACAGCGTTTAGAAGAGAGATGCATAGATCTGTTTTGGCAATCGTGTGAAAGACGGGTCCGTAAGGGCCTCCGCAAGTTATATCTATTTAATGTAGGTTAGTTCAGGTTCAGTTCAGGAAAGGCGCACCTTTATATAATTGTTAGTTTAGGTTAGTTCGGATTAGTTGCTTTTAGCACTTTTGATAAAGCCAAAAATTACACTGAAATATCTCGCTAGAAAAAAAGGTTTTTGAAATCATTTTTAAGTAGCAACGAGTGGGACAGAGAAAGACTTATGGAGAAGACGGCGTTTAAAAGAGAGATGCTTAGATCTTTTTTTGCAATCGTGCGAAAGACGGGTCCGCAAGGTCCTGCGCAAGTTATATCTAGTTAATGTAGGTTAGTTCAGGTTAAGTTCAGGAAAGGCGCACCTTTATATAATTGTTAGTTTAGGTTAGTTCAGATTAGTTGCTTTTAGCACTTTTGATAAAGCCAAAAATTACAGAGAGATATCTCGCAAGAAAAAAAGGTTTTTGAAACCATTTTTAAGTAGTAATGAGTGGGACAAAGAAAAACTTATGGAGAAGACAGCGTTGAAAAGAGAGATGCATAGATCTTTTTTCTTGCATTAGTACCAAAGGCGGATCTGTAAGGACCCGCGCAGGTTATATCTAGTTAATTTAGGTTAGTTGAGATTAGATGCTTTTAGCCATTTTAATAAAGCCAAAAAATTACAGTGAGATATCTCGCAAGAAAAAATGTTTTTGAAACCATTTTTAAGTAGTAATGAGTGGGACAGAGAAAAACTTATGGAGAAGACAGCGTTTAAAAGAGAGATGCATAGATGACTGTTTTGCATTAGAACGAAAGGCAAGTCCGTAAGGACCCGCGCAAGTTATATTTAATTAATTTAGGTTAGTTCAGATTAGTTGCTTTTAGCACTTTTGATAAAGCCAAAAATTACAGTGAGATCTCGCAAGAAAAAAGGTTTTTGAAACCATTTTTAAGTAGTAATGAGTGGGACAGAGAAAAACTTATAGAGAAGACAGCGTTTAAAAGAGAGATGCATAGATCTCTTTTTTGCATTAGTGCGAAAGGCGGGTCCGTAAGGACCCGCGCAAGTTATATCTAGTTAATTTAGGTTAGTTCAGGTTCAGTTCAGGAAAGGCACCTTTATATAATTGTTAATTTACTTTAGTTGAGATTAGTTGCGTTTAGCACTTTTGATAAAGCCAAAAATTACAGTGAGATATCTCGCAAGAAGAAAGGTTTTTGAAACCATTTTTAAGTAGTAATGAGTGGGACAAAGAAAAACTTATGGAGAAGACAGCGTTTAAAAGAGAGATGCATAGATGACTGTTTTGCATTAGAACGAAAGGCAAGTCCGTAAGGACCCGCGCAAGTTATATTTAATTAATTTAGGTTAGTTGAGATTAGTTGCTTTTAGCACTTTTGATAAAGCCAAAAATTACAGTGAGATCTCGCAAGAAAAAAGGTTTTTGAAACCATTTTTAAGTAGTAATGAGTGGGACAGAGAAAAACCTATAGAGAAGACAGCGTTTAAAAGAGAGATGCATAGGTCTCTTTTTTGCATTAGTGCAAAACGCGGGTCCGTAAGGACCCGCGCAAGTTATATCTAGTTATATTAGGTTAGTTCAGGTTCAGTTCAGGAAAGGCGCTTTATATAATTGTTAATTTAGGTTAGTTCAGATTAGTTGCTTTTAGCACTTTTGATAAAGCCAAAAATTACAGTGAGATATCTCGCAAGAAAAAAAGGTTTTTGAAACCATTTTTAAGTAGCAACGAGTGGGACAGAGAAACCTTATGGAGAAGACAGCGTTTAAAAGAGAGATGCTTAGATCTTTTTTTGCAATCGTGCGAAAGACGGGTCCGCAAGGTCCTGCGCAAGTAATATCTAGTTAATGTAGGTTAGTTCAGGTTCAGTTCAGGAAAGGCGCACCTTTATATAATTGTTAGTTTAGGTTAGTTCAGATTAGTTGCTTTTAGCACTTTTGATAAAGCCAAAAAATTACAGTGAGATATCTCGCAAGAAAAAAGGTTTTTGAAACCATTTTTAAGTAGTAATGAGTGGGACAGAGAAAAACTTATGGAGAAGACAGCGTTTAAAAGAGAGATGCATAGATGACTGTTTTGCATTAGAACGAAAGGCGAGTCCGTAAGGACCCGCGCAAGTTATATCTAATTAATTTAGGTTAGTTCAGATTAGTTGCTTTTAGCACTTTTGATAAAGTCAAGAATCACAGTGAGATATCTCGCAAGAAAAAATGTTCTCAAATAATAATGAGTTGGATAGAGAAAGACTTATGGAAAAGACAGCGTTTAAAAGAGAGATGCACACATCTTTGTTTGTGCATTAGTGCGAAAGGCAAGTTATATCTAGTTAATTTAGGTTACTTCAAATTAGTTACTTTTAGCCCTGTTGATAAAGCCAAAAATTACAGTGAGATATCTCGCAAGGAAAAAAAGGTTTCTTGAAACCATTGTTAAGTAGTAATTAGTGGGACAGAGAAAGACTTATGGAGAAGACAGCGTTTAAAAGAGAGATGCATTGCTCGTCTTTTTTGCATTAGTGCGAAAGGCGGGTCCGTAAGGACCCGCGCAAGTTATATCTATTTAATGTAGGTTAGTTCAGGTTCAGTTCAGGAAAGGCGCACTTTTATATAATTGTTAATTTAGGTTAGTTCAGATTAGTTGCTTTTAGCACTTTTGATAAAGCCAAAAATTACAGTGAGATATCTCGCAAGAAGAAAGGTTTTTGAAATCATTTTTATGTAGTAATGAGTGGGACAGAGAAAAACTTATGGAGAAGAAAGCGTTTAAAACAGAGATGCATAGATCTTTTTTTTTTATTAGTGCGAAAGGCGGATCTGTAAGGACACGCGCAGGTTATATCTAGTTAATTTAGGTTAGTTGAGATTAGTTGCTTTTAGCCCTTTTGATAAAGCCAAAAATTACAGTGAGATATCTCACAAGAAAAAAGGTTTTTGAAACCATTTTTAAGTAGCAATGAGTGGGACAGAGAAAAACTTATGGAGAAGACAGCGTTTAAAAGAGAGATGCATAGATGACTGTTTTGCATTAGAACGAAAGGCGAGTCCGTAAGGACCCGCGCAAGTTATATCTAGTTAATTTAGGTTAGTTCAGATTAGTTGCTTTTAGCACTTTTGATAAAGCCAAAAATTACAGTGAGAAATCTCGCAAGAAGAAAGGTTTTTGAAACCATTTTTAAGTAGTAATGAGTGGGACAGAGAAAAACTTATGGAGAAGACAGCGTTTAAAAGAGAGATGCATAGATCTTTTTTTTGCATTATGCGAAAGGCGGATCTGTAAGGACCCGCGCAAGTTATATCTACTTAATTTAGGTTAGTTGAGATTAGTTGCTTTTAGCCCTTTTGATAAAGCCAAAAATTACAGTGAGATATCTCGCAAGAAGAAAGGTTTTTGAAACCATTTTTATGTAGTAATGAGTGGGACAGAGAAAAACTTATGGAGAAGACAGCGTTTAAAAGAGAGATGCATAGATCTTTTTTTTTAATTAGTGCGAAAGGCGGATCTGTAAGGACCCGCGCAGGTTATATCTAGTTAATTTAGGTTAGTTGAGATTAGTTGCTTTTAGCCCTTTTGATAAAGCCAAAAATTACAGTGAGATATCTCGCAAGAAAAAAGGTTTTTGAAACCATTTTTAAGTAATAATGAGTGGGACAGAGAAAAACTTATGGAGAAGACAGCGTTTAAAAGAGAGATGCATAGATGACTGTTTTGCATTAGAACGAAAGGCGAGTCCGTAAGGACCCGCGCAAGTTATATCTAGTTAATTTAGGTTAGTTCAGATTAGTTGCTTTTAGCACTTTTGATAAAGCCAAAAATTACAGTGAGAAATCTCGCAAGAAGAAAGGTTTTTGAAACCATTTTTAAGTAGTAATGAGTGGGACAGAGAAAAACTTATGGAGAAGACAGCGTTTAAAAGAGAGATGCATAGATCTTTTTTTTGCATTAGTGCGAAAGGCGGATCTGTAAGGACCCGCGCAAGTTATATCTAGTTAATTTAGGTTAGTTGAGATTAGTTGCTTTTAGCCCTTTTGATAAAGCCAAAAATTACAGTGAGATATCTCGCAAGAAGAAAGGTTTTTGAAACCATTTTTATGTAGTAATGAGTGGGACAGAGAAAAACTTATGGAGAAGACAGCGTTTAAAAGAGAGATGCATAGATCTTTTTTTTTAATTAGTGCGAAAGGCGGATCTGTAAGGACCCGCGCAGGTTATATCTAGTTAATTTAGGTTAGTTGAGATTAGTTGCTTTTAGCCCTTTTGATAAAGCCAAAAATTACAGTGAGATATCTCGCAAGAAAAAAGGTTTTTGAAACCATTTTTAAGTAGTAATGAGTGGGACAGAGAAAAACTTATGGAGAAGACAGCGTTTAAAAGAGAGATGCATAGATGACTGTTTTGCATTAGAACGAAAGGCGAGTCCGTAAGGACCCGCGCAAGTTATATCTAGTTAATTTAGGTTAGTTCAGATTAGTTGCTTTTAGCACTTTTGATAAAGCCAAAAATTACAGTGAGAAATCTCGCAAGAAGAAAGGTTTTTGAAACCATTTTTAAGTAGTAATGAGTGGGACAGAGAAAAACTTATGGACAAGACAGCGTTTAAAAGAGAGATGCATAGATCTTTTTTTTGCATTAGTGCGAAAGGCGGATCTGTAAGGACCCGCGCAAGTTATATCTAGTTAATTTAGGTTAGTTGAGATTAGTTGCTTTTAGCCCTTTTGATAAAGCCAAAAATTACAGTGAGATATCTCGCAAGAAGAAAGGTTTTTGAAACCATTTTTATGTAGTAATGAGTGGGACAGAGAAAAACTTATGGAGAAGACAGCGTTTAAAAGAGAGATGCATAGATCTTTTTTTTTAATTAGTGCGAAAGGCGGATCTGTAAGGATAATCCAAAAAAATACAGTGAAATATCTCGCAAGAAAAAAGGTTTTTGAAACCATTTTTAAGTAGTAATGAGTGGGACAGAGAAAAACTTATGGAGAAGACAGCGTTTAAAAGAGAGATGCATAGATGACTGTTTTGCATTAGAACGAAAGGCGAGTCCGTAAGGACCCGCGCAATTTATATCTACTTAATTTAGGTTAGTTCAGATTAGTTGCTTTTAGCACTTTTGATAAAGCCAAAACTTACACTGAAAAATCTCGCTAGAAAACAAGGTTTTTGAAACTATTTTTAAGTGGTAACGAGTGGGACAGAGAAAGACTTATAAAGAAGACAGCGTCTAAAAGAGAGATGTATAGATCTTTTTTTGCAATCATGCGAAAGACGGGTCCGTAAGGGCCTGCGCAAATTATATCTATTTAATGTAGGTTCGTTCAGGTTCAGTTCAGGAAAGGCGCACCTATATATAATTGTTAATTTAGGTTAGTTCAGATTAGTCGCTTTTAGCACTTTTGATAAAGCCAAAAATTACAGTGAGATCTCGCAAGAAAAAAGGTTTTTGAAACCATTTTTAAGTAGTAATGAGAAAAACTTATAGAGAAGACAGCGTTAAAAAAAGAGAGACAGTTCAGGAAAGGCCCACCTTTATATAATTGTTAGTTTAGGCTAGATCAGATTAGTTGCTTTTAGCACTTTTGATAAAGCCAAAAATCACAGTGAAATATCTCGCAAGAATAAAAGGTTTTTGAAACCATTTTTAAGATTTTAAGTAGTAATGAGTGGGTCAGAAAAAGACTTATGGAGAATACAGCTTTAAAAAGAGAGACACATAGATATTTTTTTTTGCTTAGCCCAGAAACAAAAAAAAACCCTCCTTGTTAAGAACTTGCAACCGATTATAGTTTTGCTCTACGTAAGTATACTTAAACTTTAGCCCTGAGGAAGATCTCAATAAAAGTTGAAACGTTGACAACTTCGCAAACCTGAAGTGTTTTTACGTCTTACATTTGTAATACTTTATCGTCACATTTTTTCAAGTAAAACTTCTGATATGTGGACGTAAAATTAAAATTTTTGACATCCCCTAAATTTGACCGCCCGGGATTTTTGCACCCCTTTGCCTATAGATAGCCCCTGGTTCGAAATTCCGAATGATAAACTCCTGTCATCAATGTCACATGTCCATCATTAGAACAAGTGCAGCCCTTTCGAAACAAAGACCGACTATACTATACGGTATTGGCAAATGAGACACATTGTGGCGTAAGCATGGTCTTAATAAACCATTTGTAACATACGGCTCCTCAAATATGACCCAGACACAGTGGCGACTAGCTTATGACGTGTGTGTGCGACGTGGGTAAACTTTTCAACATTAAATGCAGCTAAATTCCAGCCGGAAAAGTTACTTTTGTGGTATCATGCCCGGAGCGACTTTCTTTTTCCTACGGCATCAAGTTTCTTTTTGCGCAGAGCGAGAAACTGAACTACATTTATCAGTCATAGCAGACATAGGGGGAGTTTATTAGAAAACGTTATCTAGTTGGCTACGAAATGTCAAAAGAAAATAATAAAAAAACGAAAGTCCATTTACTTTGATTATGCCAAAAATACATAGCTTTCTAGATGAGCACGGAGTATTATAGACATAGTCCCGATTTAAACCATCGAGACAAGAGAGTGCACACCGAACATCATGATTCACTCACACGACGGGAATAATTATATAAACTCAACGTTCGTCGGACCCGACCGATGGAACACGAACGAAGTGGAATAATAAACAGCGGCGTTGCCACATTGTGCCCTATCATTGTTCTCTGTCGGATCCACGCGTTCGCGCTATAATGTCGTTTCATCGGTGGAATTTTACTTTCCTTTCGTAATATTTGTAAAGAAAGGTTTATTGTGTTTGAACGACCCGAAAGGTTTCCTAGAGAAAAGAATAATTGTTCCGAGAATATCAGGGGGCGATGCAAAAGGAAATAATGCCCTTCGTCTTCGTTTAGGTTGAAATTTAATATTTTGGGGAAGTTTGTTGTT
The DNA here is from genome assembly GCA_951812265.1 of Taphrorychus bicolor. NCBI lineage: Eukaryota > Metazoa > Arthropoda > Insecta > Coleoptera > Curculionidae > Taphrorychus > Taphrorychus bicolor. The sequence continues at coordinate 12,492,220 of OX638306.1, read as the reverse complement.
GTTTGAGAGTTTGCGGAGCCTCGAGTATTGGAGAGTATAAATTCGATTACACTATAGAAAAGAGTTCACTTGTCGTACGACCAAGATATCAGAAATGCAAGAAGGAGAAATAGTGTTTTCGTGCAAACAAGTCAGGTCTAATAATAGACATAAGACTGGCGATATGGTTAGGACGTTGAAAGAAAATATACGGTTAGTTAAGTAGTGTCTTCATATAAGCCATTCACTTATTATTGACAGCAAGTAAATAAAGACAGATATAATCAGCAAAATCTAACTTAAAAGTTAAAAGAACAATTAATCGTCGCTTATCAACGAAAGCAGCATTGAAAGAAGATTTAGAATCCGATATTAACAATCCAGGACAGTAATTAACAAAAAGTTGATGGTTGTTGCATGAAAACGAAACGTCGGATTTTAAATTTGAAAATACAACGTTGAAGAAAGCGAAAAGTGGCTAAGAAGAAGTGTCAGTTATCTTTTTAAATTAATACTAGAAAAAATAAAAACTTTTCTGCGAAAATTTCAGAAACCCAAATTTGAAAACATTTTTATAGGCTTCTTTAATTGCCCCTCTTTGCCCTAATCTAACCTGAACTAACCTTCTTCTTACCTCTTATAACCGAGAATTGAAAGTAATTGGTGAATGAAATTGGTGAACCAGCTTCTTTCATTTCGCAATGTTTACATTGGTCAATAATAATTATACTTTTATTAGAAACTATATAAGGTGTCACAATTTCTTTTTGGCCGCTTTCGCCAGACATTTATGCGAGAAGTTAGATTTGGAGCAAGAAGCTAAATACGAAACCGATTAAAATTGCAGAGAAGTATACAGGGTGGCGAGTAAAAAAGCGTAGCACAGGTAATACATATATTCTTTAAAGGGCCATGCCACGGGTGGGGGTAATGGTGGCGCGGGCTCCACTACCCCCACCCCGGTCTGTCCACTGCAGCGCAACGGCGGGGGAATAAATACCACGGAGCAAACCACAGTCGAATCAGTCAACGTCGAAAAGCACGGGAGATCACTTCGCCTATTGCCTCATCGCCTTTGATAAGGTCTGCCGCAGCTGTAGACGATAAGTCAGGAAGAAATTTAATTGACACACGGCTTCAAAGCACGGAAAACACTTTAAATTGTACTCACCTATAATAACAAAAGCTGATCAAAATGTTGTTATTGGCTGACAAAAAAAGGCAGTCTGCACCTGGCAGTCAAAGGCACATCGAAGTTGAAGAAACTGGATGACTTAAGTGGTGATTTAGAGGTTTCTATCTCTTCTAAGTGGCTGCCTGAAGGTACGACAAGACAAATACCCTGCAAAAGAAACTTGTTTTCAATCGCGTTGTATGTTTTTTTGAGTATGGCGGGCTATAGAGCGCTCAAAATATTTCCATCCTTTTTTAAATTGTTAAATTGTTAAAGATGTCAAAAAAAAGAATGGCAAATGGCAAGAAAACTCTCAACCCGAAGAAGTTGTCAGATCCAATCAAATGCCGCTTAAGGTCCAAGGGACGACTATAGAAATAACCCTCATGTTTTGCAGTTTTGGCCCCTCTTTTTAGTGGTAGGTCACACAAAAATAGCCGAAAAAGCGGCAGAAAGTCACGTCATTTCGCAATTCAAAAACTTCACCTACCGACTCACAGGTGGCAGCATTAGTCGAAATCCTTTATAACATCACACCGCTTTTCTCGCGCCGAATTTGTCTTCAAATACAAGTTCGAACTATGAACTCTCTCCCGGCGTATAAAGCAGGGGTCTACCACGTCTTACTGACGAGTCCAAGGTAGACCCCGGGACGAAACGCCAACACCACATACATAGGCTATAACACAGAGGAAGAATTAACTAGAGTCCTTTATTTACAAAATTTTGTCTGGCATCATTTCTAAAGGTTCGGTGCGATGTTGCCCGCTCTCAGGGTCCAACTACACAACCCATATGTTTATATGTTGTGTAGTCAAATGTAACCGTACAGCACGATCAAAATATAGGTAGAAAATCTTCTTAATTGACGAATTGGCAACAGTGCTGTCAATTCAATGTGTATGTCAACCTCATTGAAGTGATGTCAACCACAAAACCTCAAAAGGTGTTTCCTTTGTGTTTGAAGTTGAAACAGTGCTTGCGAACGTTTTGTGCGACTTTTTGGTGTTTTATTAAAGATTTTATCATTATGGTGAGATATTGTGGCAGACTTCTAGTTATAAAAGTGGGACAGAAATCAATCGTATCACAGGTAAGTGCATGTATCATGTTTTCACCGATTACCCGACTCGGCGGCCATTTTTTCATTCCTCTCGCCACGCGCGCCCGCTGTGGTCCATAAGCATGTTGGAAGTAAACAAACCTGACAATTTATGATTGACTCACTGAGTCTATCTAGTTTGAAGGTCGATGGGCTATAACGATCTCAGGCCGTCCTAGTGGTAAGTCCAGGAGACGAGTATAGGAATGACCCTCATGTTTTACCGCTTTGGCCCCTCTTTTTAGTGATAAGTCACACAAAAATGGCGGAAAAAATCGACAGGAAGTCACGTCACTTCGCAATTTGTGTTGCGAATCGTCAGTTAATCTGCTCTGACGATGATATTACGCTGTGGCAGAACTTCATCCACCGACTCACAGGTGGCAGCGCCGAAACTTCACCTACCGACTCACAGGTGGCAGCATTAGTCGAAATCCTTCATAACATCACACCGCCTTTCCCGCGCCGAATTTGTCTTCAAATACAAGGTCGAACTATGAACTCTCACCCCGGCGCATAAGGCAGTGGTCTACCACGTCTTACTGACGAGTCCAAGCCAGACCCCGGGACGAAATGCCAACACCACATACATAGGCTATAACGATCTCAGGTCAACATCTCAGATTAACAAAAGTCTTTTCTGGGAATACATTTCCCATCTATGGCACGCCATCATTTTCGACGCCATTGATCACACAAACTTTGCACACTTTTGCCAATTTTTGGAAGAATATCGGCAATTGTTTGCTACTTTCAGGAAAAAATTAAAAATGATTTTTGGCACACGTCTGACAGATGTTAAGTGAAGTCAAACATGTGAAAAAAGATCGCTTCGAGATTCTTTCCAGCCAACGACTATGGTGCGATCCTCAGATTTTACCCTCAATTTTAGCGGTGGGTCACAAAAAAATGGCGGAAAAATCGGCGTAAAGACACCTGTCGCTTCGCAATTCAAATTTTACCAGTTAATGTGCGGACTCCATTATGCTTCCAGGCAAAAAAAATAAAAAATTACTTTTAACACACCACCACAACCAACGAGGTGTTAAAAGTCAAAAACTTGAAAAGAGATCAGCTAGTCCGGAATACAGACATTTGGGGTAAGTATAGTCATCACGATAGTTCAACAATCGATACATAAAGAATCGATACTTCCTAACTCAACTGGAAATTCATGGCAAATCACGTCAGTTCAAATTTCAAAATTACGATTCCCCAGTTAAATGTGCTCTGACGTTATAGGTCACACAAACATGGCGGAAATTCGGCAAAAACAACGCTACCAGGTTATGGAAAGTGTCGGCAATTGTTTGCTGTCTCCATCATGCTTCTAGGCAAAAAAAATGAAAAATGATTTTTGGCACATGGCTGACATCAGGCATTAAAAGGCAAAGATGTGAAAAGGTGTCAGCTATAGTCCGCTATATAGGCTTTTGGTGTAAGTACAATCATCCGGGTGCGAGGGGGGGGGGGGGGAATACAAACAATTATATATGACTGTGTCAATTGTCTTGAGGTGTATGTTTTAGTACAAGCTGCTTAATTAGTATAATAAATTGATATTTTAGCACATTAGTGCCTAGTGGAAATAGGCGGAAGAGGTAAGGATGGGAGTCTACAACCAGGGACACTAGACTCTAAGGGAGGCTCAATCCGCTCGATTTATGTAAGTACCCTTGGCCTAACGTCACAATAGTGCTCGGATTAGACATCCGAAAGTATTCCTATCGTTTAATTTCTACTGGGACAACAAAGAATGGGAACACTCTCGGAGCGCTCTATAGACCGTTCCCTCGAAAACCCTTACTAATGACGACAGTGACTGCATTGACAACGATTAACATTATTGACAACCGTGGCTCTAGGATTACAGCTCCTGATCGGCTCTTGAGGTCGCGACACGAAATGTGGCAAAATCGCTCTCAAGGCCGCACTGTGCCTACGTCACCATTTTGTTACCTCACCATAGTGAGCGGTCCTGTTACTGTCTAAAGTCTTTGGTCTACAACAACACCTGACCTGTCAAATGACGTCATGTATCAAGCGGAGTTACTTTTGCGTCAAAATAAGTCAGTTTGATTCTTTGTTATGGATTTGTCGATTCGTGATGATATATGGCATTGATGCTTTGTCTATTTTCCTTCGGAACAATTATTAGCGAAACAGACAATTCTATATAACTACAAACTATTCACTTATTATTGTCATCAAGTAGGCGTTAGAAATTTGACTTCGACATTTTTATCCTATCTTCTCAACATGTGTCGAAAAGGGATAGATTTAAAAAAAATGAAGATTTCGAACGAGATGCCAAAAATAAGTGAATGAGGTATATAGAGAAATACCTGATAGACATCAGTGAAAGAGTCTGTTAGATAAAAAAAAACTACTGATACTAGCAGTGTTGCCACACCAGCAGTATTTAGTGCTTTTTAAACCAGCTTGATGTGTTTAAAAGGTACTAAAATGTACCGAAATTTGTACTAGATCGCCTTCTAAAGTACTAAACACTAAACTAAATCATAAAAATTAAAAAATAAATGAAAGTTTACATATTAAAATGTCGAAATATACAGACATTTGTTTATTATATAATTAGGGGCTGGTACAGTTGAGGGAAGTTGTTATTACTCATTTTTTCGAAAATTTTCTTTAGGAATCAATAGAATGGACCAAATAGAAAATTATAGATGGTGGAAAAAGGGGGAGCGCCTTTTTTTCCAAAAGCGCCAAAACTCCAAAGTTATTAGCTCCAAAAAACTTTGTTCCAACGATCAGAACATCCAAAATATTTAACACCAAACGTATTTTGCTCCAACTGTATTTTCTTCCAACCGTCGTTTCTTCCAACGTCGTTTGTTCCAAAAATGACCTTGACGAATAATTGATGGTTGTGCTTATTTGTCCGCTGGGCGGTAGTATTACTATACAATGCCATAGATTCACATTATTAATTAATATTATTATTTTATTATTTATTCCAATATGCGACTTCTTTGCAGTTTGCACATTTCACAATTAAAAACTAAAATTATTGTACATGGTGGCAATTTAAGGCTTTAAAGAAGTGCCAACAGGGCAGCCTTACTATGGTGATTGTTGTTAACCTAGGTACCAATATTGTTAAGTTAACAAGGATCTCTACTACGATCTACTGTGATCATTATATTGTTTCCTTTAACAAATTATTGCTAAATATCTTGTTAAGATTTTCCTTGTTATGATAACAAGGGAAATCAGTAACAATATTGCTACCTAAAGATGTTAGGCATTGCATTATTCGAAACGAATTGTAAATATAAAGCTCTATTTGTATTAAAATGATTGATCCGGGCATACTCTTCTTATTAAATGAAATTGAGGATGATGAAGGAAGGTAAGAAATATAGAAAACAATATTTATCTCAGTTTCACCAGGATGCATTATATACAGGCACGAATTAAAAATAGAAAGGCGATATATTAAGGACTTTGAAGATCCCTTTAGTATGCCTGAAAAGTGCTTTCTAGGAATATACTGATTATCAAGGGAAATTGCATGGGATCTCATCAATGAAATAGCTCCTTATTTGGTAGGTACCCCAAAAAGAAATAGCAATACCAATCATTCACAAAGTGCTGGCTGCTCTTCATATCTTATCACAAGGAAGTTATCAAAAAAGTGTTGGCCAAGTTTGTGCTGATGGCTCAATATGCCTCCATGAAGTCACTACTATAATAGTAAAAGATTTGGGACCTTTTATTAAATTCCCCATTACAGAAGAAGAACAGAATAGAACTAACCAAGGATTTGTGCAGAACGGAGGATTTTCCAGTATATTGGGAGCTATATGTTGTACCCACGTAGCTTTTCAAGCTCCTCCATTCAACAATCATGAAATGCCCAGAATTATTCTCTTTAATTGAAAGGGCTTTTATAGCATCAACATGATGATTGCTGTGGACTCAAAAACTGAAAATTTTGACTGTTAATGCACAATTTCTAAGATCAGTCCACGATTCTGCAATATGGAGTACCTCATCAGTTAAAAGATTTATGGAAGACAGGTACTGGAATGGTGGCAAAAGTTCCTGGCTAATCGGAGATTCGGGGTATCCATTGCAGCTGTTTCTAATGACTCCCATAATTGGCAGAAATTTAAACGAATCTGAAGTAAACTTCAATCTAGTACATAAGTCTTCCAGAAACGTTGTAGAAAGGCTAAATGGAGTACTAAAGGTAAAAGTCTGATGCTGCTTGGGGCCACAGAATTTTACATTATAAGCCTGAAATGGCAGCTAATATCATAAACACCTGCTGTATTTTACATAATATCTGTATCAACAGAGGTGAAGGGGAGCCAGATAATCCAGCAGATGATGGACAAGATATATATATATATTATGCCTGAGGATCTAGATGATCCCGATGTAGATAATATCCATCAAATAAATTGTCTGAATGAAGGAAGAATGACTAGGCAGAGAATTTTAAATACATTTTTTAATTAAGAAAAATAAAACTATTTACATAAAATGTCTTATTTTGTTCTAACTGTTTACTTACGCACCTAATAAAGTTGTAAATGCTCTATATACTTATGTACATTCATAAACATCGCTTAATAAAGTATATAATTTGATTACCACATTTTATAATCCAAGTAATGATTTTGTAATTTTCAAATCGACCACTCTTTATGAAAACATTTTCGAGGAGTGAGCAGTTTGCCAATAATCTTCCTGGAAACGTTCATATTTTCACCTGCCATATATTTTTTTCCACGCTTTTACGCCTATTTTCATTGGTTTAAGTCTAAGGGCGACGTCACATACAGCGGAATTTAGTTAAAAGCGGAACAGAGCGTAATTTGACAGTTGAACTTAAAGCAATCAGATTAAACTCACTTAGCAATTTTACATTCTTATCATCTGCCAAGAATATGCCTTCGAGGAGATGGAATGTGATATTCAGGTGAAAAATTATAATTTGGAACTTGAAAATCACATGAGAAGAACGTGTCCCACGAGCCCGCGACCTCCTTTTGAGGTTGTCGATCAGAACGTGCCAATTATGTCCCGTGGCATATGATTATTACGTGATAAACACATTCTTTTGTGATATGATAAAGATGCACCATTTATGTCCCTTTGGGACATTCCTAGCACCTGACAAGAATAAGCCTTTCAAGAGAAGAACATGTGATATTCATGTGAAATATCATTCGGAACTTGAATATCATATGAAAAGAACGTGTCCGGCGACCCCCTGTACAAGTACTTGGGACATTCTAGTTATATTCCGTAAAGTGCTCTACTTTCACAATAAAACAGCGGGCGGTAAAGAACTTATTCCACAAGCATTTTTTGTATAAATAGCTCTTTATAGAAAATAACTGGTATGTCCTGGGATCCCTGACGAAAAATAAAAATATTGCAACCATGTCATGAGACTGCTTTATTCAGAAAACACTGAAAATTGAAAAACTTCCTTAAGCTTTAAGCTTAAATGCTTCGAAAAATAGCGTTCAGAGTTGCCAAGTGAACTGAACATGAACTCGTACATAAATAGTCTTCAGTTTCCATGACACCTCCTCACATACAGGATCAATCTGTTCGCAGATTCACAACAATTCCGAAAAGCCCTTGGTTTATGTCAAAATTGTCAGAAGCAAATTGACAGTGACAGTTGAGTTTTGTTTGAGAGCTGACAGAAAGTACATAAAAGTAGGTTCGAAAAATGAAAAATTTTTAATTAAATACCATTTTGTCCATTTTTATTGGAAATTGATTTAACAATAATATGAACGTAAAAGAAAAGTGTGTTGTTCAATTCCCATTAATACGGGTGTTGTAAGGAGGTGAAAGAGTACATCAATAAACAAAACAAACAGCAACACCTTCCAGGGAAGCTGCATCGGCATCTGGAAAGTTCGCAAAGAATGTCTGGAAACAGGAAAATCGAGGAGGGGCAGGAACATATCAGAGCTGCTGAAAAGAGGTAAAGCCCTTGCGCTTATGTATAAACTTATGAAGATATTTATTTATTATGTTGTGGATTTCTTTTTTTTTATATTTGTTCACTGAATAATAGTCATCTATCCTTTAAGTGTCTAGTACAGTAATATTATTATGGGTACGAAGTGGTTCGTTTTGATCCACCAAAAGCAGTAGGAATTTACTTCACTAAAATGCCCAGGGATCCTGGGGTCCCAAAATAACTGGAAACCTGGAAAGGAGATCTTATGGTACCTACAATATTTTTTCTGCTAGTCTATATTTGTCAACTTTCTTTTCTTCTGTTAATTAAGTTTAAAATGAGCGTGCGGTTGAGTTTTACAGTTCACATTCTATGGAAACGGCTTATACATTTTTATAAAATTCCACCTAGATATGCCATTGGCATTTTATATAATAAAACCAGAAAATGGCAACTTTTTGAAATATTCACTTCTATTATCACTATTATCTTTTATTTATTGGTAATTTAATAAATGGGATATACATATTTTACTAATTGACTAAGTTCATTTAAAGTACGTTCTTATCATATTATTCATTAGAACTTCTTTTCAGTAACCTTCTTGTCATTTGTTTGGACATTATTACAGAGAACATTACAATCATGTTACCTTCATATTACTTAAAGAATGTTATTTTTGGGTAGCTTGAGGGAATGTGATAGGGACGTGAATATTCTTTTAATGTTATGTGGGAAGCTATGTCGCGCAGTATTCCCCCCCCCCCCCCCTCCCGCTAATCGGTCGTTGCGTGGGGGCGGCTGTGGTTGACGCTGCTGTGTTGCCGTCGCCGCCGTGTCTGCTGAAGTTCGACTACGTGGATGTTGTAAGTTCAACGTATCTTCGTGTGTGAAATCTCTTTTACCACGCTGCAAGGAGGACCCAACTCTCGGAAAGGATCTATCTGTTTTGTTATCCCTTAGGTCGCTAATTATGGGGGCAAAAGGCCCATAATTAATCCGTGGCATTTCATCTTTGCGAAAAAACCCTTCCATGGTATTGCCAAACGGATATAATTAATAAATGCTAATTTAAATGAGACAAAGTTAATATTTTGGGGATCCTATCAAGGTTTTGTTGTTTAAGAGAAAACCTGCAAAACGCCTTAAAAAAATCTAATCGAATAGTAATTAATTATGAAAAAAAAACAATTTTCCTTTATCTCAGGAATCTGAAATAAAATAGCGGTGAACGTGAACTTTTCGCGATAAGCTCGGTGGTCCCCAGAAACGTGCTTGACGGGTACACGATTTTTTACTAAAATTGAAAAAAAACAAAGGAAACTAAACTAACGACGCAGTGTAGAAGAGAAAAAAAAGCCAGGTCACTGGGATCCTCGATATTATGGTGAGTAAAACACTACTATAATATACTAAATGTTTCAACTTCTACAACTACTCTACAAATACTTAATTTCCGGTAGTCTCCTGCGTCTGCAAAGTATCCGCTATCTGCAAGAAAATGGCCTATTCAGGAAAAGGGCAGAGGTGGGGTGATACTATAACCGAAAGAACACTCCACGAAACTTTTCGCGTAGGCTGGCAATAATAGCGGTTTAATTGTTTTGGCACTAATTAAAAATAAAAATAATTAGCGCGGCGGACATAACACGGGATTCAAAAAGGGGAAAAAAATTACGAATTGACGATAATCAGAACGGCTGAGCTAAGGACTGACTTTTTTCTCGCGGTAAAATTCGAACTTTTTCGTCTTTCCGGTTAGGTAATCACTCTCTCGACTTCAAAACGCGTCTCTCTTTTTCCGAAGATCTTCGGAACCACCCTCTCGGACTTCTCATCCTAGAAAGGAAACTGCAGAAAAAATCGATACCACCTTGGCTCGTGGCGACTATATTGCGCTTATTCGGACAGCCGGGCATAAATTTAGAAAAAGAGCAAATTCTGCTGGAAAAAGGAAATAAAATGTGACCACTGGACAGAATAAATGAAGCTCTTTAAAATGACACCTCACATGACATAGTTTAATTGACAATTAAAGCGGTTTATTTAAATTAACCGTTAATTTCCTGGCCCAATCAATTAAGACCTAAATTGCTTGAATTTACATTCCAAGGATGAAAAATTAAAAGCTCCATCTGATGGGGAAATAAGATTTTAATTTAAATTAACGATATTCACAAAATCGCTTTAATTACTAAATTATTGTTCGAGTCACGCACAGGTCTGAAATTCTTTCAAGGGCCATAAACCATTAAAAGGGCGCCTTTGCCGGTTACAAGAAGGTCAATTGTAGGGTTTCATGTTCTGTTCAAGCTAAAATAGGAATTGACATGTGTAGTGATGACGTTATTGACATGTGTAATGACGTTACTGAAATGTGTAATGACGTTATTGACATTTCTGCTCCGTTCCGTTCCGCTATATGTGACGGCGGCACGGCGGCCTGTAACGGCCTGTGCGGAACAGAACGGAGCGGAACAGAGCAGAAATGTCAATAGCGTCATTACACATGTCAATTCCTGTTTTAGCTTTTATCTGATTGGTTTAAATTCAACTGTCACATTACGCTCCGTTCCGCTTTAAATCAAATTCCGCTGTATGTGACGTCGCCCTCAATGCGATCGCAGCGCACGTTTACCTCTTTACTCATGCGTCAGTTGCCGGAACTAACGGCAATTTTGCGGAAATTTAAAAAATCTGCATCTTTTGTTCGAAATTCAATTAAGACCATTCCACGACGTCCCAGCGAAAAAGTGGTTCCTTGGTGCCGAGAAGAAAACATTCCAAGGTATCCTCTCGGATAGAAAGCCATTCGATAGGATGCACAGTCTCGGCACAAATAGACCTCAAAGTGGCAGTTGGAAATTTAAAGTTTAAAAAATGTTGAGGATTTTTTCAAATTTCAAATTCAAAACTAGGACCTCGGTTTTTGGCCAGGTCGAGGGCCCATATGTGTGCTACCTCCCTGAATTATTTCAGGTCGCTGCATAAATGTGAAATCTACAGGGTGAACTGTGAGAAAAGTACATCCAAATTGGCAAAAAATGCGGCACAGAAAAACTTTTGTGGCTCGCCCGGTATAAAAACTAGGCCAAAACTAATAACGGATTTTTTTCCGAACACCGTCGTAAATTTGCATATCGAAAAAACGCCACTGTTCGCCCCCCCCCTCCCCCCCCCCTCCCGCACATACCACCAAACCGTTCACATTTTTGAAAAGCCCGTTCATTTCTGTACCTAGGCCCCTTGCGTGAAAATCCCGTCAAATGAACAGTTATAAGGCTCGAAAGGAAAAAAACACCAAATATATATTCACAAAAATCGCTTCTGGCACACCGCTTTATGAAATATAAAATAAAAAACGATAAAACGTTCCAACTGTAGCTCTCAAGAAGTTCGAAATATTTACAGGAACCACTGTTGAACTATAAATGATACCTGATAAACTACGTACCTACCTAATTTAAACAGTCAATGTCTAAAAATAGAATAAGAATATCATAAAAGTGGTAAAAATCCTTTAATGTCCGACAGGTCTATTATATCATAATAATTGACTTCTATCAAAGTCATTTATATTAAAAATAATGCCCTAGAGCGCATAGACAAAAAAATAACGCTCTTAGGCATTACAAATTTAAATTGACAGTAATTTGATCAGTAAATCATTTATAAATCAAAACAATCATTGTTGTGTGTTGCTACGGTAAATGCCCGGCCAAGTATAGGCACCTATAATTTATATCAAATCATAATACATAAAAGTTAATTTTTTAAGTACAAGAAGTCGGATATTACACGTTGAAGAGACCATGAGCATTATAAGACATAACGCCTTCGGTCGAAGTATACTCCTTGGGCCAAAAGCCCTCTGATTCTACTCTATCGACCTCATGCGTTATTATCCTTATAATGCTTCAGATATCTTAATCACTATAAGATTTATTTTGTCATAAAATCTAGAAAATGACATTTTATGTTACCTGTTAGGGCGCCATATTTGTTTAATTTTTATTTCACCGCCCTAACGGTAATTCTAATGGCGGAGACCACGGACCGTACTCGCGGATAAATAAGCACAACCATCAATTATTCGTCAAGGTCATTTATGGAACAAACGACGTTCGAAGAAACGACGGTTGGAAGAAAGTACAGTTGGAGTAAAATACGTTTGGTGTTAAATATTTTGGGTGTTCTGATCATTGGAACAAATTTTTTTGGAGCTAATAACTTTGGAATTTTTACTTTTGCAAAAACGGTGTGGGTCCGTGGAAAAACTTAAAAACATTTATAATAATATCAATTTTTAGAATAAATATAATAACAAATTTCGCTTACCTGAAACAAACTATACAATGGAAGTTGACTTGAAGGTTATGTTAAAACACTGTCACGGGAATATAAATTGAAACGACATTTGTCACAAATGTCAACAAGTGATATTTTTTAGAAACTCTGCGTATACTTGTAAATAATGTAGATTATCTTGAAAAATATGGTATTAGAACGCACTACTTTAGAGTTTAGTCGTTTCTATTCGGAACTCTAACCAAACTCATAGAATTCATTAACTAACCTGATCAAAGGAGAAACATAACTGAACTAACCTAACCAAAGAAAAACTAGAACTGAACTAACCTGAACCAACCTAAACTAACCTTAGCTAACCTAACCAAAAGATTTCTCATAGAAAAACAAAGGGACCCGAACGGGCCGCTTTTCCCTTTATAGCAACGTAGGTCTGTATGGCCAAAGCGGCCCTAGGGCCGCTTTGTCGTTAATTAAACTCATCGGAGAAAAAATTTAACTTTTCACATATTTTTCAAAATAGACTACATTATTTACAAGGTTACTCAGAGTTTTTCACCAATGTCACTTGTTGACATTTGTGACAAATCTCGTTTAAATTTATATCCCCATGACAGGGTTTAGTTTGTTTCAGAGGCTTTATTCTATAGAAAAGAGTGAAAGTGAAAGTAAGAATTTTGACAACCTTGATTGGTCAAAAAATTCTGTTGACGAATTCCATTGGCCAGCAATTCTCACTTTCACTTTCACTCATTCCTATAGAATAAGCGTCCAGGTAAGCGAACTTTATAATTATACTTATTCTAAAAATTGATATTATTATAAATGTTTTTAAGTTCTACCACCACCTATAATTTTCTATTTTGTCCATTTTATTAATTCCTAAAGAATATGTTCGAAAAAAATGAGTAATAACGATTTCCCTCAAGTGTACAGAGCCTATAATTATATTAAAACTGACGTTAAAACTTAAAACCGAAGCACGTAATTAGAAACCATAATTCTTACTTATTTCCAAGCCAACCCAGAATATAAAGAGGTACAGAGGAGGCGTGGCTTCGAGGCGGAGCCTCTGCTCTGATTGCTGCGCGCTTCGGCCAATAGCCGGCGACGCGCACAACCTTGAACGGCTGGCGCTGGCTCTCGGGCCGGAAACAAAAGACATCTGCCAGGAATTTTTATGGTTCCCGTCGTCAATGATGAGGGTCGAATGATGGTGAAGGATGACGTTTAAAGTATGGGGGCCGTAAAGGAAACGAGTGCTCTATAAAGTGGGTGGAAATTAGTTTATGGAATGGAGAAGTGTGGGTAGAGTTAAAAAAGTGATTATGTGAGTTTGTGTTTTTAATTTTTAAAGAGTTCGAGGAGGGGAGAAGAGTACAGTTTTATGACGCATTAAAAGTAGCACTTTTGCAAAAATAGCCAAGTTTATAACGTTCAATACAAATATGTATTGAGCACCACTTTCCATAAGTATTTTTTTAGATTTATAGGTGTCCCAGAAGGGTGGAAACTCCTCCTAACTAGAGATACTGGAGATCGGAACACGGAAGTACTGTTTTTGTTATAGGAATTTTACAGTGGTGCACGATGTCTTGTAAATTTGTAAATATTCAAAATATTATAGTCTAGCAACTTTCTTAAAATTGTAAAGTTGATATTTTACGAGAGATTTGCATTTTAATGTAATATTAACTTTTGACACCCTATATCTCGAAAATTATTAACTTTTAGACTATTGCTATCTTAATGTACCTAATTTGATCCCACATCTCTAGTTTTAAGATTTTCCATTCTTTCTGAGACACTCTTTAGAGACATGCGTCGTTTACAATTTCCACAAAATAACTTTTTTTGCAACACAGATAAACATTTTTGCTTAAGAAATACCAATTAATTTGTATTTTTTTGTTTTATAAGTACTTACTGTATTATTCACTGGGGGCGTGTAGAAAGTTTTCTAAAAATCAGCAAAAAACCAGAAAGTTTTGCCACTCAAATGTTGTTTGGGAAAACTGATTGAGCTGCTAGTTTTTGAAAAAATTTTGACCAATTAATATTTTTTCTCTAAAAATAAAAATAATTTGGCAGCAGCTTTTAAAGCTATATTGGTAAATGTATTTTTTAGAGATTAGGCCCCTTTCCAACGATTTATGCTCCCTCTTCAATCTAGAAAATAAGGTACCTACGTACCCATCTCTCTTTAAAAATCGCAAAACATGTACTTTTAGGTTACAAAATGACGACTTTTACCTCCAAAAGTTTTACAAAATTCCATTAAAGTTCACGTAAAGTTAAACGAAAAATTTTTGACAGTTAAACTTTATAATATACGTCATATTCGGAATTTAAGCTGAAGATGTAAATGGGACGCCTTGAGCGCGCATGCGCCTCTGGCAAGTTTTCTTGTACACATTACCTATTGAGCAGGGCATGAACGTGCAATAACAAAATAATATTAAACGAATTCGTTGAATACTACTCCAGGTGCGCCACTGACTAGCTAAAATTATTGCACGCATAAAATGAAAGTATTGATTTCAAGGCGTGTACACAGAACAGGAACAGATAACGCTTATATTTGCTCCTTCCAGGGGCGTCCGCTCTCTTACTATTACCACGACTAAAAATTCAAGTTTTCAAGATTTGATTTTATCAGTTTAGTCATTAACTAGAAGAACAAACAAAAATTAAAAAAAAAACACAATTTTTTATTTTGGTTCCGTACCATAGTGGTGGCCTCTACGAATATATAATAGAAATAAAAAGAAACAACTTACCTAGTAACAACTTTTAAAAAGTTTATAACTATTTAACCTTAAAAATCAATAAAATGACCTTATAGACACATTGTACGCCCCTGTCTCCCTCTAAACTTAATAAATCCACAGCCGAAGACCGGGTAAAAGTGGGACATCTACAATGAAAAATGTCAAGGAGGTCTATAAATACGCTCAAACTCCCCAGTGATTTGTGCTGCCATCTAACCGTCGAAACTGGCGGTTTGCGTGGTTGGCCATCGAACTTGCTCAAATGTTTACTGTTCATTGATCCCGTCGCGCGCTACAGAAAACTGTATGTTCGTTAGTACGATTTTATATGGTTATAGGGTTTCAGTGCTAGAGCTACCCATTAAGAGATGGCGCTGCAGTCTTTAGATGGAGTTAGTCTATTGCTAAAGTATTTATAGTGTGTTTATTAGAAAAAGTGGTCAAGTTTGGTATGAATTTTTGATAGAAAATTTTAGTACTTTTGTTTGTACTGCCAGTTTTAATGACTTTTATTATTAATAATGTGTAATAATAATTGTTAAAAGTTCTATTCTTTTGTTATGGCATTCATTAAAAAAAAAGTATGTAATAAAATTATCAATCACCAATCACCTGGGTCGAGTGTTATTGTTGGCGGGTATATATCGCAATAGGACATACAGATTGGGGTGAATGCTCTCTTCTTCAATGGATATCATCATTTTCTGCCCCACAAATTTCCACAAAAAAAAGATTTTTCTACATCTAATACTCCAAGTTTTCACTAATTATTTGGAGTTTGGTACAAAAAAATAAAAACTTCTTACAATCAAAATTTCCGATGTTTTGATCACATATTTTGGTATTTTTCAAGACTCTACTTTTTACTATGACAAGAGGCGCAACAAACACCACAGGAACTATTATTTGTAGCAAACGAGGAACGGTATAGGTACTTTTCACAGGGAGGTAAACATAAGCTTGTGATAGATATAAAAACCAATAAAGGAGTTCAAGATGTTTCCTGTTCTATTTAATCTAAAGCTTAAATGATAATTATAACCATCATGCGGTATAATCTTTAAAAAATGTCATACTTATATTTAAGTGGCACCAGCTGTCATATTTGGAGACGGCTGTCATATTTGGCAGCTATCGCCTAACTGATTCAAATCTATGACGTCACTCAGAATGCTATTAATAATTTTGTTTTGTTGCAAATTGAGATCGATGTTGTAATTTGTTGTTTGCACGCACTTTTACTTGATTCATTTGGCTCCTCAAATTATTAGAATCAGGTATTTCAGGTGCGTTGCAATAGATAGGTTTAGATAATAAAAAATCAGAATTGTCAGATAGATTTTCGATATACTTGTCTCGTCTTTGAAGTCAGAACTTTTATTTCTTATGCATAAATCCTACAGGTGGGCGAAGGGAAATTCCCAAAAAACCTTTGAAACCAATTTTAGGTTTTTACCCGGGTTTTTACCCATCCTTTTTTGAAAGCACCCAGCAGTTTCAAGATTTAAGGTTAGATTTTAGATTAGAATTCAATAAATCCAGATTCCGGTTTGTTTTTTGATAAACTAAACACTGGTCAATTAATTAAAAGCCTCAAAATGCACAAACCAACAAATTATTTCTTAATCGGTAAGTGTTAGGCGTATTGAAAATATAAACGTAAGTTAAATTTACAGATTATAATGAAATAAACCCGTAATTTTCCGATAATTTTTCACAGAATAAATTTTCAAAAATGGAAAAATCGGGTGAAACCCATCTCTAAATTCTAAAGCTTAAACGATAATTATAACCGTCATGCCGTATAATCTTTGAAAAATATCATACCTGCAATTAGGTGGCAGCATTAAGTAGACAGCTGTCACATTTGGCAGCTGTCACGTAACTGATTCAAATCTATGACGTCACTTAGAATGCTATAAATAATTTTGTTTTGTAGCAAATTAAGATCGATGTTGTAATTTGTTGTTTGCGCGCACTTTTACTTGATTCATTTCTTCTCAAATTATTACAATCAGGTATTTCAGGTGCGTTGCCCATTTCAGGTGGTAAAACCAGAATTGTCAGAGAGATTTTCAATATACTTATCTCTCGTCTTTGATGTCAGAACTTTTATTTCTTATACATAAATCCACAAGGAGGGTTTAATCCAAAGGCTCCATTGAGGAGTGGTCCTTCGGGAAGTACATAATCATTACAGTTGAGACTCAAGGATTGGGTACTCAAACAAATTTATTAAAGACCAAATGGGTCAACGTTTGAGAATTTGAGTAAAACAAAAAATATTAAATCATTGAAAAGAGGTGCTATCTATTTAAAAATTGTTTTATTTTCTATGTTACAGACCATGCACCGACATTTTGGTATTACAGTAGTGTAAAGGAATTGACAATAATGATAAAATAATTCTTTGCCACAGTCAGGTGAGAAGTCAAGTTCGTAGTGATCAAGGCACTGATGAATAAAATAACACTCTTCTGGACACTCAACAGTTATAATGCTTAGGCCAGATTGTACAAGTCAACCTCAAGTCGGGTTCAGCTAAACTCAACTGGTACTTGAGCTCGCCCATAAGGTCACAAATGAAATTAATTTGAGTCCTAGTAGCCTTAGTAGCTAAACTTAGAATAGTTAAGAATTTGATGTAAGAAAATCCACTAATAAGCATTCAAGCTAATAAAGTAAGATTGAATGCTTTTATAAAATAAACTGCTGTCCAAAAACCAGCAATCATATAGCGTGCACAGGTATTGAAGTGTAACTTAATCATTATTTAATAAGAATAAAAATCACATAAAAATTTCGTGCTCTAAAGCTTAAATGATAATTATAACAATCTTGCCGCATAATCGTTAAAAAAAAGTCACATGTGGCATTTAAGTGGCGACAGCTGTCAATCGGAAGATTATGATTAAGGATGGGTAATTGATCAATCCAGAACAGCTGATTTTGAAAAAGATCCGCCCTAATGATGCATGCAGGGATGGGAAGGTGGCACAAAAATTGTATTTACGACATTTTCTACATTTACTATGTGGTAAATGCCGTATGTAGTGAATTATTGTGTAGCAAATGTAGAAAATCACCTGATTGGTCCTGGTCATGGTGACGGTTTTTTGGTTGGTCAATTAAAACTGATCACGTGTCCGTGTGTCGACTGTCGTGTCTCCTGTCACTCCTGTCTGTTTAACAAATTATATAACCTGACTTTTCCTTTTTATGCTATTTGTCAACTGCTGCTGTATTCTCCTTGTGACTGCATACTAGGCAGTCAGGAGAACATTTTATATTATATAAATAATTTAAAATTAAAGCAATACAATATAAAAACTCAGTTAAACAATAGATAAGTTAGTTACTAAAAAATACTTGTAGGGTAGTAAATGTAGTAAAATAGAAAGAAATTGGCAACATAGTAAATCACATTTACTACGGTTAGGTAGTAAACGTAGCAATGTTTGCCTTCCCATCCCTGTGCATGGCACAATAAACCCTGTAGCCAAATTTACAAAATTTTTCGTGGTTATACGGAAATAGTAAATAAGAATCAATGAAAATCCAACGTTATTTGTTCTGTTGTTTAAGATGACATATCTGCATTAAAATAATATTTTTCTACTAATCCCATTTTATTAACAATATCTTTACTTTTATATAATTTGTAGTCACATATATATAAATTAAAGTGTAAAAAATAGTAAGATCGGCAACACCACAGCCACTTTATTAATTATGAGAAGCACATTTGTTTTGATGTTTTAGGAATTTATTTTGTTTAATTGTAGTGACCAATTATGATATGTCACACAACACATCCATGTATTAGGTGGATTTCGCTTCCTTTAAAAGCATTAAATGGAAACCCAATATTTCCATTTGCATGACATTGAAGTGGAACTTAATCATTATTGAATAAAAATAAACATCACATAAACATTACGTATGCTAAAGCTTAAATGATAAGTATAACAATCTTGCCGCATAATCGTTAAAAAATTTACACGTGGCATTTGAGTGGCGACAGCTGTCAGTCGGAAAATTATGATAGGGATGGGTAATTGACCATTCCAGAACAGCTGATTTTGATAAAGATCCGTCATACTGATGCGTGGGACATCCAAACCCTGTAGCCAAATTTACGAAATTTTCCGTGGTTGTACGGAAATAGTGAATAAGAATCAATGACAATTCAACGTTAAGTGTTCTTTTAAGATGACATATCTGCATTAAAACAATATTTTTTTTTATTCCCATTTTATTAACATTACCTTTTTCTTTACTTTTATAATATAATTTGTAGTCGCACATAAATAAAGTATAAAAAATAGTAAGAACAGCAACACCACAGCCAGTTTATTATTTATCAGAAGCACATTTGTTTTGATGTTTTAGGAATTATATAATTGTACTGACCAGTTATGATATGTTACACAACACATCCATGTATTAGATGGCGTTCGCTTCCGTTAAAAGCATTAAATGCAAACCCAAGCATTTCCATTTCCATGATATTAAAGTGGAACTTAATTATTATTGAATAAGAAGAAACATCACATAAAAATTACGTTCTCTATAGCTTAAATGATAATTATAACAATCGTGCCGTATAAACGTTGAAAAAAAGTCACACCTGGCATTTGAGTGGCAACAGCTGTCAAACGGAAAATTATCATAGGGAGGGGTTATAAATAGATTGAAAATTATGACGTCACCCAGAATACTTATAATAATTTGATAGGGATGCGTAATAGATAGATGGAAAGTTATGTCGCCAGTCTTGGGTCTTTAACAAATTATTAATTGCATTCTCTCTATCTCTCTCTCTCTCTCTCTCTCTCAAAATATTGTCAGCTCACCTCAAAAATGTGTTGCCTTCTAGATGACCTTTTCCAATGAACCGAAAGTACTTAAAATGTTATACAAATAATGTTATTAAAATTAAATACAAAATCAAATTTCGAACAAAATTCGAAAATGCTGTAAAACATTGTTTGTACATCTGTTTGCAACATCACATAAAAATTACGTACACTAATGCCCGTTCTCCCCAATATTACCTTAAGTTCCGAATAGATAAAAGTTAAGTGACACTTGTGTCAATCTGTATTGCACCATTCCTTTTAAATAAAATCTTAAACAAGTGTCGGATGAATTTTTTCATTTTCACTAATAACGGAACCTATAATAATTATCATTTTGTCATTTGTCAGCTGGAGCATTAAAATTGCATAGATAAAATAAATTTGCTCTTTTGCCCAGCTCAGAAACCACGAGGTCCTGTACAACACCCTTGAAGAGGTAGTATTACTAAGTGGTCTTGTTACTGTTGTTTTAAGACAATATGATGCTAGTTACGTCCATGGTCCAAGGCTAAACAGTGCGTCAACTGTTTGGAATTCTTTTCAAAACCAAGAGCCAGAAATTCCATTATAAGGCCATTCATAAACAGATTAAGCCATTTATTTGTAACATTTGTGGCCGCAAGAGTTCCAGGGGCCTTATTCTATAGGAAAGGGTGAAAGTGAAAGTGAGTATTGCTGGCAAATGGAATTCGTCAAAAGAATGTTTTGACCAATCAAGGTTGTCAAAATTCTCACTTTCACTTTCACTCTTTCGTATAGAATAAGCGTCCAGGAAAGCTCTGCTAGAGGTGGGTTACTAACCAAGAATTTTTTTAGGGGTTTTTGATTGAGATAGTTTAAGGCCTCACAAGTGCGAGCATTGCCAGTTCTGAACGGGAGACCAGAGCAGTCTTCACCAGTATGTGATATATGCGAACACAAAATAAAATCCGAAGTGCAAAACTGCAAAACAATAAAAATTCTTTTTGACAGTTTGACTTTCTTTCTAGCCTGCACCTGCGAACGATTCTCACTTAAAGTTAAGGACAAAATAAGCTGCGGAATTTTTAGGCTTAGACAAGCCACCCTTAAAATGATGCTTATTATGTGATGCAATGGTATTGCTTGTTTAAGTGCCACTTAACCTTAAGTATACTGTAGTACGAATTTTGAATTTCGCGCCAGTTTGAGTATTTGAATGTCCCGTCCGTTTCGGTCGGTATGACAACTGAAGGCGGAAGTAGAGAGAAGGAGAGAGATGGGGTGTTTGTTACGTTATGGCGCCTTAAGTTTTAAGTATCTCATGTTATGGATTATGTTTGTTATGTTTAAATTAAACGCTCAGCCAAACAAAATATTATAATTTATGGAATTCCCCAACACCCCTACAATACTTAAATTTTCGTTGGTGCGAACGGGCGTAAAGCTTAAATGACAATTATAACAATCTTGCCGCATAGTCGTTGAAAAAAGTCACACCTGGCATTTGAGTGGCGACAGCTGTCAGTCGGAAAATTATCATAGGGATGGGTAATAAAAAGAATAGAAAAATGTGACGTCACCCAGAATACTTATGATAATTTGATAGGGATGGGTAAAATCTATTACTGCGTTTTACGAGAAACCCATAAGAGTAATTATTATCTCGGACACACTGTATAGTAACCCGTAAAAGTAAAACTTAAATCCTTGGCCAATGAAACAGGACAAAAAAATCGATTTAATCCTCTTAAAATCTCTAGCCACCTGTTACTAAAATCCGCCTATTATCGATCAGGTATCTTCCAATATGCAATAATTGTCGGTATTTCAATTCACGTGATCATTCGCAATGATCAATGATATTTCTCGTCAATCAATGCGAGGCTGTGCTGAATTACAACTTGAATACTAGGGGATGTTCATTTAAAAAGTCATCTAATGAGCTGTGAAATGTCAAAAGAAAAAAATTAAAGAACAAGTCCATTTACTCTGATTACGTTATGTTTGTCTGTCAAAAAATCATAGCGTCCTAGATGACGTTTTTGAGTGAATCTCTGTGTAACGCGTTTGAAAAGGTTCAGGCGTTACGCAAGCTGCAGCGCCTATACAAAAATTTTCCGAACTGCATATTGGCGCGAAACCACTATTTTTAGGCTCAGCTTAATTTAGCTTAAATAACATATATGGCCCATCGATTAAAGGCCGCATCCCACTTTGACGAGTTTTTAGACCTCACTTTGATGCGGTGGACCTCAGAGGTTATGCAAACTCCTTCCTGGGAACTGCGATAAAACATTAACCCTTTTTTTTTATATGTTTAAGCCAATCAGTTACGAGACATCAATTGGCGAATCGAGATTTCGAATTATTTGACCTAAGATGTCAGGTGACGTCACTTCCGCCGCCATTTTTAAGGTTTAAAAAGGGGAGCCAAAACTGTAAAACAGAAGGGTCTCCCCAAATCTACTATACTGGCTCGTTGGTTTAAACTAAAAATCTTAGTAGGTATCGTAAGAATTCCCCAAACATAATAACAAAACTCATCAGAGACTTTAATTGAAAGGAACGTTAATTGAATATTAGTGATCGTCAGCTCGCTCGCTCCTGCGACTCTTTCCATTAAGCCCCTGCTTTCACAATGAAAAGAAGTATCATCAGCAGGAGCA
Source organism: Taphrorychus bicolor (assembly GCA_951812265.1). Classification (NCBI taxonomy): domain Eukaryota; kingdom Metazoa; phylum Arthropoda; class Insecta; order Coleoptera; family Curculionidae; genus Taphrorychus; species Taphrorychus bicolor. The sequence goes on along the minus strand of OX638306.1, from coordinate 12,469,438 downwards.
GCAGCAGCAATCCCCTTAAGCAATTTTCCTTGCGCTGTTCCGGGGTCGGGTCGTTGACAACGGGGCTTACCTAATGATCTAGCCCAAATTAACGTCTTTGATGAATTGGAACAAACAGATAATGAATCGGTTCGGTCGCCATACACGCACTTTGCAGCCCTTTAATTGAATCGTTCCCTTTTACGGGAATATCTTCGAGCATAGACATCAACACGTTAGAACTGCCGAGGTTATTTTCCACTTAAGACGCCGCTCTTCGATGGCAGCGCCCTCTACGAACCCGAGCGTCATAAATCATCCGCCAGATGGCATATTTTAGCATTTCTAATGTCGCCGTTGCACTGACAACTAAGATATATCGATAATATATGCACTTTAAAATCGGGACCAGCGCAAAACGACAAAGGGGCTGATATATCGGAATCGGGAGACGTTTTATAAATAAACATGGAGCGGGGGTTCGTTCGTTCGTTCGTTCCGTCGTCGCGGAGGTAATTACAAATTGAAAATCCCTCTAATGTAGTCTTTAAATTAGCTCCGGATCATTTGCAGAATGTGACGGAATTTGATGATGCGCTTATTAGCACACAAAGAAATCGAGATAGGCCTTTTGGGTGTTATCGGGGCTGCAAATCACGTGTGGGACGAAGCTGACTGAACAACGTTTTTGCTTTAGGATTGTTTAGAGAACCAACTATGTATAATAACCAATTTGATAAAATATGGAGAATCAAAAATCATGTTGGAAATTGGAAAAAATTTGTTTTAAGACCAACTAGACAAGAGCAGTACATTTACTGCTAAGTTGTTTTCGACCAGAAGCTCAAGACATCATTGTGAGCCCCTCAACGGGTTGTTCAGAGACAAGTGCTTCTTCTATCCAGTTTCTTCTGAAAGTATGCTTATGTTGTTCAATGTAACTTCTTGTTTCTCCACTATCTAGTGATTTTTATTTCTTCGGCAGGTGCTTCTTCTATACGCTCTGTTGGAAACTTTGTTCTTCGTTTTCTAAATTTTGTTTCCCCAAACAGCACATACATGTCCAATGGATATCCAATTTTAGTCCAAATTACGTCCGAATGTCCATGGACACATTTAGGACACATTCTGGATATCTTTTGTATATATTTTGTTGATAATCCGATGGACTATAAATTTAGGACATGCATTGGAGACACACAACTTTACAGATTTATGGCAAATGAATTTTTAATATACAGCGGACATACAAGATCACTATATTACTCGGAATAGAAATTTAGAATAAAAATAGGTAAAGAATATTTTTGCAACTTTAGTAATTAAAAATATTGTTAATATTTAAGCAGCCTTTGTTACTTTTACTTAATCGTTCACTTAAACCTACAACTGTAACATTGACAATAACTTTTACATCTCTCTGATTTAACAACCTAAACCACCTAGGTACATGTAAAAGGACTTTTCGGAAATGATCATTTTGGATCAGATTGATCTCTATAACTGATTTTCAGGCAACCGGATTGAAGACTAATGACAAGAGATTCAATCGGATTGGTTAAAAACCGCACAAGAGATTCAACCGGATTGATAAAAATGATAGTAGTCAAGCCAATCAGAATTGCTGTTTCCGGAAAGCGCTAATATGTCCTAATAAAGTTCATGTAATTAGACAGTTCGAAGTCATCTGTGGATATTTTTGTTAGGACAAGCAACTCTTGTTTATCATTTCTTTTTATGAGGTTTTGTACGTGTTTGATTAATATGACCACAAAAAAGATTTAAAAAGTTACACAAAGTTGAAAAAAAAACGGGATTGAAATCGTACAAACCCACAAAAAAGTCCTAACAAAAATTTGCACAGATGACTTTGACAAGTCCTTGACGTTATACAAAAATGATCCAGCGGACAGACAGTAGGATGTCTTTTGGATACTAAATGGACATGTCCATCAAATGTAGAAATTTCTACCCTCTGTATAATCCATTGGACAGCCTTTGGATTAATCTGGGCTCTTAACGGTATATCCATTGGATATGCTGATTTACAAAAATATTAGTCCATTGGACGTCCATAGGATTAGGTTGTACTGCTTGGGTCACAACTTCTTCCAATTTCGGAATTTGACCTATCCTCTTTTTAACGATGACTTTCCTCAATATTCCCCTTTTTCAGGTTGTAAGTGGGTGTTGTGATCTCCATATAACTAAGTTTTGCAGTGTTGCCAACATGTGATGTGAAAAAATCCTTAGTGGAAGCAGGATTTATCCTTAGAATTCCTTAGATTGAATTATTGAAATATGTTCAGTAAAATAAAAGAAAACGAGAAAAAAAGTTGCGCCACAGGCGAAAATTCTTTTAGCTGCCACGCTGCCACGCCCATTTTTTGCAAAATTTTTAAAAATGTTTTTCAATTTTGGAAATACCAACGACAGTAACGACTAACGAGTAACAACACAGGGTTGCCAGTAATCTTCGGTGGAAATCGCAAATATTGCTCTTAGAATATCGCCCAAGTCACCCAATTGTCAACTTAAAAGAAAAAATAGAAAAAGCGGCGTCTAGAGGACAATAGTTATAATGGTTCTCGCTTACAGAGATTTTGGTTATTAAAAGAATTTTTACCTCAGAAATTCAAATAAATTTATGGCAACCAACATAAACTACTTTTCTCCTAACGAGGGAGGGGGAGGGGGAGGTGACGTGACAAAGTGACTTTTCAATAATTTGACTCTTGACAGGACAGGTTGACGTAGAGAATGTAGAAATTAGAAATATGCCTGAAATTTCGCCTATGCAACCAAATATGTAAATGAAGAAAATGTATTTTGGAATATCGCCCAAACCGCCCAGTATTTGAAGATCATCGCAAAATAAGTCGTCATTGCAAAAAAAAATCCTCAGATTCTTACAGATTTTACGAAATCCTCCTAAATTCCCGAACGTTCCTAAAAATCCTTAGATCTAAGGATAAAATCCTTGACTTGGCAACACTGGGGCATTGTCCGTGAGCGCAGGACCGCCACTGGTGTCACCGTCGCGAGAAACAGTCATCGGGTGTTTTCGCGAGTGATCGGGGCGAATCGTACTCTCGCCAAGAGAGGCGATCGGGGGGTCGCTTGGGACAACAACGTGTGCTTTGTTTTTATAATTCTTTTTCGTATTTTGAGCGACAAATAATAAATATCGTTGTATTAATAATAAATAAATGTCTATTGAACTTCGTTGTGCATCATTTTCTCGAAGCACAAACCAAAAGGTGATATTACAGTCCATTATTCGTTGGGCCAATACAGTGGGGTTTACTTCAACCACTTACTCTTCCTGATGCTTGGGGCAATAAAACGGTTTCACCTTCTACTTCTTCAGACTCCATTAGTTATTCTTTGTTTAATATAACTTTTACAGTTTTGGAAGTTCCTCTTTATGTTTTTTTAGATTTCAAAACTACCTGTAGAGACTCTCCTTTTTCTGAAGTATATTTTTGAATAAACTGCTCCTTTTCAAAAAGCGCAGCTTCATTTGAAGCTTTGATCATATTCTTCCTCTTATTGAAGTTATCGTCGATTGTGGGAACAAAATCTATTTCGTTGTCTGGTTTTGAAACCTAATATTTCTTTTGTAAGTTTTGTGTTGAGCTTTGTATTGTATTGTATTGTACTCAATGTGAGTGGACTTATACAGTCCTCCACCGCGACCTGGGGTCTGTTGTGGCTCACTCGAAGTGTTACCAGCAAGCAGGTTTGCGCCTGCTAGCTCCACTAGTTATCTCTCGTAATACCCAGACCCTCAACCAATCTGATGAGTCTCTCGGGCGACACTTCGTTTGCATCTTGAGGTTCAATGATCCCGTTTCCGAACAGTGAGTATCTCGATATGGCAATAGCCGGGCAGTCACATAGATGTGCTCGACTCTCTCCCGGTCCTCCAAGCACAGCCGACACTCCGTCTTCTTCGACAGTCCCAGTCTGTGCATGTGTGAGATCTTAGATGGCTACGTCCTGTTTACAGTACAGTGGCCACTCTGATTTGTATCCCATTTAGTCTGAGGAATGTTTGGGCTTTTGACCTCCTGTTCCAGTGATACATTTTTTGGAGTGTGATAGTCCGGGTAAGTACTCCCACCAGTCCTGGGACTTGGCATTGCTCCATTTCTGGAGTTCAGACTTGCCCAGAGAGTATGCCACCTTCCTAGCTAGAGAGTCGGTCCTCTCATTGCCCCCGTGATAAAGAGACATATTTGTCTTTGTAGAGAGGACAGTTTTGATCGCGCCCTGTCTGCTATTTCTATACCAAACTATGGCCCCATACGTGATTATCGGTCTCATTACCGTCACGTATAGTTACATAGTTTGTTGGGGTCCCATCCCCATGGTTTTTCCGCACAGGTTCTTGCACGACCAAAGGGAGAGCTGTGCCCTCCTAACGGTAGAAGTCACATGTGGGGTCCATGTGAGTGATTTGTCTAGGATGACTTCTAGAAATTTTGCTTCGTTGGTAAACGGGATTATCATCCCGAACAAAGATGGCGCTTTTAAGAAGTTCAGCTGCTTCCTTCGGGTAAATGAGACAATCACCGTTTTCCTAAGGTTTATTGCTAGGTTTTCTTTTGAACACCAGCTGTGTGCATCCAGCACCTCTTGCAACGTGTTGGAGATTTGTTGGTATAGGTGGTTTCTTAAAAGGATAACGATGCCGTCCGCGTATGCTTGAACCTCGACTACCCATAGTTCCAAAGTAGCCAGAAGGTCGTCCACTAGAAAGGACCACAGGATGAGTGGTGAAAGGACTCCGCCCTATGGACCACCTACCGCTGTTGTGAATCTGACAGTGTCATCGTTTAGTGATGTAGGGTTCAGTTTGGATTCTTAATACATGTTGCGAATTCAGTTGGTTATTGTTGTTTCGATCCTTCTCGCTTTACTGGCGCTGAGGAGGGAGTCTGTAGGTGCATTATTAATGGCCTCTTCGATGTCTATGAAAATACCAACTGCGACACCGTTTGAATCCAGGGTATCTTGGATTTTCTCAACCAGGTTGTGGAGTGCTAGTTCTGTTGATTTGTTAGCCTAGTATACATACTGTTCCGCGATAAGGGGGTACATTGAGAGCGCTCCCTCCCTTATGTACAGGTGTAGCAGCTTCTCCAAGCTTCTGAGCAGAAACGAGGTTAGAATGATAGACCTGAGCGATTTAGGATCTTTTCTCCTACATCCTATCTTTGGTATGTAGGCGACCCTCACCTTGGACCAGTAGTTTGAAATAAAGTTCCATACAAGGCTCGCTCTGAAGAGCTTTGTTAGTAGAGGTGCGAGTTGATCCAGGCCCTGTTGAAGTAGTGCCGGGAACACTCCATCCTCCCCGGGGGATTTGTATGGTTAAAAAGCCATAATCGTGGATTTTAGCAGGGTTGGTCTGACCACTTTTCTCCTCCCAATCTGCTTATTGGGTCGTTTAAATCGTCCCAAGGGGCTTGCGAGTATATCTAACGTTTCACTACCTGTGGAGGTGTAGGTTCCATCGGACCGTTCCATCGAGCCAAGCTCCTGACAGTGATCCCTGAAGAGAACCCTATGGATTCGGGCTCCTGTTGGCAGGTCTTCAATCCGGCCACAGAACCTTCTCCAAGGCTCTTTTTTAACAGCGCTGATCTGCTTGTTGCAGTTAGTTAGGGCTTGTCTGTAAGTGTCCTAGTCGCCGGTTATTTTTGCTTTATTAAAGAGTCGTCGGGCGTTTTTTCTCTTATTTTCCAAGTGGTTATTCCACCAGGATGTTTCTCTGTTGCCTTTTTTTGTTCTCCTTGAGCAGTTGTCTCCATAGGCCTGAAGAACAGCTTTTGCCAGCCGGTCGGCTGCCAGCTCTATATTGACAGGACTGTCAAAGGAGATGTGCGCACCAGTCTGAGACGAGCACCATCTCAGGGTTGGAGCCCGTCGACCGAAGCTTCCAATCATGCGGCACTCTCCTCGTCCTCGCAGGTGACCTGTAGCCAGCCAGGGCGATGGGTGCACCCCTATAGTCCTACCTGTGGTCCATCTTCCGACAAGTTTTCAACTGCATTCAGGATTGCAGACTGTATCAGCCGGAGTTAGTCCGCGCTCAGAGTAGCTCTCGGTTAATCTGAGTCTGAGACCCCCCCCTAGAGCATTCCTGTAGCTTGCCCCCTCCGGCACATTTCGCGGCTTTTTCGAAGCTTCCTCGGATGTGCTACCCTCCGACCGTTGGCGTTTTGCACCTTCGGTGGAACTGGCTGTGGGAGATATTTTCTTGCCCCCTCTCTCACTCTCTCTCTTACAGATCTGGTAGCTCTCTTCTCTGGCTGCCTCACTGTCCGTTCATCTTCCGAAGAGGATTCTAGAAGCTTCTCTTCGGAAGTTGTATTGTCTGCTGTTGAGGTGGAGGGCTGGTTTTCCTCCACCGCAGTAGGTTTGCTGGAGCCGACTGACCGGTCTCCACAGCTTCCTCAGTTATTTGAGGATCAAGGAATGAGTCCTCCTTGTCGGACGTAGAAATATTAGGCTCCAAGTTTTGTTTCCAAGAGTAGCAGGGGAAAAAAATATCGACTGCAGCAGGGCCCCGCATTACTACAGCAAGGCTACTTACTACCAGGGTTCGCCCATTCCCTGGAGGTGTACCGTTTGTGGCACAATCACCCCTGTGTCATACATTCTTTAGCACTGTACCACGCCTTGACTTTGGGGAGTTTATCGTCTTGCCTTGTCTAGATCCAATGTTTTTAGTTTTGCAGCAGGGGCAGCTCTGGCAGCATGTGGCTCTTCACCACGAACATTGGTTTTGAACTAACGCTGTCTTAACAAAGCCATGGTGCAACAGCGCAGTCCCTCGTAAATCCGTTACCCCCTGTGTTGAGCTTACTTTGTAACTTTTTCATCCTCCAGAGGATTTGATACCTTTTCCGATCATTGTTTCTTCGATTGCAAGTACCAGGAAAACATAGTTTTTCTGGCTATGTTTTAATCTTTATCTTAGCAATGCATATGTTTCCCTTTCGGTGTCTCCATGTGAAAATCCGTCAGAAGTGTTGTTCTGTTCTTTCACGGTGTAATGCACAACCGTATCAACCGCCTTTTCCTTCTCTGGTTCTTTCTTCTTGTTGGTAATCTTGATTGTAACAGGTTTCAGCTTTTTCTTAGGTATATAGTTACCACCTGAGCACATCATTGAATTGCTCCTGCTTCGATTTCTGGTATCTTCGGATACCAGCAATTTTTTAAAAATTTTACCTCAACAGTTGTTACTGGTTTCGTCTTCTTTGTTTTTTTTTGTCTGCTTTTTAGACACATCGTCTTTACCCAACTTTTTTAGGTTCAATCTTACCTCAATCTTAGACACTTTCTTCTTCTTCTTGAATTGCAGCCTCTTTAATGTTCCTGGGCAATAAGCGATTGTCTTTGAGAACCGTTTCTAAGGTGCTCACAACAGGTACTTGCTTGGCTCTCTTGAGAGAAGTCAACATGGAAAATTTTACTTATATTTCTTAAATCTAAAGCATCAGGTTTCTTGCCTTTAATTTGCTTTTAGAACATCAAGGTATCAGATTTAAAAAACACAAAATAAATCGATTCAGACGATTATATAAAAAGTGCTGGTAGTTTTAAGACTTGACCAATGAGGATAGATGTTGTTTATCCATCCAAACCTGAGTTAAATATGGAAATAAACAGTTTTTCCACCTATTTACCTTTCAGTAAAATGCTAAAAAAAATCAAACTGAGATGCTTGTTGAGAGCGGGAAACAATGTTTTCCGGTACACTGTGGATTTTTATAGCTTCTCTATAGTCAGTAGTATGATCGTAAGCTATTTCAGCTATTTTGACCGCTTATTTTGCCAAGTTTTGTACCACGGTTTACCTAAACTAAACCAGACAGATAACTGAACTAACCTGACTTGAACTAGTTTGAACTAACCTTAACCAACCTGACATGAACTGACTCGACTTGACTTAACCTGATCAGAACTAACTTAGAAAGATAACTGAACTCACCGGACTTGAACTGACCTAGTAGTAGTAAATTATGGGGGGGGGGGGGGCGAAGTCTTGCGACTAGGCCTTAGAAGCCCTTTTCACAGTCCCGGTCCAACCATCCTTACTCCACCAGGGTCATCATTCCCTTCACGAGTCGACCCGTCCTCCTAATGAAGGAGAGTATCTCGTCCCATTTAAGCGTTGGAAACTCCTCTCGATGAAGAAAAGCGGCTCCAAGTGCCCTATGGCGCAGTCACGCCCACCTATGGCACACTCGCAGAAAGTGGTAGGACGACCTTTCCCCTGCCCCACAGTTGGTGCAGAGTGGACTGTCAGCCATTCCTAAGAGGTGCATGTGCCTGCTTAGTCTGCAGTGTCTAGTAAGGATTCCTATAAGGTCTCCCAGGCACTGCTGGTTCTTCCAAGAAGCCACGAGGCCTTGGATCTATCCTATCTATCCGTATTTCCGTATTCCTGACTGTGTCCAGTTTTCTTTGTACTCTCCCATGCCTACTCATTCAGAGGGTGAAAGACGTACCTTCTACAGTAGGGATTCTTTGGGCACTCTGCGCCATTTGTCCGAACCAATCAGGAACGTCCTACCCCCATCCTGCTATACCTCTACAGGCTTTCAAGCCCCGCCCTCAACCAATCAGAATCGTTAATCCCCAATCTGGTATTTTTACAGGTTCTTAAACCTCACCCTCAACCAATCAGAATGAGCCTAACCGACCAATAGAAAGATGCTAATTTTTCCACAATCTTAACTCCACCCCTCTCCGAAATGGCTCCACACTTCCCCGAAATCTGTCCAGAGCCGTACTCAGTACTTCTGCCTCGGAAATTGCCTATCAAGGATACATGGTTTCCGAGGCAGAAGGACTGAGTATGGCTGTGGACAGATTTCGGAGAAGGGTGGAGCCATTTCGGAGAAAGGTGAAGTTAAGATTTCGGAAAAATTTGCATCCTTCTATTGGTCGGTTAGGTCGCTTCTGATTGGTTGAGGGTGGGGTTTAAGGGACTGTACAGATACCAGATTGGGGTCTAACCTGCAGAGGTAGTAGGATGGGGGTAGGACGTTCATGATTGGTTCGGACAAATGGCGCAGAGTGCCCAAATAATCCCTACTGTCTACTTACTCCTGGACATGACTCTGGTCCAGTAAAGCATGTCTGGAAACCACGTTTGGTCAATTCGTCGGCACGCTCATTCTCCTCGATGCCCCTATGTCCAGGAACCCATCACAGAGTTACCCCTTTTGTTTCTGCCAGTGACTTTAGAGCATCTCTGCAGTCCTGAATGAGCTTTGAACTCGTTCCGCTCCTGCAGATGGCTCGCAGAGCCGCCTGACTGTCGGAGTAGATGTAGATGTCCTGCTCTGATTCCTGTCTGACTTCTGTTCTTGTGGCCACCTACAGTATCGCAAACACCTCCGCCTGGAAAACGGTTGTGTGGCTTCCCAAGGCGAAGCCCTCACTCTCTACATGGGCTGCGTTGTATATTCCGGCTTCTGACGACTGTGTATTAGCCATTCTTGATCAACAACCCGTAATTCAGGGGCCCTGATGTCATTGAGATATGCAGAGAGAAGAGTTTTCGCATACAATTATTTGAGGCTCAAGTTTACAGTAATTTCATTTTCGTATTTTTTGCTCTTAAGCTGTTTAGATAATTTGGTATTCTGGATGGGAGTTTCTTTGTCTCATAATACCTAACTAAGTATTTTTGGTAGTTTTTGACGCAAATATTTAGGCACAAACGTAGCAATGTGTTCCATCTTCGACCTCCTCAATTATCACTGATTCAACCCTTTGGGGTCTGACGTTTTCCAAAACCTCACTTATTAGTTTCTGCAGTTAAGTAAGTGGGTGCTTTCGTTACCTCATGAAAAACCTTCCAACATGTCTACCCTCCCAGCATTTGGTTATGAGCATTTGGCGCGTCTGTTATAGTTAATAATATGTAGTTTATTAAGGACCAGTTGCCTGAAAGTTAGATAACTAATGATTAAAAATTAACTTTAATTTAAGGTGTAAAGTGAATAAGTAGTATGAAAATTGGCACTGTAATAACTTATGTAGTTCATATGTTTTTAAACAAGAACCACTAGTGGTTAGGGTGATAACTTAAAATTATCAAATTTAAGTTTCTTGTTTACTCTATTCTAAGGTAAATACCAGACAGCTATCAGCTAATCTTTTGTTTGTCATCGGTAGGCAATCTAGTTGCATGAAAATTAGCTGTAGAGGTCAATCTGGGACCATCATTTCCAAAAAGTCAAATCGTGTGCTCTCCATGTTTGCGTCTAGTAAAACATGTTTTTTTAACATCTTGTTTGTCCTTCCAGGAACCAGATTAGACATGTCTATGAAAGATCGTCGGATTGCCTAGTAATGTTGAAGTCAGAGATATCGCCTTTTACAATTTTAGTACAATTTTCTTGCTACATATTAACAGAAAGCGCATCTTTTGCCATCCGTTTAGGATTCTCCTCGGCTGCATAGCCTATATATACACATTTACAAATCCCATCAGGCCAAATAAACAAATAAATCTTCCTCCCCCGGAAGAAGACTATAACAATCTGGCATTAAATCGCCATCAATCCGGTCCGCGGACGACGTCCTAATCGAAAACCGAAATCAAATCTGAACAATTAGAATACTAAAGCCGTAGTGAGGTCGTGGTCAAGCCGGACCCTGCACATAAATTTACCGTTTCTTAGAGAGGAGCAGCCTGATAGCGAATATTAATTAAACGTTCTCCTGCTTTCTGGTTAAGCGACTCCTGGCTATTCCGCCCCCCTCCCCCAGGCTTCCAGGCCGCGTCGTGCATACCATAATTTAGGCAGCACTATTTTAGACAAATTTATTTACTCTGCGGTTGGTTATCTGCTCTCCCTAAAACTATGTTTGGATGGTCATAAATTAATAGTTAATTCCTAAATTTTTGAGGGAGATTATTTATTATTTTTATTACTTGCTTATATATATTACGCTCCGATACATTTTTTTTTGATGTCAGAAAACGAATTTTGCACTATTCCCAGTAAAATGACTGAGAATACTAATTTACCTTGAAAAGGGATCTGACGAAACACCTAGTTGACGTTTCGGCAACTAACCTGAAAGCTAATACCTAAAATAAAATATCGTTTAGTATTTGACATGAAAAACAGAGAGACAGCAAGCAAAGAAAGAGACAACAACAAGTTGTCTCTGAAGAAAATGTCATTTGATATGAATTGTGAATATTCCAAAAGATACGTTTCTATCTGAGACTACCGAGAGAGGCCATTGAGATCTTTAAACACGACAACAATTTCGACAAGAAGGAGGAAATTATGTTTCTAAATGCAGGCTGTAAGCGAGTTCTACGACATATTTCAAGGGCGCTGAACCACTACCACCACCCCAGTCTATCCACTGCAACGCGACGGCGGAGGAATAAATGAGATGGAACTCAATATAGTCGAATCTACCTACCTTCAGCCCTGCAGATAATGTCATGGAACATAAATGGCATTAAACTGCGGGAAGCTGAGCTACAGGAAATCCTGGAGAGGCTTGAAGTGGACATTGCAGCCCTGCAAGAGACCCACCTCAGAAACACTGAATACTTCAGTCTACCGGGATACTTGGTTCACAGGAAGGACAGGCAGGGACAAGGAAACAGAAGAGGTGGAGGTGGAGTTGCGTTGCTTGTAAGGAGACAAGTACCGCACGTAAAACTGCCACCAATACAAACATCCGCCATCAATACAAACAGCCGGGTTGAAAGCGATGGAAATCGGAAGGGGAAAACTGAAAATCGCTAGCTGCTACCAAACATGCCAAGGCTTAGAGGAAATTATTTTCAGGGGACAACGGGGACAACACGTTGCCATTGGGAACTTCAACGCAAAACCACCAGACTGGAATAGCAGAGCTATCAACCAGAATGGCAGAGCGATGATTTCTTGGACAGAAGAGGGGACATTCAGGTCATGGGGCCAGAAGAACCTACTCATCTAGCCACCAATGGAAGAAACGACGTGCTGGACATAGTTCTGACCAGAGAACTAGAAATGGAAACGGAGCTCACAGTTGTCCATGAGGGTTCCCCCGACCACAGTTCACTGATGGTTTGTCTAGGAGAGGAAGCTACTTTCAAGAGCCGACGCACCAACTGGGAACAGTTTGCTGCACTCTTGCAGAGAGATCTTCCGTTGCTTCCTCGAATAGACGACGCTGATGGGATTGATTAAGCTGTTGCAGTGCTGGAGAATAGCATTACTAATGCTATTGAAGCCAGTACTGTAACACAAAACAGGCCAAAAAATTATTTAGCAGATATCCCGGATGAGACCAAAGAACTCATTCAAGAAAGGAGAAGAGCCAGAAGGAGGGCCATCAGGACCAACCTACCAGATACAGCTATAACCGCTTTAGCAGGCAGGTCAAAGCTGCGCTGTAGGAAGTCAGAGCTGAGTAATGGCAGGTGCACTTGCTGGCGGGGATCCGCAAGACAAGAAAACGAAACCAATCCCGCCGCTACACGGACCAAATGGGATTGTCTACACCAAGCTAGACAAAGCACAGGTATTTGTTAATCACTTGAAAAGTCAAATCTAGGAAAACATCATTGACGACGATGATGTCGACCGCTAGGAAGAGATCGTGGAACGACGAGCCAGAAGTATAGATGGGATGCTCGACGAAGAGCACATCCAAGAGGGCACCTGGATGTGACCAGATAGGGAACGGACCACTCCGGCGGCTTCCACCCAGGGGGATTGCAACCTTGGTCAATATTGTAATCGCAATGTTAAGACTGAGGTACTTTCCAACCAGGTGGAAGTAGGCAGATGTCATTCTGTTTCCCAAACCAGGTAAAATCCCTCTTTTTCCACAGAGTTACAGGCCAATCAGCCTGCTGCCTACCATGGGGAAAGTAACACAATGAGTCATCCTGAAATGACTAAAGGACACAGCAGAGCAGCTAGAGGCGCTACCAGACCATCAGTTCGGCTTTAGGGCCCAGCTGTCGACCGAACTGCAGGTGCTGAGGATGGTAGAATACATCACTGAGGCATTCAACAGACGAGAGGCAGCAGGAATCATTCTGCTAGACGAAGCCAAAGCCTTCGGCAGAGCCTGGCACAAAAAAAAAACACATCACCAGGACCAAAACAAGGCAAAGATGACAAGGAGTAAGCTCTAGTCGATGATCGGAAGACGCTCAAAACTGGCTTTGAAGAACAACGCGTGAACAACGAACAACAGCGTAGGGATATGCAGCGAAGACACACCTGAAAAGCCTTCAGGCAGTCGAAAATGTGGCCCTCGGATGGCAGTAGGAGCGCCCTAGTACGTCCGTAACCAGGATATACAAGGGGATCTCGACTACACCACAGCCACTGAGAGGATAAAAAGCCATGCGATGAAAACCTTCCAGAAGACAGAGGACCACCCCAACCAGCTGATGAGGACGGCAACCGCCTACGACCTCGAAAGGCCGCACAACCGGCCGAAACTCCAGCTGTTAGGCACACATGAACGAGACTACTCTTTTGCCTCCCACCCGTAGGCAGTGGCAACTCCCTCAATCCACAATCCAGCAAAACCACGCTCAACGGAACCCACCGCCTCTTACGCCATCCCTCTTCTCGCCAGCCCCTGGATTCAAGAATCCTGGGACTGACGGGCCGGGAATCAGCGGGGAAAGAAGCCCTTTTTTTTTATTAATCCAAACTTAACCTAACGTAACATAATTCATGAAAAAAAAACTCTACTCTAATTACACCGAAACAATTGACGGCCCGAGAACGCTAGATCAATCTGCGATAGCAACCTCGGCGAATCTATTTATAGCAACTATCATTTCCCGGTCAATCATTCTCTCATCTATCTCACTCCACATACACCCATTTCATTCACCAGTTCCACCTTTCCTCTCACTCTCTCATTTTTCGTACACACTTCCCTCACAGCCGAGAATCCTCTGGACCATTACCACACTTGCACGCCGGATCCACGACACCACCTCTTTAGAATCTGTGCAAGTATGCTTTCAGATTCCCATGCCCTGTCACCAGCTGTGTCGCTTTGAATCCTAGATCTATTCGCTCATCACCCACACTTTTACACACCTCATACACACTTCTCCCTTTATCACTCCTATTCCATTGTTCTTGCCATAAACTTCTTACCCTCGTCTTCATTTCGTCCTTATTTGTCTTCCTATTCCACAACCTATCGCACTCGCGCTCTGGTAAAACGTCGGCCGTTCTTGCCTGCTCCGCTATGTTATGCGCCACTTTCATACCTTTACTCTCCCTTCCTTTCCGTTCAATTTTTATGTGTTTTCCTTCCACCCTACTCATTCTTTCTACTCTTGCCTGCACCATACCAACCATCCTATGCACATTCCTCGTTTCCATCTTCATCCCCACAACAATTTTACTATCACATACAATCATTGTTCTTCCAACCACATTTTAATTGCCACAATCACTCCCATTAGCTCCCTTTCCACCGTGCTGCCGATTCCTCTCAACTTTTTGTTTCCCCTCACTTCCCTCCATCCTTCTACCTCCATTTTCCTGCACCACCCCACCGACGAAACCTCTTGTCTACAACTAGCATCGACAAACACTCATCCTTGTACATCCAATTTTTCCACATCTTTGCTCCACTGGTAAGGCGGATACACTTTTTCACTCTCTCTCATTCTTTTTCTTATCCTTTCCTCACTTACCTCTTCCCACCGCTCGCTCATAACCAGAGCCGTCACACCTAATGGCGAAACACCTCCAAGCACTCTCAACGCTTCCGTACGCGCCGTCCTGTACGCTCTGTTTATCCTCAGAAGAAAGGGCCTCTGCGCCGCATCCAGTTGCCTGGTCACCCGCGAGTCCCTTCCTCTGACTTGCCGCACCTCCTATACATTAATGCTCCTTTCACCACCCTTTCATACAACCTTTTAGCCATGGCTTTGTCCAGATTCCTCCGCCGCTCACAGAAGCCTGCCATTTTCCCCGCTAATTCACCCCCTTTCTTTCGTACTTTTTTCGCATGATCTACAAAGTTCATCTTTTCGTCAACATGTATGCCCAACACTTTCACCACGTCTACACGGAGGTCTAATTCTTCCACCCTGTTGCACAAACATAACAGACTTTTTTCTTGATTGTATCTCATTTTGCTCCCAGTTTCCCATTCTCTACACTGATCCCACACTGTCTTCCATTTCCTTTGAATTTCTTTCACAGACCTACCCGGTATTAGGATAATCTGATCATCAGCGCAGGCCTGCACCCCGGTATCAGGTACTCACGTTCAATCTCACTAATCGCACTAATCGATCAAACCATTCTTCCATGCACACGAGCCACATACTCGGCCCGAGGCTAGATCTCTGGGGACAGCCCCTCTTGACCTAGACTGTCTCCTCTCCACTTAGTATCATCCCATTCAGAAATTCCCAACATATATTCCTCATTCACTCGCTCATCCCATGCTTTCCCATTTTTCTATCCACAACTGGAGGCCCGCCAGATTAAAAGCATTGCTCAGATCCAACGCTACCACCAGTGTGTGTAGACCATTCCGCTTATTGCTTTTAAGAATCTCAATCACTTCTGTCGCTGCCATCGCCGTGCTCCTTCCCGCTCTGAACCAATAATGTCTCTCGCTCCATTTCCCTTCCCTCTAGTACCAACTTCTCACACGCTCATTTACCACCTTGTCCAGGATCTTCCCCAGGGTTGGTGGCAGGCTGGTTGGCCTGACTCCCCCTCCCGGCTTGGGGATCCACCTCAATCTCACTCTCTTCCACACATGGGAACACACTCATCCTCCAACAAGCATCATAGTCCTCCTCCCCACTCTCCCTTTCATGCCCGCATTCTCTCAGCTCATTTATTTCATCTGCACTAACGGTAGGGTGGTACTTTTCCACCAGAGCCCTTTCCCGCTCCTGTGTCCTCTTTGCCCCCGCCGTTTGTCCAATTCTTTTTCCTTCGATGATCCCCTGCTTTCCCATTATTTCCCCAACTTTGTTCCATTCGTTCCTCTCTGTGATCTCCCGTAGATCCATTTCCCAACATTCCATATTCTTCTCTTTTATTTTGTTTTTGTACTCTCTCGTAATCGCTCTCCATTCATCTTCCAATCTAACGCGTTCATCCATGTTTCTTTCTATTTGTACTCTTTTCGTCCTAACATCTATCCTCATCAGTCTCAATTCCTCACCCACCATTCTTTCCTCTTCCATTCATCTACTCTCACTTTCCTTATTCTCCTTCTTACTATCTTCCTGACCCACTCTTGCATTCTCCCCGCTTCCTTATCTACGTCATCACTCCCTATGATGAGCCTGAGTTTGAAACCTCTCATTTTATCCACAAAACCTCTCCAGTCTACGTTCACTAAATCATACTTAAAACTTTTGCTCACCTGCAACTCATTTTCTCCTTCCAATTCAATCTCAATCACACGATGGTCACTGAGAACATCCTCAGTAACCACCCTCCATTCTTCCACTTTCACTTCTCTGTACAGGGTCAGGTCGACCCAGCTCTCGCCGTACTGAACGTGGCTGGCTGGGTGTTCTCGCTCGCTATACTGAAGCCATCCTGCGCCATCCTTTCCAGACATTCCTCACCACGCACATCACTGATTCCTCCTCCCCACGCCGTATGTTTTCACCATTCCCCTGCATACTTACTTGTCCAAACCTCCAGTTTCTGCATTCTTCTGCTTCCTCCCCCAGGACCCATCATACCTATCATACCCAATGCAAGGACGCTACCACCAATCCACTCTCCAGTTCAACAATACACACATTCATCGTACTCTCGTCCTCCATCATGACTCCTTTCACTCCATCTATCACCAAAATTTCCGTCTTACTCTCATCACCCACTCTAAACCTTACGAAACCTTCAATATCTTTATTTTTCTTATAAGGTTGAATAGATATGCAAGGCATTCTCCCTTGCATATCTATTCAACATAACACTCGCCACTTTTCCTCTTCTCACATTCAATTTTAAAAACTTCACTCTCATCTTACTCGTTCATTCCCTCATTCTGACTCCCCATTGCATTTTCTCTCAGTCCAGTTACACGTTCTCTTCCAACGTAGCCCGTCGATCCGCGTGTCTGTTCCATAAACTGGACATTTCTTGTCCACTGCCGTGTACCTTCTGTCTTTGTGCTTTTTAACGCCGTTTCTCTTGCAGTTTGGACAGTCCAGTTTTCCTTTTTCGCGGTACTCCCATCCCATGTGTTCCCCTCCACACTCCACAGCAGCAATCTTTCTCCTTACACTTTACACTAGAATGCCCGAATCGGCACACACACCGAACCATCCATGTATTCTTCCATATATATTACAGTTAGATCCAAGTACACCCTTCCATTTTTCACAAGGGTTCTAAAAACGTCCCCATCCATTTCCACCACAACATTTTCCTTTCTCTCATTCATGCATTTTTTTTACTAGCTGTTAGATAACGGTAAACACTAAGTATATTTTATTTTCTGTTACAGGTAACCAGGAACACCTCAGAGGCCAGAATTGACACGACAAATCCCACCAACAGACAAAACCCCCCGGTTATCGAGTCTGGACACTCAAAGCCTGGGTATAACCTTCCCCCGGATAACTGGTGCTAACCAGCTCTTTCCGCAATCCTGCCTCCTCAGTAGGGGGGGGGGGGGCTTTCCTCCCATACCCACAGCCCAAACCCAAACTCCTTAGGGTGGGGTAAAGATGCAATAGTTCTCCACCATTGTATTATTTACTACACTTTAAAAACAAAACATTCCGAAAGGAAGGCCGACAAAGAAAGAAAAATCAAGACAAGAAGTTCAAAGAGCCCCAGTCGGCGGGGTATCTCTAAATAGGACCCAGAAATGGCCACCTTGCTCAGGACTGGAGTAAGAAATTCCTATGGACCACAGCTTCAAAGCCCAAAAAACACTTGGTTCGCTGAAGATCAATTAATAAATTCATCATTTTTAAAGATTTTTATTTTAGGTATTAGTTCTGAAGAAGGCAACAGATAAGTGGCCGAAACGTTAACTAGGTGTTTCGTCAAGGCCCTTTTCAAGGTTAATTACTATTCGCAGTAATTTTGCTGGCAATAGGGCGAGGAAAAAAAAATTGTGTTGGGGCGTATACCCAAAAGTAACTAGTAAAAAAATCATAAATTAATGTTTGATTAAGAGACGTTTTTACACATATGTCAAGAGATAACAGAATCAAAGTAAACCCAACCTAATTTCACCCTTAAATCCAGGCGATCACGCGTGCCTGCACCCAGCCGAACGAAACAAACGAGCTTTGCGGGATTGTCATGTGTAGAAGGGCTTAGGACAAGACCGACTCTTTAACGGACGGCCTAATTCCCTTTTTCGGGGTTTACTTTTGTGTGACGGTCCGATTAGACGAGTGTCACACTTAATCTGTTTAGACTGGACCCCCTCCCTCTCCCCCTTCCGACCCCACATATATTTACATATGCGATTTTGTCCGAGAGCGGCCTTGTTGCCAGCGTTGTTAATTGGACAAGACACGAAATTCGGCAACCGCACTTGGGCAAACATACGTCATTAGCTCGTGATGGGGGGAGTTGGGGGTAATCTTTTGGGGGGGGGGGGCAATTTAAAACTTTGCCGAAAAACTTAGGGCAGATCGGAAGGAGCGGCGGGGGGGAGGGAGATGAGGCGACCGCTTGCGGCATTATTAATGAACCTTCAGGGTACGACACACGAATTTCGAGAAAAGGATTTTCTTGTTTTAAAACCCCGTCAACCAGGAGTTTAATGACTAAGGAGAATTTAAAGGGCTTATGGAAAGCAATCACTCAGAGTTTGGGTTATGTGCTTAATAGTGCTTGAAGAAAATTATGTAAAATTAACGCCACATTTTTCTGTTTGGTTGTTTTGAACTCTTTTGGTAGTAACGAGTAATGAAAATTATAGGTTTCAATGTGAACAAAAAAATGGCCTTGATGACCTCCCCTAAGTTAGTAACGTTGCTGGCATCTTATCCCCCCCCTCCTTTGACGTTGAGCAATTTTTATTTGAAACACTTTTCTCTAAAAGTAATAGTTAGGCAGATATTTGGCCCCCTCAAGTTAAGCGGACCACTCTGTATAAGTAAATAAAATTTTACTCAAAACGCCCCAATTAAATTATTCTTTTTTAAATTTACTTGGGGCGTTTAAATTAGAAAAAATAATTTAAACGCCTCAAAATGGAACATTTGATGTTTCTTGAAAAAGTCACGTACGTAGGTGCGTCACAATGGTACAAATAGGATCAAAACTCGTTGAAAACAAAAACTCAAAGGGGGTGAGAATACAAGTGTTTCGAGAAATTAAGGTTGCGATTAAGTTAAGGAGTCTCCTTCAAGGAGGGTAAAAATAGAAATTTGATGTGTTTTGGTAAACTGAGGTAAGAACTAAGGTCAGAACCGATTAAAAATGACCCAAAACTTTCAAAAATGCAAATTTTGATTTTGTAAAAAAAAATTAAGTTAGTATTGGAACCTTAACGCAATGGCAAATTTGCGTTTTTTTGAGAAAGTCGGGTTAGAAATAAAGCCAAAATTGATCAACTACGATTCAAAGCGTATAATAATACAAGTTAATACTAAAATCGGTTAAAATTTATTTAAAGTGTTTGAAAATGCAAACTTAGAATTTTTAAAAAAACACAAGTTAGAATCGGTTGAAAATTACATAAAATGTCTAAAAATGGTTTAAAGTTTTCAAGTTCATGGTCAAGATTTCTAAAAAAGTCAAGTTAGTATTTAAAGCCAAAATCATTAAAAAATTACACAAAGCGTTAAAAAATGCAAATTTTGGGTTTTTGGACGAATACAGGTTGAAGACTGATGATCTCTGAAGATGATGGTGTTTCCGGCACTTACAGTTTCTCGAAAACTATTGAAATGTACCTATTAGGTAATAGCGTATGCATTTTGCCATTAATCTCGCCATTTTGTAGCACAAGAAGAAAGCTAAAAGTTCCAAGTGGAAGTTAATTGGTAGTAAAGCAGTAAGTGGCAGAAAAGACATTCGAGTTCCATTACTAAAAATAAGTACTAGTATCTATTATGGAAACTTTTATTTTAGTTCAAATTAAGAAATGCGTTGACAGAGGATCACACTCTAAGGTTGAAGCCACCGTTGCCAGATCGAACAATTATTTTTTAAATTTTAGAAAAACTTTATTGTAAGAGTATTTCTGCCCCATCGCTTAATTTTTTTATCTTTTCTACCTCTATACTATTCTTTTTATGTAATTTGCGAACATACCGCGAATCCCCTTTTAAGAGAACTACACCCTTGTCGGGTTATTTTTGTTTTTATATTTATATATTATTACATTTTTATAGTTATATATTTATTTTCTCAAGCACCGATCACGATAATTAACTGCACAAATGATAAAAGGGTTCTGCATACATACAGCAGATTTATCGACAGACAAACTGAGTTAGAAACGGGCGAGAACAACACGATTTTTGCAATCAAAAACACGTTTATTAATTGCAAAACTCCATAAGAGAATCTGCATACCATTGAGAATGAGAAGCTAACAGAAACACACTCAATTCAGTGTAATCAGGCACAAACCAACAGCAAACGATTATTTTATTGAACTTTCAGCCAACTTGCTAACCTACTCACATCGATATTTTTCCCGCCCGCGAAACCCACGAACGCTGAACTTGAACTCATATTCACCCCTGTGAACAAAATGCATTTATGCAGACATCAGCCAATCATATCGAGCGATCCGTACTATTAATCCGCCGCGATGCTGCACAGCCAATGGGGAAACCAGCAAACGCATACCGATGTCCTCATTATCTAAGGTAATGAAACTGTGGTCTGGGCTATTTTTAAATTTTATTACGACGGCTTTCTTTGGATAATACTACATTCAGCACGATTTATTGCTCTTTTATCTGCAGTGAGGTTCATTTGGGATATTTACTGTTTGAAATAGTTTTAAAAGTTTTGGCTAAAGTAAACTTCATTACACATTTAACGAGAAATTTGAAATTAAGACTGACCAAATCTAATATTATAATAAAAAAAAAGTGTTTTTGTCTTAAATCGTGCACGAACAAACCTCTTTGTCGAATTTTTAATTTCGGGTAGGAAGTCGCGATTCACCAAACAAATACTTGATGCATTTCACCGATGACAATAATTTAAAGTAGAGCCGGCCACACACTTCCCGCCTTTAATGAGGTACGTGCTGCTCGGACTGAAAAACCGCCACGGACACGCTCCAGCAGGTTCGCTAGTTGCATCTCATCCCGCAACAATCATCTCGGCTCCCGTAATAGCCTTCGGTCCG
Source organism: Taphrorychus bicolor (assembly GCA_951812265.1). NCBI lineage: Eukaryota > Metazoa > Arthropoda > Insecta > Coleoptera > Curculionidae > Taphrorychus > Taphrorychus bicolor. The sequence continues at coordinate 12,448,102 of OX638306.1, read as the reverse complement.
GGTTTATGGACCTTTGTAAGACGCAAGCTAATCATTCATTGTTTGCTCGCCAACATTATCGGTTAAAACAAAAAATAAACGCGGGGATGATGGTGGTACGAGCTCTTCTTGTATTATCCACGTTTCGGCATTAGTGTCGCTCGCTTTTTTCGAACGAAGATAATTTCATTCACGATGATGGTCGTTTAATCAGCGTATAGAAGAGAGCCGACCGACCGATCGATGATTTTATTGGAAATTTTTAATTTAAGTTTTCGACCACCGCTCGCACACTTCCTGTTACCAGAAAATTATGAAAGCCCGGCATCAGTTTACGAGGTTAAAGGAGTGAGTTTCGTATGAGTATTCCCAATTATACTATTGGCGTCGAAAATGAAGAGTGCTATAAATGGGAAATGTTATGTTGTTGGCGTTTCGTCCGGGAGTCTACCTTGGATTCGTCAGTAAGGCGTGGTAGACCCCTGCCTTATTAAGTTAGAACTTGTATTTGGCGCAGGAAAGGCGGTGTGATATTATGAAGGATGTCGACTAATGCTGCCACCTGTGAGTCGGTGGGCGAAGTTTCGGCGCTGCCACCTGTGAGTCGGTGAATGAAATTCCGCCACAAAACTTTCGAAAATCGACGACGACGAGCCAACCCTAATAAGCGGTTTGGTAAACTTTTACTTATCAATATCAACAGTATCTGTGTAAAATCAGAATATTATTGAGTGGTATTCTATCTCTATTTTAGAGGCAGCACTAAATTCGATGCCTTAGAGCTCTAGCAGCAGATCTTTTCCGCAGGTATGCTAGAAACGATTCTTGAAGAGCTCTAAAGGTAGCCATTGGGATCAGAAAACAATTGTCGACCTCGGCAACAGTCCCTGCTAAAAGAATTCGCTACCACCAAAGTGAAATAGCTTTTTAACAAAGATATAGTTATCTTAATATCGGCCAAGATAACAGCGGATTTAAAATAAGTACGTCAATTTTTGATACAGTTTTACTGCGGGATCTTTCCACCACTACCTCCACTCTAGTTCCTCTACTGCAGGGCGACGGCGGGGTAATAAATACCACGGAGTCGCCACAGTCGAATCAAAAGGAATAAGAAAAGGACAATCAAACAAATATAAGAAAAATCTGGGGCACCAAAGAACAAGCCAACCAGAAATCCTGGACGAGGAAGTGGCGGAGCCTGGGCTGGAGTAAATCCAGAAAGAGGAGAGAGAAGCCAAGAAGAAGAAAAACAAGAATCCAACAAGGTACCAGACACTCCAGCCCTCAAGTAGGATGACGAAAAGAGGCCAAAAGTACCCCCAGTGGTACATACCCCCGCCAGACAGCTAACACGGATGCTGTCTGACGACAAAAAAGATTTCCACACGTACTCCCTGCTAGAAGAAAAGACCGTCAGGGCAGTAATTAAAGGCGTGCCGACGAATCTTACAGCCCAAGAGATAGAGCAGGACTTAGAAACAAGAATATCGTCCCTGTTTCGGCCCAAAGGATGAGGAGCTTCAGGGACAAGAGGCCGATGCCCCCGATGCTCGTACAAGTCCCGCAGGACCAGAGAGAGGCTATGTTCAATGTCAAGAGGTGCTGCGATCTGGTTGTTGCCGTGGAGCCCCAGAGAAGGCAACAGGGTCCCCAACAGTGCCACAGATGCCAGCGATACAGACACTCACAACGCTTCTGCACTGTAGAAGCCAAGCGTGTTAAGTGCGCTAGCAGCCATCAAGCTACAGAGGATGTAGCAAATACCCCCAACAGAAGAAGACAACAACGGCCATGCCAACGGAGCAGAAACAACCAGGGACTAGCAAGCCAGCAGGTAGACCGGTTTCGTGTGGAACAAGCTATGTTGCTGCCACCAATGCAGGAAACAGCGCAGGTAAATCTACCCCAGGCATGTGCCAGCCAGCTGACTTTCTTAGCGCTTTAGATCAGATGAAGAAAATGTTCTCAGCAATGAGTTCAGTAGACATTAATGTATACAGTATACATAATAACAGGACCTTAGTTTCAGCCCTGCAGATAATGTCATGGAACATAAATGGCATTAAACTCCGGGAAGCTGAGCTACAGGAAATCCTGGGGAGGCTTGAAGTGGACATTGCAGCCCTGCAAGAGACCCACCTCAGAAACACTGAGGACTTCAGTCTACCAGGATACTTGGTTTATAGGAATGACAGGCAGGAACAAGGAAACCGAGGAGGTGGAAGTGGAGTTACGTTGCTTGTCAGGAGACGAGTACCGTACGTGCAACTGCTACGAATACAAGCAGACGGGTTGGAAGCAATAGCAACCGAAGTCGAAACCGAAAGGGGAAAACTGAGAATTGCTAGTTGCTCTCAACCTCGCCAAGGCTTAGACCCCAAACAATGACGTAGACGAAATTATTTTCAGGAGACAACGGGGACAACACATTGCCATTGGAGAGTTCAATGCAAAATCACCAGACTTGAATAGCAGAGCTATCAATCAAAATGGCAGGGCGATGATGGCTTTCTTAGACAGAAGAGAGGATATTTCAGTCACGGGGCCAGAAGAACCTACTCATCTAGCCACCAATGGAAGAAACGACGTGCTGGACACTCACCGGATAACTAGAAATGGAAACTGAGCTCACAGTTGTTCATGAGGGTTCCTCCGACCACAGTCCACTGACGCTTCGTCTAGGAGAGAAAGCATCGAAGGAGGCTACTTCCAACAGCCGACGCACAAACTGGCAACAGTTTGCTGCACCCTTGCAAAGAGACCGTAGACGACGTTGATGAGAATGATCAAGCTGTTGCAGTGCTGGAAAATAGCATTATTAATGCTACTGAAGCCTGTAGCGTAAAACAAAACAGGCCACTAATTAAAAATGATTTAGCAGGTATCCCGGATGAGACCAAAGCACTCATTCAAGAAAGGAGAAGAGCCAAAAAGAGGGCCATCAGGACCAACCTACCAGAGGACAGACACAGCTATAACCTCCTTAGCAGGCAGGTCGAAGCTGCGCTGGAGGAAGTCAGAGCTGAACAATGGCAGGAGCACTTGCTGGCACTAGACCCGCAAGACAGAAGCCTCTGGAAAGCTGCTAAAGCAATACGGCAGAAAAGAAAACCAATCGCGTCTCTACACGGACCAAACGGGATTGTCCACACCAAGCTAGACAAAGCACAGGTATTTGTTAATTACTTGGAAAGTCAGTTTCAGGAAATCATCATTGACGACCGCTGGGAAGAGTTGGTGGAAGCCAGAAGGATAGATGAGATGCTCGACGAAGAGCACATCCCGCACAATTGCCCTGAAGAAATTCGGAACATTGCGCAGCATCTAGACCTCAAGATGGCACCTGGATGTGACCAGACAGGGAACAGACCACTCCAGCTGCTTCAACCGAAGGGGATTGCAGTCTTGGTCAAGATTGTGAACGCAATGTTAAGACCGAGGCACTTTCCAACCAGGTGGAAGCAGGCAGATGTCATTCTGTTTCCCAAACCAGGCAAAAACCCTTTTCCACAGAGTTACAGGCCCATCAGCCTGCTGCCTGCCATGGGGAAGGTAGCAGAACGAGTCATCCTGAGACGACTATAGGACAAAGCAGAGCAGCTAGAGGCGCTACCAGACGAGCAGTTTGGCTTTAGGGCCCAGCTGTCGACCGAACTGCAGGTGCTAAGGATGGTGGAATACATCACTGAGGCATTCAACAGACGAGACGCAGCAGGAGCTATCCTGCTAGACGTATCCTAAGCCTTTGACAGAGCCTGGCACAAAGGACTGCTAGTCAAGCTGCTAGACACTGGATTCCCTGTATCCTTTGTTAAACAAATCAGATATTTCCTTTCTAATAGATATTTCAAGGTGAAGCTGGACGGACAATACTCTGCGTACAGGATGATGGAAGCAGGAGTAATGCAAGGAGCGGTGCTTTCGCCCTTCCTGTACAACCTGTACGTAGGAGACCCCCCAGAACAGACAGTACCAGACCGCATTATACGCTGATGACACAGCTATAATGGCAAGATTACTCAACACAATATTACTATCCCGGTACCTTGAAGAGGAAGTCACAGTCTTAGAAGAGTGGTGTGCCAAGTTGAAGATGGACCTCAACGCCAACAAGACGCAGGCCATATTCTTCAGGAAGCAACGAAATCACAGGCCAGACAATCAACTCGTCCTTGAAGGTGAAGCGATTCGTTGGCAAGAGGCAGCCACATACTTAAATGTGGAGCTTGACAAAAGCCTCACTTGGGAAGCACACATCACCAGGACCAAAAATAAGGCAAAGATGACAAGGAGCAACCTCTACCCGATGATCCGAAGACGCTCAAAAGTGGCTTTGACTGATCAGTGTGACAAGGTCACACTGATCAGCATAGACAAGGATAGACAAAGGGATCTCGACTACACCACAGCCACTGAGAGGATAAAAAGCCATGTGAGGAAAACCTTCCAGAAGACAGAGGATCGCCCCAACCAGGTGAGGACGGCGACTGCCTACGATCTCGAGGTCGAAAGTTATTAGCATAATTCCAGCTGTTAGATAACGGGTAAAACACTAATTATCTTTTATTTTCTTTTATAGGTAACCAGGACCACCCCAGAGGCCAGAATTGACAGGGTCAAACCCCACCAACAGACAACTACCTCTCGGGCAGCGAGTCTGGACACTCAAAGCCTGGGTATAACCTTCCCGTGGATAACTGGTGCTAACCAGCTCTTTCCACAATCCTGCCCCCTCAGTAGGAAGGGGGGGGGGGCTTTCCTCCCATACCCACAGCCCAAATCCAAACTCCTTAGTAGTGGTGTATTATTTACCACACCTTAACTAAAAGGAAGATGGAAGGGAAAAAAACCAAAAGGAAGAAGAAAAGAAGAATTGAACACAAGAAGAGCCCCACTCGGAGGGTAACTTCAAACAGGACTCAGAAATGGCCACCTTGCTCAGGACTGGACAATCTTCAAGATTGTTCAGAAGGGAGACAGGTGGCTGAAATTTCTGTTACAAACTGGTTCGGTCTACAGCGATGATAGAGTAAAAGGCAATAGTCCTACCTGACTTTTTTTTCTGAGGCCATCTCTCAGCAAGCCATCCCTCAAGCAGGGGAGATCACTTCGCCCATTGCCTCATCGCCTCATCGCCCATCATGTCTGCCGCAGCTGTAGACGAAACGTCAGGAAGAAATTCCATTGAACCACGGCTTCAAAGCCCAGAAAACACTTTAGATTGGATATTGAAATTTCTACCACAAGTTGCAATAAACACAGATTAGCTAACCTCACAACTGTTTTAAAAAGATATTTTTCTACGACTACCTCGAAAATAAACAAATGCGCACTACTAACTACAGTTGAAAATCGCATATTGCAAACAGCATGGGCAAAGTGCGCTTCGCGCACGCTCCCTACAGAATCGTGTGCAAAGTCCACTTTGCACACGCTTCCGATTGTTTTGCACACGCCTTGCGTATTGTTACGGTACGCAGCGACGCCGCACCGGAGGCGGGGCAACGCGTGTGGTTGGTGGACCTTCGCGACCAATCCGCGCTGCGTCATGGGTGACACCAGTGATTTATTGCTCTGTTTATGTAGAAGGACGTTGTTTACAACCATTTTTTATGTCAGAATATTCAAGAATTCTGACTAAGAACGTTCTAGGTTTTTCTGTATTTTTAGGAGTTTGTATAAAAGGCGAATAGCGCCGCGGTTAGGCAGTAGTCTTATTTTAATTGAGCTATAAGTAAGCTAAGTACCAAACGATAATAGAAGGCTATAAAGTGTTAAGTAGTGAGTTATTTAGTAGGCGAATTGTTCTTGTGTGTATTTGTGGGATAAATAAATAGTGTTTTCGTGTTAAACCGTTACACTGGAATTATTGAACCTTGAGTTCGCAACAGTATATTTTATAATACAAAAGGTCATTTTAAAAAATACGACTCGTGCGACGTTGTATCACTCGCCTACGGCTCGTGTCCAAACTGTCACACTCGTGTGAAAAGTGCAATTTTCGACACTAGTTGCACAATATAATATTTGGGGTAGGAAATCTTGGGGTATGGTCCTATGATGATGGACAGAGATAGTCAAAACAAACAATATTTGTTTATCCTCTCAGTTGTAATTTTTCCTTTTTTTTTTTGTCAAACGTTTCCATGCGGATTGGGGACCCCGCAGTACCGGACTGTCATGTTGGGCGAACAATGTGCTATGACCTGGAATAAAACAAAAATAAATAAAATATGACCGAAGAAGCCACCATATACTTTGCAATGACAAAACTGCGTGGATTAGCCGAAACTTGGTATAAAAGTCAACCCACTCTCAAGCTGACATGGAGTGAGTGGAGAGAGAAACTAACTGTAGGGTTTCCTTCATCTCGAGATTTTTGCACTGAACTCGAAGATATGTTAAAGCGGAAAAAGCGCGTTGACGAAAGCTATACCAGGTATTACTACGAAAAGTCGGCAATGTTGAACAAATGCGAAATATTTGGTACCAAAGCCGTTTCCTGCATCATAGGTGGAATCTACGATGTGATTGTAAAAACAGCTGCTACTTCTGGAAATCATCAGACGCCCGAGTCGCTTTATGCATATCTCAGCAGCATAGAAAGTGTGACAGCAAACCCAAAACCTACTTCATCGTCGGGATCTTCCCGAAACCAGAAACCATACCGTACACATCATTCGTCCAGCCAATCTTCAAGTAACTTGAAATGTTATAAATGCAAACAAACAGGACACGTTGCCACCTATTGTCAAGCACCAAGAAAAGAAGATAATCAACCTCCCAGAAAAAATTGCACCTTTTGCCATAAGCCAGGTCATTCCGAAGATCGGTGTTTTGCCAAAAGAAAATCGCAAAAATCCAGTAATCAAAACATATGACTATTGGAAGACCTTCCTAATTCTAAGTTTTATAAACATATTACTATCAACGATATACCCTCAGTAGCATATATAGATTTAGGTAGTTCTTGTAGTGTCATACGTTTAGATGAAGCTCGAAAATTAAGTTTAGATGTAAATAAAGAAGATATCACTACTTTACTTGGATACGGGAATGGACGCATTGCCACAAATGGAACCGTCTCTTTTAAACTAAAAATTGACGAGATTGAAGAAAATATTACTGCTCATGTAGTTCAAAACGTAGTACAAGAATTCCCGGTTTTGATAGGAAGAAATTTCACAGAACTACAGAATATCTTGATGGTTAAAGACGAATTGTCACTAAAGTTTTTCAGAAACGTACCTCAAAATTCATCTGAACACAAAAGGGACCCAGTAGATCATAAAATTGTTCTTCGAATATCAGAGCCAATCACGGTGTTTTCAGATAAGTTGGGACACATTTCTGTGTGTTCCGATGGATACGAAGGCGATGTTTTCATTGAGTCTAGCTTAAGACTACCCGATGGAGAAGAACACTGTATTCCACGTACATTAATTACCCTTCAACCTGGTCATACATCCGTTGTACCTTGCATTAATTTGTCCGACAAAAATATTACATTTAAGAAAGGGACCATATTTGCACGAGCAGTACCATGTCAAGTAGAAGAACCACCTACCGTAAGAGTGATGAAGCTAAACCAGATAACGTTACCACCGCTACCCTTAGGCGAAATTTCGATAGGACCCGTAGAAGAAAACGAAAGAGAGCAACTAGTAAATCTCCTTAATGAATTTAGAGATTGTTTTTCCCTGAGTACAGATGAATTAGGCTGTGCGAAGTCAGCAGAAATGACCATTAAGCTCCATGACAATAAACCATTTTCCTATAGGCCATATAGGATGGCAAGGACAGAACA